>JAQJVK010000004.1:56528126-57728126 GCA_035578135.1 Flexamia atlantica
GGAGATGTTAAGAAAAAGAAAAAGAAGAAAGTCAGTGGAGCTAATATTAAGAGGTAGGCCTTAGGTCTAAGAAAACCCCTTAAACTATTAAAATATATGTAATTTTAACAACCTAAATATTGTTACTTAATACATCCATTAAGAACGTTTTAGAAACCTAAGTACGTGGAGCCCGGTTATTTAAGTATTAGCATAGGTAGTCAAAGAAATTTAATCTGGACACGTACCCTTACTCTCAAACAAACCAATCAGGTACAAAGAATTGCGAAATAACCTCTACTTGATGAAAGAAATCACTCATGAACTGTTTGGATTGTTAAAGCCCAAAACACGGGACAACAGTGTGTACAGGATCTATCTACTGTGGGTGCAGTACCTGAAAAGTGTGCCCCATCTAACGCAAACAACGCCAACTGTAAAGGCTGAAAATAAGGAAAGGCTATTGTTTAATATTGAAGAAAAGGGCTTTCCAAATGGATTCCTGGATATATCTGAAATTTCTCATTACTAACAAATAAAGGATTGAGAACGGTAATAGGCCTCTATTGGTCAAATGATACATGATATACTAAATGCAAATTTTTAACTCAGTCGGTTTTCAGAATAGTTTTTACATTTACTTGAAACATACAGAGAAGGAATAGAACAATTAAAGAGCAAGATTCAATTTAGGTAAGCTACGTAAAATTTTCATCTAATGGTCTTAAATAGGTCACTTTCTTATTCAATCATCGTTAAAAGACGATTTCTACTTTACTTAGGCTACTGAGAAATATTAACTTTCATTACAAAAAAATCCTTAGGTAGGCCTAAATCGAATTTCCCCAAACCCATGGAGAAGGGAACTACGGATGCTGAAGAAGATGTAAGATGTTAAGATAACCTCTAAGGTCAAACTCAAAACTTTTTCCCTGATTTGGCTTTTCCGGGGCCCCTTTTCGCATCAATTAAAATTTTGTCTACTTCCCCAGATGTATGGGTTTTCTCCCTCCGTAGTGGTGTAGGCCATAGCCTAAATCACTTCCCTTTGAATAAACCTTTTGTTTAAGCCAACGGACAAAATAATTGTGGTTAGCACTTCAAATTCAGGTTGATATTTTAATTTTCTGCCACACAGTTTGTCTCCTGCTAGTGCTTTGTACCCCAAAACGAGATAGCCTACCTTTATAATAAAGGCAACAGGATAAAATACAGGCCTATTCCATATAATGATGAGACTACAACTAGGATTTTTTTGTGATTGAGCACTCAAAACATAGATACTATTTGAAATAGAAAACCCTAATTCTCTACTAACTTAAATACCGTATTCTTAAGGGGGTTGAAAGAGATTGGAAAAGACAAATTACTTCAGACAAACGTGAAGGGTAACACTGTTTAATGCTTGGTCAAAAATTGGATCTCTTGGTTAAGAATAAATTAGTAAAAAAATAGAAACACGGATTAACATTGAAAATTCAATACAAGTTCAAATTTAGAGGAATTTCTATGGTTGAAACGGGGTGAAATTGACGAAAGATCTCAGATAAACCTGATGGGTCAAAGTCCAAGGGGGGGGGGGGGTTAGATATTAAAAAGTCACAAGAGAAAGTTCATTAAACTTTTTATAAATTATCGGCACAAGGTATTTTATTCTGAAGGTGGGTATTTGGTGGTGGGGGTTGTAGGTTGTGAGGGGGTTAATTATTTGAAAGGGAGAGGGTTAATGGGGCCAGGGGGTAAGGCAAAAGTATTTGTTTCAAAATTACAATGTCAAAAATTTGAAAAATGCTCACTTTGCTACATTTATTTGTTGGATTTAGGGGTTGAAAAGGGTTAGAATTGGAAATTACTTCAGATAAATGTGGGTGGTGACACTGACTAGTCCTTTGACAAAAATCGAGACTCTCAATTAAATAATAAATTTGCTAAAAACTAAAACAACACGAGGAAAATTAAAAATTAAATGAAAATTCAGCTTTAGAAGAATTTTAAGGTATTGAGACGAGGTAATATTGGCGAATGACTTTATTTAAACCTGAATGGTCAAATTGACTATCTTCATGTCAAAAATTAGGTGGTACTTTGGTATTATACAGAGGCCACTATTTTTAGAGAGTTTTTTTTTAACTGGATACCAAAAATAACTGCATAATTGGAGAGAACATACTTTAATTGACTCAATGTCCAAATTAGACATAATTATTATGAGCGGTCTTTATGTTCTGCCTCCTAGAAGGCAGCGATGTCGGCGAGGTAGAGCGTCACCACCGCTAGCGGCAACACCCACTGGCCACCCTTATACAGCGCGCTGCGGCGGTTATATTAGGTTAAGTTATCATATATATGTTAGCCCTAGAGTGCTCGCGCCTACCGCCGTAACGTGAGAGCTCACGCGGGGTAAATATTTACCCCATTATGTTTTATTGTATTTATTTAATGAAACAACAAGTAATTAATTCGAAACATCTTACAAACTTTAATATCAATAATATTTAACTTATATACACTCCATCATGTAAAAAGTCTTAACAGAAAAGCATACTGATCACACATAAAACAGTCAACACAAGTTTCTACTGTATAGTCTTTAAGTTGCAGATGCTTTTACCGCAGTCAGCAAAGCCTTTGGTAGTTTTCGGTCCAAATTTCTAAATTTCTTGATCAGAAATCACATCTGGCATTTTTTCTGAGTTAGTTGTTGCATTGGTTCTCATTGCGGTATTCCTAAAGCCAGCTTTATATGCACATTTTTAGGTTTCTTGGTAATGTTACAATTTCAGTACGGCGTGGACTTAACACGAGATTTGCCGTTGCAACGTTACATCAACCTAGACTTACAGGTCAGCCACTAGACGAGTCGACTGGAAGGTACTGAGGGGGAGAAAGCACTGGGGTGCGTCTTCGCTTACTTTTTCTTGTGTTAAAAACGTGCCTGGAGAAAATTTACCCCGCGCGAGCACTCTAGGGTTAGTAGGACTTTCCTCGTTTCGTTGCAGATCAAACTATACCGGATGAGTCATACTTTCGCCCGCCAAATCCTGTAGGCAAGTGATGCACACACTCCGGTCAACAACCTGACCTAGGCCTAATTGGAGGGGATTTGGCAGGTGAAGGTATGACTAATCTGGTATCCTTCGATTCGTAAAAAACCGAGGAAAGTCCTACTAACATATTTATGATAATCTAACCTAACATAACCGCCGCAGCGCGCTGTATTAGGGTGACCTCCGTATAATACCAAAGAACCAATTAGGTATCTCAGTCAAAAAACAAATGAACAAATGAAGGGGTCCCCCGTAAAACGTTCTAAACGACAAAATTTCAAAATCTGAGATATTCAGTGAAAAAGGTTCTCTAGGACATGAGCTACACCGTGGTATATTTTGTTTTGAAGATATTTGAGCTGGTAGCCCTGATTTCGTCTGTCAAAGTTTGCGTGCTTCGCGGGACTGCACGGACTTTCTGGGGAATAACGTTCTATTCGCCGAAAGATGGGATCCCCGCCGATCATTGCGCTGTCACCGAAGGACCAAAATCGCGTAAATAAAAATAAAAGACGTGAAGGAAATATTGTAAAGTGGAAGGATTAGACCAGAAATGAAAATAGAAAAGTTGGATTAATATATATTTCTAAGACTAAGAAGCCAAGGCTTGAAAATTGCTCCCAAAAGAAGTAGGTAGAATAATGTTTTAAGCACCACATGTGGATAACTTTTAGCAAAAGGACTTATCACGTTTCAGTGTTAACATTACATTTTTGTACTTTTACATCAATAAAATTGTTTTATATTCAGTTTTACCTTCGTTTCTGTTGGTATTCCTACACTCCCTGATGTTTTCTTCCAAAGTAGAAGAGCAGTCGGTCAGAAAACGTTTCAACCCCATTTAGAACGTTATAACCCCTAAAAAACCACGTAAAATGTTTTAAAATGCTTAATGGCAATTAAAAATTCAATATACCGCTACATATGATGTTTTATGTTAAAAAATTATACGCGATTATAAGTTCCAACCTTAAAAAAACCGTAAATTTTAGAATTCAGCTTTCAACACTTGATTACTCGAAACTAGGTTTTTGTCGTTTAGAACGTTTTACGGGGGACCCCTTCAAATATCAAAAAAGAAAAAAAGTAAAAATATTTAAAGGTGATTTTGGGGGTGATTGAGATTTGATAGGGTTAAATACTAAAGGTCCAGAGTTGTAGGAAATTTAATTTTAAATATAGTAAGTGGTCTTCGTTTTTCTATAGGACCTCTAGTTTGGCCGCTGCAGCCCAAAAACAAAAGGAACTTTTTTTCAAATTAAGTTTTCCCTCCCTTTCGGAGGGTCGTGTTTGGAAATGTTTTATTTTGACAAAATGTCTTGTAGTTTAACTACCAAAGGAATATTCATGCCAAATTTAATGATTCTAGCTCATTAGTAAGTTGATTAGACTCTGTATATGGTACATCAGTGAGTGAGTGAGTTACACAAGTGGCTGTATAGTTATTTAGACTTAATATGTATTTTTCAGATCTGTAATTGTTGATGATGATATTGATTTGAAGAGTATGCGTCCTTTAGAAGATGATGAAGTAGAGTTATATCAGATGGACGAAGATGCACCTCAGATTGCAGGCATCATTGACGAGAGACCTCCAGAAGTGAAAGCACAAGAATACTATAGTTCTAAAAGATGGAAAGTCTTTGGTGGAGAAGATGGTGTAAATATTGTAGATTCTATGAATAAAACACAAGATGAAAATAGCAATACTCCAAAAAATGTAAACAATACAAATGACACTGGCAAACAGAGGATTGACTCCCATAAGAAATCCAACCTTGACAAGGATAGTGATAGGGAACGTATAAAAGGTACATTACAAATGAATAAAATTTCTTCAAAGGATAAAGACTCAGATTCTCTGTGGGAAGGAAAGTCATCTCATCAAAAATATGATTCAGGTGAACCACCTCCCAGAGTTAAAGGGAAATCATCCCGTCACAAAGGAGATTCAGATGACGAATCACCTCCTAGAGTTCAAAAGGGGAAATCATCTCGTCATAAAGATGATTCAGATGAATCACCTCCTAGAGTTCAAAAGGGGAAATCATCTCGTCACAAAGATGATTCTGATGAATCACCTCCTAGAGTTCAAAAGGGGAAATCTAATCACAGAGACGATTCAGATGAATCACCTCCTAGAATCCAAAAAGGAAAATCATCTCGCCACATTGATGATTCAGATGAATCACCCTCTAGAGTTCTGAAGGGTAAATCATCACGTTATAAAAATGATTCAGATGAGTCACCACCAAGAAAGGACTCCAGAAAAAAGTCACCAAAAACTTATGGTAGACATGAAGAAAGGGGCAGATCTAAAGTAAGGAATAGACATTACTCCAATTCACCTCCAATAAGAGATAAAACAAAAAAATCAAAGTACGAAACTGATAGTGATAATTCACCTCCAAGAAGAGAGAATTTATACAAAAATAATAAGTATGATTCAGATGCATCGCCCCCAAGGAGAGAGAAACATTTTACAAAACAAGAAAAATATGACTCAGACCCGTCTCCTCCTCGGAGGCGGACAGGCAAGTATCCTGATAGGGAATCTCAGAGCAGAGGTCCATCCAGGTATTTAGATAAATCACCTTCTCGCAAAGATAGAAGAAAATCTCCACAGCCTCAAGTCAATAGAAAAAGGCATTCAAGAAGTAAAACACCTGACAAAAATAGGCTCTGCCATGATTCAAGAACAAAATCTCTTAAGGACACATCTTCGAGATCGTCCAGGTCTGGTATCAGTGATAGGAATAACAGAACACAGTATAGTGACTCAGATAATTCACCCCAGAGGAAGAAGAAAAATAGTGAGGGGAGTGATTCTGACATGTCACCTCCTTGGAAAAATTCTAGAGAAAATGATAGACCGTTGAAAAAGAAATTGTACAAGCCTAATGATGACTCCTCCTCTGATGAAGGACCAAAGTCCAAGTAAGTTTTTGAAGTTGTCAGACCTTGGATATGAATACATTTTTAGGCTAATGTGTTAAAAGTAAATACAGTATAGGGTAATTCATTCATCAGCGTGTAGGCCCCTAATATTTATGTTGAGGAGATTTTTTAAACTTTATTTTTAAACCAAACTTATCTAACCAAAACAAAGTTTGCTTACAAAAACACTGTGCTAAGCTCAAAGAATGGCTAACGCGCACACACACAGAGCAGTTTACCATTAGTAACTTTGTTGTCAGAATGTCTAGAAAGAGTTTTGCTCACTATTTCCATCTAAATCTGAATCCTATTAGGCCTATTTTAAATTACAGTAGAATCTCTCAAACACAACTCACCACAACTCGACATTCTGGATAACTTAACATCTTCATATTCGATTAGCAGGTAATTTTTAGTATTAGGCTCCCTTTATGTCTCAGCCTGGAGGGAGTCCGCCGGGTTGAACAAAAGTTAGATTGGTGCATTTGATGCATACAGCGTCCTGCCGTCATGTTGTGGTGGAACGCTTTACAAGAGCGTTGGAGTTTGACTCCGCGGCATCTAAGCCGTAGCCAGGAAATTTTTTTTGGGGGGGGGGGGTTTGGACAGGGCCGGCGGGTGAATTTCTGGCTCGGCCAAAATAAAAAGTGGTGACCTTTTTTTTTACTCGTGCTTTCCGGCGCCTTTATCGTTATTTTTTACCCTTTTCAACTGTTTCTGGGCCCTCTGCGTTTGCTCGGGGGGGGGGGGGGGGGTTTTGGGGGGTTTCAACTATTTCGGGGGGGTTTTCACCCCCATTTACTACGTTTTCAATGCTATTTCTACTATTTCGGGGGGGGGGGGTTCTGACCCCCTAACCCCCCCCATTGGCTACGGCCTTGCGCGGCATCATGGCAATATACATTGTGTCAAATGGGAGAATTTATGACTGTGCAGTGCACTGTTTTAATATTGTTAGATAGCGGTACTAATTTCATTGTAATATGTCTGTGTGTAAATTTTTTACCTTCAGTTGAACATCATTGTTTAGGTTTCTTAGTTCTTTGGTTGATATGGCTGTAATGTACATGATCTATAAAATGACATGTAATTATGTCAAATAAAAAATTAAATAAATCTTTAAAATAATTGATCTCTAGCAATTAAGTCACTATTAAGGGTTGTAATTTTTGAATCCTTCATCTAGGTTAATATGTTCAAACTAATAATGATGTAAAATAATTTTTTATAGGAGTAATAAGATGAAGACAACATTAGATGGGAAACAAGCAGGTCTTCAAGATGCCAAACAACTTAAAAAGGAATTGTTGGATTTGAAAATGAAAGAAGATACTATGTTCTCTAAGGTTAGACTCAATATTATATTATTTATATATTTTTGTAGTGTGATGATAAAATCATGATTGTTATTTTAGAGCAATCACAAAATGTCTCATTTGTAATTTATGTCACAACATGTTTGCTGTGGCCGTAGCCGATTAGATACAAACCGAGCTCTTTACAGTTGCGGCTGTATCTGAAGGGATATGTTCGGTAGGCTTAATGCTATTTGAAAAAGCTTGCCTCCCTCCCAGCATTGTATGAGGGATTCAGTTGAGTGTTGTCGTATGTAGGGACGCATGTCGCCATTCCATGTTCACATGGTTGAGATTACCCGCCATTTTTGAGTCCATGATGCATTGTGTTTGAGAGTGCTTGAGTATACCTCTCGCAAATGTTTATAATTTATAAAATACAAAAAATTACCCCAAAAATTGTTTTATAACCTTTCTAAGGTAAAATGTTCACATTATATTCACAAAAATTCCAAACAACTAAACTTTGCTTGCACACATCCAAAAGGATGCATAACAATAAATCATCTTTATTATTAAAAAAAAAAATTAAAATTAATTAATAAATTTTTTTAAATATATTTTTTCCATACCAAAACTAATCAAATTACATGATACATTAAGAATGGAATACTGCATATCATATTTTCTTTGCGCATTGCTGCCGTATCCGATCGATACAAAATGGTGACCACCTTTTTTTCATGTGTTTGAGCTAAAAACAACTTTCGTTTGGCATAAACCTCAATTCCGAATGCAAAACTGAAATCAGATTTAAAAAGAATTTCAGCAGACTTACAGCAGCGAACGTTTTGAAAATATAATTGAGTCTTAATCAAAAACCCTTGATACGGCTTTAACAAGTGCCCTGTTAAAATCTTGAAATTGGCTGTGACACTCAATGTCTTAATAACTTGAGCCTTAATAGGAAGAATTCCTCGATGTTTTTCAAATCCCCTTGGAAGTCCTATTATCAAGGGCTCTGCATTAATTTGTTTTACTAAAATTCTTTTAAATTTCACTCTCATGATTAATGTTGTTTTTAATGACATTGTTTTACAGATGGATGCAAGTGTATCTGGTATCGGCGCAGCACCTGTGAAAAGAGACAGGAAGACTGGTCAAATACGAGACTTGGAGAAAGAAAAGGAAGCCCAGAAAGAAAAAGAAAAGAAAGAATCTGTTGTGAATGAAAAATACTACAAATGGGGAAAAGGGTAAGACCTTGGTGTAATTGTAGCATGTGAAATGTTGGAATGTTGAGTTCCAGTTTTGTGTATTTTCCCTAATGTCTGTTTGGTTTCAGAGATGATGTGAATAACAAATAGGCCTAATAAAGCAGTTTATCAGCAAAAACCTTGATACAAAACTAATGAAACCCTATTTGAATTTGTTTATGTGTATTTCAACTATTAAATTTTTTCCCCTAAAAATTCACCTAGTGTAATAATCATTGTGATTACTTTTAACAAACGACTTAGATTCTATTCTGTTTTAGCGAATTTCCCCTATAGGGAATAAGCTGTTACCGGTCTAAGCCCGAGACCATCACAATTTTTGGTTTTGAGGTCCCCAGACAGGGGCGAACGCAGGAATCAATTTTGGGGGGATACCTTGTATGGGATAACTGGTGTACCAGGGCAGTACACCTTATTTTTGTCACTCTTCTGAGTGAGGGGGGTGTTATTAATGCCAAAATCTCGTACCCTCTGCATTACTTACCCATATTCCCTTTCCAAATGAGACTGTAGTATTATTTATTGTTCATTTTATTATTGTATCAATACAAAAACACACAAAAAATATTTAGGCAACTTATTTTGACAAAAGCTTGAACTGCAGGCCTCTAAAAACAGCAAGTTCGTTAGATGTACTTTCAATGATGTATAGACATTTTCAATGTTTAATTTCACCACAAAAATGATTTTATTTAGGCCTAAGTTTAGTGAGGTAGTTTTGTAAGACACCTGTATAGTCGCCTACAATATTAACGGATTTCCAATTTTACATTAATTTGGTCGATTTAATACAGCTCACGTTTGAACTTGATTTAAACATGTGGAATCCAAACATGACGTAATCATTTGTGTTTTTTAAATATTTTTTCTCTGGGTACATTTTTCTAGGATACATCAATGCTAACAGATTCATTTCATGTTGCAACATCAAACAGACAGAGAAACTCAATTTCTTAGTTTATCATTAACCCATTGCCATTTTTTGACGGAACAGTTCCATGATAGATTTCTATGACCTCCAGATGCTGTTAAGGGCTTGGCGCAGTAGTTCACTGGTTTGCTGGTAGGGTTGACTGTAGGCTTTATGCACCAATCGTTCTCCGGGTCGATGGTGGCACTATAGCTCTATTGGCTAATGCGCTATATAGTAGAACCTCGATTAACCGTCACTCTCGGGACCGGGAGTGTGACGGTTAAGAGAATAGGCGGATAACAGAAATTTAGCTATAAATCTATTCAATACGTAGATTAAAAATATTTTGGAAGAATTTAACCCTTTATAAGTGGATAATAAATATTTATATTAAAATTACATTCAAACAAAGGTAATTAAAAACTTTCTAAATGTTATTGTGCTCATTCGGTGTTCGTAAGTGAATTACATAACCTCACATTAAAAGACAGTCTGCTATCTTTTAAACGAGTCCGCCAACACCATAAATCAGCGCGATACTTGTAGCTGTTTTGTCCTTCCTCAAACGTTTAATAATTTTTATTTTTTTGTCAAGCCCTAGTACGACTCTTTTTCGTTTTTCAGCCATCGTTAAAAATCAACAGTTACTGTACTGCAGTTTATTCACAGTACGTATCTAGGTTACGTACACACTGTGTAACAGCAAACACTATGTAACACTGAACTACGAGGTGTGCCGTATAACCAAAAAATCAACATGCCAATGAGTAATAAATAACTCGCTCACCCCCATACTACTCTTTGCGTGGGAGTGGTGATTTTCGGCGGAAACTCAAGGTCATTAGCCGCGGACAGTCGTGTTTGATCACAATGGCGCTTGCACTTTCTTCCATGCTTTGAACGACGCCATTTTACAACATATTGCGAGTCAGGAAGCAGTGACGGATAACAGAGAGTGACGGATAAAAGAGTGACGGTTAATCGAGGTTCTACTGTACTGATGAGTATATTGTTGAAGTTGTTCAGTTGTTGAGGTGTGTGGGTTCGATTCCCGACCATGCGCAATCCCCATTAGGCTTGCAAATGTGTGGTAAAGTTGGTGGGAGGGCCCACCTAAAATAAAGGGTAGACGCTGACGTCATTTGTACATTTAATAGGGATTGCAGTGGACGCCTGTTTTGCTTCTTTTTACCCTTGTTTACGTTTTTTATTTTTTATTAATAATTCAGCATATTGTCAATACATACAGACAATGAAAAAGGACGTAACCAAAATACTAGACCAAATACAGACAAAATAAACATATTAAAATTAAAACTTGATAAAAAAATTGGTATGTCAAAGGGTTAATTGTATTATTTACTCTTAGACACCTCATATTCTCAACTTATATTTTGAGGTACTAATATTCATTTTTCTTCTCAAAAACGATTTCGTTCAGTTTAACGAGGTTGTTTTCAAAGACACCTGTACTGTTGGATCAGTGGCCCTGACAGATTGGTGTGTGTCGCAGGATCAAGCAGACGGAGGACGCGGCGGCAAGGGCTGCGGAGGCGATGCGGGAGATGAACAAGCCGCTGGCTCGCTACGCGGACGACGCAGACCTGGACGAGTTCCTCAAGGCGCAGGACCGAGAGGGCGACCCCATGTTGGAGTACATCCGGCGGAAACAGAGCGAGTCCACGCCGCTGCAGGGAGGTCGGTTGTGTTTTTTTGTTTTTGTTTTGAAGAGGACCACGGCTTCACTGCAGTTTGCGCATGCTCATCCCGACCATTTTAAAGAACGTGTGTGATAGAGATGGACAATGAATGTTTAGAGAATGATAGACGATTTCTAAATAAGTGTATGTCAATAGCTGTAACAAAGTGGTTTTTTTTGTACCTATTTGGTTTCCTATTGGACGCTCATTTTGTTTTTTCCTTGTTCTTGAAGTGTTGTTTTTATTATCCGTTAGATAGCGACTCTTAAATCTGGACCGAGTTGACTGCTGTCATCGATCAAAGAAAATAAATAATATTTGTTTACTTTTGGGAAAATAATTTTTTAATTAAAACTTATGGAAACACAACTATTTAAAGTTTAAACTCTTATTTAATAAAAAGTACATATCAATTCGGAGAATACAATGCATATTTCCAAGTTTACAGGTGAAATGACAAATATAAAACTTTCGTAACTAAAACCTCAAACCATAACCTTAGATATACTTTGATAACCAAGAATTTTACTTTTGTTTTGAATATTAGTTCACTTATTTACAGCTCGTAGCAGTAGTAAAGGGGCCGGGCTAGTAGGGGGTGACTTCCCCTCCTCCCCCACACCCCAATGCGTCAAAATTCTCGCGCGGTCAGGATGAACGTGCAAAACTGTAGACAATGGTATTGCAACATAGCTAAATTTGCTTATTGTGCTCCCTCAGACACAGGTCTTCACTCTCTGTCAAATCCCAGGTCCTTTAACAAACCTTGGGATTCTCTTGGCGATGGTTACCTGTTCTTCCCCTAGGTCACTCATTGGTAGGCCAAGGAGTCAAGTGCGCAGACCTTGTAGGGCTGGGCACTCAAATAGCATGTGGGAGGCTGTTTCTTCCTCCTCACTGCACTTCCTACACAGTAAGTTATCCACAGGGATTCCCGTCCTGTGTAGGTGACTGCAAAATTCCCAGTGGCCACTTATGAAGCCGACCACTTTCCGCAAGGTCCTTCTATTCAGTCTCAGGGCGTCTACTCTCAGTAGATGCCCAGGGCACCTGATGGTGCTTGCAGTATCCTCTGAGACTGTCTGTTTCCTTCTACTCATTCCCAGCTGCTTCGATTTTCTCTTCCCATCAACTGGCGAACGGTTTTACGTACTGTGCTGTAGGCACACCACACGTAGGCTCCGGACCAATGAGTGGCAGGTCGGTTGTGTTGTTGTCGATGTACCTGGGTTTCAAAAGGTACATCGGAATTTCATACCCTTATATAATTTTTTTACATAACATTTTTACACTTTATGATTGCAGACAGTGTAATAAATAAAAGAAATAACCTGTCATTTGTTCCACAGACAGGGCTATGTTACTTGAACTGGTCTATTGGACACTTGTAAGGTGTCGGATGCAGACATTGTACGTGTCAATCAAGCTGTAAAAATACTGTACATATGACATTTTGTGGCAATGTAATGTAGATGAGAAAAGAAGTTAATATTTTTAAGAACTCACACCATTTTTGAGAGCTACTGTATGATTCTATTGTATTGATCAGATAAAAAAATGTTTTCTATAAAGCTTGCATTTTTTTTTAAATTCAGAAGCCAGATTTCGTAAGTGAAGACACTGTGGGTTATTTATTTAGCACTTAGAAAATAACAAATAAAAACTATTTGCTAATGCAAAATCCTTTCTGAAAAATTTTAATCTGATTATAAAAACTTCCTATGCAATCTTCTGGCTGGCTGGCTTTTCTTGTTTTTTAAATTTTTTTTCCATATACAAAAGTGACTTTTGGAGCTTTGGTTTTTAAGAGCCTATGTTAAATTTTTGCACTTTACACTGCATAATGGTAATCACAGTATCAATTAGTGTCTTCAATTCTCAAAATCAAATTTATTTGAATGTACCATTATAAAAATAAAGAGCTGAAGGTGTTTATTGCTTTTTTAATCAATAATCATTAATATAAAATTTGTTTTGGGAATTGGTGACACAAAATAACATCTTGCATTGTGGTTTTGAACAACTTCAACCATGGTAGGGAGCCCTCTTAAACCTTAAAATAAAACTATTTTCGTTAAGTTCACAGTCAATCTCTTTGTTTTAGAAAAACCCATATACAAAGGCTCGTGGAATCCTAACCGGTTCAACATCCGGCCGGGTTATCGTTGGGACGGCGTCGTGCGATCCAACGGCTACGAACAAGAGTGGTTCAAGAACAAGAATGCCAAGAAAGCGAGAGATGAAGAGGCCTACAAGTGGAGCACTTCTGATATGTAGTTTGTAAAATTCAGTTTGATTTGGATGATCTCTCAAAAGAAAAAGTTTGTTTATTTATAAAACTGAGAGTAGTTACATTTTTAGGTTAGTAATTTTATGTGATCTAGCAGTTTTCAAAACTGTGGACTGCCTCACCATGTGAAAAGCTAGTTGTGTTCTTAACTTGTGAAGCCTTCAAGTTAAATAGATGGCCACTAGTTTACCTTATTGAGTATAATGTTCCTTTTAAGAAATCATCAAATTAGTTTCAATTTATAAACAAAGCAGGATATTGATGAGGTAAAAAATTACATTATGTACGGAAAAAATCCTATCCTACATACTCGTATATGAGCAATGTTACCTTGCGTGTGTGCTTTCTTGCTTGCTTGCACAATTATCTCAAAAATGGGTCTGAGGAGGATTTCCTTCAGAGTTTGGAAATAAGTAATTTATTACTCAAAAACGTTTTTATACAGATTACTTGGCCAGAGAAAATCTTGTAACGTAATAAGATGAATTTCAAAGTTGTAAAATTTTGACATTGGCCTTATGAGTTGCTATGATAACAACAAAATTATCAAGGAAACTGTAAACAAAAATAAAGTAATTGTAACAGCTTGTAGGATAAAGATTGCATGGAGTAATAAAAATCATTTTATTTATTTATAAATTTTGTGGCACTGAAATATTTTAACTTAATTAGATGAACTGGTAAATTTGAAATAATACTGAGCAAGGCGCGGTCCACCAGGTACTTTACATTATGGAAATAATTGTTCATTTTAAGTAGCCTCAATCGGAAACAATTGACCATGTAATTTTCTAGGGACTTAGATGAAATGTTTCAGGTCTGTCAATAACAGTAATTTAAGTAGATTTGTGATGTGCAAAAATCTTGGAATAAAGTCATAGATAAGAATGTAAAATATCTCTTCATATGTTAGATTTTTTATAATTTTATACTCTTTACAATTTTATGGAAGTAAAAGTTAATATCTCATTTTACCTTAACAGGGATTTATTAAACAATGTTCAAAATATGTATTTTGTGTTTTACCATGTATATAATTTGTAAATAGTGGTATTGATTTGTAAATATTTAAATGTATGATAACTAGGTATATTATCATTGGAGTCAAATTTATAAATTATTGTAATAAACATTTTTTAAAAGATAAACTTTTTTACTGCATTTTTGTAATTACCGTTACTTGTATTTTTAAAATCAAAATTTTAGTTAAGAACTATTTTTTACCAGTGGATATAGACGGCTCAGCAGTTGTGAAGTAAGCGTTAGTTGTGAATAAAATCAAATGTGTCAGTGATTTAGTCTTTTTTATACGTTTGTTATAAAACTAATAATTTCCTCAAATTTCCTTACATTGACTTTTTATTCAAGTAAGGGGTTGATAGGTTCTTAGATCTGACAAATGGGTTTCTCAAAAGTTCTGGAAATTTTGGCCTTTATATTTAGATTATTTTGCGATTCCTGTTTATAATCCTATGACATGTTAACTACTGGATAGTCAGGAATACTAAGGAGAAAAATATTCGAGTTACTTTATTTAATATAACAACAACAAAATAGTAACAAAATCTTAACGTACAAATAATTATAAAATAAAAATCGAGTAAATATTGCACTTTGTCCTAGGATTGGCCCTCAGGTACGATTAAAAACAAAATATTTGATTACATTAATTGTATATGCCACAAAGCATCAGGTACAATCTTCACTATCTCTAACCTAAAAAAATCAGTAATTACAATTAATTATGTAACGACAAATAGATTTCTTTTATAACAAATAGATTGTAAAAATAAAGTATAACCCTAAGATTATTTATTACTTGATATTTTTTATCCCAAGATAGTTTGTCTAAATTATATTTACGTCAACAAGATATATTGTAAGCCTTTAACTCCGCAAGAAAACAACACAGCTTAACATAGGACATAATCTTTTTTGGGCTGATTTTGATTTTCAAAATTCATGATTTTAAACTTGTTGATCTAGATAAATCATATATATTATATATATACTGAAGCCCATTGAAAGCTTGTAGATCATCGACATTGCCTCTTCCTCACTTTGAGGTTCGACATACAAGTCGTTTTTGGTATTACATTAGAGTCATCCAGTATACTTTCTTAAGATAACAACTCATTTGTAAATGAACACAAAGTAGTATGTGTACCTGACAGTTATCAGGTAGTGATAATTATGGCCTTAAAATAAAATAAAAACATCCATTCAGTTTCTTGGCACTTAGAAACATTAGATATCAATTCAGTTTCTTGGTACTTGGAAACATAATGCACCTATTCCATGCAAAGATCTTTATACCTTTGGCATACTCTTTCACGAATAACAACTAATCCTACAATTATTCTTTGAGATACAAGCTCAGTCGTTTCTTAGCCTAGTTTTCAGTGGTGGGAAAATCCGTCGTAAGACACTTTGGCGTGGAAACCCGAGTGATCGGACCAGTATTGGACGTTCTGCAGTCTTCCGTCCGGCAGCAGGACGTGGTAGTGGCCTTGTGTCAGGTGTCCGTCGCGGGATTCTGTCTGTCCGAAGTCATTCCCAGTGTGCAAGTCCCGAACTCTGTACCCAAACTGGTATTTGGCTGCGTAGTCCTTGTACTGAAAGAGAAATGAGGGTTGTTATTGTGCTTAGATTGGTTCATTTGAACAAATGCTGAGTCTGATGCAACGAAATTGTAGATCTGGATAGTCTGATCTTGATGAAAAATCAGAGGAACAGGAACAACATTTAGCAAAAAGGTCTGGGTTGATAATTCCCAGATGCAGATAATGCTACTTTTGTTTAGAGATGTCAAACAAATTTGGGATTTTCATAACTTCAGAGGAGTTTTTAAAACATACTTTTTGGAAATATTTTTTAAGAAAGGTAAATAATTTCTTTACCTTGGTCAAAATTTGAATTGTCGAAGAGAAAAAGAATACTTCTTTGTATTTCAGGATCAACAAAGCCTGCTTTATGTGATTTGAATGAAAAGTTTAATGATTTTTTTAAGGTACTATTAATACCTAAAATAAATGATTTCTTTTGTACAGTCAAATTTAAATTCCTGAAGAGTGCTAGTTTAGTTAAAACATGATTTTTTTCTTGCTGTTTTTTATTATAGATAAACCCATTTATTTATAAATGGTGATCTTGAAGCTTTTGTTAATTACAATATCCTACGTTTATGGACTATTTCAAAGTGTTTACCCGTGCTTTTTATTATTGTTTTTCTCATTTATGATTTGCTCACTTAATTAGGGTCCTCAGAACGCCTGATACAAAAAATTCTATGAACATTTTGCCTGATTAAGTACGATAAATTATGGTTTTATCAAAACGTTCTATAGTGCGTTCTATAAACGTCCGAGTTTAAGTTTACATGCATTAAGTAGTGGAACAGTTTTTTTTAATTGCATAAACCTAAGTGACAAGGGTGTTTGTAGGATTAGAAGTAATCCTATGGTTGGTTTTGTGGATGGTAGATCATACAACAAATTTAATGCTTGTCACCGGCAGATCCGTAGGTGTTATATTGGATTCAGAGGTCTGATAAACCTAGGCTTAATGCATCACCTGAAGCCAATTTGGATTGATAAAAAGCTTTGGCTAAAACTATTGCTGGTCCATGAAAGGTACCTATTGAATTTTCACTTTTAAACTGCAGGGCGCTGTTTCATAAAACTTACATGGCCAGTAATATAGGAAATTTCCCTGTATTATTGATAAATATTACAATAATGTGTTAAATAAAATTTTACAACTGTAAAACAAATTACAGGGGATTGAATACTGCCTGTATTACTGGCAGTATTCAATTTTGCAGGCAATGCATTTTGATTTTTACATTCTGATATAAACAAATGATTGTAATTGGTAAAAAATATCTTGTGATAAATCTTTTTTAATTACAGTAGTTAGGATTTTAGTTGATAAAAAAAACTTAAATAAATTAATACAATACAGTTGTAATTCTGAAAGGGTATCCGACTCTAGGGGTGGCAGTTCCTACCCCTATCCCCCCTATTTGCAATATGGAACTTTTTTCAGATTGTGGAATTTTTAATACCCTTACTGAAACCCTCACTGTGGGACGTTAACCGAAACCCTCGGTCAGTGAGACTCGCATATTAAATAATGGATGGAAAATAAATAATCAGTAACCGAAACCCTTGGTCTGTGAGACTCCCTTTCAAGAAACAATGGTCAACAGACTTAATGGGAACCGAAACCTGAGGTCTCTGAGACCGGCATGTAATTGAAAATCGGGAAGTCGAGTATGGGAGAACCACTCAAACTGAAAAATAACGAAATGAAGGTCAAGGGGAAGGGTAGGGAGGAAGGTACTGGAAGGGATAGCACCAACGCTTCAGCAGTGTTGCCAATATCGAGTGAAGTTTCCCCAAGGTCTGTAAGATTGGGGTTTCGGTATGGATGTTAAAGTAAAGTTTAATAATTCCACTCACCTCGTCTTCATGCTGGTCGTGGCCGTAGTATTTGGGAGCGTCAACGAAGCTGTGGGCGGCCTGTTGTACCGCCTGGGCCGCCTGGAAGGCCGCGCCGCCCTGGGAGTGCAGGGCTCCGCCCCCCTGGCCCCCCTCCTCCTGCTTGGGCTCCTGGACGGGCGTCACGTGATTGGCCAGGAGCGAGCTGAAGTCCACAGGCGCTGCGTGGTAGACTGGCTTCTTGTCTGGGGATTGACAACAGTCGAGGTTAATTCGCGTTAAAATTCTGGGACTGTGATTTTACTTTGGAACTTTTTTTTTGGGTTCAAAGTCCTCATGCACGAAAGAAAAACGTATAACAGTGGTAATTTAGGTTTTAAACTAAACAATTGTTACAGATGGTGAAAATGACGGTCAGGTGAGGGATATACTTACGAAGGGAACTTAAAAGGCTGAAACTCCGCCCAATATGTGAAATTTAAAAAAGGAAAGCAACTAACTTTGATGATTTACAAAAAACTTCAGTTTTGTCATAGTAGCTTAGACTTTTTACTTATAAAAATACCATACATTCCAAATCCATTGGATAGTGAGATCCCTTGGGTAGTGGGACCCCTCTCCCCTCCTTAGATTCTGACTATTGTAATATCCTTGGTGACTTTTAAAGACCGTTACTTAGTACAGTATACCCTCATTAGGTGGTACATTGGTTTGGGTGTTAGAGTTTATTTAACCTTAATTTTTGGTCCCCACGGGCCAATCGACCTCTTGTACCCCTTGACTCCCTCTCTTTCCCACAGAATCTCCAAAATTAACAGGTCTTTGTTTTATGTTAGTTTTTAAAGTTCTCCACAAAACATTGAAATCATTTTTTAATAAAAAAAAACATTCATTAACCATCTTTAATAAAAAGAAAGAGTAATACAATTAATTCTGTCATCCGACCACAGAGTGTCTACTGATAGTGGAAATCCATGAAATTATGGAATTATATTGGAATTTTATTTTGATACTGGAAATAATGGAATTTCAAATTTGGTACTGGAATGTTGTTGAAATACAAGTGATGAAATCCGTTAAAAATTTATTGTCCAATACATTCAGGTATAAAAAGCTTGACAACACTTTATTGGCAATGGTTTTGCAAACGTGAACTAAACGACTTATAATTCAGTCCAATTACTAAACATCCTTGATCAGATTTACAGTTTTATATGCGTTAATTTTTTAAGATTGGAGATTTCTCAACATTTTCTACATTTATATATTTGCATTTGATATTATTTTCCATAAAACAAATGATGTGATATAAAAGTGAGAGTCTGTGTCTAAAGACACAGTAAATTAGAACTTTTGTTTCTTAAATTTTGTATACTTTATTCTAGTAATTAATTATGTCTGTTCTGTCAGGAGAAGAAATGTAAAGCTTAGTTTGTTTAAAAATTATTAGTTTTGAATTTCATTGTATTATTGAGTATTACTTTTTTCTGCAAACTGTTATTTTAATTTGTGCTTGTAATTTTGTATTAATTATTTGGATTATAAAGTGGGAGGAACGTGAGGCTATAAGGGGAATTAGGATGCCCTCAAAAAAATCAAACCAATATGTTTTCTCTTTGACGAGTTTTTGTTAAATTTTTTATCTTATTTGTCAATGCTGTAAATCAGAGATTTAATTTTATCAATAAACATAAATCAAATAAATAAAAATGTATCAATGGTGCTCCTTAGTTAGATAAATAGTTAGCGAGTTATGCTGAAATTTTGAAAAAAATTGTACTTGAAAAACTGGAAATATGCTGGAATTTTAAAATCAGATCTCAGTAGACACCCTGGACCACCTACCATACACGAGCTCCTGTTTGCCCTCCTGCAGGCCGGAGCCGCCCAGTAGCGAGGTGAGGGCGGCCGCGTCGTAGCCCCCGCCCAGGCCCCCGCCCAGGCCGTAGCCGAACCCCCGTCCCTGGTGCAGCAGGCCGGCGGGCGGCAGGGCGTAGACCAGGGCCGGGTCCACGTCCGTCCCACTTGGCTTGCTCTCCGACTGGAACAGGATATTTATTTTTATTTCCTTTAAGGGGATTCTGGGACTTTTTTCAGCCAAAAATGAAATTTTCAGTTTTTTATTTCAAAAAATTCTCCATTTCTTTCCCTTTTAGAAAATATACAACACTATATATGTTTTATGAATATTTCATACAGTAAAAATATATTAAAAGTTATGCTGCAGTCATTTTGAGTGATTTTCTGCTCTGGCCATAAAAGGGACTTGATTTTTAATTGGCAATTTCCAAAATCAATTCTGGTTAAATCAATGATTAGTGCTAAATAATTTAAAATAAAATAATTTTTGAGTAGTAAATTCATTAACAGACCTTAAGTAGTAAAAAAATAATTTATCCCCACTTGCTTTGCCTAGTCACATTTTACTCCTTGTATTAAGCGAGCAACATAGTACTTTGTCTTCAAATGGGAAGAAAGTGATTATTAAAAAAAAACTTGATGTGGAAAGTGTCACTTTTGGCCCTAGTGGGGAAATACTGTTCAACCAATACAATTAAACTGTACTTGCAAACAAAAGTCAATCAAGTTTTAACTTGCCAGCTAAAAAATGTTAACGTGTTCATTGATGTTGGAATTGATAAGTATAGTTGATAAGGGCTCTAAATAGATTTCATAAAAGAAATCTTCATACAAGCATCTTGCAGCAAAAGTATATCCAATATTATGTTAAAATAGGAGAAAAAATTATACCTTTACTTTCCTTGGGAACCTGTTTGGGTCTTTGAGCTCTTTCTTTGTGGAATGGTGAGGTCCCTTCTGTTCATTTGGAGAGATCTTCAAGGCAGAAGCCAATCCAAGAAGCATAATCAAAGTCTGTAACAAAGAAGAGTTTAACATGTTGGGCTAGGACATCTTGTTCCTTATAGCTGAACAACTTGAATTTGAGGGTAGAAAGAGGTAACAAAGTGATCATAATTTATTTTTAACATTTGGAATCTCCTTGTAACAATGTTATTAAATACAGCTTTACATTGTTGAAAGCTTCGTACATTTTTGCAATGGCTTTTTGTCTATTTTTTAAAAGGAACCATATTTTTTGGGATAAACGAGCAGTCATTGTAATGTTAATGAGGTACCGGTAGAAAAAAACTATTTTACCACTTTAACCTTAAAGGAAAGTTTTTTCATTAATTAATGAAAAACCTGAGTTAGGCTGCAGTTGTAAGGAAAGTCATCAAAGAAATGAAATAAAAATCCCTCTAAAATCAGAGCTGCATTTATAGACTTTAACAAACATTTTCATAAGCGCATCAAACAACTAAAACAACCAAAGAGCTGTATAGCAAAAAAATAAAGAATCAAGTGAAAGTGTAAAATAAAGCAGAATGATAATGCAGAGAAGAGACTTACTTTCCCATTGTATCAAGTGTCTTTAGAACTTTGGTCAAATGATCACCAATAGCTTTTATGGGATATTGCAGGAGTCAAGACTGGAGAAACCTTACAATGACAGGCATAGTGTATTAACTCTCACTTTCTTGGAGTATTTGTCTCCCTTATGCATTGTCATTTTAACTGAGCATGTTTTGTCTTGGTTGGTTTATTCTTGTTTGAATAATGACAAATCAATGTACCCAAGACAAATTTAATTGAATCACTTTATCCATAGGGAATAGTTTATTAGGTTTTATAGGCTTTAATTATCATTTTTGGGTTTTTGTCAAATTTAATAAAACCATAGTTAAAGATACCGATAGGAAAATTATAGTTTATGATTTATCATTGAGGTAATTTTTGAAAAAGAATACTTTTGCTGCTTTAGTGATTGCAAATTCTAACTCCTCTCCAGTTGTAACTGTGAGAGTGAATTTTGTCAAGATAAATATTGTATGAAAAAGTAGGTGTAAGTAGGTGTATGGCGAAACCTAAAACTCACTTGTCATTATTTACTTATCTCTTTATAAAAATTTAATCATAAATTATCCTTCAATATTATATTATAAATTCATAACACAGGAAATAAGAACTATTTTAAAAATTGTAGCAATAAATTACGTGTGAATTCCAACTTTCATAAGTGAAGCAAAATATGTACTTGATGCATCGCCAACCGGTCAAACCTCATAGTTTGCTGGAATTGCCTCAATTTGTTGTGGTTTACAGAAAACCAAACTTTCTAGCGATCTTCATTCGGGAAACTGGATATGAACAGGTTGAACTTTCTTTATACATCATAGTGTTGCTTTACTTATCATAGAACATGTACCCATTTGGACTAGTTTTAAGAGTGTTTGGTCACCCTTTACTTGTTTGAAATTTTGAGACAAGAATGGGAAAATTTTTATAAATTTCTTCTACGTAAACTATGAGAGCTACAGTGGTCCAAAGTGCCAAAAAGAAGCCGAAAATGCTATGTTGGTACAAATCTACAGGAAAAATCACGTGATCTACAGGGCCTATATTTTGGGGATTATTATGATTTATTACTATCTAAAACCTAATGTAAAAATATTTAAAAAATTTCAAATTTGAGGCGTCAACTCTATACAATGTCCTAAAAATTGACAACGTATTTGAACCTTTTCGCTATGGAGTTGTACAAGAAATTAAACATTGCGCCTGCATAATTTGGTTAGGCAATCCACACTAAACAAATGAATGCCAACTGCACGTTCCTGCGCACCCTTTAATCGAATGTACTATTCAAAAAAATCAGAGGAAATTCGATAATATCTTAGAGACCAATGGACTTAGAGTGTCGATTAAAGCTACCAAATTGTTAGTTTTTTTTAACTGAATCCAAAAGTGTAAACAATAATTTGATGACTTTGATTTCTCAATTTGAAAATCTCAAAAAACCCATTATTGGGGAGTAGCCTTCCAGAAGTATTATCGCTAATATCTTGGAGACCAATGTATTTAGAGAAATGACTTAAAGCACCGAATTTTTTTTTCGAGCCAAATCCAATGGTGGAAACAACAATTTTATGAATATAATTTTTCAATTTGAAAAACTCAAAAAACCCATTTTAGGGGGGTGGGGGGGTAAAATGGAGCCCTTATCCCACTTTGATCTGGCTGGTCTACGAACTCGTCCAAGAGAATCTAGTTTTACATGTCTGTACCAAACTTTGTTAAGATCGGACAAGAGTTATCGTGCCTACAGACACTCAAACAATTAAAATTCTATCTCCCATATAAGACTATGATAAATTTTGAAATAAATCGTGATTTGTGCAGATAAAAATGCGTGATCTCAATAATCTCACTTCATATCCAGAAAGTATATACCAAAAGGTATTAACTAATTTAAATATTAATATGATTGCTGAGATTTCCCTGAACGGAAATTTCTGTCCATTCTGATAAAACGACGCAACGGTAATAGCTTGTTTCAGAGGAAATTCGCTAAAAAATTGATTTTTTAAATTCTTGGCCAAACACCCATAAGGGCGATACAATAGCAGTTAGGGTTGAACTGAACCATTGTTGAACTAAACCAATTTAACTAACTACATAAAAGTCAATAACGGTGTCACATTGTTTGTTCTAATAAAATCTTTGAAGAATTCATTACAAACTCGTCAAGTTTCCGTATAACCACGATATTGATTGTTTGTTTTGTTTATAATTTATGATATAAAATGATCTTTTATAATTTGTGCCGATTATTTTACAATAGGGACATCATAAAATCAGTTACATATTATTCTTAGTGTATATATCAACAGATTAGAACAGAAAGCGAGGCAGACGCGCAAGGTGATGAAAGACATAATCAGAACAGAGATAATGGAGAACCTTCGAAAAAGGGATTAAACAGAAGAAGCCGTTTTAAATTAAACAACTTTACAAGCTGTTTGCAAAAGGACAGGGAACTACGATTTGGTCCATGAAGAATACATTATTCCAATCAAATAAATGTAGATTATATTGAACACCTACCTAATGTAACTTAGTGATTTGCAAGATGGACACAATTTGTTGTTATTGAATAGCAAAGAAATTCAAAAGAGAAACACAAAATAAGTGCTATTTGAAAGGGCAAGTAAGATATGCCACCCGCGATTTTCTCAAATATATGTATGGAGAAATATCAATTATATTGAATTTTTACATAACATTAGACGTTATAATGCTTCCAAATTACGTCTTTTGGAGCTATTATTTAGGCCTTCATAAGATTTTTCAACCCAGCAAAGCGGGTTACCAAAAGCTAGTAGAAATTAAAAATAATAAGGCATTTAGTTTTTGTATGTTTAGGCTACACCCAGGGGCGCCACAAAGACCTTGTGGAACATGAGGTTGAACGGGGCGCCAACAAGGAGAGGGCGCCGGCAAAGCTGGTGCGTTGCGACGTCCGCTGCGGCGCCCGTGGAGCTCTTTCAAAAATGTTCAACGGTGCACAAATTAGTTTTCGTTTTCCAGCACCCGTAGAACCTTTCTAAATCGTTCGAACTGCCAAACGGGAGATTTTTGGGCATTTGCCGGAACCAGTGGATCCTTTTCAAATTGTTCAAAAGCAAAACGTGTGTTTTAGTAGAAAATTTCCGGTGCGGGTTATTGGTGTATAGGCCATTTCAAGACATAAGGCCCACGCCGTCCATAAACCAAATGCCAAAATTAACATTAGTTTTATGGACGGCGGAGTTGGCCCTATGTCTTGAAACGGCCTATACATTAATTATAAGAGGAGGTACTTCACTAATTATACAGGAGATGGTTCTTACAAATAATCTGAGAGGTATCGATAGGCTATCTTATCTGAAAAATGTGTTATTATTTGCTGAATTCAAGCGATTTATTAAACTGACAGTAAACTACATGAATAGATTTAATAGAAAAAAATAAATACGAAACTGTGGATTTTAAAATTTGATGTGTAAAATCAAAAAATTGTTATGAAGATTTGCCAACAAGTCTCAGAAGTTTAAAAAAGGTAATCACTAAAGTGGAATAAAGTCTTGAATTTTCGCAACAGTGGCACTATTCATCGGCCTTTGTCCAAGCTCAATTCACTTTGTTTACTGAACAAGAGGTAATGCTTTGAAATAGTTCTATAGGTTCACCACAAAATGCAGTGTTTGCAGCGAAGCTGCATCCGAGCAATAGTTTATTTTAATATGTTATGATAAACAAAGAAGAAATTGTGAAAAAGGATTTAAAACTTTTTACTTACAGTCCAAACGACGTATTTTATTTTATATCGTAACCTATAAAACTGACGTAAATTATTTACGACTTACGACACCTGAGTTTAAATATACAACCAGACCAGTTTTTGTGGCTGTAGCTTACGAAGACTTAATATCATGGATTAATATTAATAATGGATGGTAGGACTTAATACCATGAGTATTTACCCCTTTATTTAAAGCCACGAAATTTGATTTATATTTTCAAAACTATCTTTAATGAAAGTGTTATGTAGAATTGCAAAGTTGTTTCGATTTTATTTTTTCTTGAAATCCCAAATTTCTGTCTAGAAAGCTTTTTAAATCAAAGCATGTGTTTGAGTACTATTTATATATACTATTTGTATACACTATAGGATTACTATTTGGTGCAAGAGGAACACCCATAAAACAATATATTCCATTTAGAAAAAAGTTCAAAATTCATAAGTCAGTTGACAAAGTTTTAATCCTCAATATTAAAAAAAACTCTGTTTATATACTACGAAACCATCTTTTCGTTATACTGCTTCAAAAACAGATGTTTTTAATGCATGTTTTCCGGACCTAAATACACTCTTTTTATTCCTAGGAATTAAAAGTTGATGTACTCGATACCAGCTGACTCTTTATAGTCCTAGGACTATAAAAGTCAAAAAGTGCCGAGTACGTCGTAATAATCGAACAATATTCATTCGATTACAAATAATCGAAACATTCATCGTTATTATCGAAACATTCATTGTTGTCAGTTTAATCAATTTGTGAAACTCGCTCATTTCACCAATCGATTATTACATGCGTTCGATACGTCGATAGTTGTTCATTGTTGTCAGTCTACCCTAACACAAATGAAACAGACAATCAGCTGATTGCTTCAAATAGCAAGAACAAGACGGTGGCATCATTTGAAGGTATCTTTAAAGGTAAACAAGCTGTAACATTTTGGTTTTCTTAAGTGGTTTACGTATTGTATTAACTAATATAACGAAAAATATAGTTCATCACACGGACCTAAAGCTGCTTTTCGTTACTCGGTCATTTTTCAACCTCGGCTTACAGCCTCGGATGTAAAACTTGACCTTGTACGAAAAGCGTCACTTTAGGTCCTTGTAATGAAATATACTATTATGGGAAATCCATTGTAAACAATTTTCATTTAAGGTTTGAAACTATGACCATGTGAACATGGTAAACACAATATAAACTAACAACATACTAAAAAACTACACTTGTACTATACTTTTTTGTCATTGAGCAAACCATGTATGTATGCATGGCAGGTAACAGGTTTTGTTTTTTCTCCCAAAAACAATAATTTTCTCAAAAACAATAATTTCAAATATTTATTATTCAAATGTAACACATATAAGGTATACATCGCTATGAACTAGGAACAGATAATTCGAAGATTCAAAGATACATGAGAGCGGAGGACTTACCACCGGCACCTGCATGTTGTTCCCGCTGCCACCGACCAATGAGTGTGTGCGGTCGGTCTCCGTCTAGGGTTTGGACGGTTTCTCCCCTCTGTCCCGTGAAAGCGGTCCTTCCCCACTTCGTTGCTCCTAGCATATGTAGTGACAAACTCGCCGATGCACATTAATAATCTATTTCCTTGTAGATCAAGATGTCCATTTAAGGGTATTGGGACGTGATGAATGTGCCAAGGGCAACGCAAAATGTGGATGTTTTTTTATATAGGATGGTGTCGCATTTATGTTTTACAGAACATTTTTTAACTGATTCGTTCGTTGTAGGTGCGTGTCGTGTATTAAGAGTTTCAGGTGTGTATGTTCAAGCAGGCGAAAAAAAGAAAAACAGTAGGCTACCGTTCTTAGCGGGTGTTAAGCCTTGTGTGAGAAAACGTTTATATGGATTTTCAGTTCAAAGCAACACCTATTCGATTTTTAAGGACAATTTTTATGATTATTGAAACCAACCTTGGACATACTGTGAGCCAAACGATTTTAGAACGATTGATTTGATTGATATTTATAATTTTTGTCTACATGAGGGGAATTAAAACCAACAATATGGACTGATTTCTGTGTGGAGTAGGCTACATATCAAGTTTCTACTTTGTACAATTTTTTCAAAAAGGCAACCAATTTTAGTTTGCAAAGCTTGATTTGAATAAAAAATCAGAGACTAAAACATGCAAAATTCAATTAGCATTACAACAATGAAATTTTTTTTAGGATTGTAACACAAAAATAAAGACAGAATTATAAATTTTCAGTTTAAAACCACTGCTAATTTGGGCCATTTTTTGCATTTTCGTATGTGGTAACTGTAAACAAAATTCATTTCCCGGTTATTCGTGTTACAACACTAATTAACATTAATAAATAATTATGTAAAGCGAATAAAGTATTGCAACCTTGTTTTTTTGTAAAATTTATACATGTTTGTAAAAACATATACAAAAGAATAGACGAGTATACTATAGGATTTATAATAGGCATATATAATAGGCATATATGTTAATGATGACTTTTTCGTTATACCGCTACGAAAACGTCAATTTTGATCCATGTGTACGTGGCTACAGAAGCACCTTTTCTCCCTAGAGAGAAAAAGATCAGCTGAAGTCAAGGACGTCAGCCGTTCGTTTTTTACTATAGTAAAAGGTCTGTCTGTAGAGAAGAAGAGAGTAATAATATAAGATTACCTAACTAAGATAAGGCCCGTAGAGCCAAAGCTCGTGACTTCAGTACCGAACGATTTTACGGTTTCAACCATCGACCACATAGTACAATAGACGAAGCACTAGAAACCGCGAAGTGAAACCTAAATTTGCTTCTAGTCCCTATGCATGGAAAAAATAAAGTACGTAAAAAATTACAAATATGGTATCAAATTATACGTCTGAATCTCAGAATCACTATAGTACCAAATATAAATGGCTTACAGGTAGTTTACACATCGTAAACACTGATAACCTAGAAGCTTGTCCTGACATTTTTTGAAAGAAGCTGCCGCCTCGGAATACACCTGTAACGTTCCTGTGATGTGTAAACTGCTTCTAAACCATTTATAATTGGTACCATAGTAATTGTGAGATTCAGACCTTTAATTTGATACCAAATTTGTGTATTTTTAGTCGACTATATTTTTGTAAATACAGTTTAGTATTGACTTTGTTTTTATGCAGGCGCCGCACGGATAAACTCTCCCGCAGTAACTAAGTTATCGACCAAACTACATCATCTAATTTTTTCAAAAAATATGATTTGAAAAATTCAACTCTTTAGCAACAATTTCCACCGTTTTTATTTTGCCTGACAAAAAAATAAAAAAAAGCAGTAACCGGCTACTTTTTTCATGTCATGTTTTATAGTTGAATAAAACCTTGTGATGTTATACATTTTTTTAAATAAAAAAAATTTATTTTCAAAATATGATTGATATTATTATGGTTCCAGACTAAAGGACTCTTCACATGCAAAATTTCAACCTTAAGCCTCAACGCTAAATGGTATAAACTACGAGTTATTTGAAACATGAGCACTGTCAGATTACGCAGTTTTAAGCGCCGTTTTATGCTTCTATACCCAGACAATATGGCGGCCCAGGCCTCACTTGCTGTAATGCAAGTAAGATAGCTACGCTCCGTCTATTTCTACTATGTGGTCGCTGATTTCAACCCAGCTCTAGTAGCTTTTAGGGTAAAACTATAGCCTCAATAGAGTTTTCAGTACTATGCTGTCTATGATTGGTTGCTGACAAGATAAATTTTTGTCCCAGCTCAGTAGACTCTAGTCCCTAGTCAGTCTAACCTAAATAAAAATGAATTAGACAATCAGCTGATTGTTTTAAATATCAAGAACAAGATGAAAGACTCGTTTTTGGTTATTGTTATGCGAAAAACAACATTAAAAAACAAGAAAATTAAATAAAAAAAAACGATAAATTTGTTAGTATATTATTGAAAAATATTGACATTATTGTTATTATTTGCCAATTAAATATAAAGATATCACAGGAAATGGTTGATATAATAATTTTAACTTTATCTATGTAAAAACATTATTAAAAATCTTAAAAACCTAATTATTAAGTTTTTAGCTCAATTCTCCTTATAGGGAAGTAGCTATTACCGTGGGCGGGCGGAAAGGTGAGACATTAGCGCGGGACCACCGTAAATTTTCATTTTAATGTCCCTAGACCACAAAAACACCGTTCGTTCATACGAGAAGCTAGCTCACAATCCTCCGATTAAACTTGGCCCGAGCGAGCTCTCCAAATCGGACCGAGGAAAAATCAAGCTCGGTCCGAGATTAATAATGTACCATGTCAACCCGCCTTTTAAAAATAATACATAATTGGTGATCAGAAAAAATGTAATTAAAAATATTTTGAAATATTTATTAAATGTGGGGATTATACAGTGTGTAAAAAAGTCCGTCCCCCCCTCTTTAATTTTGTTTGTTTGTTAAGACAAACAATTAACCTTTGAGGAATGATACTAACTCAATCGAAATTAATTTTTAACGTTACTAAAAATTTTGAGTTGCCCCCAAAATCCCCCTCTTTTGGGGGACACTTAAAATTTTAAATATCAACAAAAGAGACCACTTTTTCCATTTAATAACATTTTTCCCTAAGTCGTTTCATTTTTAAGTCACCAAAGGTGAATTAAAACTCCAAACGTCCTTGACGCCAGGTTTTAAGGATGTGTTGTGTTCAAAACTTTGACAAGCTGTCAATTTGGATAGAAACACGTTAGGGACCACCAACTTTCACCATTTGTCTACTTTTTTTAAAGCTCTTTAAAATGGGGGTCACTCAAAAGGGGTTTGCATTTGACAATTTTGAGTTGCCCCCAAAATCCCCCATTTTTGGGGGAGACTCAAAATTTTTGGTAACTTCAAAAATAATTTGGGTTGAGTTAGTATCATTCCCCAAAGGTTAATTGTTTGTCTTAACAAACCAAAAATTAAAGAGAGGGGACAGACTTTTTTTTACAAATGTGTTACACTGTTTCAATTCATATCCTTATCAAACCACAGGTTTCATGCGGGATTTACAAATGAAGATCTACCTAAACCCTTGAACACTTTAACGCCTCTACTAACGCTTAAAGAGTCATACATTTTAATTTTTTTGTTATTAAGTCCTATATTTCGATTAACTAAATAGGCAATAGCTTAGAAGGAGGTAATATTAATGTTTTACAATATTCTTTTAATAGTTTCATTTTATTACTAAAAACTTCAACACCACGTATAATTATTTCAAAAGCTGAAATCGATGTAAAACGTGATTCTCCGCTACTGTAGCTCTGCCTAAATATCTAAGCTGGGGACACATAATGTTCAAATCAACCTGTGATTTGGGCACTTCATGAAGTATTTTTTTAAGTAAAAGATTGTTTTTAAAGACATACACACGTGCAATTTAATTATAAGCGTTAAAAACTCAAATGAAGCCTCTGTAAATCGATTTCAATGGGATCACAACCGGTTTTTTAAACTTCATACGCAAATTAATTACAACGTACAGTCGATAATTACCATAAATTCCCTCTTCAGTGATGACATATATTATTCAACCATAAGGAAGTGACAGCGTCTAATTCCCTTTAATCTTACTTCATATATAATTACCTCTCTGAAAACTCCTAAGATGCTAATGATATCACGGAAGATGGAGAACTGGTTTAAAATCTGGAGTTAAAACGGGTGTACGCAGTTAGAAATATCACTTTCCCTTCATCAATGGAACTGGACTCGCGAGTATTGAAGTAATTGGTCTGTAACAGTGTTAGTAACTGGAAGTAATAGGTCTGTGCCAGTGTTAGTAACTGGTTCGTTTTATTTCTTGAACACTTACCTCCAGCTATCAGGTTGTCTGGTCGGATCGCCGCTACATCCTTGTCATTGCAGGTCTGAAGTCTGAAGGTGAAAGATTAATGTTATTGTTGCGACGTCGGAAGGCGAGTCGTGTGTCGATGTTTCATTTCCTTTAGATTGAGATGTCGGCACTCCAAGATATAACTTTTACGAACTGGAAACTAGAGATGGAACTTTTAATTTTAAACCTTGCTCTGGGGCGTAACATCGTTATGGTGTTTCTTTAGAATATTATAATTCGGTGAAATTCACTTATCAAAATATTATATAGTATATTGGAGTTTTCTATCCTTCATCACAACGGGAAAAAACTCCTCAAGTGGCAGATCCGTTTCTTTATGTCAAAGATCTTTTAAGAGGTCCCTTTTTAAAAATAATGAGAGAAACATAGAACTAATATTAAAAATTCGAAAAAAAGTTTAAAGCTGCTGAAGTACTTTTGGTAATGTATAATACTGTGAACCTTCCACGAACTGTTTTGAGAGGTTTCAAAATGTAAGTTGAGGCAACTTTCTAAGCTTTGAAAATATTTGTTGAGGTGAGGTATTTTCCAATTAATCTCACCTTCGAAACATATTTAGTCTTGATACAAATTTTTTCCTAAAGATGCTACACGACCATTAATGCTGCTTATTGTTCTTTTTATAAGTGTTAAAAAAATGATGAAAATAAAAATTCAGTCACTGTTTTAAGGCAGTTTCCCTTAAATGGTATTCAAGCGAATTTAAATAGGCTACGGTTTGAAAATAGTGACATAACCTTATGTATCTATTGGGACATAAAAATGCATTATTTTTAATCAAATAATAAAATAATCAACAGGTATAAACAGTCGATTATTTAACTGAACAGACGAATAACGAATCATAATATTAAATTTAAGCTTTATCAAAACTACTGCATCCAAAATTGAGATTCCGATTTTTATTTATTTCACACATACTTGCATCCTAAAGTAAAACTTTGAAAAAGAATCCTTTGAAATCTAAAATACTCTCCGACATTAAGATTCAGGAGGGTGTGAACGACCTGAAAGTATCTGTACCTGTATTTATATGTACCTAAATAAGTCCTAATGATCCTAATAGACACACCGAGTGAAATACATGTCAAATTCTATAAAACTCCTATTCACACCGACAGACAAGACAGAAGCTAGATAGGGCCATAGACTTAGACATGTTCTTATTAAGAACTTCTTTGCTGCTTATTCTTACCGAACGATCAAAATTATTAGGTTTGGTCATGTTTTTAAGGGGCTCATTGTATTATAAGTTCTGAAACTGGGACTAAAGTATTTTTTTAATTGAAGCATAAAAAATAAATTAAAAACCACAAATTATCAAAAAAACCAATTGTTTCCCAATAATATTATCAAACAACATTATTTAAATAGATTTCGATACCGAGAAAGAGTCCCTATCACACGAGATGAAGCTATAAACCTAAACACGGATCTCAAGCGCGAACTTTATCACTCTTAGGCAATTTCTCATGCGATTTCTACCCGTGAAACTACCGGCTGATTCAAGATCAGTAAATACAAGGTCGTAAAGCAAACGGCCGGTCCGGAGGCGGGCAAACCGGTCCTGACTACGCACGATCCACAACTTTTACCGCTACTATAAAAAGTTCACGACTTATTAATTTTTTAGTCACAGCGAGAAACTGACTCTGGCTTCTCGAAAGATGCCAATTAATGAGATGATGTATATTGTGTGGATTCCCCATAAACTGTCATTGTCGGGAAAGTATCTATACTTATAAATTGATAATGTTAAGTATTTTTATAATTAATTGGAAAAAATGATTCATGACATGATGATGTATTTTGATGACATATGACAATGACGTATCAAAAAGAAAAACGATTCTTTGCGTTCATTGATCTCAAGGCAGCAGAATGTTGTCAATCGAAACTGTTTCATCGAAACCTGCGGAGTATTAAATATTGAATTTTAACAGGTTTATCAAAAGTATTTTTAATAGTATTTTGACTTTTTAAACTAAAATAATAATAATCTAGGCTAATTATTCAACACAAATATATGTATAAAATTAAAGTTATTCATCAATATTTTGACAGAGATTATGTAAAACAAACTATGATATTTTATTTTTATATACAAATATACCACTTATATATATATATATATATATATATATATATATATATATATATATATATATATTGTTAGTAATAACCAGCAGTTGCCCGTAGCCTCGCTCACTCTTAGAACTGTCAAATTATTATACTCACAGCGGTTTAATAAATAATAAATAAAAATAAAAAATAAATAAAAAAATACATAAAAATATATATCTCCATTAAATTAACTACACTGTGTCTTAAAAGGCAAACCATGTATACATGGTCAGTGACAGTTTATGTTTTTCTCACTGTGTTTAAATGATTACATCCTTATAAAATGTAAAAATTGAAACTGATGACGGTCACGGGGCGTAGCCCGAGGGGATTTTCATGAAGTGAATAGGCCTATGTGTTTCCCAGGTTCAAGATCTACCTCTATGTGAAATTTAACCCACTCGGTTCAGTATTTTTCGCGTTTATTTGCCACATCCAAACCTACAGAAACCACATCTTCTATATAGTGGTATAGATAGATTAATTAATGTTTTTCTTCTGTTTGTCGAATTTGGGAATTTGCCGAGTGAGTGATTTCGAGGTTTGCTGCGACGGCGGTATTCTCCTCATGCATTTCTTCAGAAACATCCGAGCGAGTTTGTGTCAGGGTTCGGTTTACTACCGGATAATGAAGGCGTCCAGGCCCGATAGTGACAAAGAATACTTTGAGATCTCAAATATTCTCCGACATTAAGATTCATGAGGGTGTGAAAGACCTGAAAGTCGTTTTAAATGAAATTTATCAATATGTAGTTTGAAATTCGTTTAGAAATTGTATAATAAAACCAAAGCCAACTTTAGAACTCTGGAGCAAAATATTCGAGCTCTATTTTGATTAGTTTTGTAGATCAAGCAAGTGTTCGAGCTGTTTTTTTTATTATTCTTGTAGATGTAGCGGTTGGTCACTGGCCAGACAAATACAAATTATCATAAACAGGGTATCCCTTATCAACGAAACCGAACTTCATATTTATGTTATTTTGGTCAAATATTGTTCCTATCTCGCATTGTTTACCGAATCTCGGTCTGTATTTATTTCTTAAATTGGCATAATTTTTCATCTATTTGGGAACCACCAACAAACTTGGTTTGTTTATTGGATTATTAGGACTTCTTTTGGTAAGGAGTGTCAAGCTATTACTTTGCACTCATTCAAAACGGCAGCCATTTTTATTTTTAAAGCTATTTATCTCTCAAAATTTCAATAGTACAGAAAAAATATAGAACTCCTTTACTGTCAATTAAAGATTATTACTTTACTGCATTCTCCTCATATATTTCTTCGGAAACATCCGAGCAAGTTTATGGCAGGGTTCGGTTTACTACCGGATAATGAAGGTATCCAGGCCCGATAGTGATCAGGTGGCGACAACCGGAGAGAGCGAAGATCTGGTCCTGGGACCTCAGGGCCTCCCGTCACCGGCGATCCAGGGGCTCCAGCATCACCCAAACATCACCTGCTTTCTCCTTTAATATTCCTACCGGAAGCCTACACTCAAATGTAACAGGTTTCGTTTCACTGCAATCATTTTTAATTGTGTAATTCGCCTTTCTGACGAGGATTATGGAAATACTCGCCACTCGGTTGTGTATTCCAGTGAGAGTGGTTTGGAGGACGTTTCTAGGAGTGTTTGGTTTCCACAGTTTGATTTGGATGATAGAGCGAGATTGTTTGAGAAGTAAATGGTTATAAAGAGAAATAAAGATTGTACTGCGAAGGCACTGGGCAATACTAATTAGTAAATAGTAAATAAAAAAGTGCACATAAACAGAATAATACCGGGTGTCCGAAAAAGAACTCCCTAGTTTTGATTTTTTTATTTATTGTACAATACTGTATACAAATTACAACGACTGATGTATTAAATGAAAGGTAATGATATATAAATATTTTTTAACACTAGTACACCTCGATATGCGAACCATTTGTACCCTGCAGATAACCAAGCGATATCCAATCTCTTGGGGAAAGGGGAACCATGCCAATGACGATGCGTCACCTATCCAATGTCGATGGACTGGGGAGCCTGAAGAGGTGTACTACGGACAGTGAATGTTAGGTTTGGGGATAAGAGGTACTACGGACAGTGAATGTTAGGTTTGGTGATAAGAGGTACTACGGACAGTGAATGTTAGGTTTGGGGATAAGAGGTACTACGGTCAGTGAATGTTAGGTTTGGTGATAAGAGGTACTACGGACAGTGAATGTTGGGTTTGGGGATAAGAGGTACTACGGTCAGTGAATGTTAGGTTTGGTGATAAGAGGTACTACGGACAGTGAATGTTAGGTTTGGGGATAAGAGGTACTACGGACAGTGAATGTTAGGTTTGGTGATGAGAGGTACTACGGACAGTGAATGTTAGGTTTGGGGATAAGAGGTACTACGGACAGTGAATGTTGGGTTTGGGGATAAGAGGTACTACGGACAGTGAATGTTAGGTTTGGGGATAAGAGGTACTACGGACAGTGAGTGTTAGGTTTGGGGATAAGAGGTACTACGGACAGTGAATGTTAGGTTTGGGGATAAGAGGTACTACGGACAGTGAGTGTTAGGTTTGGGGATAAGAGGTACTACGGACAGTGAATGTTAGGTTTGGGGATAAGAGGTACTACGGACAGTGAATGTTGGGTTTGGGGATAAGAGGTACTACGGACAGTGAATGTTGGGTTTGGGGATAAGAGGTACTACGGACAGTGAATGTTAGGTTTGGGGATAAGAGGTACTACGGACAGTGAATGTTGGGTTTGGGGATAAGAGGTACTACGGTCAGTGAATGTTAGGTTTGGTGATAAGAGGTACTACGGACAGTGAATGTTAGGTTTGGGGATAAGAGGTACTACGGACAGTGAATGTTGGGTTTGGGGATAAGAGGTACTACGGTCAGTGAATGTTAGGTTTGGTGATAAGAGGTACTACGGACAGTGAATGTTAGGTTTGGGGATGAGAGGCCTTATTTCTTTGAGATAAGGCGTAGGTATATGTTCTAGTTTATAAGAAAAAACAACAGTAAGTGAGTAAACTAATTTTGAAAGGCATTACACATTGAGCTTAAACAAATTGATTTTTCTATTTAAATTTTATTAAAAATTTATTTCTTGCCATATAAATTTGAATTTTTTTTGGATTATAATGTCGATTCTTACTCTAGGTTGATTTTACTCACTATCTTGCAATTGCTAATGATTTGATTTTGAGTGTTAGATTATAATATTTTAATGAATTTATTTTATTTCACATAGACATCAAATATACATCTAGGTGCACCTACCGAAAAAAACCACCGAATTCATTCCCGGGTCTTGCCGATCAGCCGTTAATTTTTTGTTCATAGTCTTCACTTGGTACTAAATGTATCGGTCATTTCTTGGTGGATGCATGAGTAATTTTGCAGTTAGGTATACCTGGCGCCAACTCTTGGGGCCCACGCCGTCCATGAGACCAATGCTAAAATTAACATTAGTCTTATAGACGGCGTGGGTCCCAAGAATTGGCGCCAGTTATAGAATTATATCCTATTCTGGGCTAAGAAAACTTACTTCGGAAGACTCCTTCCCTTTTTAGCCGTTTTACCCCAGATTAATTTAATTTCTCAACATACGTTTATTCCCCTTATTACGGAACTCGGTGTTAGGGTTTCCTTTCAGTTTATGCTTGCTATATTTCAATCTGCGTTTATAGGGTGTTTTTTTACGCAACCCATTTTTAAGATTGAATAATTCCCATATAAATATGAAATAAGTATTGTTTTATGACTATTTACGTTTCATACGTTTTAAGTTTGATCACATTTAGTTCACCTTATGTGTTCAAAAGATCCGCCAGTGGCATTTGTATGAAGTTATGCTATCTCCATCAAATTCCCGAACACGTGTTGCTAGGTACCTCTTTGAATTTCTTGCATTACATTTGTTTTGAGGTACTGAATATACTGTGACTTGTTTTTAGGCCTTACTTTGTATGTATCCCCAAAGAACATAATAATATAGTAGGGTCAAATTCAGGGATCTTGGGGGGAAATAATCCTTCACCGATAAAATCAAGTTTTTGGTTGCGTTTTTAATGTTTGTGTTTTTAAGCACGATAACTCGCGTAAAAATTGTCCGATCTGAATGAAATTTGGCACTGACATGTAAAGTAGTAATTATTCTACAAAAACAATTCAAAAGCTATTCAGACCCTCGAAACAAACATAACAAATTAAATGCAAGAAATTTAAAGAGGCAACTTGCAACACGTGTTCGGGAATTTGATAGAATGAGCATAACTTTATACAATTGCCATTGGCGGACTGTTTGAGCCCATAATGTAAACTAAATGTGATCAAACTTAAATAATAGGTTGTATAAAATGTAAAGATCAATAAAACAATACTCATTACACATTCATATGTGCATTATTCAATCTTAAAAATGGGTTGCATTAAAAAAAAACACCCTGTACTAGGCCTTACAAAGAATACTGGGAAATCAAAACAAGACTTCTTCAGGTCAAGTTAAAGAGTTAAAATTGCTCGTAACAACTGTCAACTTGAAAAAAAGATAAAGACGTTTCAGCTGGAAACCAGGTACAAAACTCACCCTATTACTCAAACGCTGTGATGCAGATGTAGATTGACCGGCAGATTCGCGCGCCGGTCGATCGTGAAAGTCATAATTCAGCGAAGTCCAGCTGCAGCCCTTGATCTTGCTTTCTCCGGCGGGGAGTTGCGCAATCGCTCTCTCCGCTCATGCGCAGTGACACTATCTGCGGCGCAGTGACAGACGCCGGCGCACGAGCCGAAGCGGCGCAGTGACAGACGCCGCTGCCGCCAGAGCGCGTGCGAGCTGCAGTCACGTGCCCGGCAGTAGGTGAAGGTCAAACAAACTTCAATTAAGGAATTTATATTTTGATTTGGATATTTGTGGATATTTGTCATCACTGATTAGTGAAAAACAAGATTTCACGATCTGGAATCTGATCCCTTCTTCAGGTGGAGCAAAACCTAGAACATAACAAGATTAGTAACACCTATCCAGGATGACCTGGACAAAAAACATAGCTAAAACAGAGAACTGAATAGCAGTCACAAAAACACTATGCTGAAAAGAAAAACAAGAACACAAAATAACACAGAAATCACTTGTGCAAACAAGTGCACAAGGGACACATATAGAAAAACAACAACAAACAACAAAACACAAAACAACAAGAACTAACAAGTAACAAGTGCAAAAGCATAGTGTTTTTGTACAAACAAAAATTTTTTATTACAAAGTTTTGCACAAGTGATTTCTGTGTTATTTTGTGTTCTTGTTTTTCTTTTCAGCCTAGTGTTTTTGTCTGCTTTACGACAATGCTCTGTGCAGCCGTGCTCCAGAGCACTGGCCGTGCTTTTATGATATGCTCTGTTTTAGCTGTGTTTTTTGTCCAGGTTATCCTGGCTATGTGTTACTAATCTTGTTATGTTCGAGGTTTTGGTCAACCTGAAGACGGGATCAGATTCCAGATCTCGAAACGTCGTGATCTTGTTGTTTTTTACTAATCAGCGATGGAAAATGTCCGCAAAAATCCAAATCCAAATATAAAATCACCATCACCAACAATGAATTTCAAAAAAAGTAAGGGATTTAGTTTTGTTCCTCGAGTCTGCCAAACGTATTTCATACTGAAAATGTTACACCTGGCCTGAGTGACGAACCCAAGTGAGGACATTGTTAGGGGCTAGGGTTTTGTTGAGTTCAGTGCTTTGTCTACAGTTTTAGTCAAGTTATTGTTTTTGAATTGGAGACTTCAGCACAGAACAGTGAGATAAAAAAATGCATGGAGTGATAGCAGAGAGAAGTAAACAGATAAAAGTTCGTAAAATAGTTTATGGACAGTAAATGAAAAATGCTACTTCAAAGTTTCGCCAAAAACATCATTTAGGGAAAATGGGGACCAGTCATCAGAAAAAAGCGCATGAAAAGGTCCATGGATATTATAAAATAACAATGGACTTGGTTTCATATTACAAAGTTCAGTATAGACAATCCTTCTCAACCTTTGTTAAGTATCAAGACACCAGGCTACTAATAAAATTGATGTTTACCAATTTACTAAAAACAATATTTTATACGAGTAGAATTAGAGAAAATTTTGGTCGACTTTTTTCAAAATTAAATGCAGTTCGATAATGTGGCCTTCCAAATTTCACATTACTGTAGTTTAAGGACTGAATAATGACAATAACTATTGAATAAAAGCACTAGTCCGTGAAATAGTTTTGGTTTGCTGTGATACATATACTGACCTCACGTTACAATAATGACTGACATTTCATCAAGTCACGGAAGCCATTTGTATGAAAGATGACATACGTGTACACTCGTATGTCACAATCCCGCAGTGCACAGGTGTGTAATATCACCTTCCATGTAGAATGTAGTCGTGTTGAGCTGTTGAAAATGTTTTTGTTGAAATGAAAAAAGTTAAAATTTAGGTCATTTGAGTAATGTACTATAGAGATTATGAGGAGAAAAAAAGGAGGGGCCACATTAATATTACTTTCAGTTTGTGCTACATACCTAATTTTCTTCATGAAATAGTGGTTGACAATTAAATAGTTTCTTCAAGCATGTTAAATCAAGATATAAAATAAAATCCACTACCGCAGTTTGTTTTATATGAATGTTTAATGTAATTCTCGCATACAGCACCAGTGAACAATGCCAAATACGGGACAAACAAACTGCACGTGTAGCATAACACAAACGTGGAACAATCCGACAAAGAAAACACTAAATGATTTCTCAGTACTGCTTCAGGTCCATGTAGTTTTCGTAGAGGGAAAGTTTTTTGGATTGTGTAAAGAGAGTATAGCAAGACAATTCAATACCGTGTAAAACGTAAACAGTCAGAGGATGTCAATTGAATTGCTACTTTATTGCTAATTTATAGTATTTAAAAATTAACATTTTCATAATTATTTAAGGTGCGAAGACCAAACGTTGCACTTTTACTTTACAATCAAGGAAAAAATCCCAATCGTCGTCTGCAAGTGTTTTAGCTTTAGTATGTCCGAAATAGCGAAAATTAATAACAAAATGTAAACTATTTACTCAGAAAATAATGCATAATAATTTATGTATATACTTATTCATCACACCAGTCTTCTTATTTAGGCTCTCTCTATACAGTTCGGAGCCGATTGTAATAGTTTAGATGTCTTGTTGGATAGAGTCGACGTCAAGTTTTGCAAGGTCAGAAACTGTAAGTAGAGTTGCTAATTGGAGAACACTTAGTTATTCAGCAAAGCTACATTTTATTGTGTCTATTGGAATTGAAACTACTTTATTGTCACTGAAACAGCTTTAAAACACCACGGAACCACAGAATATATTCCATTTTTATATACATATATAAGTGAACAGAAAGCGCATATTTTAGAGGTCTTAGACCATTTAAGTCACTTATATAAAATTTTTAAATTTTTGGTGAATGTTACAAGATATGTCTATCAAAGAAGGAGGAATTTAAGTTTCATTGCTGATTTAGCTACTTTATTTAACGTAATCCCAATGGAACATGCATGAACATGAAAATACTTACATTAGCTGGATATTACTTATAGCTAAGGCGCACGGTGGAAACTTGCGTTTTGGTCGAAACGTCGCCCCTTTGGTTGACGCCTCGCGGCCACAAAATACATGTACGAATCATGAAGGATATATACGGAGTACTGTATGGTATTTTGTATTTATTATAATATACAAAAAATGATAACTTTATACGAACGATTTTAACACATTTATTTTTAATCATCGATCAGTAGCGTTTCAAAATAAACGTTCAAAGTATATATTTTATTTGTGAGAAATCGGATTTAGTACGAACTGAGGAATGTTTATGCATAACTTGCCACAAATTGATCATTTGCAGATGCAACTGAAACGCATGGTATTGTCAGAATGCTTTATTGATATTTGCATTATAGCGGATTATGGATTTCTCAGAAACATTAATTTGTGTAATATTTTTACGACATAGGTATACAATTAGCTGATTATGCATATTGATGAATTGATGATGTCTGGGCTGTGTTTCATATTTGTAAATTGAATTTATTGCATTCTAACTCTCGTATTCCAAATATTGTTAAAATACTGGAGCCCGAACATCGTAGTTGTAACCGAACCAAAACCGTTCCAATTTTCAAGAGTCAAACGAGGTGACGTTTCGATTTGCTGAATTTCTAAGAGTTCATGAGTTGTAATCAGAGTTATGCCTTTCAAATCAATATACATTCAATAAATACAAATATTTTTTGACAGAATCCAGGTTATTATTGATAAAATAAACAACTTTCAAACCAGTAACAAATTACTGGAAAATAGTGAGCAACGGTGCTATAAAACGCATTGTGATCGCTAGTAAAGTGACTGAAGTCAACTGTGTAAAATATATTTTATTCTGAATTGTCAAAACAAAAAAGGGCAGGAAACAACTCTTATAGCTTAAAGCAAAGATTTGCAAACAAGCAATTTACAATATACAATTCTTCGTCAGTAAAGTCATTACATAAAAAAGCTATTTGTAATTTCAACAAGTAGTTTCATGAGCATAGACCTATAATGCGGTGGTAATGGTTTATTTAATGTATATGTGAAATATGAGTTGTAAAATCCATTCTACCATTCATAATGATAGTTTCAGCTAATCGTTTAGCTTATGAAACAGAGAACATAATAACTAATGGGAAAACATAGCAATGGTTTTTATTTTAAGCTATTACAATATTGGCGAACATCAACCAAATTACTTTATGAGTATTTTTTCACCAACTGTTTTGCACAATCAGTCTGTGCAATATTTTTACATCTAAACTTGAAAATACGTCTATATTTATTTCTTAACATTACGTTTTTTGTCTCGGATAACAATAAAGTTTGCATCTTCAGTACACAGCCAAATGGTTGTCGGTAAAGTAGTTTATCTTAGTTCACAACAGAGCCGCTAGACAGCACTTGCATATAGAATTAAAGGTTTTTCACGTTGGTCAATTCAGATGTGAATAATTTTTTAAGTGTTCAAACTATCTACAAAATTTGATTTCTGTTTATGAGTGGTGAATTGTTAGGCGAATGTGGTTTAATATTTGGATAAATTCAAGAATAAATATAAGTTAATAAATAGCCTATTCGCTCTAGAGGTGGGCTTTGTTAGCTATGTCTATGTCTATGTCTATCTCTCTCAACATAATATCCTATCTAGATTATATTAATATGTATGTACCTATATATGTATTAATTATATATAATTAATTAGAAGTTAGTAAAGATAACTTCATAGTATCTAAATTAATTATTAAAACGCCAAAATCAAGGGGTTGATCAGCGAAGAGGTGAAAGATTAATCAAATAAGACGAAAATTATATTCAAAACTTAAATTATCTTTATTATGCATAGTTATCCATTTTGGCAGTAGGAAGTGTAAAGAAAAGTGATATAAATTCTAGAGGCATACATATAGATTGGGACATGGATATATTGAATTGACTGTTTTGTTAATTAATTAGCTTTAGTTGATTAGTTACTGTAAACAGTGAATTTGATGCTTTAGTACTTTGTAAAGGAAGATAGAGATAATTAAGGGTTACATTTTGTTAAGTAAGCGTAAAATCCCGAGTTGTCGTCTTTCAGTATTATAATTTGACTTTAAAGCATCAGAAATGACTTCTATTGAATTCATCTGTAAGCATACAGACACAAATGAAACAATAATCCTATTACTTTAAATGATTAATTCTAATCCTTTTACTCTCAGTGAGCAATTCGTGAATATACTTATATAAAGCCTATCTTGAAAACAGCAAACAATTTTAATAACATTTTGCATGTAGCTGTAGTTGTTATCTTTAAGTTCATCTACATACTTGAATTTTCTTAAGAAACGCAACATTTTTATAAAAATGAAATTTAAATCTGATGTCTTTCTAACATAGGGTCGTATGAGTATCCATATTGGTTACGGAATAACGAAGAAAATTTAAAAAAAGAATCTTCCAGTTGTTCACAAACAAGCCACTTAAAACTGCCTACTTTCCTCCGAGCATAGCTCGGTCCCCAGGTAATTACGGTAATATAACAATGTCTACATTCAATAAAGTTCTCAATATGAATCTAAAAAAAAACAATCAAAAACATTCACAATGTTTATTTCAAAAAATAATTGTTATTGAAGGAATGTAAACGATAAACTAATAAAACTAAAACTTCAAAAAACTTCTGTGAACGTTATCATCTGAAAGTCTGGTTACAACTAGTGCAAGGGCAATCTTTAGTTTATTGCCCCGTTACGACGGTTGGTGGCTGTTCTGGGAATTATGGTTATTACTGGCTACATTACTATTGCGTTATTATTACCTAAACTTTACCATTACGTCTCTGATGTTTAAACATCAGTTTTAGTAATTTCTTTATAGTCATTTTCATTACTGTAAACTAATTACTGCCCAGAAATACCAACTCTAGGTTTGAAAGAATACTTACGATCAACATTAGTGTTAAAAAGAGCCACCAAGGGAAATATGAACTGTAAATGCGCACACATATTGAAATGGAAACATATGAATGATTCCGCAGATTTTTTTCAGTTTTAAACAAAAAATTTTTCATATTTTTTATCTAAGGATCAGCATTTGCATTTAATTTAATTGTAGCTTTGTTTTCTTAATCAAGGTGGCAACTACGTAAAAAAGCGTTTGTTGTTAGCATGTCATGGAGGTTAATATACACTGGAATTCTACAGTATTCATAAGGGTCGCCAAATATGTTGGCGAATAGAATAAACAAAACAAAATGAAGTCAGAACACTGATGTATTCAGAAAAAAATCTCCCGCTCTCATTACGTTGTTTAATTGCTGATTTTATTTTAGTGGAGGCCATCCATTAAGATATTTTAATATTCATTACACTACATTACTCTAAAATCATCTGTTTAATCGCCTCCAACACTTCATCATCATCTTTAACTTTGTATATAGAACTCTCTGTAATTATAGTCAATGTCATTACATTGTTTATGTCGAAAATTAAGTATACTATAACAAGTAATGTTTACTATATTTTTTCAGATCAAATCAAATAATCTAATATAGCTGATTTAAATGTAGTGTAATGAAAAATTACAATCCAAAAAACGAGTCAAAGTCTAATTATCTCTAGTGTTGGCATATTCTCTTTACATATTGGTCTTCAATTTGCTGAGTCTCACTTTCCACTCTTTTTATGGAATATTATAGTATAAACAAATTTATACTTAGGTTGTGTCACGGTAATTAATACTTGATCCAGCTCCATACTAAATCGACTATTTGATGACACTTGAAAAAGCCTCTAATATTAAAGCTGATTATAAATAACAAAACGAGAAAAGACAAAGTGACAACATGTGACAAACTTAAAAGTTTAAGATTAAAAAGCTTTTTGGTCATGATAAAATTTTTAACTGCATAGAAATACGTAATCACTTAACTATACTAAGAATCTTTAGTCAAAATGTTTGCAAAAATTTAATCAAAACTTTATTATTTATAAAATTAATAAAAAAATTATAAATATTTGAAAATGTACTAAGTAAGGCCAATACAATTTTTTCAGCCATGGCAACTACGAAAAATGAAAAAGGGATTTTGAAGAGTCCCTGGGCACAGGAGGAGCTTGAACCGAAAAGTTAAAATCTCGCTGAAGTTAGAAGTAATGTAAAAATGAATATTATTCAGACTCAGAGAAAAAGTTATCTCCGGAGCATTATCAGAAGTTGGTAAACTCTGAGTTGTCTAATTTATGTTTCTTTGTTGTAATTAGAAATAAAAATAAAAATAAAAATTTGCAGACAAATTCTATTCTGATTTTGTACATATTAGAATATGGATAACTATATGCATGATCAATAAATTGGAGATACGGATCATCTATAAAAATCAACTTTAAGGATCTGGCTGATTACGTTTTCTCTATTGGAAATGAAGACCATTTGGAATATGAAAGATTGTATCCTAAATAACGAGAAAAATTATACGTAAATCAAATAAAACAGATAGTATTTCTAATTAGTTGCTTAACACGATAAACCACGAACAATATGATATCACTAGGCATCATAAAATATAATAATAAACCGCATTTCTGGGACAGTCCCACATAATGTTAACTAACCTAATAGTTCCATATTTGATCCTTCGTTGTGTGTGAATCTCGGACAACCACTAATGGACAGATTAATTCACCCCGAATTTGGAGGATTAAAGCGATCTGATCCATCACATTGCAACGCCATTAGGTTTAATTTGTTGGTTTTATAATCACTTGTTTTTTAATCAGTCTAGTCTGCAAACTCGTAATAAAGTTTGAATACAGCCACAGAGAAGGAATATACAGTTTTCTTTTAGTGTGATACAGCGTAAAGATTATCATACATTTTTACTCCAGCGAATGGCTGAAATTCTTATGTACTGACATATCGTAAACCTAAATTGAGCCTACATAAGTGTAGTGAGGATGTTATTTTTTATATTTACTTGTTATGTATGATAAATGCAATAAATTTTCTGCATGTCCATAAAGATTTTTGTAAATCAAGATCAGACGCCTCATATATGGTTTGAGGCGACTTAGCGAATTTTTAAATATTTTTGAACAAAAACGAGCATACTTTGCATATTTCCAATCTTTATTTTTAATTGGAATTATCGCTTGGGGAGGGTGGATGAAGACTACTTTAGAGTCAATGAAAATCGAATTATTTTAGACCGCGCTTCAGCTTTTTATGATCAAAAACAATTATAAAAGCTGGTATGGGCCAGGGAAGGCGTCCAAACCAACGAACCTTTAATATTTTTGTTGTTTAAAATATAATAACCTTATTACTAACTAATAACCCTTTTGATTTTTATTCGCACAAGTTCATAGTTTATTTTTAATGTAGCCACACATGAAAATTATACACGTCAATGAAGAAACATAGGAATACAAATAATCCATTTCTATCAATATTTTTCAACAACCAGCTCCTTTTCTAACCCTGTATTCTATAAAGAAACATACCTACACCAATGAAAAAGATTTCAGGGTTCGATCGGTGAGTTCAAAACACCTCAGATCAATGGTTCCAGTGACACACGTGAACAATATTTGTTACTTTATCAACTTTGTTGGGAATAAAGTTTTTATCAACTAACTGGAACAAGATGCATTTATTAAATATAAAATTGTTTTAAATTCGAATTATAGTAGGTTTCGATATATTTTTACCATATAAAACACTCAGGGCAATATTCAAATATATAAAACTATAAATTATAACTATAAGTACTAATTATTTATGACTGATTAATTAGTAAAACAATCAGACAACAACAAACATGATTATTACCAATGACCATGACAATTAGTTCATAACAATGCTATCAAACCAACTACTTGTCAGTCACAGCTTTCCCATGTGCATTCAAATCTTTATTTAGGCTTGATCATCTATCCTACATTCCATTGTGTCAACAAAGCACATTCAGGACATCATGTTGATGCCGCATTATTACATAACTACTATAGTAAGTCTGACAGTTAAATCTTGCACTTTAACAAAATCATCGTGAACTTTATGCCATTTCACTTTTGGCCTGATTTATATTTTTTTGACGTGATTGTCATCCTTATTATTAATATGATGACAACAGCTTTCCGCGTACCATATTGTAATAGTCAACTTTTAGAATGCAAAATTGTTTGTTTTTATTTCATCATTTGATTAAATGATAGCAATTTTTTTTCCTCCTAGAAACAAAATGAGATTCATAGTGAGCTTTTTGATACAAAAATTGCCTTTTTAAAGTAAATTTACCAAACAATCTGTGAACAGTTTAAGTACTTCAATAGCAAAAGAGTGCCAGGTCAATCCTGAGCTGAATCCTTGTAACATTTTGTGAGAAGATCAAAATGGGCCCCAGTTGCCTTTAGTCCATGAATTTTATGAATGAAAAAGTGAGTCGACCAAACAAATCCCGTCTAAGCTAAGCTGAAACTTCGAACAGATGTCAAGTAAACCTTCTCTAATTAAAATGTCAAACGTCCCCGGAATCTTTGTTGTGCTCCAGCCGCCATGTTGACAAAACCATTCCCGCTCCTTGTTTTTCTACATATACTTATTTCGTCTGACACGAAAACCAAAAGAGATACGAAAAAAGGTAATGTATAAAAAATATATACTAATACTTTACCTATAGTCCAGTCAATTTACGCGATGACCTCAAAAAAACTGAAAGAAAACATTTTTTGATGGAATTCTACTTAAAAAGATATGAATTTTAACATATCCAAAGTTTACCAAAATCGGACCATGGGAACCTCACTAAAATCACGTTTCAAAATGGCGGCTTTTCCCACCATACAAAAATTTTTGAAAAAAGACATTCAACTGCATTTTGTATCAATGTTTTTCGAGAAATTGACTTTGGACCACCGCCAATCAACATTGGGTGATTGGTTCTAAATTTTGACAGAGTTTAAATTTTCGGCCGCCATCTTGGATCCGCCATTTTTGGATATGAATATTTTTTTTCAAATGTAAAGATGGTGATGTGACGCATCATTATGGACTAGATTTTTACCCTGAACACAATCCTGAAATTCGTTTTTGAAAATTTGCATTCGTTAAAAAGATATGCTCGAATAAAAATTCATCCCTATACATTTCTTATGGACGTTTAATTTTTTTAAAGATTTTTTAAGAATTAAGTCCTATATCTCCGGGTCTAATTAAGGTATGTAGTTCGTGTTGGTCTTAAAATACTCAGTTAGTTAACGGCTTTTATATGAGCTATTGATCATTAAAATCGAACGACTGCTGGACGAAAATTAACATGGGGAACCTCAAAAAAACTGCAAGAAATTTTTTTTGATGGGATTCTACTTAAAAAATATGAATTTTAACGTATCCAAAGTTAAGTAAGGCTAAAATCGACACGAAAATCCATTTTTTACAAATTTGTTTTCTTTCAAAGATTCATAGCGCAGGTCCTAAATGGATTAAAAAGCTCGTTCTACCCTCAAATTACTCAGAAGATTCTGGGCTTTCATATGAGCTATGGCTCATTAAAATCGGACTTACTTAGATTGAATTATGAACCTTCATTTACCATAAAATATGTTCACTTTCGTAAATTGTATTTAATTAATGACTCATTCATACCAACAAAACAGTTTTATGTTTTAATTAACTCAGTACATTATAGGCTTTCATTTAAGCTCTTAGTCATTTAAATCGGTTGAGTTTTAAGTGAGATATAGACCTAAAAAAACATAAAAATCCATTTTTTCAAAATTTCTTAATTATTTAGAGATTTGTATCTCAAGTCCCAAACATGGCCTGCAAGTTGAATTGGTTATGAAACACGCGCTGATCTACTAGCTTTCATTTGACATATTGATAATTGAAATCTGTCAAAAATAGGATGGGTTATGTTCTTTTATATCATCTTTGACAAAAAACAAATTTATAAAAAATGGATTTTTGTGTAGATTTTAGCCTTATAGCTTATCCAGCAGTCGTCCGATTTTAATGATCAATAGCTCATATAAAAGCCATTAAATGACTGAGTATTTTAAGACCAAAAAGAACTACATACCTTAATTAGAACCGGAGATATAAGACATAATTCTTAAAAAATCTTTAAAGAAAAATAAACGTCCGCAAGAAATGTATAGGGATGAATTTTTATTTGAACATATCTTTTTAACGAATGCATATTTTCAAAAACAGATCTTTACATTTGAAAAAAATATTTATATCCAAAATGGCGGATCCAAGATGGCGGCCGAAAATGTAAACTCTGTCAAAATTTAGAACCAATCACCCAATGATGATTGGCGGTGGTCCAAAGTAAATTTCTCGAAAAAAATTGATACAAAATGCAGTTGAATGTCTGTTTTTCAAAAATTTTTGTATGGTGGGAAAAGCCGCCATTTTGAAACGTGATTTCAGTGAGGTTCCCATGGTCCGGCTTTGGTTAACTTTGGATACGTTAAAATTCATATTTTTTAAGTAGAATCCCATCAAAAAAAATTTCTTGCAGTTTTTTTGAGGTTCCCCATGTTAATTTTCGTAGAATGACTGGCCTACTAGGTAATGTTCTAAAACTGTAAGCACAGAAATGAGCTAATTGAAATTAACAAATACTGACATTTCACTCAAAAGATCATATTGAAATGTAAAACATTATAAATCAATAGAAACAGGGTATGCTCCCCCCTCAATACTCGACTCGACTTAAATTTTGGTGCAAAATACTCGGCATTTTGAGTCACGTAGATACTCCCACCATGTACCAAAATCGAATTTCACAGCCTTTTCTCCTACAGTTAATCTATCTTCAATCGCCATCAGTAAGACCTCGATTGTTTTACTTGAATCAGAGAGTTTTTTTACTTATCAAGAATAATACATTTATATCACTGCATATCATTTTAGTTTGTTTCTTAATCCTCCTCTTTATGAGGATTTTTTTTTTATTTTGTAAATCACAACAACTATATTACAAACTCAACTTTGTAGTGGCTATTACATAAATGAAAAAGTGTATTAGTAACTCAAAGAAAATATTTAAGTATTACTGAGTTAGGTTAAGAGCATAAAGTCTGCATTAGGATGGCTGCTTGAATTTTAAAATTTAATTTAAAAGTATATGTAAGCCTAAAGAGCAAATAAGGAATTTTACCAATGAGTTCAAGGAAAAGGATAACTTATTTAGTTTGTATTATCAATTTATTATACATTTACTCTTATGTCAATCAGGAATACCTTTAAATTGAATTATCCTGTAATTTAACATTTTATTTTTGATTAATATTAATATTTTAGACATAATTATGTAGAAACACGATACATTTTTATTCGACTTCAAGAATTACTACTCGCACACCCCTGAAAGAAAACCATGATTAGACAATAATCATTCAAAAAGCATTTAAGTTATTACTAATACAACATAACTACGTTGCAACACACTAAAACCTCGCACACAAAAGGGCCACAGGTTGAGGGTGGCATGTTAGCCTGTCAATCCCAGATATTTGTATTTTCAAATAATGTTGAATAAGTGGGTTACTTACAAAGTTTTATTAGAAAAACGTTTATTCGACCGTAAGTGATAAAGTTTCTTTCAGAGTTTTAAATGAGGTTGAAGATGGAAGTATCAACTACGGTAACTCAGAAACTCGGACTTTTTATGTCACAGCTGCGGGCTCTAGTAGATTTTTGGCTATTGGTGGTTTAAATGAAAATACCAGCGTTGTGATAGAATGAGTGTCACTTTAGTAAGAAATAGAAATTAAATTTTTGGAAACGTATGTATTTTTTGCTTACCTTTTGTAATTTCATTCTGGATGACTAATTTATGACTAATTTAAACCTAGGAAACATATCCTTCTAATAATGTGCTTTTAAAAATTAGTGTTTTAAAATACTCGAACGAGTTTATAATTATTAAAATAAGTAATTAAAGACATCAAACTATTATTCAATGGGACACAATAAAAAAAAGATCTTTGATATGTGTTTATAGGAGTCCCTAATATGACATGTTACTGAGACAGAACACATAAACGAGTTGGCAACATTTCTTTGGTATAGTTACTATCCACTTAGGCCATCGTTGCCCCCAAATGACAACCATTAACTCGAGAGGTCGTTATCTTCTCAGGTTAAACTTTTGGATCGGTTTTGCAATTACTGGGGAGGCAAGATTGCTGAAAACGTTTTTATTTATTTTGTTAACATTAAAACTGTATTAAAATACTGTAAACCTTTGTAGGAATTCGGAATGCTATACTATTCAAACGAATGTCTTGAGTATAAAATAAATTTTCCGGTAAAACTAACTCATGATACACCATTTCATCCGTAAGGGTTTATAGAATTACTTGATTAAATTATAACCTTATTGACTAAATATTTTTAATTAACTGAATACTGAAATAAGTAATTAGACTAAATAATTTTAAAAGATGTACAGCGATATATCTTCTATCACAATAAAAAATAACGTTTATGAGTTACGTTTGAAAATGGTTAAAATACAGTTAAACAGCCGCTAGGTTAGTGTGTTAAAGCGGTCAAAACTTGTCTAACCTGATTTAAAATTCGTATACTGTATAATTTTCTTGAAGTAGATTCTAGAAATGAGGTAAGGTTGATGGTAGTTTAATAAGACATTTAAGGTTTTAATTTTGTAATTAGCAGTCTTTTACTATAACTAGTAAATTAGAATTTCAATTAGCAATGTAGAGCAACTGTTGGTAGAGGAGATGTCGAGACTTGCGGCCACGTCGACAGCGCCGCCGCGCCGCCTCGCTCCTGGGTGATTAAGTATCGGTGGGATCAGCAGAGCTCGCTTCTTTTCACGAGTTTGTAGTTTCACTTAGAAAGGTATATATTTTTTGAGTATTCGACAAATAAATACTTTGTCTCATGTAGAGTTTACTCCTCGTACCGCCGAACTTCTCATCTTTAAAGAAGTATCTTCTTTTGACAGTGGTAAAGAGAAATATATCGTCAACCATTCGTCAATTAACACCCAATAGGTTGTGGTTTGTAGCTCATTAAAATCCTACGTTTTTATTTGATTCAATGGGGTAGTTTCCAAATCTACTGTTAGATAAAATATATCTTGCAAAACAACAATTTTTGTATTTTAATCTTTGTTAAACAATATATCTTTACATAAGAACAGTGTTCTGCGAATGTCGGTAGAAAATTTGAACAGTTGCAATTAGGAGACAGTTGCAATTAGTCTTAATGGAGACAGTTTTGCAGTAAAAAAAATCAAATAGTGCATAATGCTTATTGTTATTTAATTTGACAGATTTTGTCAGTGAAATATTAAGTTCAATTAGAAAACTTTAGTTGCAGTGATTAATATTCTGTACAAAAATTCTATATAAACTCCATTTCATAAAGTTAAGAAGCCTGCACCGCATATGGAAAGATTTCACAGATGTTCACTAATGAAGAGTACTGCACAGCAAACTCAGGCGGGGTGAAGTTTTCCAATCTCGTGGAAAATTAGACTTAACACAAAAGATGTTTGCTTGCTGTATCTTTGATTAAAAACCTTTTATGACGTAAACTAAAAAGTATAGGCCTACTACACTTTCTTTTGTTGTTTAATATTAGATTTGTCGTAATAGATGTAGTGCGATGTAGTGTGTTGTGTATAATGTATACAATGACTAAAGGTATATTACAAACCCTGCTGCTAAGTTGTGTAGTTTATTCAAGTTGAAATATCACGGAATATAATTTTAATTGTTTAGTGTATTAAAATAAGTAATCACTAATGTATGATTTCACGTGAAAATGGATCAAATATTTCCTCTCTATGAAAAATCTCAAAAATCCAAAGATTTATCTCGTTTATAAAAAAAATCAAACGCACTTCTTAATTACTAAACAAAATGAAAAAGGATTATTTTTTCCTACCTGTCATTATTAGATCTACAACTTTAATTTTATTTAATACATATTTTTATATAAAATTATCGTTGTTTATTCATATTTGTTTAGTAACCTTCCTATTTTAAGATTTATACTTCAATGTGACGTAATATAAACACTAAATATGTTTTTACTACCTTTATATCCCTGATACATGAATACAATTGTTAGTTTCGTTTGCATTTTTGATAACCCCTAAATTTTAAACTACTTCTACTAAAAATATTCAACATAGGTCTATGTTTCTTTTCATTCATCCTAATGCTTTAAACTAGTTTTATAATAAAAATTATTAACAGTAACTTTTTTATGATAAAATAAATTATATTACTTATTTTTGCCATCTGTACATTTGAGAACACATAACGAAAACACCTTTAAACATTTTATTGTACCGTATAATTAAGTAATTGAAAAAATGAAATTATGTGATACAATTAATTAATTGTATCTTAATTAAATTTTTCAAATTTAATGAAGAGTGATTCGACTAAGTTCTAATTTCAGTGAAGTTGCTTGGTTCCTATAAAATTCCGATGACCGTGCAATTAGCTGAACATTAAAACATCGAGGGAATATCGGAATATTTTATACTAATAGGAATAAACATCGTATCAAAGTTAACTAGAGCGCCACTTAGAGAAATTCCATGGTTTTAGAATGCGTTGTTATTAAAAAATTTATTTGAACTGAGGAAAACAAAATAATGTCATATATCTAAAAGATTGTTTAGATATCCCGCACTGAGATAGTTTCAAAGTTGTACGCTGATAAATGATATACCAAGTTGTGGAATGAAGTAAAACAAAATAGTCACTTTCCAATGATTTATTTGATCGTATCCCTCCGACTTTCTTGATACATTTTATTGCCGCAACATCACTGATGCGATATAAGGTTTGCATTGTTGTAAATAAATCAAATATTGTCAATCTCAATATGTAAGTAAAAACCGATAACAATGATGTAAATATTGCGTTGTAAGATGCTTTACACTTTCCCTATTATGAATTACTGCGTATTTCAAAACTTCTTTATTCAAGGACAATTTTTATGGATTAATCGAAATGTATCAATGAACGTGAATGTTATTTGTAAAATGTAATATGTTTAAAGTATCTTAACTTGTCACAGAACGAAAATTACTTTCCTAAACGCTACCGATAATTAATTGCGAAGTAGTATACAATTGAATTGACAAAAAATATCGTACTGAAGACAGGACGTGATCACAGGTAAAATACAGAAAAATATGAATATATGTCAAGACTTTTGAGTTAAAATTAGTTAATTCATATTAGCGTAACTTAATTCTTTTCTTTTCAATGTAATACATTCCACCAACTTGACATCTAACATCAAAACACAATTGCAAGAGATAGATTTTTCAACTGTTTATTTAATCGAAATAAAAAATATTGTTTAACTTTTTCTGCCCGAACGTTGTTCCGAGAACTTGTGTTTTATGTATGACTGAATTTTCAACAAATATTGTTGATTGGTTGAACAAGAAAATTACACCACGGCTAAACATGCAAAAGTATTCACTCTCGTCAAATTGGTTATTAAAATATCGATTTTTAGCGAATTTCACCCTATAGGGAACATATGATTATTTTCAGGTGAATATTTTGGGTTTATTTTTAATAGTTTGAGTTGATGATGATTTTGCAGAAAATATATAAAATTTAACTATGTGTAATGTCTTCTTTAAAAATATACACAACCGATCCTTATGAAAAGCTACGCAGCTTTTAGGATGATTAAGTAATTTACAATATACTTTATACACTACTAATAAAACTATAAAAGGAAACAGTTTAAATTTTCATCATTTAAGTTTAAGGAAGAGTAAATTTGCATTTTTATTTAAAATCCCGCTTATCAGGTGGAATCTGCATATTTTAATTAAATTCTCTTTCCTTCTCAATTGCCTTCGGCTTAGGCTGACTTTTGTTACTAAATTATATTTTCAAAAATTTATTTTTAATTGTTACAAGACAATTAGAAGGGAAGATGTTGTTTGTGGCAGTAAATGTTGTTTGTGTTTAAAAAATAATTAATAATTTTCGCAACAGTAACATAAATTAACAATTATTTTTTTCTGGGATTATTGCTAATCAAATTAAACACTATTGAAAGTAAGTCAATTATTGCCAAATAACAAGTTCTATCAACTTGTAATTTTTTGTACAATTGATATCAAATGCATTTACTATATACAATCAAAACTTCTGGTGGTACTCATTACGTTTACGTATCACAAGTTAAGTTTTTGAATTTCCTTGAACTTTATCATTTTAGCAAATTTCTCCTTTAGGGAAGAAGCTATTACCGTAGGTCTCATGGTAAGACCTAAGCCCAAGACCATAACTTTTCATTTTGGGGCCCCCAGAAGCAAAAAACACCATTAGTTCGAATATAAATAAATAAATAAATAAATAAATAAATAAATAAATAAATAAATAACTAAATAAATAAATAAATAAATAAATAAATAAATAGATGGATAAATAAATAAATAAATAAATAAATAAAAAAACAAATAAATAAATAAATAAATAAAAAACAAATAAATAAATAAACAAATAAATAAACAAATAAATAAACAAATAAATAAATAAGTAAATAAATAAATAAATAAATAAATAAATAAATAAATAAATATGTGTGTGTGTGTGTGTGTGTGTGTGTGTTTGTGTGTGTGTGTGTGTGTGAGAGAGAGAGAGAGAGAGAGAGAGAGAGAGAGAGAGAGAGAGAGAGAGAGAGAGAGAGAGAGAGAGAGAGTGTATGTGTCTGTTAGCATGATAGCGGCCGTAAAAATGGCCCGATTTTTATGAAATTTGGTAAAGACGTGTAAAGTAGTAATCAATTGGACGAGTTCGTAAACCAGCCCGATCGGACCTCTGGAAAAGGGGTTAAAGGGGGATAAACCCCCCAAAAATGGCCTTTTTGGGTTTTTTACATAGAAAAATAGAAATAATCCAATTCTGGTTAACAAAATAGAATTCATCTCAAAAAATAAAACAAGCTATTTAGTATTTTCAACAATTGCTCTATGTCTATTGGTTACCGAGATACTGAAAGTGGTAAACACAGTACGTTGTCCCAATGTTAACCGTATGGGAAATAAGTAATATTCTATATCTTGCTTATTTCTCAATATATCTTAATAAAACCACCCAGTTTTAACATACCTGTCGCAGCAAACCTGCATACTCATTCCCCATGTTATTCTTATGGAGCTTAAAGAACATATCAAATCTCGCTATATTGGATTGAAATATGTTCTTTGCATTGAAATTCGCTGAGTATGCAGGTCTGCTGAAACGGGGGTGTTGTTTAGTATTATGCAATCAATATATTAATTGTTCATCAATATACAGTGAACTCAATTGTATTAAATCAATATCATACTGTTTATAAGTTCTATTGCAATTTAAACCTTATGAGTATACAATTAGGTCAATATAATTTACAAGCCAAGGGACTACATATTATTACCTTAATTAAATCCCATTACTACGAATAAACTGTATATTCGTAAGTTGAGCCACTGTTTTAAATACATGGTATTACAAAAATTAAAACATCATTTTACCAAGGTTACGCTTTCGCCCCGCAAAAACAGACTTGTGCTTGTGTCGAACCACATATAAAATTGGAGGTAGAAGGTTATTTAATGGAGCTGATGTGATCTGAGATTTAATAGCATGCGCGTTAAAGAGCAGTAATGAATTCTAAAAATAAGTATCTCCAAAATATACGACCACCATCAAACTAATCAACCTAATTTTTTACTTCCAGCCTCAATGTCATTGAAGCAATGAAATGATGGAAATAACACCGTCCCTAGAACTGGGATGCATTTTAGCGAAATCTCTTGTTAATAGATACGTAGTTGAATTTAAAGATAACACTTACTGTATTTTCATTTTTACTTGGAAACCTGCTCGTCAGGTGGAATCTGCATATTTTAATTGTATTCTGTCTTAGCCTATGTTGGCTCTTGTGCAGGCTACACTTGTTACTAAACGTTACCTGTAAAATAGCTTCAATTTACATTTTTTTCCGTTTGGCTTACTTATAAAGTTGAACAATAGTTTTTAATAATGGTTTTGTTTAGTAATTGCAAAAACATGAAAAGTAATAAGATAACTTTATGTTAGATTCCTACTTGAAGTATATGTGAAGGAATTAAAGATCCTGAAATGACAGAAAATTTTATTAATGAGGTATATCTTATTATCTAGATCACAGTAAGGTAAAACATTACTATATTTCCCACTATAATTGCAACTGTAATATAACCTAACTGGCAAAGTCAATTTTAAAATATAACCGTCGTTAAACCTAGTAAATTTTGATTATGTGCAACAAAAAATCAGACAAAGTTTTCCTAAATTACAGGTGATCACGTTATCGAGGCTTTGATTTTAGGTAGTCGGTGAACTCATTTTATTCTTTCATGCGTTAAAGATTCGTGAAAACAACTTACCTTCAAACGTTGGAACAAAATATTAATCCTAAATACAACCAACCAAAAGAAAAATGTCTAGAAAAATTTAATGTCTAGTTTTAATGCCTAAATTTAATATGTAGAGCCTTGTATTTATTTGAGGTTAACCTCATTATCTTATGTTTAGGAATAACCTTTTACAGCGTATTTTTCATTTAACTATTACATATGATAAACAATAACATCATGATGTTGTGAGTCATAATTTGCCTATTTGCTAATGTTTAGGAATAACCTTTTACAGCGTATTTTTCATTTAACTATTACATATGATAAACAATACATCATGAAGTTGTGAGTCATAATTTGCCTATTTGCTGCATGAAGCTTCATCTCAATCTCCGGCGCTGCGAACATAACTAGATTTACGCTCAAGCTCGGGGTAATCAAGTTAGCCGCTTTATAATACGATATATGGGAGTAAGAGGTTATGTTAGGACGCAAGAAAGCTAGAGCGACACTTTTCAGACGGTTTTAATATTTTGTTTGTACAGTTACCTATTTCGAATATGCTGAGACATTATTGTAGAGTTGTCTCAAGTTAGTATTGGTATTGGACCTCAGTAATCATTGAGACTTGTAAGTGAGCATCTAGAAATTTTTTCTTATTTCTACTTCTTTGGCATATTTTTTATGGTGGAGGATTCTTAATTTTTTTACTTTTTTATGAAGAGCGGTCCAAACATTTGAAATAGGACTAAGACGCTGACCGTCAGGCCAGAAAATTACACAAATTCAGGAAAATGTATTTTGTCCACACTAGAAGGTGGTTAAGTTCTTCACAATTTATTTTTCAATATTTACTGTTGACGTAGAGTTGGATTATACGGAGGAAACAAAACTAATCCATCCTGAAAATCTAAACAGTTAGAAAAACGAGTCTGTGTATGTTTTTAGGGCGGCGAATTTCTAATCATTGTTTGATTTTTTACATTTTAACTCACTAAACTTTACATTGAGCTAACACATTGAACGTTTCCCCTACATATATATTTAAAACCGCAAGGTTTTGACGGAACGTGTGAGGAGTCAATGGTTATGATTTACATGCGGTTGATGTAAAAAACAAACAAATATTTTTGCTCCCACACTTGCTGGTTTAGTTTTCATTTTGAAAATATTCATGGCAAATTATCAAAAATAAATGTAAACTTATTTAAAAAAAATTTGCCCTGCAGAAAAGTAGCTTTTACAAACCTACAAACCTTCAGACGTTTTGCCTGAGACTTCTACTGGAATGATTTATTAATTTATTTTTCAAATTATCATTTATTAATAATACTATTGATGTAGGTTGTACCAAATGAAAGATTATGTTGTCTCTCTAAGAAGGGTTTACTTTATGTAGCTAAAATGTTTATTTGTCGGTAGCATTAATAATTTTTTATAGGTTTTGACATATTTTCATAATAAAACACTGGTATTAGTTTCCATGTGTTGCAACCCTTAGTGGTTAAGAAAATAATTAATAATTAAGTATATTTTCTTCCATTTATTCATTGGAAAATTCATTCTAATTTCTGCAATTATTTATTCTAATTGAAAATAGTTTCTCTTTAGTCAAATTGATTGCTTGTATTTTTCTGGATTATCAAATTATGCACCAATAAGTTTTTAACTTCTCCATAGTGCAGAAAAAACTATAACTTTCATACTGCATCATATCATATCAAGCTAAATTTAATTTAACTTCGATGTTAAAGGAATTTCGATTGTAAAATTATACTCTCAATAGTTATAACAAAGACAGCTGTAGCTTCTTGGAAAATATTTTGCCAAGGGAGGTGTTGAATTTGCAATGGAGACGATCTCTCAAGAACGCATGGCTCTCCCGGGGCGCCGCGCGCTCTGCGGTTGTTCTGGAAAATCTAAGTGGATTTAAACGTTCTGGAGGATTAATTAATTAAGATATACTTTTAATCTTGGTGATTTTTATTTTATTTTTTTACGGATAGGCCTACTCGACATGATTTTTAGAAAATTTTCTTCAGGATGAGATTTTTGGCAATTTTGGCTATAAAAATATACGAGTAGAACGTTAACTAATGATATGTAATATAATGAATTAAGTATTAAAAATACTATAATAATTTAAAAGTATCAAACGAAAATGAGGTAACAATTGCTGAAGTTACGAAACAACTAATTACAACAACAACTGTATCTTTCAACTACCTTTAAGTAACCTCTTACATTAATTTCGTTAAATTTCATTGAGTTTTTTCAAATTGTCCTAATTTAAATTTCCTGACCAAACATTGATGAATAATATTTAAACATAAAACTTGTATTGCTACATTGTTATGTCTATTGCTATCTTTTTACCTCAGTCCCAAATAATTCCATAAAATGTTATGGTTAAACTGGTGTTAAGCTAAAGATTTAAGTAACTTTGTTGAAAAGTTCTTCTTTGTTTTTATATTATTTTATATAATACAAATTAAATATTGTCACATCCACGTATGTTACAAATCAAAGATTAATCACGCACTAAAACAGTTAGCTAGTCAACAAAATTATTATTTTTATTGAAGCCACCATCTAACTCTGGTGACGAAAAAAATTACACTAATAAAGAGATTATGATAAATTTAAGTATCTTATACTTTACAAATGCTTAGATTGGCAGTAATCTTCTTTAATGAATGCAATAAAAAAGTAAATAATCGAAGATGAATACAACATAATCTTAAAAAGGCAAAAGGAAAGTTAAATTTCTCATAAATTTAAGAAGGAATATTTCTTGTAAATTATGAAGTGGAAGCGGAGGAATATCTAAACATTGAAAAATGACGCTGGTTAAAAAGTGTCCAACCCATAATTCTTAGGGTCTGCCTTCCAGTTGCCTTAATAAGGGTGATTGATAAAGCAATTTTTAAAAACCAGAAAGATTACTTTTACTGTTTGGGAAAATACCTCCTTTAACAAAAACATTGCATACTTCTTACCAATGTTTGACTTGCGCTCTAATTCAAAATAGTTTCTCTTTGGTCAAATTAATTTAAGTATTAATGGACATAAATGATTTAAATCTTTATTAGACGTAAATTAAATCCGATACAAATTATTCAAGGTCAATTACTATAGTTCAAAACTCGTCAACATTGTTTTAAAAATGTCTTTGATAACAATTTGACTTATAGATATTGGGGACAATTATTTACAGGTTTATTTCGGGGCTAACCCTAACATAGCCAAAACAAATTAACCACGAGTTGAAAGGATAATTTGTTAAGGTTGCTGAAGTGTCATTTAAGGTAGTTCAAATTAATAATTACCAGAGGCATATTGGAGACAAAAATACTTTACTCAGTTTATTTTGTTAAAAACCTCATGCTGTAAATAATATACTACATAAAAGTTCATGTTCTCAATGTAGAGGGAAGCTGAAGTGCTATTAAGCTTGCAGCAAAGTAAGTGTAGAATCCTAGGTTTGAAAATGTGTTTTGGGAAACAGTAATTGCCTCCCTGGGAAATGTGTTACCACACACTGTCTGGTAGGCATACCACCCTTTTTATATGAAACATAGCATAGACAACTTGGAGGCGATAATGTTATTTAAACATGTTACTCTCTAACATTGGTTGTTTTCTACTTTTGCAAAAATGTAGTAAGTTTTATGTTATCACTGTGCGACCAACAGTAGACTTAGACTTACCTTCAAGCGGGTTGGTCCTGCATTTATTTGCCAAGAACTCAAAATATTTTTAATAAACCCTCATTTCAGTTTTTTTATAACTATCGCGAATATCGCGATATAATTACATTGATTCAAATTCATTTATATGATTCTCTCAGCGATTCCACATTCATCCCTAACGTAATACGAACAATCACATATTAATCATTTGAAATAAGGTAAAGAGTATAAAAATAGCTTAAAACACATAAAAGTTGCATAAAATCATACATAAATATTATGGCTTTATTATTGACGTTACGATCAGCTTTGTAAAAAGTTTGGTGATGATGGCAAAACATTAAGACAAAGGGCAACGTTTAGTTCGCGCGTTTTGTGAAAATCTAGATACTTAATCCAATAAGGGGTTTCTCTGTAACATCCCTTTTTGAGCTGTATTTTTACGATTGAGGTGTCATTTTAAAGCTTATAATATAGCGCACCGGCGATTGATAATTAAAATGGGCATTTCTTTTACGGCTTCGACCCCCAATCCTTTGATTTATTTCTAGAGGGCGCTTTTAACACTCAAGTTCTAAAAGCACACTTGCGTTATAACGGTTTTAAAATGAGATTGTAATTTAACAGCTGATTACCTAAGTCAGATGGATTTTTACCCTAAATCAGATTTTAAACAAAATTATATAGTCTGCAACTATTGACAAGATTTGATACAGCTTCTGAAAATTCATTCTTATATTGAAAATTTTCATCGGTAATTGAAGCCTAATTGATGTAGGTAAATCATTCTTTATTGTAAAGATAAGCAATCAAAATATTTTAAAAGTTTTAAAGTGGACCCTGAAACAGAAAGAAGAAGAAGGCAAAGAGAAAACCAAGACGAGGAGATTGTAGAAAACGTACGCAACGGTTGATGATTGGTTTGTGGACATACCACCGCGCGTATATTGAGTTATGCTAGACCAAGAAAGTCAATATACGGCAATGTTGATGAGAAATATAAAACAGTTTATTTAAGAATTCGATACCTTCCCTTTTAAAAAAGTGAAGCTCGACGCGATTTATATTGACGAAACCGGTGTTTGCTGTTTGATGGGTGCGTGTAAAAAAGTAATGGAAGAATTCAGTAGTGCGTGTTTGAAGAACTTTTACCGATCGTGAGGAATTATCAATACGATTTTTATACTTTGGAAAAAGAAAATAAAGTGTTTAGGAAGATGATAAATGATAAAACAATCCAACAAATATTCTGCGTACTAAAATGCATTTTTAATGAGGAATTTTAGAAAACCGAGAATGAAAAGGTATATAAATTTATAGACACGCAAAAACGATTTTCGGCTACACCTATTGGAAATACGTAATTCTTTAATTTACTTTTTCAAAATGAATATATAATTACGGATGGTATTATGAGAAAAATGGTTAAAAACTCTGAAAAAGATGTGAATTATGATTAGGATCGAAGAAACAATCATTTAGTAGTTTATGGTGCATTCAACTTGATCGGAGTCATTAAACAATTATTGCAAAAAGATGAATAAATAAATATACAACTCGTATCAAAGAAATGTGATTCGTATGCATTTTTTTGTTATCTTTATGCAACCAACAGCAGTGATTGAAACTTTTGAGTCTATTATAAGTGCCTGTAAGTACTGTTATTCCTTAATAATATTTATCATTATTAAGAGCATGTCAAAATACATTTTAGTCTTTCAATTTCAATCATATAACACCATGAACCGCAAAGCGTCAAGAGGTCTTCTTTACAATATACACCTACTTTATTTTCACATAGGTTACATCATTACAACAATGGAGAGGACTAACCCCATGGCTAAACAAATTAGTAATCGATGTATTTATAGTTTTATTATTCTACCGGTACAGAATATATTTCCCGGTTACAGCGATGTCCCAAGGAGATAAAACTGCAAATGAGATATGCTCCAAGGTGCAAAACTTCTGCTGGGGGCCCCTTAGGCGTAACTAGTATCAACTAAAGGGAGAGGGGGAGTGCAGCCCCTTTGGACTTTGAAATACAACGCCCCCACTCATCTCCCAGATTGTTTTAAAATTGTAACATTAAATTAGTCTTTTAGGCAGTCTCAAGGTATAAAAGGCAAACAATCTAACTGCAAAAATCTTTTATAATCGAGGCTGACCCTGATTAGAGTCCGAGATTAAGGCGCAGAAAATTTAGTCTAATTCCCTTAGCACATCAAAAGAATTAGGATATGAATTTACCCACTATCTAGGTGCAAGACACTTTCTCGCTGAAGCTCGGGGGTCGGGGGTAAAGTGCCTCATTTCCCCCCGCCCTCGTGGCGACTCTTCGTTCAGCCAAAACTTGACGTAATGGAGTTGTGTCGGCCGAGACACCTTTATTACAAGTTTTGGCTGGAACAAATCATGCTTGTTTTAACCATATAATAACGATTCAAAACCACACAATGGTGTGTTGATGACGGAGCCAAGTTTAAACTGAACTATGCAATTCTGACGATGTGACTGTAATGATAAAACGTGCCAATTCTTAGTCGATCGTTCAACGCTGTAGCAGATATAGCTGTAAAATAATAAAACTGATCAAACTCTGAATGGTTTATCCGAATTATTGTTTAGGCCGTACACGATCTATTATTAATGGCGATCTATCTTTGAAACCAATACTAACATAGTTGGCATAATGTCACTTTTACGATTATAGAAACGAAAGCAAAACAGGTGTTATTTTAAATAGGCCTCCTCGTAGTGTTTTTTCACTTATGAATTTATTGTTCTGATCTTCAGGGCCGCTTTCTCCAAACTTGGTTAACCTAAAATTTTGGTTCAACCTTTTTTGGGTTAAACCTCTTTTTTAGGTTAACCAAGTTTGGAGAAAGCGGCCCTTATTGTTTTATTTTATACAAAATCAAAATATTTATGCTATATTCAAAGGAATAGTGTTTTTTCACTTCTGGGGGGCCAAAAACGAAAAGTTTTCATGGTCTCGGGCTTAGTTCCTACCATAAGTACTACAGTAGTAGATTCTTCCCTATATAGAGAAAATTCGCTAAAAGGATAACAGTTAAAAGTAACATGAAGGGAACTTTAATTTTCGGGTAGTTCTCCATAAAGCGATTTATTTAAATGTCCGCTAAACATTAGACGATTAGCAATCAGTCTCGCTAAAGTTTCAGCTGAAAAAAAATATACTCACAAGTAAAGGTTGATAAATGTGGATATTACCATCGAATCAAGATATCAACCGAGACAGATATCAACTTTTCCGTGGCAGATTTACATAAACTCGATTCGACTGTGAAAAAAGGTTACCTCAGCGGTCGAACGGAAAGTTGAGGAACAAACTTGTAGGAAGTTGCAGTCTATTGTTTTGTATGCATTAATGCAGATACTACGCATATGTTCTGTTGTTAGTAGTTCAGATAAAATATTAACTAAAATATTTAAGTCTCTGTAATAAAAAATGTTTGCATTTTAGAGAATTTCCCCTATAGTGAAGAAGCCATTACCTCAGGTCTCAGAGCCTAAGCCTAGGACCATCATAAATTTTCATTTTTGGGCCTCCAGATACCAAAAAAACACAATTCGTTCAAATACATATACATAGATAAGGAGAGAATTAATTAAAATTCTTACAAACATAATACCCTAATACATTTCATATGACTATCAACTAGGGTTGTGCGAGTACTTGATTATCGAGTTTTTTCGAGCCACGTTTACACAACTTGCCCCGGCTCCAAGTTTTAAAAAATTCTCGGAAGTCGGAGTCGACTAGGTACTCCCGCCGTTTACCCGGTGTTGGTATGTGTAATCGCATTTTACCACCGTTTTTCACAGTCAACCCCAGTCATGAACAGCCCCCCATAAAAATTTGTCATTTTATTGCATTAAACTTGTTTTTGGATTAGTAACTATCTTTTATAAAGTATTTTTTTCCTTTCTATAAAATGTTTTTCTTACATTGAATTGAACTCTCCATTAATGACAGTGACAACAAAATAATATTTAAATATAAACAAATTAAGCAATTACAACTATACCATACTTTGTTTGTTTAGGGATAGTATGAATAACATTATATAATGCTTTGTAGATTTAAGGATCATATCAGATTAAAAGTGATTGAAAAGGATTAGGTCCTGTCAGTCGATTATATCAGTCGATCAGGTCGTATCAAACCCTTTTCTTTACAGGACAGTGGTTGTACAAAATAGAATCGCGAACCATGTTCCGCTTGATTATTTATTTGCTGAATAGAATTTTCTGTTTGTTTTTCAGCACTTCAGTTTTTGAATGGGGTCAACAACGCTGTTTAATTAAGGGAAAACCTTAAAAGTTAACTTTTAATTTCCTTTATACTGTATTATTACCCGGTTTCACTTTTGGACAAACTGAAAAACTTCCTTGGATTTCTGATAAATTTATCATACTTCATTAGGTTGCCATGATATCTTCATAAGCTTCTCTATAGTTTAACATTTAAACTTCGAGGTACGATAGGGCGTAGCCCTGAGGACATTTTGGAAAATCCTCTCTTAGCTGATGCCTACGCCCTAAGGAGAACGTCCAAGTGCAATATCCAGGTTCTAGGTCGGGCGACCGCCAACTGAGCATAGCGGTTTGTCAAAGATAGTGCATTCGCCGTAATATAAGTTTCTTACGTTCTGAAGTCAGTCAAACATTCTTCATTCGTCATAATGTACATTGATACATAGAATAGTCTCAAATAAAATTAATTTTACGTAAATTAAAGGTACTTAAAATGGACAAACTTCAAACAAAATAACAAATTATGTAAATTTAAAATTATTCTAATAAATTTTACTAGCCGTTCCAGAAATCGTCAAAAGAGTATGGAACGAGGAATAAGTTAAAATGAGATTAAATTATAATATTTGATAGACAACGTTGGCGAGAGGTTGACGTAATCCTGCTCGGAGAGCTGGCTCAATCTGCGTCACATCAACATAACTGGATCAGCTCCGCAATTTGGAAGTAATCGGATTTTGTTTTAACGTTATAAGTAATAACTTCAGTTATTTATGAATATTATTGAAACCATACTGCCGTAAAGAAAAAGAAGTCTTGAGTTTTAAAATCAAACGAGCTTTTAGCGAATTTCCCCTATGGGGAAGCTATTACCGATGGTAAGACCTAAGCCCGAGACCATGATAAATTTTCGTTTTCCTGGGGCCCCCAGAAGCAGAAAACACCATCCGTTCGAATTTATATATATATGTATATGTGTGTCTGTCAGCACGATAGCGGCCGTAAAAATGGTCCGATCTTAATGAAATTTGGTACAGACATGTAAAGTGGTAATTCCTCGGATGAGTTCGTAAACCAGCCCAATCGGACTACCGAAAGGGGGGGGGGAGTAAAGGGAGATAAACCCCCCAAAAATGGGGTTTTTGAGTTTTTTACTTAGGGAAATAAAATTTATCGAATTTTTGTTGGACCATTGACTTCAGCTCAAAAAAAACAAACAATTTTGTATTTGAATCACTGCTCTATGTCCAGTGGTTACCGAGATACTGAAAGTGGTAAACACAGTACGTTGTCCCAATGTTAACCTTATGGGAAATAAGTAACATTCTATATCTCGGTTATTTCTCAACATATCTTGATAAAACTTGGTAAATAGCTTCTTCTAGTTCAGATCTACTAAATATTGAATTAAAACCACCCATTTTTTATATACCTGTAGCAGCAAATACTCATTTCCCATGTTATTCTTATGGAGCTTACCAAAACATGTCAAATCTCGTTATGTTAGATTGAAATATGTTGTTTTACATTTGAAATTCGCTGAGTATGCAGGTTTGCTGCAACTGGGGTATTATTATTGCAGCGTGAAAATAGAATACCAAAATAAGATGTCATCATACATATGAGAACAATAAAAACTGTTTGCAAGAGTAGTAGTTTTGAAGAATTTAAGGCCTTTTATTTTTTGTGATTAAGTGTTATATTTTTTCACAGTTCAATAAACTTTTAAAATATTTTGAGGCTTCAAACCTGTTAAATTACGTAATAATTTAATAACCTAATTCGTCACTTTGAGAAGCATCGAGTTTCTACTTCGTGACAGTTTAAATAGAAATTATTTGAACGTGCTAGGATTGATTAACGATTTATAAAAAAATATTTGTAAATAATGATTTAAATGTATAGATATTTTTTTAATGAAACAAGCCAATACAATTCAATAGTGAAATTAATATCGAGAAAAATATCCAAAACATGCAGTTGGGCCGGAATATTTCAATGTCGAATGTCAAAACAAAAGGCTAAGGTTTTTTTTAACAGAGAGGCTGCGAGGCTATATAAATAAACTATGACGAGAATCTGTGCGTTGGCATTTTTTGTGTGTTAACGCTCAACGGTATGTCATAGGGTGGACACTTAACGATTTTCAGGAAAGCGGTCCAAACCCCTCAAGGTTTTGTGAGCATATTATGGATAAATAGAACGCATGACCACTTAAACTAAATACCAGTGTCATATTCAATACCAGAAATACAATATGCTAGCGACACACTAAAAAAAGCAAACCATTTAGGATGAATTCATATATTGTGTGGTAGATTATTTTGACAGTTAATTTTTGTTTTATGTAATTAAAAAGTGTTATTTTGAAGGCATAAAGTATTTCAAAATCAAATCACTTAAAGAATCTACCGAATAATACACAATATTGATATTACAATATTACAATATTGATTATTTTCCACTTAATCTTAATTAGCAATGAAACTGAGCTAGTCAAATGGAATCTAGAGATGTTAAGCTTTAAAAATATAAAAAAAAAACATTTTCGTTATACTGCTTCAAAAACAGATGTTTTTAATGCATGTTTTCCGGACCTAAATACACTGTTTTTATTCCTAGGAATTAAAAGCTGATGTACTCGATACCAGCTGACTCTTTATAGTCCTAGGACTATAAAAGTCAAAAAGTGCCGAGTACTTCGTAATAATCGAACAATATTAATTCGATTACAAATAATCGAAACATTCATCGCTATTATCGAAACATTAATTCTTGTCAGTTTAATCAATTTGTGAAACTCGCTCATTTCACCAATCGATTATTACATGCGTTCGATACGTCGATAGTTAGTTGTTCATTGTTGTCAGTCTACCCTAACACAAATGGAACAGACAATCAGCTGATTGCTTCAAATAGCAAGAACAAGACGGTGGCATCTTTTGAAGGCATCTTTAAAGGTAAACAAGCTGTAATATTTTGGTTTTCTCAAGTAGTTTACGTATTGTATTGAGCAACATAACGAAAAATATAGTTCATCACACGGACCTAAAGCTGCTTTTCGTTACTCGGTCATTTTTCAACCTCGGCTTACAGCCTCGGTTGTAAAACTTGACCTTGTACGAAAAGCGTCACTTTAGGTCCTTGTAATGAAATATACTATTTCCTGAGCTGCGATTACATGTACCCAACTCTTCAGTCCCTCGTGTATTTAAGTCTGCCAAGGAAGTTACTAGTAATTTGATGAGTCAGTAAACCCGTATAAACGACGAGTTAACAAGTCAAACACGCGAGATATAGAGATCAAACTTGAAACGGTCTAGCCTAATTAAAATGTCCATGAAATATACCGGGTGTCTCACCTAAAGTGAACCAATAGCTAACTTTTTTATTATAAATCTGACAATGAACTTCTTATGGGGCACTTCCCTTAATTTTTAACGCTGCTTTTTGGAGTCACTTCGAAAATTAAATATATGGCCGCCATTTTCCAATATGGCGGACAACTTTGATTTTTCTTATGGAACACCCTATATTTTAGGGCGTTTTTAGATTCTACGCTTAATTTTAGGAACTTTTTATTCTTTATAATTTTTTCCTAAACCCAATGGTTCAGCAGATATGAGCAGTTAAAGTTTGATTTTTCCCCATTTAAAATGCATTGTGTCCATTTAACTGTGCCATCTCATGTATTCCTTATGGAGTAAAATCATATTCAAAATAACACATTTCCATGATTAAATCTCGACTAAAAATCATTTTATGATTAAACCTCAACTAAACTAACATTTTTAGGCACTTTTATTCTTTGGTATCTTTTATCAAACCCAACCGTTTTCGATATTCAGACTACCAACAATTTCACAATGCTTTTTAAATGGCGATAAAATCTAACTTTAACTGCTCATATCTGCTGAACCATTGGGTTTAGGAAAAAATTATAAAGAATAAAAAGTTCCTAAAATTAAGCGTAGAATCTAAAAACGCCCTAAAATATAGGGTGTTCTATAAGAAAAATCAAAGTTGTCCGCCATATTGGAAAATGGCGGCCATATTTTTAATTTTGGAAGTGACTCCAAAAAGCACCGTTAAAAATTAAGGGAAGTGCCCCATAAGAAGTTCTTTGTCAGATTTATAATAAAAAAGTTAGCTATTGGTTCACTTTAGGTGAGACACCCGGTATATCTGGCAGAGAGCTTATTACAAAATTGGTTTTTATTAAAAGGGCGGTAATTCATATTAAACATATTTTGTTAGTATTTAATTTTGAAGGTAATTTAGTAAGGAAGTTATTCAAAAAGTTTCATATAATTTTTCATTATAGTTCAACATTACTATCCACGCAACTGGTGTAGCGGAGTAAAAAATGTTAAGAAAACATTTTAACAGATTTTTAAACATTAAATTGGTTTGAACAGAGGGTTTTAATGCAAATTTTATTGTTCCTTATCATGATACTGATTATAACAATGTAGGATAGTCGATTCCGTAATGCTGAAGGAATAGAGGGACTAAATCAAGTTTTTTACATCATAATACATAGAAACATCTGCTTTCTGTGCCTTATTCTTAACTGGAAAGTTACTCTTTGCCGATCACTGCACGGAAAATTTACCGTGCAGTACACAGTAAATTTACCGAGCGCTAGGAATCTGTAATAACGCAAGCCAATAATCAAAACAATCAGCTGATTGTAGTAAACTGACGTTTAATGCATGTTTTTTTGTTACTTCAGATGAATGTAGTGGCAGGGCTGATAGCCTTAGAAAACGTTTTTTTTTACCATAGGCTAGGTTTGAAGAATTGAGGAACCTAACAGTTTGCGCAAGGAATGCGTTATGATTAAAAATGGTTTTTTTTCTGAGTATTATGATTTAAAGTAGCGTACGTCACACACCCGATAAGTTTTATCATACTCACATGAAAATCCCACACTCACCTAGCGGCTCGCGCGGGAATTATCATGCTCGAACGGTAAAACGGTACTTACCGGGCTAGTAACGTAATATACTATTGAAAAACATAAAACGTGTGATATCAGTCAAACGGTTGAGAAAAGGGAATGGCCCGATATCAACTTTTTTGTTTGCTTAAATGAGTATAATCTTTATTTGCTTGTTTTAAATTGAATGGTGTCAGTAAAATTTCACTCTTTATCAATAACATAATATCTAAATAAAACAATCACAGTTGAATGGTTTCAATAGTAGCCTCCAAGATGTATCGGGTTAAACCTTTGTTCTAGACGACTATGATTGCTGTGCCTTACGAAAAATCTTTGAGCTTTGGCTACTAGAGTGGACTAGGTCATGCCAGCAGCTCTAGTCTGAAAGCAATAGGAGGGTTACTTGTACATTTATTTTCAATTTGAGTTCTCAAAAATTGAACTTCACTATAACATACCCTGTTAAACTCAAATGAAAAAAAATACTACTGGGATGATATTTTAATACTGCGGTATAGCACAAGTTAAAGAATACGAAACGATGAGGAACTGTGATGTTTAAGGAAGGATTTTGAATTAAATTTAAGTCTTACATAAACTTGGATCTTAAATTTGAAACTCGCGGTCTTGCTATTCAAAAGTTGCTATAAGAAAAAATTATGAGGCGGAAGTAGATTCATCATAAGAGATTGGATCTGGTTTAAAAGAGTTTACGTTTATTCTTCTTGATTTCTAAATTTGACATTCGTAATAGTTTTATAAAAAAGCCTGATAGAAGTATGACATATCAGTGCCCTCCATCATTGAGTCACAACACACAACATGAATCGAAAAATAATGATACATGTAATCAAAAATAGTATTTTACGAAAGGAGGCGTAAAAAGATTCCATTGATTCTAAACATCTAAATTACTAGGAGATTTTAATACAAGAAAAAATCTCTTTCATTTGAAATAAAAGCTTCAATTTCACATTCCGAATAAAAGTTTTAAGGACGCACATTGAACAAGATGACGTTTTTAAATGTCAAGTTTTGTTACCTGATGATGTAATATGTGGTCACGCTGAAGTAATTAAAAAATATTTTCAATAATATAAAAATGATATATTATTTTTGCAATAAAAAATAACAACTATTTTTGAAACACAATCGTCATTTTGAAAATTTTTATCTTATATAATTAAATTATACCATAATATACAGGTCATATAATGATATTTCACTATCAGTACATACTATTCTGATAGAATACAAGTGGCATAATACAAGAACTACGTTGTGATGGATTTATATTAGTTTAGAATTAATTGGTGATTTTATGCACACTGTTTTACAATGAGATATATAAAAATGGAAACGAATAATATGAACGTAAAACCATGAATAATGACGAGCCTGAACATCTTTTAAATTAATCTCAAGGACATATTTTGTCCAACATTTAGTTCAGGACATAATGCTAAAGTTTAAAACTTCCTTAAAAGTAAGATTCTTAATTAAAAGATAGGCAAGTTTCATATTCAGAACTTTGGACATAATTTATTGCTCAAACTTTTAATGAAATAACTCCATTTTTATAGAGGGAAAACGTAACAGCAATTGAGGTAAAGCCGTAAAAATAATATACCTAAAGCACAAAGTAATACTTAAAGTATCAGAGTATTTTATCGTTGTGTTTTTAATTCATAACTGGCCAACATAGTGTTTACGACTTAACTAAACTATAGTTTACTAAACTAAACTATGAACACAACTTGTACAAAATAATTTTTCCATTTACCAAACCGATATAAACTATCAAAAATATATCGTGTATTACAGAAAGGTATTTCCATATGTTTACAACTGTTTCAACCAAAATTATGAATAAAACAAAAATTTACTTTCAATTTATTCCGCTGGAAACATTTACAGTCGAAGTCACATTTGCGAGAGTGAAACACCTTCGATCAAGTTTGCTACTGACAGCTTCAATTTATTGAGTGATACTATTGACGTTTCCAATGTTATGTAGAATGGAAAACTGAGATGCCTTTTGTTACATTTATAAATTGTTTTCTTGCTGCGCATATCCGTTATATTGTTATTTTAATCAACTCCAGGAAATAATAAAATAGTGGTAAGTAGAAAACATTAATTTTGACTGGCCGATGCTTATGTCTAGTGATTTTAGATTAAAATTAGGAAAAATATTTATTGTCATTGTTAACATCGAATTAATCATGTTATTTTGCAGGTGTTTAGTGAATTTCTTCAACGTGAAAGAAACGCAGGTGTCGTGGTGAGACCTGAGCTTGTGACCTTTGTAATTCTTTTGTTTTGATATTTCTTAGACACTCGAAAAACATTCGTTCATTTTCGTATTAAATACGGTTTTTCGAATAAATCGGTGGTTTTGAGGAGATATACCAAAATCATTGCAATAAAATTTTATCAAATCAATGAAATCAATCAAAAAGAGGTTTTAAACTGCTTCAATGACGATAAGTCGATTCAATTTTGTCAGACGGTTATTTTATTTGTTTTCATTTTGATTGATGTTTTATTTTCATTGATCAGGCTGTATTTTGAGAAATAACCAACTTTTTTCATTGAAACTAATCAAAACAAAAAACCTTTATTTTATTTATACCTAACTGTCATTAGTTTGAAAATATGCAACATTAATTAGGTTATCAAATTAAATAATTCCTTATCCCATATTTATCATTTTGCTAATCACGGTAACTGCTGGAAAAGGTTGTATAAACTCGTTCAGTACGTAATTCTATTGTGATGGTAGTTTTGACATTTTCTCACCATCCGCTATGATGTTTCATCACCGTGAATAATTCCAAACAAGCTTATCGTTCTGTTGAATTGCTAGTCAGGATTGTAAAGTCAGCAACTTCGAAAGAAATATTTTACGACAGAAATTTTGCATATGTATGTAAAATAAAAATAAAATAATTGGATGTGAATACAGAATGTAGTATACATTCTAAAATAACAATCCGACTTAGAGAATGCACAGTCAAAACGCCTGTACAACCATAACTTTTGTTGAGAAAAAAAAACAAATATGCCATTACTACAGATAGTAAAATATTTTTAACTGTTCTAAACATCCCTAGTTAAATTTCTAACCATATAAAGAACACAGTTTTAAGACTATTTATTTTTAAAACCAATCTCAACTTTTGTTCGGAACAGATTTTTTTCAGAAACGATAAGCGGAAATGTGAAATGGAAATGTATCCTCGTAAGGGAACATGGGCCCCGTGGGACCCGTGGAGCCGCGCTCCTTCCTAATCTGAATACGAAACTCACCTGAATCACACAATACACACTGAGGATATGGCTAAGGATTTCGAGTAACAAAATAGTTAATGGAGTATGGAAACTTACTGTGGTAAAAATATGAAGTAATGATGAAAAAATATTAAATTTCATTACTAGTACCGGAAGGGGCATTTTCCGGCGCGCACTCAAGATTCAAGTTTCTTGTCCGAGGCGTAACCGAGCATGTGATAGTGAGTTTCATGTATAAGGCGAAGTACGGGAATAATTTGAGCAAGTGCCGGAAAATCACTTTCGGTACAAGTTATGATCAATACTTTTCATCACGACGCAAAATACACACATAATAAAAGACAATTTTCATGTTACTGTTATTTTTCTCAATTAACTTTTTTAATGTTAGACATATTTGGATTAATTTTAAATACGCACTATGCTAACAGCACAGTAAAACAACTAGCTTGTGTCTATTAATGTTTACGTTTAGGTTGTTAAACGGTGAAAGCAGCTGATTTAAATTGTACGAATAAATATTAAGGAAACATTAGTGTGAGTATTAGCGAACAAATACAAAACAAATTTTGAGTAAGGGAAAGAAAATTTAGATCAAGGGAATTTGTTATTATTAATTTACTACCGTAAATCAGGTGATTGTTTTCCCTTGCTCGAAATTAAATCTTGGGAAACGATAATTTTTGTTGATAACAACTGTTATCGAAAACAGATATTTTCGGTGCGCTGTTGTGAAAAAGTGTTTCAAACGTGATTTCTGAACACGTAAAAAAATTATTATATATATTATATTACGAAAAATAGTTTACATAATGATTTTATTAAATCATCGTGATATTGACACTGCCTACCCTAAAAAGCCTTGTAGCAGCGGTTTATGCTAATGATAACTGATATTAGCATCAACAATCAATTTCTAAAATGCAACTATGGAAGATAAATCGCTATCAAATAGTATATAAAAAATATGCTAAATAAGTTCAAAAGCATAAGGTAACGAGGTAGCTAAAAGGTGTTCACAGACTACTCTCTTTTCCACTTCATTTTAAAAGATTATTTAGATTGATGGTTATTACTTCACCCTCTAGTTTAGAACACTCAAAGTAAACTTTTCATTGCTAAAAGTGAATTTAACTCCTCTACTGTTTTATCAAATTTTGTGATATTTAAAGGTATAAATTTAAATTCACGACGAATGAAGAATTATATCACGGTTTGAATTTCAACAAGATAAATAGGAAAATATATTAACTAAAGATAACTCACAATTAATTTTGGATCCAATTTTTAACCTTTCTTTGTTTATGTTGCGACATTATTTTTTATATAGGTTTTAGGCTAAATGAAAAATGCTACTCGTTTATCAGTTTATTAAGCCCTTACAATTTCAATGCATCTTAAACCATCAATTTTAAGCATAGGTTACGACACATTTAGCGTATTTTGTATTCAACGAAACATTTGTCGCTACTGACTCCGTAGTCTTAAGACTGATAATTTTACAAAGGAAAAGGGTAAGAGTATGTTATTAAGTGTTAGAATTATTACGATATAAACTAGTAATTATTTCCCAGCGTCTTTAAGGATTTTCTCGTTTGTGAATTAACTGTTACTCATAGGAAACCAGCTTTGAACTTATAATCCGGTATAAATGTAAACCTAATATTTAATTTAAACTTATAACATTTAAGGAGTGAAATGTTTTACATTACTTTAACGTCAAAACTTTCTGTCATAAAAAGCGGTAAACCCGGATAAAAATATTGTATTTTCTATAAGTCATTAAGTATTTGTTTTGTTTGTTAGTTTTACAAATAATTGTAAGAAGACATATTTTTGTAATTTTTGCTTACGTAATAACTATCATACCTTTGCAATGTTAATATATTGGCTCCGATAAAAAATAATATAAAAATGAGCTTTTATAAGTTAAGGAAGATCCTAAAGATTGTGTATTAGTAATTAAAACAAATAAAGTATCATAATTGCCATAAATTATACGGAAAGTTATGTAAGTATGTGAGAAGATAATTTGGCTGAAAATCGTGGTGTCAGTTGCAATATATTCCAGAAGAGCAAAATCGTGATTCGATTTACAGCAATGCCAAATACAGATGATAGATTTATTCCAGTTCAAAGGAATTATATTTTATTTCAGCCTAACTCTTTTACTTCAATACCTTTTACAAACCCATTGGTTTTAAAATGTGCAATCCCAAGTTTTAGTTTTGGCTATAAAGAGTTTATTTTACGGATTTCAGCAGTTGAAATTCTTAATCAAAGCAGTATACTACTTCAAAGTAAAACATCTTTGATGAAACACGCTTGTAAATAAAGGCCTATTTATTTATTTACACAGTGCTTTATGCTGAGGGAAACCTATTTCGCTTTAAACATGTTCGGGCCCCGCTGATGTTTAGAAAACATTTAAGATGCTTAAGTAAAGCTAGTTAAAAATATTATATTCTGCAATGATAATAAATAATTTGACCATAGATATTTCGGCTAAAAAAGTGATTGTTATCTCATTTGTAAACTGAAAAAACCATATATAGCCATTAAATGCCTTTTTTCACAAGCGAAAGAAGAAACAACGCGTGAAAAGGGGTCAAAAATGCGTGAAAAATGTGGGAAAGGGGGAAGAAACAACCCGTTCATTTTCGTGATGTGTTGTGTTGAGTGTGGTGCCTTATCATTGACTATCGGTGATGCAGCCACAAACTGAAGAACACATAACGAAGATTACGAACACATCAGAAAATATGGTATAGTCTCAGCTCAAGTGAAACAATAACTAGCCATAAATACCAATAAATTTTTACCTATAAACCTGACGGTTAACCTTTTACGAGAGGCTCCATCCGTTTTGTACCCTTTTTTGAGTGTGGTTTCGTATTTGAAAAATATGGCCGTCACTTTCTAAAAAGGTTTTGATGATATACGATCAGATCTATAGTTAAATTCCCTTTAATTATAGGGAAAATCAATCTGTGGTAGCATTTATTTTAATGCTCCATGTAATTATTGTAGCGGAACAGTACTCAGTCACTCATACCGCCTTAACCGTATTATTGGTAAGAAATTCGGTAGTACTAAATGTAAGTATCTAAAAAAACATTTCCAATAAAATAACGTTACAATACAACACATTCTACAAGGAAATGAAAGTTAGTCACTCACTTCTGGAAAATGGCGGCCATAATTTTTTCATTCGTAAACACCCTAAAAAAATATAAAGAATCGAGGACAACGCCCGATGGAAAGTATATTATCAGATTGACAGTCAAAAGTTAGTATTGGTTCATTTTGAATGAGACACTCGATAAAAATCATATGTAATAAGGTGTTGGGAAACTTTTATCAAACTAAAGACAAAATCACGCAGTTTAGTAACACTTTGAACGTTGTTTTTAACAAGCGTGTCAATTTGTAACAAATAACAACTTTCAGTTGTTAGTGGTTCGTAATAATGTTCAGCAAAATTTGACAGTTTCTAAACTTTTGTGCACACTAACAGCATCAATTTAAGGGACGACAACTGCAGAAAGTTATCAAGTAATAAAACATTTACATATTAAATGACAACCCTGTTCTTTTTAGACATTACTTTTGGAAAACATAACATTTGATAGATTAATTAGGCAGAAGGCCATAAACGTTACATGTAATTTTATGTTATAATTAGAAATTACACTAAATTAAGGAGGCTTAGTGGCAGTTTTTACAACTATTTATGAATTTAAAAATAAAATATAAAAAAGTTATAAAAATACAAATTGGGTTATATAACTTTGATTATTATTTAATTATAATTTCCATGTTTTTATACAAACATATAACTACAAAATAACAGTTTTTATTTGTCAAACAACCAATATTGTCTTCCATCTAGGTAGTACAGTCCATTATTTATAGAATGTAATTTTCCATTGAAACGAATACAAAACTGCCCTTCTTCAGTACACAGAAGACCACTCAGTAATCGACCAAAGTCTACCCTTGACAGTTTGACGTTCGTCATTCCCTTACGATTGGTTGTCGGTAATTCTACGAACTTTGATGCATGCAAAACGTTACATCGGTGTACCACGTAAAAAAATGTAAAAAGGTCAATTTCAGCTCAGTTATAAATGGGAACAAGTGTATTATTTGCTATTGCATAAAACATACAAAATGATTATACTCAAGGTTTTTAAAGGAATCCTTTAGGTTATTTTTAGCTTTACATAGTAGACTTATTGACTCAACATATAGACACATCCAGAAAGTAGTTTATTGAGTTGCAATATTGCCTTGAGACTTATACTGCTATTATGATTTTATTCGTCACAGATTCTTGTGAAGTACAAGCATCACAAATAAAACTCTGACAAAAATTATTGTGTAATTGTATTTATGTCTTAGGAACCACATTAATTAATGTGTTTTTCAAATACAAACAGTTCTGAATGTCAGATGGGACACTGATATGTCTAGTTTTTAGTTAAAAGTTGGATGATAAAATAACCCATTCTTTTAGTGCAACCCACCCATATCTAAAGCAAGATTCCACTTTAATGAACGTTGATGATTTAAAAAGAAAAACAGAACGTAATTGTGAACGCGTTTTTAAGCAAAGTGTGTAATCAATCTTTAACAATAGTAGTAGATATTTATGTGTTGAGTGAGTAAAGTACAACATAAAGTCAAACTCATGAGGGAGACAATGTGTTTTACTCTCAAAACACACATAACATTTTTCCCTTACCTGCAATAAAAATATTATTATTGCACAACCTTAAGCACTTATTTTGTTAAATTAGTAAGTAATGAAAATATTAATTTTTTTTCGTTTTGCTCAAAGTGTCTACATCCGGACAGCTTCAACCATGCATGCACCAGCGATCAGCTTATACCTGGAATCTTCTTACAGGATTAATTCTCAGACGTTCTCACAGCTGATTGTTGTGAATATTATTCTTCTTTGATTATTCCTGCCACTAAATCAGCTGTTAGTGCCTGCATTCGTTGAGCTGCAACATATTTGCATTTGTGCGTGGAAATTTGAAGGCGCTCTAGCTTTCGAATTAGTATTGATTTCAATGTTATTTTTATGAGTTACTCCCCCTGGGAGACAAACTCATCCATTATAAGGTGTAAAAAGTGTCTTAACTCCGCAGGTGGGGAAAAATACATGATAAAGAATGTACTCGGATAAAAATTAAATACAAGCTACGATTAAAACAAAACGGTTAATTTGTATTTTGAATCTAATAAACAAGACATACGTTTGCAGAAATCACTTGCAAAACAAATATTAAAAATACATAAAAACAATTAATGTAATTAATTGTGGAATAGGATTTTAAGTCAATATTAGCAAGTATACCAATTCAAACACATATAGTATCTAAAAACAAACTCTTGCATAAAAAGGTGTGAAATGTGTTTTATAAGTTTCAACATGGGTTCATTTTCATAATAAATGATGAAATGACGTCAGTAAGACAATTCTTCAACATTGAAGTGCTATTTTACCAGAAGAATTAAATTACTTTAAGCAAAAAATATTTATCTACGACCATTGCAATAAGCACCAATTATGGTATTACAATAAACATTATAATGACATACATTAGAACACCAAAAACCAAGCAGTACTCTAATGACGACTTTAGAGTACTGGAGTCACTTTAGAGTACTGGTTCTAGACCAACGAGAGCTCGGCATTTGACGGAAGTAGTGTCATAATAACAATTACGCAATTCGCACATCAGCTGATTGTTGCATTACGATTCATGTTTGAGTTTACTTATCCCATCAGCTGATTGTTCCACAACGATTCATGGTTCAGTCTGCTTATTTGCCTAACCTCAAATTTTAGTTGACCTATTCCATCAATATTATAAAAGTCATGAGTTTTGTTTAACTTTGGGGGAAATTTTGTCATATATTGTTGGTCGTAGATAAAATAGTGTATGCAACGATTGTATTATGACTTTAAGCCACTCGTGAGTTATTTAGAACACTCGCTTCGCTCGTGTTCTAACTTACATCTCACTCGTGGCTTAAAGGCATTCATTATACAATCGTTGCATAAACTACTATTAGGAGTGTGTAAAACAATTGCAGATACAGATTCATAAAGATTTTGCCTATTATGCATTTCGATCTTGGCCTATTGCAAAATTGTAAACTGTCTTTGTTACTAATATAATTTTAGCATGCTATAAATTAGTAAAACAAATTTTTATTATTTCGATCGTTTTTATGCGCGATTGATTCAGATATTGTGTAACCTTCAGTTATTGTTTGCGAACGATGGAAGAGAAATCGCTATAGATATATGTCCCTAACATTTTGTAATGTCCTACATACCATTAAAGATGATTTAGCATTCCCGATGTGTTATTAAAATTAAATAAACGACGTATTTACATTTCAATTTTATGGAATTCAAGTTAGAGAAGGAATTGAACTGTACAATTCACGCTCAGCCTAGTTGTTGTTTCTCTATTGGGTTTGTCACCGGCAGTGGGTCTGACAGGTTGACATCTCCATACTCTAGAAATTATTAATCTTCCCTCGTGACGGTTGTCGATAGCAAGCTGGCTTCTAAAATTAAGCAAGTAATGCATATTACAATTTATTCATGCATACAGTGTTTATAATTGTTCAAACGCCTCTTTTAATCATGCTGATAAGATGCCGACAATTTAATTTGCATTTCTTATAACAACTTATTGATAAAGTGTTCATAAAGCCCGGTTTATATTTTTCATTCGTCTTAAATAACAAAACTGCAATAAAACATGGTTTTGCCAGCTCTTGAACTGTAAGGGATAATTTTGTTAAAACGTTTATCTAATTTAATGACACTTTCTAATAATGTTACTTTTCAATGTTAATAATGTTGCTTTTAAATAATGTATATGATACCGGCAAAGTATGTAATCAGGCATTCTATAAAATGCCTCGGCAATCTATACAATGTCAAAAACTGGCCAGGTAAAGTATGAAATAACGCGCTTTGTGTTATACTTTGCTTAGTCATTCTATAGAATGCCCGCTGGGTCTTAAGGCTAAGTATGAAAAACAGAGTTTCCACAGTTCGCGGTTCGGGCGAAGTCTCAAGGTGCGCGCCGCCATAAAACACGTGTTAACATAACCTAACCTAACTGTAGATTAGGTTAGGTTAACACATTTCCAACTTTCAGAACTTTTATATAGTACACTAATTAATTAAGTTCTTATAAACGGACATTTTCAACATTCAGCACTTCTATATTGTACAATAAACAATTTTCTAACCAAATTTATTTATTTAATACTTTACCCGCTTATCTAGTGGGCATTTTATAAAATGCCGGATTAAATACAATGCCTAGACAAAGTGTTTAAATTAATATTATTACTCCATTTCACACTTCGGAGTAATAATATTAATTTCGGGTGGTGAAGGACCGACTAGAAATGTTTTTTTAGTATTACCGACTAGAATGATTGCCTAGTCATTCTATAAAATGCCTGAATTTCATACTTTGCCGGTAACATATACATACTTTTTATTTAAAAAAATAATATGCGATCAATTTATTTTAAAAAGGAATACGATTTATTTTCAAGTTTGATGTATAATCTTGAAATATTTAAGTGAACGTGAAATCATAATTAGTTGAGCTATAAGGTTGGAAGTGGTAACCTCTAGTTGATAAAAGGGCAACACGTATGTAATGACTTATTTTTGATTTAAATAATGATTTCGCATTCGAGTGGGTTTTATTAATGAATATATTGGTCAATATTTTCACACAAAATAAAAAAGCTTTTTATTGAATGAAACAGTTTAACAGTCGTTTACAAACTGACAATGATAACAAGTTTCCATTTCAAATTCGAGCTGTTTCATATTTCAATATCTCAGTGTACACTGCTGTAGTGTTATCAATATTCAACAGTTCTATGCAAATAGGTTTATTAAATTACTTGCTTTGCGATGTTCTGTTCAAATATAAACCGTTATAAAAATAAGCGAATCACGGGCTATTGAATACAGCTTTAATATGAATTTTAAGTTTACTTTTTACTGAGCATCGAACTTTAAAATCCTGGAAACATTTTATTAATTTGGGGAACCTTAAGAAAAAAACATGTGGCCTTAATGGCAAAAACGCATTATTATTATTATTATTATTATTATTATTACTTATAACATAGCACCCACATTTAATTTTGGGCCCTGTAACCTATAATTGTGTGCACCATGTATTATTTTAACACTTCCTTTACACATTTGATTTGAACTGGTAAATGATAATAATGAATAATTAATTCTATTAGTTCAATCTGAAAACCAAAATTTACCTCAAAATTATTGCAAACGCAAACATAAATTAAAATAAACCATTCACTTTAATTTTACTGAAATTACACTCATATTTTGAGATTGATTTCCCTTAATGATCAAGATTAAAATTCAGTTGGGGCCCGAGCTGTTATTGTGTGGGGTCATACTCCCCCAGGGGTCCGGGCCCTATGACCAGAGTTGCACCAGCCCCATTCTTGTGGGGGCCATGATTTATAACGTATTATTACTATTTTTATGTCTGGTTTAAAGTGGTCTTAAGTTTGGGAATGTAGGTATTATGAATACGTTATCATTTTGAATATGATCTATAGGAATTTTTCATTTATTAAACTACGAGTAGGACAAAAAACAAATCAAGTAAAATTTGGTTAAAATTAGGAATTTGTTGGCGCTAGAGTTTCTGAAGCTGTAGGTGTGAATGTCCTAACCGATTATGAATTGGATTGCTTGAATGAATTAAATCATAACTTTGATGACAGCTTGAAAGACAATTATTGCTGACTATCTTAATATATTTAACGACGTAAAACCATTATTTGGAAAAACGCCCGTCGACTTATATACCGTCATTATTTGAATGCTAAAAGTCGTCAAAATAATATTTCGGACGCAGCGTACAATACCAAAAGCCAGTCATGATTCAATAAGAGAGCGGGTTGACGATGGAGCATATATTAACTGCGTGTTTCTTTAAGGAAACCACGCTCTTCCCTTGAGTACTCCCATGAGACTCTTGCAAGCGCTTCCCTGACCATTCCTGCTCCGCGCCGCGCTGTCATAAATTTATAATTTGACTTCCGTCTTCAATCCTTAACATTAAAGGATTGAAGACGTAAGTCAAATTGTAGATTCATATCACATCAACCCGTAGCTACAAATCATTCATAATGTCATCAATTTGTTACAACCTTAAATTTCGTAGAAGCGAAGGAGAGTGGTTTTTATAAGACAACATGCAAGAAATGTGCCACGCGTGTTTATTCTCTGTTGTGTGTTTCAACATTTGGTCATGCGATCGGATGTGATCGAAACAGCCTCATCCGACTGATTGTCACAGCAACTTTCCACCACAAGCGTGAAATTTGAATAGTTTTTTATTTAACTTTACAATCTGTCCTGTGCTAATTTGAACAATGAGTAAATATTATGTAGGGTAGAATTTTAACATAGAAATTCATTCTCAGTTTACAAAACGAGAAGGCAAGTTCCAGATTGAAGACCTTTTCAATCTGTAAACAGTGTCTGCATTGTCGAGCAGGTTCAACGCTAGGTGATTAGGATGGTTTTCTAATTTTCCAATATAATTTTCACTAAATCTCGTGATCTCTTCTTTCACTGTAGGTATTTTAAAGTCTCAATGTCAGGTCCTGTTGGAAACATACCGAAGTGCGTTGGTCATCTTGCGTAATAATTTTGAGTGGTAATTTTGAATTATTTCAATGTTATAGACACTTGCAGAACCCCAAAGCTGCACACCATTTTGTACAAATTGGTTTCAAAATAGTCTTATAGAGAAGCAATTTATTTTCCAAGCTAAGTTTTGATTTTGATCCAAGGAGCCAATTCACCCAATTAGTTTTTAAATTAAGTTGCTGTCTTTTAGTCCATATGTGGGTTTTCCAAGTTACTTTGCTATCTATATGAATAACTAAGTACTTTACTTCGGTCACTTCAGATAGTTGTGTATTACTTATCGTTACCGGTGGGCAAGAATTTAGGTTTAAAGTGAATGCAATGTGAACATATTTATTTTCATTACTTTTTAGTGTCCATGTCCGAAACCAATCTGTGATCGTATCTAAGCTTCGTTGCAAATTATTGAAAGCTTGAGCTGGGTCCTATTTGAATCGTAACAATAAAATATGCACATTGACAGGATACTCCTTTTCCTTTATCAAGGATTTTGTAACATTTTAACGCATCTCCCGTAAGTGGTAAGATAATGACTATAAACCAGGTGTCTGTCTGTGAGACAGTGATTACTGTGATCTGACAACAATCAATTTACCACGGATCTAATTACTCGGGCTGAAATATTCCACCGGCGTTTCTGAACGTACTGTGTGATTGACGGCTTAATTTATTGCCTTCCGATTGTCTGCCAAAGCGTATATCTGGCATTGTAAGAGCGTAATGACGGAATCAGATTTTGAAAGAACTTAACAGCTATAAGTAACTCCCAAAAAATATTAAATAATACAGAGTGTATGTAAGTGCCGCAGCAGATCTGCGTGCTCAGCCAATTTCCAAACGATTTATGTCGTATATGTGAGCGTTATAAATATATGTAAAGGAAAATATTGTTTGAATATGTTGTGTAAATTGTACTGATTTATTGTAATAAAAATGAAATGTATTATGTTTAATATTAAATAAGCTAATTTAATTTTTTGTTGTTGTTGTGTTGCCATACTGACAATTCTAACGTTGCTGTAGGGCCATCTAGTTCATTCTATGATTGGCACCCAAAATTATAATACACTCGTAGACATTACGAGTTCCTGTATTTTATTAAATCGGTGTCCAGCAACGAAAGTAAGATTACTCTAATTCATAGAATCGATTTGGTAGAAATAGTTGACAAGTCATAAATTTCAACCATTGTATTTTAAGTTAAACGATACATTGAATACATTGATTTCACCTTAGATGTTGTCTTTCAATAGAATACCTCCTTGAGCATTGGACTATTTCAAAATTCACCAAAAACTATACCCAGTTGGCCCCTCGGGTATAAAATAAAGAAATTTATACTTAACTAGTAGATATACCTGCGGCCTCGCTCACTGAAAGGATAACAAATGTTTGGTTAGATTCTACGTTGTTTGTAATATGCAATTTTTATAAATTTCCAAATAGACTGATGATTTAAATAATTTATCTAAACTTTACGTTTTTAAGCGATTGATTACAAACTTAAGCTTGTATCTCCATCCCAGATTGACATGAGAAGATGAAACGTTTCCTCGATGAATTTTCCTTTTTCCCTCAAAGGGTATGAATTTGCTACCGTGTGCTAACACATTCTTTTTTTTCAACTTAGCCTGAAGAATACTAAAATTTCCCAGCTAATCTATTATTTAACCTATAAAATTGGGTTTCTAAGTGTTTGAATAAAAGAGTATCCACTTCAGTGGTTTGAAGTTAAAACTGTCATTGCACGCCTAAAACTGCACTCTGCTGACCCCTAAAACCAGACGGCCAGTTTCACATAAAAGAATAAGAGGCACATGATATATAACTGATGTAAATACCGCAAAGGGCGGACTCTGCAAACCTAAAATCTGAATTTAGTATGTTTATTAATACATCAAAACCTTTAAGAAAGAATATCTAAATCTAATGTGTATACAAAAAATGAGGACGTAACCCCCCAATTTTTTTAAACCATATTTGAGATTGGATTACTTGTTGGCAGCTTCAGGCAAAATTATACGGCAGAAAAAAGATATTCGTTTGAACTTAGCCCAAATTGCTCTTCGCCAATACCTTTACCATATACCTTCCTAGAATTTTTAATTAAAAACCCCTTGATTCTATAAAAATAATGCAATTCTATGTCCATGTAGAGTTTCAAGATTTTAGTTGGATTACTTCGGGTGATCCGTAAAACGCGAATAGCCCATGTACATGGTACCTGACAAACATATAATATATGTAACCGTAATAGTTTTGTATAGTGTATTCTTTTAGTAAACAGAATTTCTATTTTTCGTCTCTTTAAAATATTCTAGAGACCTTCTATTGTTATTTTATAATCATAGCTCTTAAAAATAAAAAGGCCGCCATTTTGAATTTTTGAGTTTAATTTATTTTAGCCTTTCCATAGAAAACATTTTGAAATCCTTCATTAGTATGCATCTAGAGCGTAAACAGAATATTTGAGCCGAGATTCATGGCCCAAAGTCCTACATTGTTTTGGAAAAAAAGCTTTGAATACAAATAAGACTGCCATTATGAATTTTGCAATATACCCTATTTTAGCCATTTGAGATAATATATTTTAAAATCCGTTCTTAGTACGCATCTAGAGCCTATATGATTAATTGTGCCAAGTTTCATGGCCCAAATCCTTTTAGTTTTTGAGAAACTGTGATCAGTGAGTAAGTGAGTGAGTGAGTGAGTCAGTCAGTCAACCGTTTTGGCTTTTAATATAGATAATTCATGCGGAGAATTAACACGGGGATCACATTGGTTTTTATTACTGTATTGTACATATTTTTATTTCATTAAATTCTTAATCTAAAAAAAACTAATAAAACGATCACATGAATAAAATGAATTCAATAATATGGCTAGTTTCCTAAATAAAATACTCTTAAAAAATCTTTTGCATTAGATCTGCATCTCCAGTTAATTTCAATAAAACATATACCATACTTCAGCATTGTGAACATACCATATATTGAGCTGCATTTTCAGGAGGTTTAGACCAAACTCCCTCATGCAGATAATTTCTTCATTAAATTAACAAAAAAATTGTATTTTTGTATACTATATAATAATATTTTTTGCAAAATAGTGATCAATGAACTCTAACTATTCAAAATAAATATTCTCATGGATAAATAAATAAATTATACTCATATGGTCAGAGTTGTGTTTAAGAAATCCATATATGACGGCCAAATGCATTCATTTAAAATAATTATTATGGATCTTTTGGGGATTTTGCCCTAAAACCAGGGTAAATATAATTATTTAAGGGTAAAATAAAAAATTATATTGGACAATATACTGCGTTTAGCACATGCAATATCTAAGCATCGGATTCCGAGTACTTGCGTAGAGTACTTGCATTTTTGGTACTTGCCGAGATTTTGTGGGGAGTAATAATAAAAATAGCGTGAAAACGGGGAGTTTTGAATGGAGTTTGCGGCTAAAGTTCCCGGTCCTAACTGGCAACACTAGGACTGAATTTGAAGTACGTTTGCCTGCTATTCCTAAAGTACCGACCGGGTGCAATAAAGCAATTGACGCGTCAAAGGATCGCGTTACATTTTAGTCGGCGTCAGCAATTTTGTCACCATCAATAGTGTCCACTCGCCAATCCACGGTAACTAGAAAAAAGTGTCAACAATCTCTCTTTCGTCGTTTTTCATATGTTTTAAAGGTGAAGGGGGGTTACAAACCCCTAACCCCCCACCCCTGAATACGCCACTGGGTAGGCAAGTAAATAAATTAAATCAAATCATAAACAGGTTTTGTAAAAATGCATGTTAACATAAAATGTTATTGTTAAAATAATTCATACAAATTATTATTTAAGAAAAATTAATTTTAATAACCAAACATGGAACACAAATGGAATTCGCTTTAAAAAAATCAACCAAAAACAACTAAACTATGGATAATGATTAAAACGTGGGGCGTTGGTAGAAGAGAATACGAATAAATTTTAAAAGGACCACAGTTAAGTTTAACTGAATATAAAACACTGAAATTGTTAGCATGAATTTACACTTCAAGGACAGCAAATTTATATAAATAAAGGATTCGACAGGGATATAAATACTTCTTTAAATTAAATGTATTAGCAACACAGTAAAAACGTTGGAATCGACGACTTTTCGCCCCTGATTTCCATTTTCCTCCCGGCGGCTGGCTACACTGAAGAGCAGTGATGCAGGACATCGTATTGCCACAAAATTTCCCGGTCACAGACAAAAAATGCGGCACCGCTCCTCACTGGACGTTCCAACGCACCCGCCCAGGCTCTGAGGCTCTTCCACACTATTTATTTATTTATATTTATTTATTAAATGAACATTAAGAACAGTAATTTGTCAAATCACAATAAGTAAACTCAAGGAGTTATATTGTTCATAGATTCCAGGAATTCTTCAATGGTGTATACAGGATTCTTCAGCAGGAATTCTTGGAGTGAGCTCTTCAGACTGTTACCAGTCAGTTTCCGTAGGTGGTCAGGAAGGAGATTTTTCAGCTTTTGGCCCATGTATGATGGTTTTTTTTCTCGTAGAGGGCTGTTCTATGTTGAGGTAGGATGAATATGGAGACATGGCGTGTGGAGTAGCTATGAAGGTCCATGTGGGTTTGCAGATTTAGTTTGTCAGCATATAAAATTGCTTCGTAGATATATAGTGCAGGTACTGTGAGTATGCCTAAGGTCTGATAGGCTTGTCGACAACTTCCCCGGGGCTTCAGGTTTGCAATGGTCCTTATAGCCTTCTTTTGCAAAACAAATATTCTCTTGAGATTTCCCGCGGAGCTTCTCCAGATTGTAAGGACGTATCTAATATGAGATTATATTAGCGCATAGTAGGCCATTTTTGCTGCTTCCAGCGTGCCAACCCATTTGATGCATCTAACAACATAGACACCAGTGCCAATTTTACTGCAGATGTTATTTTCAAGATCTGCCCATCTTTGTCTAGAGTTAATCCTAGAAATTTAATCTGGTTGACTACTGTTATATTGGGGATACTAGTTGGCAGATCTCTTTTCCTGCTAAAATGTACTTGTGTGGTCTTGTCAAGGTTTATTGTTAAGTCATTTTGTTTACTGTAGGCTATGGCTTTTTGTAGAGATGCAGCAGAGTTGTCATACAATTCTTGGGTTGAGTCATTTGTTAAGTCATTTATGTTCTATCCCCCGCCAAAATACAATGTTGAATTTAGAATAGAATAGAATAGAATAGAATAGAATAGAATAGAACAGAATAGAATAGAATGTTGTTAACGTTGAAACACTCATCAACGTGTTGAAATATGTATCAGTGTATTTAGTGTATGTATCAGTGTATTCTCTATCAAGAGTTTTTAGATAATACCGTCTCCAGAGCACCTCCTGAATTACTTACGTCCCTTTTTAAGTTTCCTTTTTAAGACAAGAAATACAGTAAATTAAGATATTACAGACTGTTTGTCTTAGTTTCAATATGGCTCCTTATTTTCTGTTATCTTAAAAAAAGTCAATATTTAAGAAACCAAAATCATAATGTGGATGAATGTTAACAGACTTTGGCTAGCCCTGCATTCTGTGGTATATCTCTGGAAATATTTCAAATCTTGATAATCTGTTTTGTTATAAACAAATGTGGATTGGAAAAAGCTCACAGTTTCTAACACAGATAGTAGCACTGTCGCTGGAATTTCAAAAGCCTCCTGTGTGAAGACTTTTCATGGGATATTTTCCAAACCCACAAAAGGAACATCTAGAGAGTAATAGCTCTAATTTTATACCAAATATGAGTAGAAAAATTAATTTCTAGAGAACGATATGACCTGTACAAAGTCCCATAAATTCTTTTAATAATAAAGAAGATTAAATCTGAACAATGTCACAATCCAACTTTGTTGCATTGTAATATAAAATAGGTTTACACGGTGGATTGCTACATTAAACCAGGAATTCAAAGTCACAAATAGATTTATGTGTCCTCTAACGTGTCACAGATCTTTAATAGTAGTTTATGCAACGATTGTATAATGAATGCCTTTAAGCCACGAGTGATTTGTAAGTTAGAACACGAGCGAAGCGAGTGTTCTAAATATCTCACGAGTGGCTTAAAGGCATAATAAAATCGTTGCATACACTATTTTATCTACGACCAACAATATACGACAGAATTTCCCCCGAAGTTAAACAAAACTCATGACTTTTACTAATGATGGAATAGGTCAACTAAAATTTGAGGTTAGGCAAATAAGCAGACTGAACCATGAATCGTTGTGGAACAATAGGCTGATGGGATAAGTAAACTCAAACATGAATCGTAATGCAACAATCAGCTGATGTGCGAATTGCGTAATTGTTATTATGACACTACTTCCGTCAAATGCCGAGCTCTCATTGGTCTAGAACCAGTACTCTAAAGTGACTCCAGTACTCTAAAGTCGTCATTAGAGTACTGCTTGGTTTTTGGTGTTTTAATGTATATCATTATAATGTTTATTGTAATACCATAATTGGTACTTATTGCAATTGTCGTAGATAAATCATATTTTAAATTATTACAGCAAACACAAATTTCGTTGTCTCTTTTATAGCACAACTGCCAAACGTCCAACATTACACAATGAAATAAATGATTGAAGGCATTAACTTTTTACTACCAGTTTTAAATCTTTGAATTTTATTACACGATATCTAATCAGAAACAACAATATCTGTCAGTCCAGACGGTGGATAAATTATAAATTATTGGCCACAAACTGCCTATATTAGGACATTTTCTAAAAGAAGGGTATGTTTCCTTGGAACTCCTACAAACAACAGAACTCTGCTAATTTACCACTGATGGTAAGTTTAATTTTGCTTGACTGATTGCATTGTAGTCGGAGTGCGATTCCGAGCTCCGAAATTAATTTTAACAGCTGGCCCCTAAGTAAGTAAATATGGGGGGAAATGTAAGGAAAGAGACAAATTGTAAACGAATAAGTTAAATTCGACTCAAGTGCAACCTCCATATATCTGTTTTCAATAGAACTTCCGGCGACCAATAGGATATAAGCAAGACCGCCATCTAGACCCTGCCAGTCTCTCAAAGGACCTAATGATGAATGATATGACCAATTGAAATTGATTGCCATTTTCCATCTTTTATGTATATTTACCGTCTTGTATCTGAATACATTATAGGTGCATATTTTTAGTGTTCTAAGACGTATTTTAGCGAATTTCCCCAATAGGGAAGAACCGTGGGTCTCGTGGTAAGACTGAAGCCCGAGATCATCATAACTTTTTGTTTGAGGTCCCGAGATGCCAAACAAAAAAGCCAAAAAAATATGTTTTAAGAAATATATATTATATTTCTCTTGTGTTTTAAGAAACCTACAAGAGAAAAATAAATTCTTAGACAAAAACCAAATAATATTTCGGAAACAATGAATTTAGAATTCTACCCAAAACTGAAAAACTTAAGTAACATAAAATTTAATCAAGAAGAACGTAATTTATTGAATAACGCCTTAAAATATAATATTAATTTGGATTACAATCCAATAACTACAAGAGAAGAATTTATTGAAATAGATGTAGCTGTCAAAAGAAAACCAAAAGAAATACAATATTCTATAAGACATAATTTTATTCATGAGCTAACAAAAACCAATCTGAAACTAAAGAGAACCAATATAAAAAACAATTCTATCCAAGAGATGAAATTAGTTAAATCAATATCTCAAAAACTACAAGAAAATAAATGTATGATTACAAAAGCTGACAAAAGTAACACAGTCGTTATTGTAAAAAATGACGACTATGACAAGAAAGTTACAGATTTCATAGGAAGCAACTCATTTCAAGAACACCTAAACGCCCCAACCCCAGAGTTTAATAAAAATGTAAACAATGTTATTTCAAAATATAAATCTCTTACTAATATTGAGAAAAACAGATTGAAAACTATAAGCCCAATAGCACCAACATTAAGAGGAAAACCTAAAATACATAAAATTTCTAATCCTATCAGACCGGTGGTAAATAATCAAAATGCACCGGCATATAAATATGTAAATACCTGAACAGAAAAATAAAACATTATTTACCAGACGAAAATAATTTCAATATAAAAAACACCCAAGATCTCATATCGAAAATTAAAGATATTGAAATACCAGATGAAACAATATTTATATCGTTTGACGTTGTAAATATGTATTCAAACATATCAATTAAAGATACACGAAATATCCTACAAGAAGAAATACGAAAAAATCAAATCATACCAAAAAGCAAATCTGAGGATATCATAAAACTTTCAAAAGTTGCTACCAATCAGAACTATTTTAAATATAAATCTAAAATATTGAAACAAACTGACTGTTTGGCTATGGGATCACCCCTTTCAGGTATTTTATCAAATATATATATATGACCTATTTAGAAACAACCAAAATACTAAATGACTGCAATCCCCACAAAAATAACATATTGTAATAGTATAGATATGTGGATGATGTCATTTGCCTACATAAAGGTAACGAAAGCTCATGTAGTGAAATGTTAGAATATCTAAACCAAACATCATCAAAAGTTAAGTTTACAATGGAATGCCAAAAAGAAGAAATTAATTACCTTGATTTAACTATTGGAAAAAAAGATAAGAACCATACATTAAAAATATACAGAAAAGAAACTCAGACATACCTCATTATACCAGCTAAATCCTCCCCTGGCACCCACCCCTGGCAGCATAAAATGGCAAGTTTCCATTCTATGATTAACAGATTATTAAATATACCAATGAATGAAAAAGATTATGAAGATGGATGAAAAACAATAAAAAGTCTAGCAATTATAAATGGATACAAACATAACTTAGTGGATACATTAATAAATAAAACTTAACATAAAAGAAAAGAGAACAAAAAATCAAAAGATGAAGAACAACATGAATATATAGCAGTTCCTTATAGTACAATACTTAACAAACCCTTAAGAAAAACTTTTGAATGAACAGAGTATAAATTAAGTTATGAAACAAGAAATAATGCTTATAAACTTATTCAGAAATTCTCAAAAACTGAAGAAAGAAACCCAAAGAGCAAATTTAATGAGACTGGAATATATAAAATCAAATGGAATGTCCAAAATATTACATTGGACAAACAGGAAGACGTTTTGAATGTCGCTTCAAAAAACATCTCCAAGCTATAAAATCAAATAACAAAACCTCCCAAAAATCGATGTTGGCCGAACATATTCTGGACAGTGATCACAAATATTGAAAACTTGAAGAAAGTTTAGAAATCCTCGAATATGAAAGAAGGAGAAATAATGAATTCGAAAGAAGAACTCCACATATATATATCAATTCAAAAGCCGATGATAATATACTAAACAAGATGCAAACACAAAAATATAATCCTATATAAGAAAAAATAAGAGATATAAAAAATTAACAATAACACCTCAACCACGTAAGGATGTTCAATATTTCTACATTTATTTAAAACATATGTTTATTTTTATAAAAATTATATTAGAGGTAGTGAGGTATAAGATGAAGCTTGGGTGTTTACAAACAAACCCAGATGAACTTGGATTTTCCAAGGAGGGGAAACAAATATTTACATATGATCAATTGATTCAACAACGAATTTCTTGTGTCAGTCATGTGTTACACGCTCAACAAAAAACATGTCACCTGTTTATTAATTGTTATTCAAAGAGCAAAACATTGTTTCTAATATCAACCCACATTTTGTTTTGGTTCAGTATTTTTTATCTACCAGACTATTAGCGTAATCACATGGCTTTGTTTACTTCCACGTCATCAATGATTTCTTCCCCTCATCTGTTGAAACTTCAAACTCAAGCTTCTTTTCATACCTCACTACCTCTATTTACATTTTTAATTTAGGCTAATTGACTTAACTGTGATCATGGCGTTAGGTCGAATCACTTATCAGTTAAATAAAAAAATGTTAAAAAAACAGGGTACACCGGTTTTTATTTTTTAAATAATATAAATATATGTATATTGAACCAACGGAGTTTTTTGGTTCTATGGACATCAAAATGAAAAGTTACGGTGGTCCCTCAGTGAAGGCTTCCATGCCGCCTAAAACACCCCACAGCTAGTTCCCTAGTGCCGCATAGCTAGTTAGTTCCCTAGTGGGGTAAATTCTCTAACAATCGAAAATATATTTTAAAAATTCATTTTACGAAGTATATCAAACCATTTGAATTTTTGAGTTATTTGTGTTTTAAACCTAAATATCTTTGCTTAAAAAATCCTTTTTATCTAAATAAACAGGTGCCAATCAATTAAATTTTGTAATAAAAGTTAAAACCTCTGCATTTGAATATTTAGATTTTTTAAATATGTTTGAACTATTAAATATTAAACAAATTATTGCCTTTTACTGTGATTGGAGTGGCCTTTGATTAAAACTGTTACAAGTATTTTTGGATTCAAAGTACGATTTCGTATAGCTGTAAAAACGTCGAAATAAGTTGTGAATCAAGTTTTTTTTTAATAAAATGGCTCTTGTGTATGATATCGACCAATCTCTTATTATAAGATACTGTGAGAGAAAAAGAGAAAAAAGAAAAAGTAGAAAACCGTTTCAAATAAATAAATTGAATTGGGCAAAATCAAGACAGAAAGGGAGACAATTTGTAGAGGTATTATTTCACGCTGAAGAAAAATAAAAACAATCTCTGAAAACGTGGGTAGCATTCAATTGTCATCTCACTTGTGTCGTGACTATGAAATTGACACAAGTATTGTGTCGCTATTGTAAATTCATTCTGACACATCTGAACAGTTTTGTTTAACGATAACAACACAAGTTCAGCAGGTTGAAAGGAATTTTATTTTGTAAATATTTTTCTAAATAACAGCCTATAATCCACAGTGCATATTATGCGTTTAATGCTTTGTATATTTTTTGACTTTGGTAGTCATCAAAATACCCCCGTTGCAGCAGACCTGCATACTCAGCGAATTTCAAATGCAAAACAACATATTTCAATCCAACGTAGCGAGATTTGACATGTTTTTGTAAGCTCCATAAGAATAACACAGGGAATGAGTATGCAGGTTTTCTGCTACAGGTATATTAAAATTGGGTGATTTTAATTCAATATTTAGTAGATCTGAACTAGAAGAAGCCATTTACCAAGTTTTATCAAGATATTTTGAGAAATAAGCGAGATATCGAATTTTACTTATTTCCCATAAGGTTAACATTGGGACAATGTACTGTGTTTACCACTTTCAATATCTAGGTAACCAATAGACATAGAGTTATGATTCAAAATACTAAATTGTTTGTTTTTTTTCAAGCTGAACTCAATGGTGAAATCCAAAATTGGACCACTTAAATATTTCCGTGTGAAAAACGCAAAAACCCCATTTTTGGGGGGTTTATCCCCCTTTTACCCCCCTGCTGGTGGTCTGATCAGGCTGGTTTACGAACTCGTACAATTGATTACCACTTTACACGTCTGTACCAAAATTCATAAAGATCGGACCATTTTTACGGCCGCTATCGTGCTTACAGATTCATAGATAATATATATATATATATATATATATATATATATATATATATATATCTAAAAATTCAAACGAATGGCGTTTTTTGCCTCTGGGGGCCCAAAAACGAAAAGTCATCATGGTCTTGGGCTTAGATCTTACCATGAGACCTACGGTAATAGCTTCTTCCCTATAGGGGAAATTCGCTAATACATCTTATTGATTATCTTTAACATGGGGGAAGTCCAAATCTATATTTCCTGTTAGTAGCATCGTATCGTCTTATTTAGCATTGTAAACCTTTATCAGTTTTATTCACGAGAATCCTAATAAATTAAATATTTTAAAGTCTTTTGCAGGTCTTTCTCTGTTTAGTTCTTAACTGAATGAAGTCAATGGACAAAAAAATTGGGTAAAATTATCATTAGACTTCCAACAATATAATTCCAGGATTTCAATTTTGTTTTTAGACTACTTGTATAGTTTTTTAAGGATTGAAGACAACTGGTTGTCCATAACTGTCCCCACATTCTTAATGTTCCAACGGCATAAGTTTCCTCATTAGGAAACTTATGATATTACGTAGCTTAGATACATAGAATCAGTTTTCTCAAGAAGTAATTTTTGGTGATAGGCCTGCTTTAATATTCCCCTATTAAACCCAAATAGGCCTTGCTGTGGGTAATAAAAATTATGAAAACATCCATTAAGTTTTGACGGACATGTTTCCCGTAGCATAAACACGTTAAATTAGTAGAAATTATAATACCCCCGTTGCAGTAGACCTGCATACTTAGCGAATTTCTGATGCATAGAATCACATTTCAACACAACATAAGTGATACATGACAATTAGCCATTTCCTCCTTAAGAGTAACACGGGTAATGATTATGAAGGTCTGCTGCAACAGGTATGCAAAATTGAGGAAGGTTTCAAATCAATATCCATTTTATCTGAGTTGTAAGAAGCCATATACCAAGTTTTACCAGGATATGTTGAGAAATAAGCGAGATATCCGTTTTTACTTATTCCCCATAGGGTTAACATTGGGACAAAGTACTGTGTTTACCAGTTTCAATATCTCGGTAACCAATGGACATAGAGCAATGATTCAAAATGCTAAATTGTTTGCTTTTTCGATCTGAATTCAACGGTGCTAACGGAAATTGGATTATCTTTATTTTTCTATGTAAATCTAAAAAAAAAAACATTTTTGGGTTTTTTTACCATTTACCCCCCCCCCCCCTCCCGGTGGTCCGATCGTGCTGGTCTACGAACTCGTCCGAGTTTTACCACTTTACATGTCTGTACCTTAATTCATTAAGATGGGACCATATTTACTGCCGCTGTAGTGTTAACAGCATATGTACCGGTATATAAATAAATTAGAGCGAATAGTGTTTTTTGCTTCTGGGGGTCCCAAAACTAAAAGTTATCATGGTCTCGGGCTTAGGTCTTACTATGAGTACTACGGTAATAGTGTAATAGTTTATTACCCATAGGGGGAATTTGCTAGGAAATGGTAACGAACGAAAATGCTGTGGTAGTAAAATACTGAAAAGTTGAAGGTTTGTTTGACATCTGCGTGCAAGTTTGTGGTACCGTACTGCCCTTGTATTTGGTTACTCACACCTACAGTGGACCTGTAATTACTTGGGTAAGTCACTGTCTAATTGGCTATGACACATTCCACGTAGTTATCAATTAAGTATATGACAGTTAATAGGATTAAACCACATGGAGCCAGACCAAACATATATAGGGTTAGGATTTGAAGTGCGTATTTTGAATATTCATATTTATATACTGTGGCCTTACCATATTTGTATAAATTAATTTTGGCCAGTATTTTTATTTTTATCAATTCTTATTTTATTGGAATAAGTATAAGTTTTCCTTTTTTCTTTTTGCCAAAACTAGTAATAACTTTAAAAATCTCTGTGTTTGCATGCAAATTGATTGATTTATACCATATCTATGATGACCAGAATACATATACATGATGGGTGGGTTTTGAGGTGTACGTGTTTTTATATCCTCTCTTTAGGTCTTACAATATTTGCGCCGATCACTTTTTATTTATTTATTTGATAATGCTATAAAACAGCCGAGGCCAATTACATGACAGCATTAAGAATAAGTTCATAGTAAAAAATTGGAATAACAAAATGTTCATTGTGTTTTGACCATCTTTTTCTTCACCATCTTGAAATCACTTAGTGACAACAAACTTAACAATAGTTAATCTTCATCTTCAAATTACATAAATATCCAAGATAACAGTGACATGCAAGAAATAGTAACAAATTAAAATAGTAAAAATTTTTGCCATTGCATTTTTCCTTTCCTAATTTGAAGTAATAACTTTAAAAGTATTTTTGTTTGGATACAAATTGCTAGTTAAAAGATAAAAACAAGCTATTGAGTTTTTCTTTTATCTCTGCTATCTAGTTCTTTATAATAGTAGGAATTCTAATACAATGTCATCGTCAGTTTGTTGGCTATAACGACTGATTTGACTAAAATATTTTTTTATCATACTAACACAGAAACATCTGTTTTCAGTTCTTTTTTGTTGGCTCGAAAGTTACCCATTGCCGGCCCAGGCCGGAAAAACTCATATCCGACCTAGGCCGGAAAGAACGGAAGTAAGCTATCAGCTGATTTGCAGCAAACCGACGATTAATGCTTGTTTATTGGTAGTTTAGCCTATTGGTTTATTTTTAGAGGCATGTAGTGGCAGCACTGCATCCGTAGCAATTTGTTCTGTACACGGCCGGGAAGTTTTGCCGTACTCGCATGAAAATCCCGCACTCGCCTTCGCTCGCGCGGGAACTATCATGCTCGTCCGGCAAAACAGTACTTCCCGGCCTAGAAACGTAATATACTATTTTTCAGCTTAGTTGACTTCGCTTCATTAAAGAAAGAAACACAGGAAAACCTACAAAATATTTCAAAACATTTAATTTATAAACGATCTTTTGAATTAAACTGACAAAGATCCACAAAATTCCATTCTCGTTATTGCATATTACGCCAGGCTCAATTTGTTATGTTGAGCTGAAGAGAAGTTTTGCTTGTAGCGATACGGAGTTTTTATAGTCACTATAGGAGGGATAGAGTCTAAGAAATAATATTTTCATTTCGCTAAAATAAAAAGCGAAGCCAATGGCTGTTTGTTAAGAATAGCTTCTAAAAGTTTAAGGGTAAAATTTTTGACTTTTTTGCCAAACATTTTTTTAATATTCAGTATTGTCACAAAACATTTATAGGGATGAGAGAAAATTAAATGAGCCATTATAAAATGAACTGTAAAATAATAATAAATCCTATCGGTTTAATCCACTCAAAAGGTACATAATATTGAAAAGTAGTTTATAAGTTTTTTTATGAGAAAATTTACTTAAGTCTTATAGCAGTTATTTTTACCCTTAATGAAACGAAATTAAATACTGAAACGGACCTCCTTGATGATGAAAACAAATTCAGAACATAGATCAAATGTTGATTTCGTTGAACAAATAAATCAAAATAGCTAGTTAGTTTTGACAGCCATTTTCTTGCCAATCCTTCGTTGAGCTAACCAAGGCCTTTTGTAACAGCCTTTAGCTAATGTCAATTCTTCCGTTAATCAGGCAAACGTGAAATATTTTTGTACCTAGTTCTACGGGTGCGTCTCACAAGCCTAAAAATGTTTATTTTTAAGTGATTGGTCCTCGACCTTTTTGATACGAATAATTCTATAAGCAGAAGTCCCTTGGCCACTGCTACGAATTCTTCATCCAACTTTATTCTCTTGAAAACAATACAATACATTATTAGTGAATATATTCTGAAGTTGATATGGTTTAACTTCTTCGAAGAGTTCTCATATACGAATAAGAAATTCAAAGAAAAACTAAACTCAAAGCTTGATGTCTGGTTAAGCTGGTTTAGTTTGTTTACACAATCACTCAAAAGGCTTTGTTAGACTGTTTTTGAAGATTCACGTGGAAATAATCCCCTTTGCCTACAAAAAGCCAAAGTTTATCCACAAACCGATATAAGTGGCTGAAAATAACGTAGTCTCGGCCTCTAGTCGTTCTACTAGTACATGCAGGGTGAAAAAGTTAATTAGCTTACAAAATAATCGTTTAAATGTTAGCAAATCTTTATCTCATTCAACAGTAGGTTGCTACGCAAACGCGGTGACTACCTAAGTATGTGAAAAGATAAAAGGTACAGTACCTACATTCAAGTCTCCACGTGGTTATTACTTTTTTTTTGCGGGACTATCATCACTCTTGGATAGTAACGCGCAATAAAATCGCATGCAAATTAACACAATGTTATAGTGATCTTTTATCTCGTAACTGTGTTACAACTCTAGACAATGCCGATTGTACTCGTATTTAAAGGCAATAAATCTTTGAATCTTTGAATCTTTGACAGTTCGTTTAAGGCATTGACTTTGAATCTGGAGCAGATATTTCATTCACATAATCAAATAGCGTGATACAGGATTTGGACAGGCAAGGATAAAAAGAACTCACTCAGCAGTAGCTTATTATAGAAAGTAATTAAAAGTAACAAAATATTAAGTATTAAAGTATAGTGAATCAACAGCGGAGGGTACGGTTGTCTCCTATTAATTAAGATATCAGGAGGAGTAATATATAATTTAAGAACACAGAAAAAACAATATTCAAAGAATTAATGCTTTATAAAATGTTGAATACAACAATATAAGGTAAGTAGCTAAAATAAGGGGTTGAAAGAATTAAATCTGTGTTAGTAATTAATAAAACTATGTCAAAATCAAGTTAAGAATCATCCAAAACAGCTGGGCGATAATGACGGGAGGTCTAGGTTAAACACTAGTCTCTCCTAAAAAATAATCGAAAACATTAATAATCTTTGTTTTGAATCTTTTTTGTATTCAGTGAAGTAAATATATAATTGGATAAGTTTAAAAACTACCTTTTTATTTTTAAATTAATACGTTAACATAGTAATCTTAAAATGAAGTCTTAAATATAAAAGCTCAGTAAGCTAATAGTTAAAGTTGTTTTGTAATGTACCTAAGCATTATTATATTTCACCATTAACTGTCCAGGAAGTACAGTTTCTTTCTATCCTACGGGAACGGCCATAAGCTGGGTAGCCTAATGGATTTCAAAAGAAATTACACAACACATAATAGTCATGTTTCAGATAAAAAACTATTTGTTTTGTTTTATTTAGTTTACACTTTTGACTTGAGTTTTTTTAAACTTATTATCATGCAAAACGCTCAAAATGCATAGTTATTTTATTTATTTGTTTAAGTATGTATTTTTTGCAGACAGAACAAAATGACGTCTACTGCATCTCACATGCTACCTCTGTTCTTCCTTGTTTACTTACACAATGGCCTTAGTGGAGGTATATTAATAGCGAGATGTAATTTTATTTGACATATTAAAATGCAAATTAAAATTAAAAAAATGAAAGATTTTCTTAGTTATTTAAATTATGACTAGCAATGAAATGAAGGCCTTAATACTTTGTCACAGATGCTTAGTAGTTGTCAGAGGTGATGATAAAATTGAAATTCAAACAGTGACCGAAATAGTTTCAAAAGTTTAGGAGGCAAGGTACACACAATTTTTAAAACCTGCGTGACATAATGTGGTATACAGTATAGTGTTACATTTAATCAAAGAATAAGGATTTAAATTAATTAAAAATAATAATAGTTTCTAAATTTGTAAAGTACACAAGTGGTATTCTATGTCTGATAGTTAACGCCCAGTGTTAACATTTATTTTTCAATTTTAATTCCCATTATAAGCATTAAAAAAGAGAATATTAATTTGTAAATGCACCATTTTTTATTACCCTGCACTTAGAATAATTTTATAATTTAATATAGTTCAGTTTGAGAAGCTCATAGCCTTTTAATCATCCAGTGATGATAGTAATTGGTTGAATTTTATGATACTTGTTTTACACTATAATTTATTTCTTTATATTAGTATTCTGTCGATATTATTCACACCCTGTTTTTCAGAATTAATTGTCATCGTCATCCATAATAGCGGCCCAGATCTGCGCACAAGTTCACGCCTGTGTAGACATTCTCCTTGGGCTATGAATAATTTTTTTAAATCCAGTCGATAAGTTTTCTTTGTATGTAACAAGCAACTCTTTTTTACAAAAAGAATACAAAAAAATATTAAAACGATACCTGTAAATATGTTTCTGGAATAAATATTTTTTATTTCAATTCATATTATTAATATGCAATGATTAATGGATTACATGTCAATCCGGATAAGCCAAACTGTGTATTTTTAACACAAGAGGGAATTTAGATCCTTTAATTTTTATGAATGATTTTGAATTTACATGTACCCTTGAAACTAAATATCTTGGATTTTATTTTTGATAAAATGCTTTCTTGTTCTGACCACATTAATGCGTTATGTTCAAAATTATCTTCACAATTATTTTTGCTTCACAGATTTTCAAAAATTTAAAACCCTTTTCTTACGAAGTATTTATTTTTTATTGATGGCTTCAAGATTAAATGACATTGTTCTTTGGGGTCTACGTCAAATTTTTTACGGGTTTTTAGATTGCAGAAAAGAGCTAACCGCATCATGGCGGGAGTGTGCAAGGGATCACCTTGCCGGAATATTTTTAAATAATCGGAAATTCTAACGCTACCTTCAATTTATATTTTCGAAATTTTACAATACTATACGTTAAAAATAACGACAGTAACGACCAGGGCAGATATTCATAATAATAACACCAGGCAAAAGCACCATCTCAGGCAAACTCAACATCGATTGGACTTAATTGGAACACTCCCTCAAAATATTGGGCCTAAATTGTTCAAAAAACTACCTGAAAATATTGAATAAGCAAATCCAGAAACAAAAATCAAAGTTCTCTTTAAGTAACACCTTTTAGAGCGTGCCTGTTACTATGTAAGTGAGTTCTTGGAATAAGCTAAGCGTTGTACATAAGATACCAGTGCATTTAATAAATTAGTTATTAATAGAAGAATTTAATTTTATGTTTGACGTTTGTAATGCGATTGTATAATTGTCCTAGTACTATAAAATGTTTTGATTTGATTTTAATATAAAACCAATCAACTGCAAACCATTACACTTATACAGTGTAATAAAGTGTAATCAGTGTATTTCAAGAAAGGAAATGTGTTTATCTGTAATTAGTAGTTAATATGTTTGGATCGCATTTAGATGTTTTATAAGGTATTTTACTTGACGAAAATGTCTTACTCAATAACGAATGTGACAAAGTATGTACATAAATCTTTTACTTAATTGCAGTATTTTCAACACATGAATCCTCTAAAGAGTATACTGAGGCATCAAAACTCTAATTCTAAGATAAATTTTCAGACTATTTGATTTGTATTAAACTAAATACGCTGAAGGTTTGATTTCTCTAAATTTCAGAGATTAATTCAGGGGTTGATTGGTGTAGTATCAAATGCGAAGGTGTAGTATCGAACCACACGATGTGCCAGTACAAAGCCGGGGGCGCGGCGCAGTGTGCTGGCGCCAGATACGGCCTGTCCAGTGGAGAACAACAATTCATCCTGGACTATCACAACGAGCTGCGGGATCAGGTAATTTGGATTCAAACAGAAAGTGGAACAATGCCACTTACAGCGGGAACTGCATGATTAAACGGGTTATACAAATATTTCAAAACGGTTATTAGATTATTGCTAATGTAAGTAGATAATTATTAGTTTTACCTGTGCAATGTACATTAAATACAGGGGATTAAAAAAAAACTGTTGAAGAAATTGGACATCGTACTCCACACAGAAATTGGTCCAAGTACTCATTATTTATGATCATGGCCTAAACATTGTAATTTATAGCAATATAATCCCTCGGCGACCTTATTAATCTTGACTTGCTGAAGCTTCGTCATTTTTCCTACGCAATCAAGCACACTTACATCGGCTGTTGGCCATGAAAGCAGGCCATACCTCAGTACTGGAAGATATACCCATATCATCCTTCCAGGTATTGAAGAGATCTCCGAGCTCCGGCACCTCAGAGAAGTCGGCCAGAAGGGTATACAGCTCCTGACAGGCCATGGTGCCTTTGGGTCTTATCTGGCGAAATATAGCAAGAGGGACAACCCATATTGTGAGGATACTCCGTCCCACGGAATTCTCGAGTGCCCAGCCCATGAGGACCTGCGGGACCAGCTGACGGAATTCTTCATCGACGTGGGAGAACAACTACAATGGTCCATCAGCTCCGTGACCCGGAATGAAAATTCTGCTTAAGGACTGTTTGGGACATGGCGAGAAATAAACTCAAGGAGAGACTTGTAATCTGCCATATGTATCTACATAAAAATCTGTAAAACTACAATAAATACAAGTACTTAACAACTACAACTTAAACTACAACCAAGGAAGATCTACATGTACGGAGCCCCTGCTGAAAGGGAGTAGTAAGCAGGGCGTTCTACGTAAGAAGATGAGGGAGAGAAAGGAAAGATAAAGAAGGAGATAAAAATTAATGATTTAAGATTAGGAATATATAAACAAAACAAGAAAGGAATGCTCTTAAGAGACAAGATTAAGGGGGGGAAAAAGAAAGGAATTGGAAAGGGAAGCCAAGTGATGTCGCAAGATAGGAACTTGGGAGAAGAAAAGACAAAATGAAAAAAGGCCATACCTCAGTGAGAATTTACAATTGGACTGTGCATGATAGTGCCAGTATTAGCGATCATAGACTAATTACCTTTGAGATTGCTCTTGATCAGCGTAGATCATCTCAAGTTTCAGGAAGGTATAACCTAAGGAGCGCCAGATACGAGGAAATTAAATATATATATATTAATATATATAAAAAATCGAACGAATTGTGTTTTTTGCTTTTGGTGGCGCCAAAACGAAAAGTTATCATGGTCTAGAAAAAGACCATGATAACTCCTAACGGCTCCTATAGACTAAATTGACTTTGGGATGTTTTTTCCATTTTCATTTTCTTTTTAATTGTCTGCTGTTGGTTTAGGTTACGTTGTAATAGCTTCTTCCCTATAGGAGAAATACGCTAAAATAACATGCATGCTTCTCTTTTTCCCCTTTTTTAAATAGGCTGACTAAAAGTCCAAAACTTTTTATCTATATACATATACAATAATTACTTTTAATTGATTAGTTCAAGCTATCAATTTAAACCCCTTTGACAATATCTTTTGTACTGGTAAATATTATTTGAAAATAAATCAACTTCTCTTGACAAGGAGTTATATAATCTCATCATTGTGTTTAAAGGTGATGAAAATTGTACTCTTGAGACGAAAAATTAATATTAAACAAATTTTGAGATCTAGTGTAAAATTTTGGAGCATAAACATTAATTTTAGAAAAACAAAATGAATAAATTATTTCACCCTTCAAGGATTAAAAAAAGTATATGCGTCAATTTTCTTCTTTTCTCAAGATTTTACATTTCAAAAATACTTAAAAGCTGATTATATGAGATATTAAAAGTAAAGTGGCCAGGTTCTTTAAAATATAAATAGGGCAAAAACTTCTTCTGAACTTTTTCTATTGAATTAATATGAACAGCGAAAGAAGGATTCCATACTATACTAGCAAATTCCACAAATACTAGCAGATAAAATGCGTTGATTAAAATTCGAAGTAGGGTCTAAAATCAAGCTTAAATCCTTGAAATCATATACTCTTTCAAGAGTTGCACCATCAAAAGAATAAATATTTAAAACATATATTTCTTCCTTGTAAATGTTATCACTTTACATTTGCTATTATTAAAAAAAGGTTTATTTTTAATATTCCATGATAAATTTGATCTAAATCCACCTGCAATGATTTAGAGTCCAGCTGGCTATTGAATATTTTATACAATATAAGGTCGTCTGCATTAAGTAAAATCTGTGAAGTTTTTAATCAGTTAAGAATATCATTAATAAATTAATTAAAAAGTACGGAACCCAGGTTAGACCCCTGTGGAACCCCTGAAGTCACTACGTATTTACCATAGTTGTGCTCCATTTAAGAAATATATTGTCACCTATTACAAAAATAAGATTAAAAATAACTTAACTAAATTAGTCGAGAAACCTAAATGATGCATTTCACTTAAAATTAAACTGCAGTCTACTCTGTCAAAGTTTAAGTTGATTTAGGTTACGTTTGGTTAGGGTTAAATTTTGGCATGTTACGTTATGTCAGGTTACGTTTGGGTTGGTCTATTAGCTCAAGTTAAAAATAGGGTTCAGCTCTTAAAAAAACCCAGGTCGTAAAATAACTCTTAGTATCTAAAAAAACATTAAGAAGAAATGAGTATGGTGGAATTTAAAATGGGAGAAAACCAATCATAACTACTCATACCTCCGTAACCATTGAGTTTAAAAAAATATCAAAGAATAAAAAGTTCTTAAAATTAAGCGTAAAATCCAAAAAAGTCACAAAGTATAGAGTGTTCCATAAGAAAATATAAGTTGCCCGCCATATTGGAAAATGGGGGCTATTTACAAAAAATGGAATTCATATTTTTGATTGTTTAAAAAAAGTACGTCAAGTTCCCTGTTTGAAGTTTTCTCTAAATCTAATACTTTCTGAGATGCCAATAGTGGCACAGTTGAGTTATGTTGGACACCCTTTGATCAACTGGGGAAAAATTAGGAAAAATCCAAATTTATCTAAAATGGCTCTGTTGATGCAGATAAAAATTTTGCATTTTGAAGTACTGTTGATTATATTCACAGCGAGACTACCCACATTACAAAAGAAAATACATTCAATGTAAGGCTTTAAGTGTAAAAAATGATTTTTTTTGTGTTTTGTGGATATTAAATCCTAGTAGCTCAAGATCTATTAGGCTTATAAAAAGAAAAATGAATCAAGGCTGTAGAAAAGTTCGAATTTTGCTACCACACGTTTAGCCCCGCAATGGCTAGAAATTGAGATATTTGGCAAAAATCAAAAAGGTCCATAGTTTCCAACATTTTCTCGCTGTATGTCCAAACAAACAAGATTCCCATTTCTGCAATCTTGGTGTTTACTTGCAACACCAACATTCTTATTTTTCGTCTATCAATAAAAAAAATCCAGATACCACGAACCGTTTGTCACATATGATGTACATCTTGACTGGACTACAAGGCATTGCCGAGATGGCTATGCTACGTGACCCCGTGACCGTCGAGAAATCGCAATTCAAGCAATGTCCATGTATAATTTTCATTACCTTGGTTCGTTATACCAAAAAGGACCCCCCGGAATGAGACCCTTCCTTTGCACTTTGGTCGGGCATACTCCTGCGAATGATCCGGGCGCTTTCTTTCTTTTTTTTGAGGGGGTTTTGCTCCAAAAATTACGCGGCCGAGATACCCACATTTGGAGCATTCGCAGAAGTCAGCCCGACCGTAGTGCAATGGAAGGGCCTCATCCTGGGGGAACCACCATCTTGATCATGGTAACCCCTACGCCAGGTACGCGGTATGCTGGTTCATTTAAATTATATTTACTTTTGATCGAGCGAGACTTTCAATGAAATAACTTTTGCCTATGTATTTTTGTGTCACATTTTTAGCGAATTTCCCCTATAGGGAAGAAGCTGTTACCGTAGGTCTCATGGTAAGACCTAAGCCCGGGACCATCATAACTTTTCTTTTTCAGGTCCCCAGACTCCAAAACATCATTCGTTCATTTTCATAAATAAATAAATAAATAAATAAATAAATAAATAAATAAATAAATAAATAAATAAATAAATAAATAAATAAATAAATAAATATATATATATATTATAATTTTCACAATGAAGGGCTACTTTTATTATTAAAAATATTATATATATATATATATATATATGTGTGTCTTTAAGCACGATAACTCGTGTAAAAATGGTCCAATCTTAATGAAATTTGGCATGGACGTGTAAAGTAGTAATTATTCGGACGAGTTCGTAAACCAGCCCGATAGGACTATCGGAAGGGGGGGTATAGGGGGGTAAACCCCCCAAAAAATGGGTTTTTTGAGTTTTTTATATAGAAAAATAAAAATAATCAATTTTTTGTTTGCACCATTGAATTCAGCTCAAAAAAACAAACAATTTAGTATCTTGAATCACTGCTCTATGTCCATTGGTAACCGAGATATTGAAAGTGGTAAACACAGTACGTTGTCCCAATGTTAACCTTATGGGGAATAAGTAAAATTCTATATCTGGGTTATTTCTCAACATATCTTGGTAAAACTTGGTAAATGGGTTCTTCTAGGTCAGATCTACTAAATATTGAATTAAAACCACCCAGTTTTAATATACCCGTAGCAGCAAACCTGCATACTCATTCCCTATGTTATTCTTATGGAGCTTACAAAAACATGTCAAATCGCTGTTTTGGATCGAAATATGTTGTTTTGCATTTGAAATTCGCTGAGTATGCAGGTCTGCTGCAACGGGGGTATTACTTGTTCTATAATTATAGTTGAACAGTTGTAAAATAAATAAGGACTTAAACATTTTCGAGATCATTTATATGATGTAATACTATAATAAATACGACTACTGTGACACCACGAGGACGATAGATAACTGATACATGTCGTAGATGAGAAAGGAGTGGGGAGACGGACGTCGGCCGAGGACGATGTATTGATGAGTTGGATATTCATGTATAGTTCGCGCATTATATTTCCGGCTATGGCTATTATGCTACTAACCGTATCATGTGATATTCTCAACATATGACATTAGTAAACACGATGACAAACAACGGGGCTGCATAATAGTGTTTTTAGAAGTGCACCCCCTCTCCCATCCCGCGCCATGAAACCAGCTGACTCTGTCATAGCCGGAGATATAATGCATTATATGTATGTTATTCCTGAATAAAGAATGTCTGATGTCCAATGCCCAGGTGAAGGAGGGATCCGAGCCTATGCCGAACAGGTTTGGTAAAAAACGGTCCGCTGTATGTGATTTGCGCGCCCCGCTTAACAGAAAGACTTAGGTATACACTGTAAATCCGACAGAAAAAGGTTTTACGGTTTTAGCTTGGACTTTGAATCTGAAGCAGACCTTCCATAGCATTATAAAATGTGTACCAGGTTTTGAGTGACCTAGGATTTAAAGAGCTCCTAGTTATAGTGAATCACCAACAGAGTGTATTGATGTCACCTATTAATTTAGGAATCAGAAGGAGGTAATATATCATTTAGTGACACAGGAAACAAAGAATAGCCCATTTATTATTGATTTATGAAATGTAGAATACAAAATTTTATAGAAAATAGCTAAAATAAGGGGTTGACAGGAGCTCTGTTAGAAATTAATCAAATTATCAACTTTAAATTCTGGGTCACCCAAAACTAGCTACAGCTGAGCCATAAGAATGGGTGGTCTATTAATGATTTAAAGTTGTAGACAGATAACAGAATTTGACCGATTCTTTTCAATCTTAGGTCGCTAGAGGGTTGGTGAAGCCGCAACCCTCAGCTAGCGACATGAAGGAGCTGGCGTGGGACGACGAGCTGTCCCAGGTGGCGCAGAGGTGGATAGAGCAGTGTCAGCTCCCCCTGGGACACGACCAGTGCCGCGACGCCAGCGACGGGACGTACGTAGGACAGAACGTGGATATGGTGTATAGGAAGGAGGCGACCCCGGACCGAACCGCCGACCTGAAACAGGCAGTCAAGCAGTGGTTCGACGAATTCAAGGATTTCGACAAAAATAAAATCAGCAAATTTAATATGGGAGCGGATTTCCTTAAGATCGGCCACTACTCTCAGTTGGTATGGGCGAAGACGGATCGCGTCGGGTGTGGCGCGTATGAGGAGAAGAAGGGGGAACTAATAGAACTGAGGCTGGCGTGCAACTACAAACCTACCGGAAACGTTCCGGGAGACCCCATCTACACCGTGGGACCCCCGGCCTCCAAGTGTGCCGGCAAGAGTCAGAAGTACGAGGGTTTGTGCAGCTCTTGAGGCATTGTCAGAGTTGTATTGTAGCATGTCAATGCATATGCAGGAGCAACAACTGTAATCTGTTTTTAGAGGAAAATAAATAATTTTAAAAAGATTGAGTTTCGAGGGTTTATGTGAGTTTAAAAAAATATTCCATTCATACAGAGCCTTTTCTCATAAAATTCACTTGTATGTAAGTGATTTTGATGAGAAAAAGGTTTTATGAGAAAGCCTTCGATTGCGTTGACCACAGAATGCTTTTAGACATACTGGAGTCTCCATGGTATCAGTGGTATTCCACATTCGTGGATCGTCTCTTACCTGAGTGACCGAACACAGATCGTCCAAATTTCGAATTAACGCTCCGATTTAAAGAAATTGAGTTACGGCGTCCCACAGGGATCAATACTCAGTCCACTTTTGTTCCTCATTTACGTTAACGACACTGGCTCAATGCTGCAACACGGGAGACTCGTGAAGTATGCCGACGACACGACTCTGTTTTCGCGCGGGATAAAATAACGACCTGGAAATTTAAACATCCCTTGATCTGAACGAATGAGCTCAGCCTTTCATCGAAATCAATTTGAAAACAAACCCATCAAAATCAATTTTCATTCATTTTCTTTGCGGGCTACAAACTCAGAGGGCAGCCCGGCAGTGATGCTGTCGGACACATTCCTCAAAGAAGTCGATGCCACGAAGTTCCTTGGAATACACCTTGATCGAGGGTTGACATGAAACGAACACATAAAATGTGTATGCTCAGGACTTTACGTTTTGAGGTCCCTGCCAAAAGTATGCACGATCTAGGTACTGATGATGGCATATTGTGGGCTAATCTTCCCCACATTTCTTATGGATTGTCTCTATCGGGAGGGTGCTCACAGAGAGAGCTCCCAATAGTTTTCCGCCTCAAAAAACAAAAAAAAAAACAAAAAAAAACAAAACAAAAACAAAAAAACAATCAGATCATCGCTAACCTCAAAAGCTAAGAGTCATGTAAACAATCTTTTCAAAATTTACAGCTGTTGATATTACCCTGCCTTTGTATTTCAGAAACAGCGACGTTGTGTATGTCAAAATGTGTCTTGACGAAAGGTCGTGATATACACCATTACAACACCAGGGGCAGGGACAACTACCGTATCGGTCACCATAGAAGGTAATTCATGAGCACCTGCCATCACAGGCAGGTGTGCAGATGATCGAAATCCTCCCAATTCCCTTAAAAGACGAAAACAAACCCAAGGTTTTCAATGTTCGTCTCAAAACGTTTTTGACAGAAAGAGGCTTTTACCCTGTCGAAGAGTTTCAAAATTATTGTAGGACATTAGGTAACAGGGCACCGGGGCTGGGGGGCATGGATAATCAGCAATGAAAGAGAAGCGGGTGCTTGAAGAACTTGTATGTGTGACTGTAACGTGAATGGCCAAATTTTAGCTTTAGTTTAAGTGCAATGACGCATGCCATACAATTGTAAAAAACTTTCAACCGCAATAAAGATTATTATTATTACCACAGGTAAAAGAGTGAGTTTATCACTATCAGCTACTAAAACATTAATCACATGTTATTATTTCTGGGAGGTTTTTCCATCAACGCGGAATCCTAACTATAATGCTTTGGCTTAATTTTGATTCTTGCGGACATTTGCCATCACACAATCACCAGACAATTTTCACGACGTTTCGGGAGCTGGAACCAGTTCCGAAACGTCGTGAGACTTGTTTTTACTAAACAAAGATGGAAAATGTCCGTAAAAATCTAAATCAAAACATAAAATCACCTTTACCAACAATGACATTTTTTCTGCACTGTTAGATTTAGTTTGTGTAATGAAAGAAAAAATTCGTTTCATTAAGATTACTGTTTCCAATAAAAGTAGAGGTATAAGAGGTGTTTTCTAATTTTGGTTTATTGATTGTTTTGATATCCGATGAGGCATGTCAATTTATTCTTATCGTCACATTTTACGTAACCAACGCTATTTATATATACTTATATTTATATTTATTTTATCAATAAAGTTAAATGTATGAGGGCTACTAATATTATTATTTTTAACATTTCAGAACACAGTACCCTGTTTTAAAATTATTTAATTAGACCAACATATTTTTATATAAGGTTAGATTAATTTAAAGACCGTGACCATGGGCTAAAGCTCCGAAACATGTTGGTCTAATTAAATAATTTTAAAACAGGGTACTGTGTTCTGAAATGTTAAAAATAATTATATTTATTTATATATATACTGATATATATTTTTATATAGCGTTACCAACGCTATTTTTATATCAGTAATTTCGAAAGAATTACAGAAAAGTTTAATAAGTAACTTCACTCGTCTAGATATATTGAAGGAAACCCAATAATCCAGAGTAACGCACTAAAAAGAGAACAAATGTTGCTACTGAGGTGTAAGTATCCCTCTTAGGCAATGCCATAGAGGGTGAAGGGGCTTAGACGAAGGTAGAGAAGCAAATCTCTTTCGACACCTAGCAGCATCGGTCCTCCCACCGCTTTGAAGGCAGCCCATAATATATATGTCGAGTGGGCGCGCAACAACTCTAGCGAGAACTAAAATATTTAAACTTAATTTCTAACCTGCATTCTACAGTAACACAGTTATCGAGAAACATAATGTTATCTATGTAGAAAGAATCGATGTACTCATTCTTCGTGCGGGTTAAAATCAGTGAAATTCGCATTCTTGTTAGCTTGAAACAGCTGTTTTTGCCTCTCTTATTTTACTGCCAAAGTGTAGTATCCACAGGAATGTACATATTAGTATTTGCATGTTTATTCTTCTCAAATTTAAATATTGAAGCAGCTTTGGACGTCCACGGGACGTAGACAGGATTTTTGAAGGCCGTGAAAAGAGACATACATGTGTTCGACAGGTTTATATTCTACCTTTTTCTAAAATATCAATTCAGTCTGTTCAGTAGTTCTTGCTTTTTTCCTTTGGAGCAGCAGACATTAGGTGACACAGACAAAAACCATCCCTGTTTTAAAATTACAGATATAATTTAAAATATTATTGAAGTTTATGATATAAGATGATATTAACTTGAAATGATGCATTCAGAAGAAAAGACTTTATTAATATAAGGTTGCTTCTAATCAACCCTTAGATAAATTGTTTCTTAGGGCTACTTATTAGCAATACGCCTACTCACAGAAGTAATGACGACAACAAGCTGATCATAATTATAACAGTTATAAATAAATTGAATCGATATGTTTAGAACTGATACCTAATTAGTTTAGCCTCTCATTACCCGGTATATCTACGTCTACGGAATAAATAAGATTTTTTTACAGAAAACCTACACCTATATATTCAAATTTTTGTCTTTAGGAAAGAATATATCAACAAAAAATGCCTTATTACACTGTAGAATGAGATTAGAAAGACGATAAACTGAAGTGATAAGGAGAAACGAGGGAATCTGTGGAATTGAAAACTCGACTGATGGATAAGGCCCCATAATGCAATCGAGCAATCGCCTGTAACAAATGACTTTACAAATTCAAACCTAAAGGTAAATTAATTTTCATTTTTATACAATGAATGTTTACCTTATATAGGTTTAGTAAAATATCTAGTAATTTGACTAAAGATATAGATTGTGTTAAGTAATTAAAACTAGAAAACTCGATGTGAGTTGAATACATTTAACATCTAATTGTCAAGAAAAACCTCTACGTAATCCTTTAATCAAGGTATTGTGTCGACAAAAACGTCGTGAAGAAACATTTATTTACTGTCCGTACATAGCCATTAAATATGCCTGTGAATAAAAGAGCATTTGAGTTTTTGCCGCCTATGGTAAACCAAAACGGCAAATAAAATCTGCTGATTTTCTAAATGTGGTGAAATGGAAACATATACCGTTCAACTTTTACCTCGTTTTAGCGTTCTAGACGATAATCAGCTGAGTGAAGGCTACGTTATTTCACTTAAGGGAGTGACAGTAAGTGGATTCCTATTTCATGGGTCATTGTGTTATACGTTATTTAAGTATATATAAATTTATATTATACAAACAAATCCTCATCAATCAATAAGGTTGTTTACAACCACCTAAGTGATAAATATAATTTCACCTCCCTTGATACCGAAGTGGAGTGACGTTTAAGAAGCTTGACAGTAATATACAGAGCATAGATTAGGAAAAGGATTGGGTGGGAGATTGAATTATTACAATTAAATTAATTCATGTTCTTAAATCCAAAACTATTTTTTGTGAGTTTAAATATTTTTAGTTTGAATTAAACTATATAAAAGGATAACGAATGTTTTGGCATGTTTCCGATGAACTGCCAAGTCAGATCTCAATATTCCGGATACTGTACACCTTGATTGAACAATTTTCTCTCTATAATTTTGGATCTGCAGTAGTATAGGCTAAATATGACTCCCGCAAGTGCATTCCTAATACAATATCGCTTTTCACAAACCACTAAATGCCCTCCATTGGCAAATCACAAAACTAATTCCTCATAATAAGAAGTCTCTATGATAATTACATTGTTTAAGACTGTGGTGTGGTGCTATTCTATATTGTTCAAATCATTAAATTTGAATTAAAGGTATAAATACTCAAAAATCAGATTTCAATGTGGTTTGTTTTTTGTACAATGTATTTTGTTCAGTGACAACACACGAAATTTTTGTGTCTCATGACATGTTAGGCTAAAAATATCTCTAATATATCTAAATATCTCTAATAATTAAAACCTAGTGTTTGGAAAACGGTCCATATACGCATCTATCAAAGTCTTTTGATGTACTTTCTATAAATATAAAACAACAGTACTAAATACTCGTTAAAACCTATGTTTTAAATTTTTTTCTGATACAAAATGCTAAACAATGACCTTAAGAAATTTAATTTTTACTCCTTCCATCCAGCATAGGCAACACGCACTCGGGTTTGTACGTCCATATGCCGGTCATCTTCAACCGGCTAAAATTTGCAGACAGCTTAATTTTATTACTATTTTATCACAGTTTGGGTTAAAATCCAATTCCTTTAACATTGTAATCGTAAAAATATTTGTTAATTTTTAAAGCTTAACGTATACTTTTAAACAAAATTCTGCATATATTCCAGTCAATCTGTATAAATATAATGTAAATGATACTAATAGCGCATACATTTTAGATTGAACGAATCCAAATGAATATTAGACGATTGTCTTTGGCAGATATCCCGATGAACTGCGGAGACACGTCACCTCAGTATGCCGGCACTGCACTCCTCTTGATTGGATCTATTCAAGTCTCTCTATAATCGGATCTGCACAAGAATGGGGCATCGATGCACCTCGGTTCAAATATAACTCCCGCAAGTAAATCCTAAATCCAAATTCACTTTGTGGAAGCTATTAAATGCCCTCCATCGATGAATCACTAAATTAATCCTTCAAAGGCACCTAATAAGCTGCAATGAGACCTCAAATGTTTGAGACCGTGTTGTGATGTTATTCTAAAAGGTTCAAATTATTGAATTTTAAGTAAAAAATGAGTAAAAAAATTAAATACAAACACTTTCCTACTCCTTCAATCCAGCGACGGCAACATACACACTGGTGACTCGAGGAGATAGTATCTGTTTTTATGCGGCACCGTAAGCACCGCGCTCGAGTCGCGCACTCATGAACTTGACGCAGGACGTGTCGCTAGTCGCCAACCTATCAATCACCACCCAACGTCCCAACGATTTCCATACGAGAAGTTTTTGAGTAATTGAAAATGGCGATAGCCGAAACGTACGCCCCACGTCCTACGTGAAGGTGATCAGTGCGTGCAGATGTGAAAAGTGCATTTATTCAAGTTTTTCACATCTTTTCATTTATGTACTTCCACTTCTGCCAGCCAATTTTCCTCAACAGGTTAGAATTTGAAAAATATCTAGTTTTATTGATATTTTAGGCCTATTGAGAGGGTGAATGTAGACATCTTTTGACAAAAACATTTTTAATTAACTAATTTTGGTAAATAAATTACACTACGAAAACAGCAGTTTCAATTACATGTGTTGCAGGCATAAATAAGCTCTTTTTCGCCCTAGGGAGAAAAAGAATCAGCCTATGTCGAGAACGTCGTTGTTCGTTTATAATGTACTAAAACTGTAAACGTGTGTACGTCAGCGTTGCGTCGATGGTGAGCTATCGATTGCATCGAGAGTGGTTGTCGTTTAATATTATCAATTGTACTTGATTATTGCATTGTTGTCGATGTAATCGGTTTGTAAAAGTCGTTCATTTCACTAATCGACAGTGCATTGAGTTCGATTTATCGATAGTTCATTGCTGTAAGTCTAACCTAACACAAAAGAAACTAATAAAACAGACAAAAGCGGTATAACGAAAAATATAGTTCATCACACGGGTCAAATGCTGCTTTTCGTTACTCAGTATTTTTTCAGGAAAAATCCACCTCGTACGAAAAGCGTCACTTTAGCCCCTAGTAGTGAAATATACTATTTTGCAATCATTATATATTCGAATAGTTAATTCTAAAGTAATTGATCTGTAGCTATGAATTTTTTTCATCCACCTTAACTCTTTAATTATACAGCTATAATTGAATTAACTAACGAGTTGCTAAGGTTTTACAGCTAACCATTCACGTTACCAACTAAAGAAAGCCAACCAATTGAAGTGAGGTCGCTCTTTTGACTTACAAAAAGTCAATAATGTTTTCGAGCCATTCCTTATATGTTTGCAGTCCTTATGTTTTTAAGCCAGCCAAACAGCAAATTATACAACAAATAATCATTGAGATTGTTAGGGCTAAATGTAATTTTCTGAAAAAGCGTCCCCGAACTCAATAACACCACTCTGGTAGAGAACCAGATTGAAAAATGAACATGACAACAGAGCTTCAGGAATGTATTACATACATTCTACTTGATTTATGAAAAAGACACCTTTTCATAAAATATAGCAACGGTTTGAAATTTAATAACTATTATCCATGGTGTTAGCCCCTGAGCTGTAAGATAAATAGTATAAGACAAAATTAAATCCGTCAACAGCTCAAAATAAAATCAGCATGTTCACCATGATAGTAGTTTTTCTTTGTTATAACAGGCCGGAGTAATTTTTTTTCAATGTTTAATTGTTCGTGTCGTTAGTGTAAAGTTATGTATTGTGTTTTTATAATCTTCTTGACAACGCTAACTGGTCTACAATGAACTTCACTAATCTATATATATAAAAGCCAAAACGGTTGACTGACTGACTGACTCACTGACTCACTGATCACAGTTTCTCAAAAACTATAAGGCTTTGGGCAATGAAACTTGACACAATGAATTATTATAGGCTCTAGATGCGTACAAAGAACGGATTTTAAAATATATTCTCTCAAAACGCTAAAATAGGGTATAATATAAAATTCACTATGGCGGCCCTTTTAAGTTTTTAAAGCTTATTTTCCAAAACAATGCAGGGCTTTGGGCGATGAATCTTGGCTCAAATATTCTTTATAGGCTCCAGATGCATACTAATGAAGGATTTTAAAATGTTTTCCCTAGAAAGGCTAAAATAAGGTAAATTCAAAAATTCAAAATGGCGGCCTTTTCAATTTTTAAGATCTATGAACCATAAGAATTCAAAATATCAATAGAAGGTCAATATTTTAAAGAGGCAAAAAATATAAATTCCATTTACTAAAAGAATAAACTGTACAAAATTATTGCGGTTTTATTATATTATGTATTTATCAGTTTCCACATACTCGCGATTTACGGATCACCCGAAGTAATTTAACTAGAATCTTAAAACTCTGCTGGGACATATCATACAGTTATTTTTATGTAATCGGGGATTTTCTGAATTTCAATTTTTAGGTGGGTTTGCATGCTGGTCGAAAGCGATTTATAGGCAAAGTTCAAACAAATATACTATTTCTACCTAATGAAGCGCTTAAAAACGTATAGTTAGGATAAATCATTGAAATTATTAGTCTATTAGGAAATTTGTAAAAAATTCACGTAACAAAAAACGGATAATTGAACCAAACATTTGTTATCCTTTCAGCGAGCGAAGCCGCGGGTATATCTACTAGTATAGTATACAGCTGAAGATGACGTGCTAACGTCGAAATTTGTACTGAACATGTTGATTTCATTTTGAGCTGGTGACGGATTTCGAGTAAGTAATTATGTCTTACATTATTGAAATTAATCACATTTCCTCCACACACTCAATTTCAACTTCCCAACCCGCTCCAAACCCGCCGCTCCACGGCCTATGGCACACTTAGTTTGGCGAACGCGAACGTTCATTAACTCGTCTCTACGTTCACTCGGTGTGTAAAGTGACGAAATCAAGGCTAACCCGGGAATGAAGCTGTTTATCGGAGGCTGACCTGGAAACCCGCCGATGGTTTGGCAGGGGACCAAGAGGTCGCCGATTGGACCGTTCACGTGGAGAGGACTGACCAAGAGACGCACGTGGAGACGACGGAGGAGGCCGTCCTGTACAGCAGAGTTTCCCAACCTTTTGGTGCTCGCGTACCACCTACCACATTTTCAGTATTTTGGCATACCACCGTAAGGACCCCCCTCCCCACACCACTGAGGGATCCCCTCTAACATTGCTTGTAGTTACCCTTTGGTGGTTTAGTTTTTATAGCTAAATTTATTTTATTTTACTTGTCAATATACATTCGATCGTATATTGATTATACGGACATTTTGACAAAAAATGTTCATCTCAGCTCTGCTCAGTAATTTTATTGTTAATTTGTCGAAAAAAACGTATGAATTTGAAAATGAATTTCGTACTGTGGAAAAATGTCTAGGTACACGGGAAAAATAATCTGTGTCTTTTATTTGCACAAACCAAGAAAAAATGGTATTTTTCCTATAGTTTTTTTATGGTTTGTGGTTATTTGGAACTTTACACATTTCTCATGCATTATATTGAAAAATCAACACAAATAAACAATTCAAAGTCATTCAAAGTATACTGTATTTTCACTAATGATGTTATACTTAAGCATATTACAAAAAATGTACACAACATCTCAACATAATTAGTCTGTGTGTTCAAAATAGAAAATACGTTTGGTAGTAAATCGTAGAACTAAATATTTTTTTTATCAAAAGAACATTTTTTATGCCAGAATGTTTTGTAAGAAGGATTGCTCTTAAAATGAAGGAGTAACAATAGTTCCTAAAAGATGGTATGAAAATGGCTTATTATAACTTAAGGAGATAAAAGTTAATAAAGTTAAGGCACTAAGTGCGACTTTACTTCGACGATTATAACGAGTATAATTTTTTCCGCTTATAAATAATTATTTAAAAGTTATTTAACAAGTAAATAGAGAAACTTTCACTTTCAGAGGCAATTTCTCACAGATGTGCATTAACAGATAAACTTAGGTCTATACGCTTAGAAGGGTATAAATTTTGAAAAATGTGATTCCTTAAATGTTACAATCTATAAGGGCCATTGCCTACTTTGTTTGCCATATAACTGATTTCTCACAAATTAAGCAATAGGTCAAATGTAAGTTGGTTTTACTTTAATATTTATGTTGGTTTCCTCATAAATTTGTGAACTAAAAAAAGCCTCACAAATTAAGCTCACAAATTAAGCTATAGATCAAATGTAAGTTTGTTTTCCTTTAAAATTTATGTTGGTTTCCTCATAAATCTGTGAACTAAAAAAAGCCCGGTAAAGGTTTTTGAAGTTTCTAACCGAAGTTAGCTTACAGTTTTTGATTTGTCAGACCTCAAAAATAAAGCGGGAGGCAGCAATATTTAACTGATGAAGAGACTTAATGACCAGCTAGTAAACACGGTTCAGAGGGCGAAGATAATTTTTCAACTGCTGGCAAGTGATTTATGGCATCGAAAGCTTTTTATTTCTTCTAAAGTATGACAAATATTTTTGTTAAAATTCCCTTAGGTAGCTGGTAAAAATTACTAATAAGTTATTATTTTGAAATCCTAGAAGTCATCATTAAGTTTAAAAAGGGATAAAAACTATATGATATATAGTTAAGCTAGAATAAATCATCAGAAAGTTAAACCAGAAAGTTCTAGTCTATGCTAAAATAAATCATGTAAACTTTGAATATGTGAATTGTGTTTTCTTCGCCTTTTGCAAAATTTTGCAATATAACATCAGGGGTCTGTATGTTTTTTATTATATACTAACCGTTTATGTTTGTTAAATAAAATTATTAGGTAATTGCAAGGAAAAAACATAATTTTTGTATATGACTACTTGTTCAAACGTCAATTTGTTCCTCCATTTCAATTTAATGTTAAGAAAATCACATAATTGCTGATGAGTTTTTAAATAAAAAGGATAACATCAATGCAATAATGAAGAACGAAAGCTATGAAGATTCGGAGGCTATTAAGATGAAATTCTTAATACGAAAACTTGTTAAAAACTGGTTGTCTTTTGATGAAGATCGGAACTGATAGAAAAAAAAAAAACATTTTCCCCACCTGCTGTTTTTACGCTTTTTACTCCTTGTCATAAGCGAGTAAAATATTATGTTGTCTAATAGCGGGAGTGAAGTGATTACTTTGTCTCCCGGCGGGAGCTCTTATAACCCATAAGAATAACATTGAAATCAACAATTCAAAAATCGAGCGCCTTCAATTTGCTACGCAGACGTGCAAATATGTTGAGGTTCAACATATTTGCAGGCGTAACAGCTGATTAATTGGCAGGAATAATGACATGAGAATAGTATTGACAACAATCAGCTGTAAGAACGTCTACGATTCAAGCGTGTAAGAATGTTGCAACAATCAGCCGATCACTGGTGCATGAATGGTTGTAAGAGTTACTGCAGATCGTAACGAAATGGGTATTCTCTTTTAATTACTAATTTAATGAAATTATGTTTAAGGATTGGGCATTTATTATTGTACAGGGTGTTTTTTTTAAAACGCAACCCATTTTTAAGATTGAATAATGCATTTATTAATATGAAATGCGTATTGTTTTATTGATTTTTACATTTTATACAACCTATTATTTAAGTTTGATCACATTTAGTTTACATCACGTGCTCAGACAGTTCACCATTGGCATTTATACAAAGTTATGTTCTTTCCATGAAATTCCCAAACACGTGTTGCAAGGTACCGCTTTGAATTTCTTGCATTAAATTGGTTGTTTGTTTTGAGGTGCTGAATATCCTGTGAATTGTTTTCGTAGGCCTTAATTTTTATGCATTCCCAAATAAAATAATATATTGGGGTTAAAAATCCGGGGATCTTGGGGGAAAATATCCTTCACCGATAAAATAAGTTTTGGGTTGCGTTTTTAATGTGTATGTCTTTTAGCACGATAACTTACGTAAAAGCGGGACGATCTGAATGAAATTTGCCACAGACATGTAAAGTAGTATTATTCTACGAAATAAATTCACAAGATATTTCAGCACCTCAAAACAAACGGAACAAATTTAATACAAGAAATTCTAAGAGGTGCCTTGCAACACATTTTCGGGAATTTGATGGAGAGAGCATAACTTTATACAAATGCCAGTGACGGACTGTTTGAGCACATAATGTACACTAAATGTGATCAAACTTGAATAATAGGTTGTATAAAATGTGAAGATCAATAAAACAATACTCATTACATATTTATATACGAATTATTCAATCTTAAAAATGGGTTGCGTTTAAAAAAAAACACCCTGTAGGTGGGGGAAAAATATGTGTGTTTCCAGAGTAAAGCACATCGCAAGCTCGGGCGCCAACATTTTCACACGTGAGAAAATATAACACTTTACTCACTCAACACACAAATAACTATTACGCCATCTTATTTTTAAGGCATCAAAGAACTTTTAACAATTTCAGTAGAAGAGAAGAGGTTGGCAGTTCTCCTGTCGACTACAGACCCACTACCGTCCATTTCCTCTCGGCGATGGTCCACGTTGGAGCAAATGCAAATCCGAGCCTCCAGCAGCTATTACCGGCTATTACTGCAGTGGGACTCGATGTGTAACAGGGGAACGTGAGCCGAGTTAACGTTGCGTAGTCACCCCACGGCATCCGCGCACCCGTGTATAACGGTCAAACCGGTGGTAATAGACTGCAGTTAACACTTGGGAAATATTTTGTAAACATTTCTTAATACGTTCGTGGTGCTAATGACTTATTCTGGACACTCGTTTTGATGGGTGTTGTGAAAACGCGATCGTTTGTATATAACACGTGAGGCGATTCTTTCTTGGTTGTTGGGCTATTAATTAACAATCCTGTCTAAGGAACATGCCAACCTTAGTCAGTAACAAGGGTACAAGATCGCGCCACTATCATCACGATCATCACACTCATCCTTCACTCATATTCAGGGTAACGTCCTCCATGAGGTACCTGTCTTATTAAAGTGATTAAGTGATTTCGTGATTAAGTGATAAGTGATTAAGTGATTGGCGGGAGGATGTGTAAAAGGTCATTCTCAGGTTATAAAGCGTTGATGTTAAAACTTCCTATTCATATTAAACTTTGTTGAGATTTTCTTGGCTATTGACTGATTAATAACCGTGACATTATTTTAAAGCAAAAACTTTGTTTAAGATTTATTTTTTTAACAAACATAGTCGGGCTTCTTTAGTTTTGTACTAGCTGTTGACAGCGGTTTCACCCGAGAAAAATTGTTATAGTTTTGAATAAAGTATTGAAAATGAAATCGCATCAGCTCTTTATTTGAACAGCAAGATGTAACAGTTGCACCGTACCCTGAAATTTTCATATTTCAACTCCAAGTAGTTTAACTTACAGCGATTCACACACAGGGGATGTTCAAATCCTAGACATATTAATATTTTTAGTCATTTAAGTCAACTTTATTTTTTTGCGATTTATTCATTTCATGATTAGGTCTATAAACAAACATAAGAAAATAAAATTCAGTTTTTAAAAATGTTACAATCAACGACGTTTTTATTTTTTTCCTATTCTTATTCATGTACTATCATATTATAACATTAATACCTATCAAATCATACTACATTTGTATTTGTTTGTGCACATTCTGCTTGTTTTGTCGATTATGTCATACAGTATTAAACTCAAAGGCCTTTTTAAGCAAAAACGAGGCTTTTAGATTGTTAGATTGAAATGAGCCATCTACTTATGTAGGCTCATTTTCCTGGTTGCTTATTTAAGTGTAAGGAACGAGATCTATGTTGGTTATTGTACACTTTAGATCATCAATTTTAAAATATCTTCTAAAAAAACTTTTATAATTTTAGTCAATTACACCCTACTTTATTCGGCTGTTAATATTAATATTGGCAATTCTATCACAGAATTGTCACAGAATGGAAAACTCCACGTTGGTCTGGTGTCATCTTCGCTGTTAAAGATCTAAGACAGTTAAAGGGATTTATTGTTTCTTTGCAAGGTCAGATAAAATGTGTTATTAACACGAAAAAACGGGTGAAGAAAGATACGCACGTTTACCATGATTACAAAATAACATTCATTTAGGTGTTTAGTACTCGACAAGAAAGAAGCTTGATTTCATTAGAAAACAGAAAATGGCAACAATCTTTATTATACTAAGCAAGTAAGATATGCCTCTAAACGTTTAAAGCGTGAAACATATTCAAAGTGACCTTTAACGCCAAATGTAGGTGGACGGTGACCCCAGAAGAATTACAAATTTGTATTTCCACATAAATGTAAATGACAGGTCCATATATTACTAAAGTGTACAATAAACAAGACTGATTGTAACAGAGCAGCCATTAAAATATGCATTGCCAAGAAGGGCCATAAATCACTATGTTCTATTTGAGGAAAGGTTTGCTTGCTCTAACTTAAAAACGAGTGGTACTCTACTTATAAGAAAATATCATAATGGAGAAAATAAAAAACAATTATTAAGTATATCGTCCCGTTTATGACTGGCAATCTAACGATTTTTTACATAACTGGATATTCTAACATTAACGTATTCTAATTTCTACATTAACTTTAAACTACTTGATGTATCAACTCTGAGCTTCGATCAACGCTTATCAGAAGCTACTTAAGTACAGCTGTACTTACTTGTGTACTTAAAGTACAGGTAATTTTGATTCTCCTTTTTTGACAGTTTTATTATGACGACCAACTTTAATTTAGGATTTAAAACCTTCAAGTTGTTTTAATAATTTACAAGAGGCAAAATTTATGCTCAACGTATTTTCTATAGAATAGTAATGTAAAACAAACATGTTTTGCAGCCCAGTAAAAAAACTACAATAAGGCTTGGCGCACAGACTTAATTACTTCAGTGTTAATAAGTTGAATTTGATGTCAATTAAATAAATAAAGGGTAGTTGAACAATTAAGCAGCAATGAATATGTATGAAAAGTAATTTACTAGCCAATGAAAAAGTTCAGGTCCATGAAGCAGCATATTCGTAGCTACACTCTTGAAAAAAGTACATACAGTTCATGGGTACAATATGTCTGTGGCATTACGTCTGTGAGGCCCGTATCAGCAACAGATGCTGTTAAACGCCCCATCAAAAGCAACCCTCACTTTTACTGCCCGACGAAATGAACCGGAGTTTCATTGCGGCTCATGAACTTTTCAATGCCACATCATCTACCCTTTGGTTTAGGGCTGGAATGTTGGCATCATTGCTGAATAAAGCAGGTTGATTACAATGTTCTTAATTACACATTCCTTTAATTTACTAAAAGTTTTCTCCGTTTTCTATGACGAATAGAAAGTGATATAATATGATGACATTTACAACTTTGAAGAGAGTTAACCAAAAGCTATGAATATTTTTTTACTATAGCGTACTGCGTCATAAAAAACGTTTTTATATTTAAATTTTTATTGGTTAACATACAATAGTCGTTAGGCGATCAGCTCGTAAATTGGTTTACCGCAATTAGGCTCGGTAAAGTTAATTCTCAAGGTCGCCCTTAGTAACGAGAAACGCTTATTTTTTTATGGTTTCTCGAAACGTCGGGTTTTGTTTTCTTGGCGTTTTTATGTGTCTATGTGTGTGTGTGTGTGTGTGTGTGTGTGTGTGTGTGTGTGTGTGTGTGTGTGTGTGTGTGTGTGTGTGTGTGTGTGTGTGTGTGTGTGTGTGTGTACGTGTGTGTACGTGTTTCGTGATTTTGTTTTAAAATATTGACAAGAGGATTTTACCATCAAAACCTTCACCATACAATCAACGCCATAACGTGAAGGTTGTGAGTTGCCCAATAAATATCCAGCATAACATACAAGATCTTATTGTAAAATTTTTTCAAAAGATTCTTTATTTTATGCATTGTAAAATCATTTCAACCATCTCATCGTTTTGGAAAATAATGACTAATGGTTACAGCCCATAGTTGTTTAGTCACTTTTACTTGATCTTACAGTTTTTCTTGTATTTTCTTGGATTCATAATTAAAGAAATAAGTTATTTTGACATGAGGCAATAAGTTATTCTGAACATGATTTGAACTACTGAAATTCCTCCCACTGAATGTAATACTGCAAACTATGCTGAGAAAACTATGGGTCACATTGCCACCCTCACTTTAAAATTTCTTATCTTATATTTTGTAAGGGGGGATATTTTATGAGGGTACTGTTCACGGAATTAAATTTGAGCAATTTTAAAACGTAAAACAAAAATCTACACAAACAACACTTGCCTGACCGAAGGATTTTTTGTTGATACAAGTTCATTTTAATATCCATCATTTTCCAAAATGAAAAGTTAGAACAAATTTCGGTAAAAAAGGGCATGTCTGTCTTTTGGTGGCACCTGACATCAAACATCAGAATGATTGAAATGTTAAATCTCAATCAAAATCACTGCAACAATGTTTTTAAAATGCATCACCGTGTTTTGTTTAAATATCGTTGAATGTGTTTTCTATGTAAATTTTAAACTCAGTCACACGATACGTATACTAAGTACAACTGAACTTCATAATGTTGCTACTAAACGAGCCCTGTTCTTTTAGCTTACAGGATAAGTGAAATTACTGCTAATTAAACTTTTTTTATGTGTATTTTACAAATTCTTTATTGTAAGTGGGGAGCATAATCACAATTTAGTGGAATGCTGGTGCCAAAGGCAAGACTGCTTTTTGACGAACTTATTCTGAGAGGTTGTAACAATCGATGTGTAAACAATCGATTTACAATCATATTCGATTTTCAAGATAAAAAGTTATTTATTAGTATTCGGCACATTAGAGTACACTTGATTGCTTTGTACTGTAACTCTTGAGTTTGATGGAAAAGACTATGTGCAGAACATTTTATACCACAATTATGTTAACATATTACCCCATAAAGGGTACTACTATGCATAGATGTGACATAACCTTCAAACTAACACAAATTTTCAAATTTAAAAAATTGTCTATTAATTCAAGTTTTTTTATCTCCTCGTATAAATATTTAATATATATTGTGATCAAATCTTTAGCGGAATAGTGATAGCCAATTCATTTGAGACTCTGATCTTGAAATTGGGCGAGTTTTCAGCTAACGCACTGCGGACAACCGATGACTAGATTTAAAACATTTCGGAACGTACAGAAAATTCAATAAATAGGTTGAGATTTCAAGCTCTCAGATTTCAACCTTAAATAAATCAACATAATACTAAGTGGAAGTAGGCGCCAACGCCAGTCGGAAATCTTTTGCGCATTGTGCAGCTCGTAGGTACTAGCAGATCATCGCTCCTATATCGTGAAGGTCGCAATAACGCTTTGCTCAGTGTGCATCTCGTGGGTAGTGGCGTCGCACCAAACGTTGTACGGGGGAGGTCACCTAATTTTCCCAACTATTGACCCTGAATTTCCAATTAAAACAGGTCATTTACCTCAGTCGTTCGCCTTATCCAGTCTAAGAGTGTAGTACTACCGGTTTCGAAAACTCATGTTTTCATTTTCAGATCTGTTGATTCCAAACCCGAACATGAGTCCGTTGTCAAATTAATAAAATGAACACTAACACATACTAACACGAAAATTACAAAAAAAATATTATTTCAAAAGTGCACTTTACCGCGTACCGGCCGGTGGGTGAATACCGACTCAAATCAGGTGGAATCCACCACCCACCACCTCTAGAGGTGGTGGAAATTTCCACCTCTTGAGTCTGAATTTTCCAGTGGAACTCACTCAATTGGAACACGCCAATTAATGGGAAAAATAATTTTTCGCTAGCTAAATTCTTCGCTACCCTTAAAGACCTTCCGACTTGGGAAATGTGGCATTACAAAATCCCACACGAGACTTATTCATATGTATGATCTTCGTACCTAAACCTCTTGCAATTTACGTTCAATTTTAGTTCAATTTCTTTCCAGCCAACAGGCTGAACATTTTAACTTCTTGATTTTCAAATTTTATAAACAAATAAATAAGTAAAAATGTCTTTATTTATCCAGCGATTTTCAGTAACAACTGCTTTTCAAAATAACTTTCGCCAATCAATCTTATTCTAATCATACAAAAAAGAAACAATATTTTAGCGTGCGTCACTTCAGAGCGACCCCCTGATCCTAGCTCTTCGTTCGCAGCTCCATATGTCGTGAAGGTCGCAACAACGCTTTCAAAGCTCGTTAAAAGGTGAGTCGCTGCACTCCACTTTCTCGTGGCCGGCGGCCGCCGCGGACTGGACAGTGAAAGTGGCCGTGTTGGGCAACGTAACCCGAGAGGATCGCCGAAAACCGGGGAAGTCAGGAGTGGATCGGAGGGTAAGATGGTGGGAGGGGGAGCGAGAGGTTGATAGGATCAGGTTCAACTCATCGATGTAGGTTCAACTATGGAGGGGAATTGGCGGTCGTCTCTAACTGATTTTAGCATTCAAGCGAATTCCTCATGTAGGGAAGAGACTGTTACTGTAGTACTCACGGTAAGACCTCAGCCCGAGACCATGATAATTTTTCGTTCTGGGGCCACCAGAAGCAAAAGCACCATTCGTTCGAATTTTATAAATATATACCGGGTGTCCAGCCTAAAGTTTTCCAATAGCTAACTTCTTTATTTTATGTCTGACAATAAACTTCTTACGGGGAACCCCTTTTATTTTTTATGCTGCATTTAGATATGTATTTCAATTTTTGAAATTTCCCGCTATTTTCCAATATGGCGGACAACTTTGTTTTTTCTTATGGAACACCGTGTATTTTATGGTGTTTTTGGATTTTACATATAATTTTAAGACACTTTTGTACTGTGATATTTTTTCCTAAAAAATATCGTTAAAGAGATATGAACAGTTTTGAAATGCATTGTGGCCACATTAACTGTGTCATCCTATGTATTCCTCATAGAGTAAAAAGGATATTAAAAATAATACATTTCCATGAGTGAATCTCAACTAAAAATTATTTTTATGATTGAATCTCAACTAAAATCACATTTTAAGGCATTTTATTCTTTGGTTGTTTTATTTAACCCTACCGTTTCGATATACTTTCCTAATGCATTTGTAATGGGAAAATTCAAACTTAAAGCGTTCATATCTCCTTAACCATAGGTTTTTTTGTGTGTGAGTGTGTGTGTGTGTCTGTGAGCACAATAGCGCCCGTAAATATGTTCCGATCTTAATTAAATTTGGTACAGACATGTAAAGTGGTAATCAATTGGACGAGTTCGTAAACAAGCACGTCGTACCACCGGGAGGGAGGGTAAAGGGGGTTAAACCCCCCCAAAATGGATTTTTTAGTTTTTTTGCATAGAAAAATAAAGATAATCAAATTTTTTGGCACGATAGAATTCAGCTGAAAAACCAAACAATTTAGTATCTTGAATCATTAATCTAAGGCCATTGGTTAACGAGATATTGAACGTGGTAAACACAGTACGTTGCGTTGTCCCAATGTTAACCTTATGTAAAAATCTATATCGCTTATTTCTCAACATATTCTAATAAAACATGGTCTGCGGCTTTATCTAGATATGATCTAATGCATGATAGACTAAAGTCACCAATATCTCCATTTTTTCTGGCAGCAAAACTGCATACTAATTCACCATGTTATCCTAATGGGAAGTAAAAAAATTCTATATCTTCCTGATTATTGAACATATTTAGGTAAAACTTGGTATATGGTTTCTTCCAGTTCAGATCTACTAAATATTGAATTTAAACCACCCAATTTTATTTACCTGTTGCAGAAAACCTGTATACTCATTCCCCATGTTATTCTTATGGAGCTTACACATCAACTCATCAAATCTCACTATGTTGGATTTAAATATCTTCTTTTGCATTTGAAATTTGCAGAGTATGCAGGTCTACTGCATAAGGGGCATTTAATATTACAGAGTTAATAATTAGAATTGAATATTTTGATCAATTCGACATTTTTATTTTGTTAGGTTACTACTGAAAATTATGGGTAATCCAAATTTGTAAAAATGTTGTTATTGAAATAATTATTTACATTTTTACCATACTAATTTATGACTACTATAAACAGGTGCCTTTTGTAATTCGGTAAAAAAATTAAAAAATTGAAATTTTTTTTAAGATTGTATTTTTTATGTACGTAACAAGATGAGGGTAAAAAGATGAAGGTAACATCAATGTTGTTAATACCTAAAGCGATTTAAAATTTTTGTAAATTTATATAAAACTACAAAGGCCTATAGAGATGGATATTTGAGCGTTTTAGCGTGTTAACAGTGATCTTTCTATAATGTTTTACAGGTGTTCCCGTATTTCGCTAAGTTATGTTTATAACAAACACCATGCCGGCTCGTTTTAAGGTTCTTGTTTCATTGCTTCATCTGTACTGTGATAAAGTTATGGCGGAGTTGTAATAGACTGTAACTGTTATACATCAAACCTTTAACCAAAGTACGTGGACCGTGGTCAAGTACAGGACGTTTCGTTCTTGAATACCTAGCACTTTCAAATAAATTTCAAATAAATGTTTGAATAACATCAAACCAACTTTATTTTCTACCCCCCAAAACTACCCTTATTAAGTATTTAAATAGATTTGATCCTAATGATAAATGTAGTTACAGCTAGAAGATCGCTAATGTTTTTATAGGTTTTAATTTAAAATAATGGTTATTAAAATTCCTTCTAAGACGTTTCATTTACAGCCTATAAAAGTGTAGTCTTTGTTTTTAAAATTTTAATAAATGAACGTAAAAAAATGCTTCTTAAAAGAGCTTTTAAATGTTGTATCTAGAAAAAAATATCCAATTGAAAATAACCTTGTGGAGTTTCTAAAACACAATTTCCCATGAATTGTAAATTAATCGTGAATTCTTACTGGAAAAGATAGTTAAAAGGATTTTATTAAATCATGGTGTTTACATTTGGGTGATTACAAAATAGGCCAATAGAACACGTTCCTATCATACATGTTTGATTAGTGCAATTGTGCGTAATATTGGATGCCATTCCAGGATGATTGGAATTCCAACAATTGATTATACAGGGTGTTCAAAAAATCTGGGACAATAATTTACTTAGTGATTCCTTGAATCAAAATAAGCAAAACAGTTTATATAAACATACTTCCTAAAGTGCTCCGTTTTCTGTCTGTGTGACTGTTTATGACTTTTACATATCTAATCATATCTGACGAACCACTTAACGTATAAACTTCAAACTTGGTATATGGATAACCAGTACTAAGAATTATTTTTGTAAAAAGTATAAAATTTCTACTTTGTACCATTTCAAAATGGCCACTGCTTTTTGTTTCCAAAGCTAAATATGTTAAAAACCGTAAATTTTAGAAAAAGTATACAAGAGACAAAAAAGTTGAAAACTTTAATCTAATTAACGATGGTGTTAAGGTTATAACGATTGGACAACTAACAATGGAGACATTTTAAATTTTCTGAATAAAAACATGCAATTTTCAGTCAGATTGTTCTAAGAAACCATGTTTTTATGCAGAAAAGTTAAAATATCTCCGTTATTAGTTGTCCGATTATCATAATCATCATATCAGAATTAATCGGATTAGATTATGCAACTTTTTTGTGTCTTGTATAATGTTTCTAAAATTTACTGTTTTTAAGATATTTAGCTTTGAAAGCAAAAAACCATCACCATTTTGAAATGGTCAAAAGTAGAAATTTGATACTTCTTATAAAAATAGTTCTTAATAGTGGTTATCCATATACCAAATTTGAAATTTATACGTTGAGTGGTTCGTGAGATATGATTAAATACGTAAAAATCATAAACAGACACACAGACGGAAAACGAAGCACTTTAGGACCTATGTTTATATGAACTTTTTTGCTTAATTTGACCCAAGGAATCACTACGTAAATTATTGCCCCACATTTAATCAACACCCTGTAGTTACCATAACTCATAAAAAGGCAAATAAACTATCATCTCTCTCATCATAATTTGTAACCATTATATTCGAACGAAAATAACAATAAATTATTCTTCAGAGAAAATATTCACGATAAACATTTCTCATTACCACGAAAAAATGCTCTTGTTATCTTTGTATTTTTAAGTACCAATTAGTTTTGCGATGGACTCGATGATCTCTGTAGAGCTACAAATAAAAATCATACTATGACGATAAATTTTATTTGCTACATTTAAAAGTACCAAATGTATGCAAAATATATAATACTCTATACATCTAAATTAGATTTAGAGTGATTTTAGTTCGTTTAATGTAACAAACATTTAACACATTTCCTCCAAGATGTTCATCCAGCTGTGAAAAGGTCTTTTAAAAAACGGTAGATCAAATAAATGTGACCGACAGCAGTAGTTGAGTGAAGATATAATAACCATGACCTATCAACATAATTATAGTCTATATTTTCAGGTGTCAATAAGACTATAAATAGTTAAATTAGTAGTCCAGTAAAAATACTGTTTAACCTAGAACAAATTGCAACACGAGCGTTTTTGACGGTATTCTGCTCAAAAAAATGTGCATATTAACATATCCAAAATCGGACAAAATCGGACCATGGGAAACCCCTTAAAATCACGTTTCAAAATGGCGGCTTTTTTTAACATTGGAAAGTTTTTGAAAAAAGCCACTCGGTTGCATTTTTTATCTACATTTAACAAGATATTGAGTTGGGACCACCGCCAATAATTTTTGAGTGGCTAGTCGTGCATTTTGACAGGGTAAAAATTTTTGGCCGCCATCTTGGATCCGCCATATTGGATTTATTTTATTTTTTTCAAATGTAAAAGTGGTCGTGTGACACATAATTTAGAACTAGATTTTTACGCTGATTTCAATGCTGAAGTCCGTTTTCAAAAATATCGATTCGTTTTTAAGATATGCTCAAAATAAAATTCTTCCCTGTACATTTCTTATGGGGGCTAAATAAATAATAACATTTTTACGATTATTTTTCTTATATCTCAGGAACCAAGCAAGGCTTTCAGTTCGTTTGGATCTTAAAATGATGAGTGATTTTTTGGCTTTTATTTGGGCTATTGATCACTAAAATCGGATAAGTGTGAAACGAGCTATAAAGCTAAATGCTACATGAAAATTGTTTTTTTTTAATTTGTTTTTTTGTTAAAGATTTATATCTCAGGTTTGAAATGAGTTAAAAAGTTCCTTCTGGTGCCAAATTACTCGGTAAAGTATAAGCTTTCATATGAACTATGACTAATCGAAATCTGACTAGTATAAATGGAGTTATGATCCATAATACAACTTAAATTTTTCTAACTTTCGAAATTTGTCACCACTTAAAGACTTATATCTCCAAATTTAGCAGAGACTCAGGCCAAATTAAGGTCTTAATTAACTCAGTACATTACTGGCTTTAATTTAAGCTCTTAACTATTTAAATAGGTTGAGTCAGATGCGAGTTATAGACCTTTAATCAACATAAAAATATTTTTTTCAGAATTTTTAATTTAGTTAAGGACGGGTATCTCCAGTTTTGTTTAAGGAATATAGGTTTGAATGGTTTCAAAACACTCAGTGAGCTATCAGCTTTCATTTGAGCCATTGATCATTAAAATCGGACAAGTTTGGAGTTAGTTATATTGATTTTATTAATTTTTTTGGTAACTATTTTTTGTGTCACATTTAAAGCTTATAGGGTATCAATACAACCAACCATTTACCTATTTTAAAGGGGAAACTGTGTAATCCAGGAATGCTAAACATAATTGTCCTCCACTAACTCAGATATGTAGAATTCATTGAAAATGTGTTCATCACGATTTATGTACAGGGTGTTCCACAAATTAAGGCCAAGGGTAAAAATATCACAATATTGTTAAGTAAACCTATACCACGTTTTATATCATTTTACAAGTCCTGCTGAACGGAACATTTTGAGGAAAACTGAACTAAATTATCTCTAGCCGTTTCAAAAGGCGGCCATTTTAGAGATATTTTCCAATATTTACGGAAAACATTGGATTTTTTAACCACTACAAGTATTTTAGTTCTGTTTAGAAATTCTTAATCCTTGTCAACCCAGTTTTGCTATGGTAACTGCTATGACCATATTATATTAAATCAAATATAGTTCCTATGGAAACCAAATAAAAACTACAAACATTATTCAAAACACTAGTGAGAAATAATGCATACGGGGTGAAACTTAAAGGGATATTAAGGACCTGGGTAGACCCATGTTTTGCCTGGGTAGATTATATACCTTGGTGCGAAATTTCAGCCTATTCCCCTCGGAAGGTTTGCATTTACCTGAAACAACTTACACAGAAACAACACCGAAACGACCTTTATTTCGTATTATATAAATAAATAAATAAATACATACATAAATAAATAAATTATATATATAAATATATATATACCGGGTGTCCCATAATAGCCCCCCCCTAACATTTTCCTATATTTTTTCAAATATCAATTTTACACCACCCCCAAACATTATTGGGTAGTTAATACTTAATTTTGAGAGGGTACTCAATTTTGGCCGCCATATTGGACCCAAAATAATTTTTCCAAATGTAAAAGTGGTGTTGTGACCCATCATTTCAAATTTTATTTTTTCACTGATTACAATACCGCAATCTGTTTTTTAATATATCAATTAATTCTCGAGATATGGGTACTTTTAATTAATATATTTTCAACCAATTTAAACATTACAAATTGATAAAATAGGCCCATAACTACAAAATAATGCTAGATAGTGACGAATAACCACCACCAGTCATTGTTGAGCGCTTTACACTTAACTTTCACCGATGTAATTTTTTTGGCCGCCATATTGGATCCGCCATGTTCGAACGAGGCAAGTTATTTAAAATATGAAGTTGGTATTGTGACCCATCATTTTAAACTAGATTTTTACCGCGAATTCAATGCCGCAACCCGTTTTTAGCTGTACAACTTATTTTTTGAAAAATTCAGGTTTTTGAGATATTTATTAGAAACATGTCAATAAACACTGTAGAAAACTAAACTACTAAAACTATTTTAGAAAACTAAACTAGAAAAACCAACTAAGGTCGATATGATTAGCAAGTGAGGAAATTACAGCTAATATGGTTGCATCCTAAACTAACTAGAAAAACTATTTTATAAAACTAAACACTATAGTAAAAAACGGGTTACGGCATTGAATTCAGCGTAAAAATTGAGTTTGAAATAATGGGTCACAATACAAACTTCATATTTGAAATAACTTGCCTCATTTCATAATGGCGGATCCAAGATGGCGGTTTAAAGTTATTTCCTCGTCAAAATGCAGTTACAGACAATCAACATATATTGCCTGTGGTTCCTGATCAATATCTCTGGAAAAGTAGACGAAGAAAAGATGAGCTTAAGTTTTTGATAAACGATATCCGGAGAAGCCGCCATTTTGAAACGTGCTTTTTTTGGTTCTCCCGTAGACCGTTTTTGTCCGATATTGGATGTGTCGGAATAAGTATTTCTTTAGCAGATTTCCATTAAAAAACGATTGTGCTGAAATTTGGTTTAAGATTATGAGTTTTTTAACAATTTAAAAAATAAAAATAATAAATTCGTTATATTTAAATAACGAAATAAGATTTTTGAAAACGGACTTCAGGATTGTAATTAGCGTAAAAATCTAGTCCTAAATGATGTGTCATATGACCACCTTTACTTTTGAAAAAATATTTGAAATCCAAAATGGCGGATCCAAGATGGCGGCCAAAAGTTTTTACCTAGACAAAATGCACGACTGGCCACTCAAAGATTATTGGTGGTGGTCTCAACTCAATATCTTGTTAAATGTAGATAAAAAATGCAGCCGAGTGGCTTTTTTCAAAAACTTCCCAATGTTAAAAAAAACCGCCATTTTGAAACGTGATTTTTGGGGGTTTCCCGTAGACTGATTTTGTTAGGTTTTGGATATGTTTTAATAAGTATTGTTTTGTTATATTTTCATGAAAAAAGGTTGTGTTACAGTTTGGTCTAAGCTGGTGAACATTTTAACAAATTTAAAAAAATTAAAAAAATAAATTCGATATATCTTAAAAACAAAAACAGATTTTTGAAAACGGATTTCAGCATTGGAATCAGCGTAAAAATCTAGTTCTAAATGATGTGTCACATGACCACCTTTGTATTTGAAAAAAAATTATTGAATCCAATATGGCGGATCCAAGATGGCGGCCAAAATTTAAAATCCTATGACAATGAAGTATTACTCCCCTAACGGTTTTCTGTAGCATTTCTAATTTTATATCTATAGAGATGTAGTTGAAAACTAAGAGTAAAACTTAATTTTAAATTTTTCCATTGTAATCCGCCATTTTGAAACGTAATTTTAGGGAGTTTCCCATGGACCGATTTTGTCCGATTTTGGATATGTTAAAAAGCACACTTTTTTGGACAGATATCCACCAAAAACGCTCGTGTTGCAATTTGTTCTAGGTTAAGGGTGTTTTTTGCGTAGATTTACTGGACTATAGGTACAGTTAATGTTATTAAATCAATGCTACTGAAGCATTAAATTTTCAATTTCAGTGTCATAAATAGGAATTTTTTTAAAGCCCCATGAAAGTTATAACCCTTTTTCTGATAGACCGCAAACATGATTATATTTGTACTCTTATTGAGAATCAAAGGATATTTTTATCGTTCAAGGCATTATAGTAGTATATCTAATTTGTTTGATACTCTAAAAAATGTTTTAAACTACTTTAGATAGACTTAAAAAAATCAAATGAACTAGAATAATGTTCAATTTGGAGCTAAATAAATTTTTTACGCTAAAGACTTTTCAACGAAGATAAGAATCTGAGAATAATAAAAATAACATAATATAAAAATTTTCTCCCTATATTATTCGCCATATTGATCACAACTTGAATTTTGCAAAATTTGAAAATTAAACTAAGCGTGATTGAGACGAGCTAAGGCAAGGAATATCCAATTTCTAGCTAAATTTATAGTAAAATTTCCCGCTTAGATCAATGCTAATATTGGTAGTCAATTGAGAAAATATGTTAAATTATTGGGCTATTGATAAACAAGTTTCAAGATAAAAAATATGATTCGCCAGGTTTATATCTGCTAACAGTTCACAACTTATGCCACCCATTGGAAATTAAGGAAGGACTTCCTAGCCACACATGCGTAACAATGGGAAGGGTTTATCTTGCTATACCGAACGTTACCGCATTGGACTTAGGATGAAGTAATGGGTTTGGGTGCTTTCCCAAAAAGCGTTTGCAGACTACAAACATCCCCAGATACAATAAAAATATGTGTCGAAAAACAATGATATGTCTACAAGTCTCACTACTTAAATGAATAAAGGTTCCACATGCTGCACATCACAGGTCTCAATCGACTTAAACTTCATTAACTGCTCGAGAGCTACAAAAGGTGGGTCAGGCCTAATAAATGCGTGCAGCTAGTGCACTAGCTCGACAGTTGACCTGCATCACTAAACGACAGTCTCGACTCCCGGTGAGCATGCGTCATTAACATCCTTTCAATGCATCATTACTTCTATAGTAGGTTGGCGGTAGTACCTCATGGTATTGTTTATTGAGCATAAATTATCTGTAACTGTATGGACCCAATTTTTCGCTATAATCTGCGTATAGGCATTAAAATGTTAAGAGATGCAACATTAATTATAACTAAAGTTTATATTTTTCGTTGGAGTCATGTGACACGGCAATAATTTATATAATTCTCTATTAGACCAAACCATTATCTTTTATTAATAAGACTGCTTGGGGCAAGAACTCTCTTCGCGTAAAATTTGCTTCATGTTTTAAGTTCTAAAATATAATAATACACTTTGAAAACCCGTGTACCGTTTTAGGAAAAAAATTGTATAAATCACTAAGTAGAAAAAAGTAATAAATGTATAACACATATTAACAAGTAATTTTAAGATTTGTTTCGTTTTATTAGTTTTTTTCCTTTCGTATGCCTTGTAAATGATAATACAAAGATATAGTTAGTAATATAGCAAAACGAGTTTTGTAATTGTGTTTAGTTAAATGCTTGTGCGTTTGGAAGGACATTATAGATTCTCGTCGCTTATACTTTCTCAAAAGTTATAAAGATGACTGAAATTTCTTCAAATGGGTGAATAAATGAGTGAGTCACTTACATCTTATGTCTTATTCTTCTTATAGTCGAATAAAAATACATAAATTGCTAAAAGAATATCCAGATATTTTAATCCATCCAGCCACACAATTAAGAGAATTTTATGAGCCTACAAATTTACTTAATCAATATTAATCAGGATTGCACATTGATTAACTCACAAACTCAGCCATTCTTACTCGAAAGCTAAATGCTTGTTCTTACTCTTAGGAAATAACATAATTAACCTCGAAAATATTTCCAAAATTAGCTTATGTTTCCTTTTTACAACAAAAAGTTCAAATAAGTATGCATATTCTGTAGATTTTTCTTAAATGTTAAGAACGTATTTTTAAGTATAAATAAATCCATGAAAATAAGAGGAAAGGAAAAAGTCATAGAAGAGCAAAGCAAGAGAAAAATTAGCTAAGTCATAGAATAGAAATGATTTCATATAGGCCTATTTATCAATGTTTACATTTTAATTTCCGTCTGACAGGTGAAACATTGACTTACCACGTGTTGAACCACTACGAGTGAAATGAACATCAGCTGACCTCACTGACTCAAGTCTCTTCTCACTTCACCCGTATAAAAATATCCCCCAAATACAATATTCTTTTATTTTTTATTTCTATATGATTTCACCATTTAATAAACCATAAATACTTTTTCACAGCAATAAAAAATATTACATGGTGCAACTTAGGTACAACATTCACAGTGAGTATATAAATGAAAATTAAATTGTTCTTTGATTTTTGTATGGTTTTATATTTACTTTTAAAAATCAACAACTACTTTTGATTATTAAAAGGGAATCCTTAAATACACAACTAATGAATATCACACCATATTTTTCATGAAATAAAAAATAATTGTGATAAGGCAAAACAACATTCCAATATTATAGTGAACGAAAGAGATTCATGTAAATTATAGATTTTAGAAATGATAAACCGAAACGAGCTTTGATACAATCCAGGAAGCTTTAATTGCTGTGTTAAGTATGCACACTAATCCGAAATTAATTGCAGTTGTGTTAGTTAAATACAGCGAGTTTAAATCAACCCATGATCAGTTTCCATTCAGTATTGCCATATTACTGCCATTTATCAATTCTGGTTTCATCGATTTCTATCATTATCAATCAAATGATACACATTGGCTGGAACAAAAAAAAGCTTCTTCATAGTTAATGCTATAAAATATTTGTTACTACAATTTACACAAGGAAATAAGAATGTATTTAAAATCATCTAAATAAACTGCAAGAACGTTCTGCCGCTGATTTCATCTTAATTCCTTAGTTTCCTTAATTGGTGTTCGACTGGCTCTCCAAGCACACAATTAAATTTACGACTGTAATTCCTCGATTAATTTTTTAACCTCTAAAACGAGTTTGCACACTTCCGGAAAATGTAGAACAATTCTGAAATTAAAAACAGGCTTTTATATTAACATTTTTCAATTTTATTTTCTTGCACTATTTGATTTAATTTGGCAGTTTACTTCAAGTCTGCCTAAAATAGGTGTTGCTGCGATATCGGAAGTATTAATGACTGTTTTCTTAGTTTAGTTGTAGAGAAGATATAAGATATACGAGGTTAGGCATTGTGTCTTATGCACTCCCTGTATATTATTTCAATGTAGTTTTAAAGTGAGATTTTAAAAAGAAATGCTTTTAACAACGACTTTGGCATGCTTAACCGTATCACACGCAAAAACCCGAAAAAGATTTTAAAGTACAAGACATTTACTAGTATTGTAAATTAGGATCTATTGAATTTTGAATGGCTTCCAGTAGTGACTTAGAGACTCAATTATAATTCGGCACTTATATAGGAATGCCGAGCTCTGGCAATAACGTTGATCCAGCCCATTAGACGTTCAAGGAAGGTAAATATGAGTTGGACCTAATGGCGATATCAAAGGAATATTCTTAAAAACAAGTGTCCCAAAGTTTAATTTACATCAACAAAAATGACTGTCTAGTTTTATGAGGCATTTAACAATGAATTTTAACTCAAATAAAAATGTCACGCCTAAGTTTTCCAGTAGGCTATAACATATGTTTTAAATCACTGTTGTACATTCCAAATCCGATTACCTAAGCCTAGGACAGAATGATACTCGTGTAAGTTGTCCGTGCACTTGCATACAAATAATGAATAGAAAAATGAAAATTTAGGCAATTAGGATTGTTATGTCATTTTAATTAGCGTCTGCCCTTCATCAAAATCCATACTATATAACACATTCATTCCCTATGATTCAGTTTACCTCATTTTACCTCTCCCCCTTATCAGCCAACTTTTTACTTTCTCCCCCCTATACATAGTATATGGAGAAAGTATTGTTTTCGTCAAAATTTTCGAATTTGAGTTGTTAATGGATAGATTATTTTTAGTGCTCCCTGAAAAAGTGGTTTTCGGAGTGGTGTCTGTCTAGTATTTTGAATCCATTATAATCCAGTACTTTGAATTACTAGTCTACGTCAACTGGCTGCGGAGATAATTGATTTTTGAGTTTGGCGGTAAACGCAGTACGTTGTTCAATGTTTTTCTTGTGGCAAATATTTAAAAACCGGTATCTCCGTTAATTACCAACAGTTTTTGATAAAATCTGGTATGTATTTTTGGGATAATTAATTGCTAATTTATTTCTATAGGTTTTCTACTTTTCAATGACTTTAAGGGAGAAAGTACGGGTCAGTTTCATGACACCATTTATTTTTTCATAACTTCGCTGGTAGTTTTACCCCTGGGAAGATCCATAGGAACAAATAACTTCTCTAATTACGGTATCGCCAAGGCTCGGTTAATCTAGAACCAAAATTAAATACCGCTCTCTCCCGGTCGCTTTGTTTTATCGTGACAGTTCTATTAGGCCCCTAGTTGCCAGGGGACGACGGGAGTTTCTCCCGCTCGGCTTCCGGTGCGGCGCCGGCGGTAGATCAGAGACACCCACTGGGATAGGTGACCTTTGGACGTTCTCCTTATATCAGCTGATTGAAGGGATGCGGAAACGCGAAAGTGAAAAGAGTTAGAAGGCTTAGGCAGAAAATGTTAGGTAAACGAGCTAGTTTACATCTTTAACAAAATTTAATTGTTTATGGACAATAACGGAGATGTTTTGAGAGTAATAATTTTCTTTCTACACGAATTTGAAATTGTATTTGCATGAAAAAAATACAATTCCAAAAACTATCTATATACTTAATACAATAAGGTTTTTTCTGTTAGATCCCTTTTTCAGGCGTCCTACTGAACCGATTTTCACGATTGAGGTGTCATTTTAAAGCTTATAATGTAGCGCACCTGCGACAGACAGTTAAAATAGGCATTTCTTTTTCGGCTTTGACCCCCAAGCCTTTGATTTATTTGTAGAGGGCGCTTTCAACGCTCAAGCGCTAAACAACTTGCGTTAAAACGGTTTTAAAATGTGATTTTAATTTAACAGCTGATTACCTTCAGATGGATTTGTAACCTATATAATTCAGATTGCAAACAAAAATAAATAGTCTGCAACTAACTTTTAACAAGATTTGATAAATTTGATGAAATATAATTCTTAAATCAACATTAGTTTTTATCTAATTGAGGAGAGAGAGGCAAAGAGAAAACCGAGTCAATTAAATTAGGGAAAAACATAATATACCTTCGACGAGAACCGAGAACTGCCGAGAGACGAGGGACACTGCATCACCTATCTACTTGCAGCGACTTGCGATGATGTACGCAGTTCTAATGGTATGAATACGCGAAGAAAAACTTCCGGTAAACTACTGTTGTGCCAGAAGACAAAAACTACATAGTGTGATGAACAATGTGTGTGTTTTGTTCAGCTAAGCTTTTATTTATTTAGGTGAGACCTTTAAATTTCACTTGAAATGTTTACTTGATTAATAATGGCGAGTTTAAAAAGTTATAAAATTTCTACAAATCGTAGGTGAGTTTCTCACAAACTGAAATAATATTAAAATGCGCAATTTCCGCATGGGGCCCCTAGTATGTGATTTAATAAGCATATATAAGACGAATGATGATGAACGATTGTACAATTAATTATGTATACTATTCTTTGTTTTAAATTCATTGTCGGTGATGGTGATTTTATATTTGGATTTGGATTTTTTGGACATTTGCCATCGCTGATTGTTTCACGAAGGGATCTGGAATCTGATCCCGTCTTCAGGTGGAAGAACAAAACCTAGAAAATAACAAGATTAGTAACACAGCTAAGAACAGATAAGATTAGTAGGTATACTCGTTTCCATCGGTGGTTTTAATACAAAGTCTTAGCGATGTTGTTTGGTAATTCACAAATGGTAAAATTACTTAAATAAAGAGTGATATTTTAAATTGTATGATAAGTTAGTTTGAATATCGCTAATGCAATACTAATTGCAAATAAAATACAAAGCATCTTACCTTTTCTTGTAAAATTTATAAAGTTAAGAAAGAATTACCAATGGAGAATTACCTTTTTTATTTTCTTGTTCCTAACACCAAACACCTCTATTTTATAGGCGACTACTGATTTAAAGAGAAAGTGGACCTCATATTTTTATGGACATGTCGGGAATCAAACCTGCAACCCCTTGAACTGGGGTTTCACACGCTAAACATTAAGCCGCCTATTTGGCTAACAGCACGCCCAACGGTATTTTATAGAAATAATGGCTCAAAACAGTAGTATCCGAATTGGAGTATAATTTGTTAATCCGGGTTTTATAGTTTAACAAGACCAGTGATAAATTGCTATTAATATTATCAAGAAAAACTCGCTTGAACATATTTCATTTCTAAAATCTATTGGAAGTCATTCTTAAGAAAGATTTGAGCCTTATTGAGTAGAAATAAGCGAACAAAACTTTTAAGCCTTCTCAACATTTAAATTCACGTTTTGCTCCACAAAACAAACCATACAGCTGGATTTGTGGTCTGGTTAACGACCGTTTTGAACCATTGGCTAACGAAACAGAGGCCATTACAATACTAATGACCTCAGGACCTTCGCACGTTGTAAATATCACTTAACGGGAATCTGGAACCAGAACGAGAATTCACACATTTATTAAACCAATAACATTTCAGCTCATTTAAACATTAATTTTATTCTTTGCGTAAAACAATTAAAAACATTTTGTATATTTTTGGAATTTAGATACTACAAACTGCTTGGATAAAAAACTTTAAGGTTTTTAAGATAGCGAAAATGGTTTAAATTACCTTGCTTCTGTCGAGTAATCCTGTTTTTTGGTATCACACTACCACGGTTTCGAACCACTTATGGGTTCATTTTCAAGTGTTACATTCATCAAGCGGTCATCTTCAAATGTAGATGATGTTGTCAAACTGTTTAAAATCTTTAAAAAACACAAATAGACATAAAAACATCGAACACAGAACACGGACGACACTTACTGGCCAGTATTTAAAACAAATCATAGACGCGTGTAGAGCCGGCGGGTGATGAGTCATGACTGCCGAGCTGCTGATTTCTGTCGTTGGATGACGTCACAACTTGTTCGTCCTTATCACGTCTGGAATTTGTTTGAAAACCACCATCACCTGATATTACCATGGCCCTATTATAAATTATGTTGGATTCGAATGCAAGTTTGTCATTTAATAAAAACTGCGGATTTTCCTTGGATGCCTTATATATTTCGTATTCCTCAATGGTGTTCATAAAATTTCCCTTATTACAGAAGTGGAGTATCTCTAAGTTTTTATCGATGTTGGAATAGTTATGATTGGAGTTGATAAGGTGATTTGCTTAGGCTGACTTGGTCGATTTACGGGGTAAATGCTCCTTGAATCTTAAGTAATCCAGAGGCTATTCAATCATGAAATTAGACGCCTTTTAAGATAGTCCAAAAAGAACGTCTTTGTCACTTAAATTACATTATTCAAAGGTGCAAAATACTCAATACAATATGACAGTATAATGGTAAAAATAAATTTTACTCTCAATTCATATTTTATTGGGGTTTATATATTTTGGAATATACTTACCTAATAATTTCAGGCAGTGCTTGAGTATTAGTAATTCACTCTTTAAGTATCATGTTAAATTTAACTACAAACTGAAGAGAGAGTAAACATTTCTCTAAGCTCTTGATAAAAAACGCAAGAGGTAGTAACGTTATCAATAGATTTAAATAATTCAAGGACTAATTACATTATTTTTAACATAAAATATGGCCTCCAGGTGACTCAAGCAGGAAACGTTTTGGTACGATGGTTATTAGATGGGGGACATTGTACAACAGTTTTCATAGAAAAAATCAACGATTTAGTGCCTCAAGACATTAAATTTTGCTATACATTTACTATAAATATTAAGAAACAGACAAAGTTCTTCCTGGTTCTGTAAATGATTTTTGCTTATGACTAAAAAAGACATATCTAGAAAAGAACAAGAGATTCAGTGATCGGTAATGGAGAAGCAATCTATGTAATCAGTATAAAAGAGTGCTAAACACTAATTCAACCACTGTCTGTCCATCCGATCGTCATGAAACTTGGGAATTTGCTCTACATACCCCTGGGAAGGTTTCTGTCCCATTCTATTTTCTTTAATCCTTTTAGGGCTTTTCCCTTGGGCTTTTCAAGTTCCTATGTTTAGTCGTAGAAGAAAGAGATTGGAACGGGAACACATATGAATACTACAAATTGAGCATAAGTATAAACAGTAAACAGCTGCATGCAAATATTTTATTACAGATCAAAATAAGAAAATAACTATTGGTCCGTTCAAAAATAGGGTGAAACCGCTATTCCATTTAAGTTTGATATTGAAATATTGATAAGCTTACATAATTGGGTACTGAGACATGCGTATCAAGTGTATTCATCGCAATTACTTTAGATGTAATCTCAAAAATACCACCTAGTGATAGGAAATAAATGGCAATTTTACTGAGATAGAAGCAGTCAGAACTCCTTTAGACGTAATATATATTCAACCTAAGAATAAAAAATATCACTAAAACACATCTATATTCTTACAATGCTAGATGACCCTGTACGATGATATATGTTAACCGTTATAGTAGGAATGAGCTCATATCCATTAGGTTAAAAGCGTACAATAATTCTAATAAAATCCCATTCGTTTACAAACTAGTTTGCGAACAAATCGGTGTTTTTCTCAAGGCCTGCCACAGGCTGTTAATTATTTGCAACTAACGAATTGGTTGAAGTTCATTAAACGCGCGTCCGATCACTGCAAGCCGAGATCTAGGTTTGATTACCGCCTGGACGTCATTAGAGTAAAGTAATGGAGATAACCTGTTCTGAGCTCTGCGTATCAGCCTCTAAGTAGTGGATTTATCATCGCCTACATAAAGAGGTTAAACATCTAGAGCTTGCGAATTAAAGGCAAATCATTATTAAAGTCTACTTAATGCAACAAAGGATTGATTTTGGTCTAATTGATGCCTGTTGGGTACTTACTTGGTGTGATATAATTACCTTAAAAGTTTTGTTAAGGTAATTAATTAACGGGAAAAAACTAAACAAAACCTCCTTGGTAAAAGAGCATTGAAGTGTATTAGCTTTATGGTTCAGATTAAAATCGTCTAGAGAATGTAAAGCTTTACTTCAAAGTCAGTTAGAGGTAATTTGTTTTCTTCTAATTATAACGGAATATTCGCACGACATCTAACAAAAGCGAATATTAGTTGGTTAATTCATTGTTGAATTGTTAACTGTATGGAGTATTCTGCTGTAAAATATTCCGGAAAAACGGAGCTCTTGGGAAAGGGTGAAGCTCTGAAAAGAGATGTGTTTCCCGAAGGTACATTTCTTTGCAAAAAAACTTTAAAAAGAACAACTCAGAGAAGAATTTGCAGAATATTTTTTCTTATGAATGTTTTTTAATCAAATTATATAGAGTTTTTTTGTTTTTTTTTTGGGTAGGAGGTGGAATGCATTTACGCACACTGAGGGGCTCATTGTCCCCTCAGTAGTGTCGGACTCCCACGAGCTCGATGTCCCGTGAACTACCGACTAAACCACCTCCCTCGGCACCGAGGACACTAGCCTGGAACTGTTTCACACATTACTTCGGGCTAGGCCTTTGATATTACGCCACTAGGGCAACCTCTTTGGGGAAAAGCTGAGAATTAAGGCCGATCGAGGTCGACCTTTTTCGCCCGAAGAATGGCCTGGACGTAGTGCTGGACACAGTTCCAGTTGCCCTCTCCCTGGAGCATAGCTCCGACGATGTTGTTTGGGCTGACGACCACGCCGATCTCAGATGAAAGCGAGGCTGGGCGGACGTGCCAACGGTCGCACTGAAAGAAAGTGTGCTCGGACGTGTCTGGGATGCCGGGGCAATACAGACAGTCCGGGCTGGCGACTTTGCCCATCCGGTGCAGATAGGCTCAGAAGTACCCGTGCCCAGAAAGAAACTGGGTCACGTAGTAATCGACCTCGCCGTGCTGCCGTTCCACCCATGGTCGGACGGAAGGTATGAGCTGGAAGGTCCAACGTCCCCTCAGCTCGGCTTCCCAGTCGCGCTGCCAAGAGTCGAAGCTGCGATCGCGCTCTTCCTGGCAGCTGTTTCCCGGCCCACTTCAGGCCTCCTCCGGTAAATCGCCTGCCTCTCCCTCGCGAGGAAGAGGACGGGAATGACTCCGGCGATCACCATCACAGCAGGCTCGGAGACTGTGCGGTAGGCCGAAGCGACCCGCAGAGCTCCTCGGCGCTGGACTCGGGCAAGCCGGTCTCGGTAGACTCGCTTCTCGAGTGCGTGAGCCCATACCTCCGCCCCGTACAGCAAGACTGACTGGACGGCAGTCATGAGCAAGCGGCGCTTCCAGGAGCGAGGACCGCCGACATTGGGCATAAGCCTACCAAGGGCAGCGACACCCTTAGCGGCTTTGTCGGCGGCGCGCTGGATCTGCTCGCCGAAAGACAGTCTGCTATCGACCATGACTCCCAGGTACTTTGCAGCAGGCTTAGTCTCGAGTGTGACGTCACCTATCTGCACCGGGAACACGGTGTTAATCCTCTTTTTGGTGAGGACGACGATCTCCGTCTTACTGATAGCCAGGGACAAGCCGTGATCTCGCATCCACCCGTTGACCTTGGCCATCACTACGCTGAGCCTCAGTTTTGCCTGCTCGACGTTCCTCGCAGCGATCAAGGCAGCGACATCGTCAGCATAGCCAACGAGGCGGGTCTCATCGGGCATGTCTAGCCTCAGCAAGCTGTCGTAAGACACGTTCCAGAGATCTGGTCCGAGAATGGACCCCTGCGCAGCCCCGGAAGTGATGGGAATGCGCCGCTGACCTTCGGTCGTGTCGTACAACAGAACGCGGTCTGACAAATACGCTTCTATCATACGCAGGAGGTAGGAGGGAACTTGGAACGTATGCTCAAGCGCCCACAGCATATCGCTCCACCTGGCGGAGTTAAAAGCGTTCTTCACGTCGAGCGTGACGAGAAGGACCACGCAGCGCGACCAATGGTTGTGATCCTCCGCCCTCCGCACTGCCTCAACTACCTCCTGAATAGCGTCGACGGTAGAGCGGCCGGATCTGAAGCCGTACTGCTGCGGGGACAAGTCCCCCGCAGAGACGATGGCCTCGGTCAGCCTGACGCGCAGGAGCTTCTCAAGCACTTTCCCGGCCGTGTCGAGCATACACAGGGGTCGGAAAGAAGAAGGGGTCCCCGGTGTGCTCTTCGCCTTCGGGATAAGAACAAGGCGGGCAACCTTCCACGAAGAAAAGAAAACGCCTTCCGCCAGACACGCGTTGAACAAATCGAGCAGAAGCCTTGGATTCACCTCCGCAGCGAGCTTGAGCACCTCCGCCGGAATGCCATCGGGACCGGGCGCTCTTCTGGGTCAAAGAGAGCTCTTCTCTCAATTTATATAGAGTAAAAAAGAATTATATTACAGTAATATTGGATTACAGTAATATGGTTGGTAATATTGGATGTTATTGTTGTATTGGAGCAATATTACATCAAATAATATTATTGAATAATCCAACAATTAGAAACAAATCCAATCCTTCCGAACTTGAGGAGTCCCGAAAGGGACAGAGGCCACGCATTGCGATCTCGCAATGAGCAGACGCTGGGGTCGATCGCAATGATGTAGTGACAGCACGCGAGGGTTTTTTTTAGCAGGTATGCCCAAGGAGACGTACAGACAACTCTGTACGCTCCAAGCCGCCTCGAGCCTCGAGGCGGGGCCTCGACACAAGTGCTGTCGGTCAGAGGCTGAAGACCCCTGCTCGTCGCTTTGCTCACTTGAGCGAGCGGCGTAGAGGGCCCGCATTTCGGTGCGGGTAAGAGCTATTTTAACCTCCCTTCCAGCGTGGATAAAAAATCTTTCCGAACTTAAGTTTAGCACGCCAAGCATTAACAACACAAATTATGTTGGATAATGAAGATTTTTATTTTTATTTTATTTTATAGATAAACTGTCCTGAAATGTCACCTTTCAAAATTTGCTAAAAAAATAAAAATATTAAACTGATCAAACCGTTTGAATGATCTAATGCATAATGTATTTTCGGTTTTCACTTCCAGCCCTTAAAACAAAAAAGAAAATATTCTGTAACATTTTTCATTGAACACCATAGAGTTAACCGGATTATACTTTGGTTGACAATTTGTTATATTATGCTAAGTTCGAAAAACAATTACATTACATTTCCTTGACTTGAATTTGTTGCTCAGAGTAGTATTGGCCCGTTTAAAAATTAAATCGACTATGCAAACACCTCACTGACAGTGATAGGCTGGATGATTCGCCTCTCCCATATGACTTCACGGTTTGCTAATGTACTTTCATTGCCGATTTCCTCTGTCAGATTACGTTTGCGATAGTGATTGTGGCTTTGTTTCGTCTTCAACATCCGGAGCTTTCCTTCCTCAATCCGCTTTGCATACTTATCATTGCTGTCAAGAGATCCAGATGATGGAATGTTGTCAGTTCCTCCTACGTATGAATTGTAAAAGCATTTTATTGTGAAATATTGGATCCATGCTCCAGTGGGTTTTAAGAAAAGGCCCATCTGTACATTTATTATTTTAAAGAATTTTTATCAATTCACTTAAAATTACGTAAAGCTTAAAATGATGATTTGAGAGATGCCAAATCGTTATCATGGTTGAAAAATAATTTCTATAAATGTTATTTCAGACAAAGCAAAACAATTTCGTTTGTATTACATATCTGTTCTGTGTGTTAATGTGCATATGAAGAATTTGTCATATGTTCAAGTTAATTTCACGTTCTTTTAAGAAAATCCAATTATGTTTTACAATTGTCAATAACGGTCTAATTTCATGTATTTAACTATCGTGTAAATTAAATACGTGTACTTTTTGTATTTTACCACCTTCTTTAATATATTTGTAAAGCAAACGAAACGATAAACTGGCATATTCAAAGTAATGAACGCAAAAATTCCTGACTTTTCTCTTAATATTTTATACATAAGTATTTATGATAATTTCAGTAATTTAAGTTTTGAAGTATATTAAATATAACAGCGAGAGTGCAGGGAATTCAACGTGTTTTGAAACTCAACTATTCAATCATTTCCATAATAATTTTTCTTTGAAGGCTGTCTTACTTTGTAATCAATTATCGTCACAATTACATCACACTTGCCCTTTGAACAGCTTTCACCAATCTCCCGAGCTTGTCAGTAGTAGACAATGAACCTTGAGGACTTGGACGTGTAAACACGAACGTGTGTAGGTAAGTCGCCACACCTAGAGACGTTCAGATACCAACTTCGATCCGATATTTGGTACCGAATCAGTATGGAAAGAGAAGTATCGATACCCCGATATTATCGGATCCAAAGTATCGATACCGTAAGTATCGGTATCGGATCAGAAGATACCGGGAAAAATTAAAAAAATTAATTAGTTCATATTAAATAAAGTTAAAACACTGTTTATACGGAATGTTGAAATAAATTATTGTTATTTAAATAACTGATACACTAAGCATTTTAATTATTACATGTTATTAGAAAAATTGTACTTTGAAACTTGAATTTGCTAATTTATTTTACGAAACAATCTTTATAAAGATTTTTCCTGTGTGTCCAATAATTACGATCTTATAACCTTTTCCGGATTACTGAAATTGTCTATTGTGTATTATTTTGTAAAGAAATGGGTAGGAAAACAAAAACTATATCAAAATCAATTACAAAACAGTAAAATTTTACATAAAAAACATCATTTTAATAAAGTATAAATAATAAAGTAATAAATGTTTGGTCAGATTATCATATAGATTTTTCCTCCCCTGACGCGTTAAATTTCCATTTCGATACTTTATATCCGATACTCCGAACTTTCTTTCGATACCACTATAATATCGAATGAATCGATACGATACCGATACCGTGAATATCGAAAGAAAAGTATCGATACGTACTAGTATCGGAAGTATCGGAAGGTCGTAGCCACACCGGAGAGAGGCGGATTATGAGGCTGTGTATTAGCGAGGTGCTAAATCAACTGGGAGCCAAAGTCTCGGCTGTCATCCCCGGCTGATGTCTGATGAAAGTTGATCGCTGACAGCAATGAATCAACCTCGACACCTCGAGACGCTCGCTGGGTGTGGAGGCGCCTCGCGGGAGGACAGTTTGATGGAAATGTTTTGTTCCTCTTAGTATGAAATGCAATTGATTTTGTAACCGAAAAAGGGTTAGCAAAACTGTCTAATGAGATAACTTTGTGTATCCTATACTCTTATATGAGCAATGTTATCTTGCGTTCGTGCGTGCTTTCTTGCATGTTTGTTTGCACAATTATCTGAAAAACGGCTCCGAGGATTTCCTTCAAATTCTGGTAATAAGTAATTTATGTCAAAAACGTGTTCTATACAGATTACTTTGCCAAAAAATCTAATAATGTAAGAAAACGAATTTTAAAGTTGTAACAATTTTAACATTGGCCTTTTGAGATGCCATGATAGCAACGAAATAAACAAGAAAGTGTAAACAAATGAAGTTATCATAACAGCTGTTTGGAATCTAAAGCTATAAAGGAAAATTCAGCGAGTGGTATTAATAGTTCATAGAACAGTAAATACCCCCGTTGCAGCAGACCTGCATACTCAGCGAATTTCAAATGCAAAACAACATATTTCAATCCAACATAGCGAGATTTGACATGTTTTGGTAAGCTCCATAAGAATAAAATGGGGAATGAGTATGCAGGTTTTCTGCTATAGGTATATTAAAACTGGGTGGTTTTAATTCAATATTCAGTAGATCTGAACTAGAAGAAGCTATTTACCAAGTTTTATCAAGATATGTTGAGAAATAATCGAGATGTAGAATTTTACTTATTTCTCATAAGTTTAACATTGAGACAACGTACTGTGTTGTTGAAAGTTGATTTAACGTTGGCCACTTTCAATATCTCGGTAACCAATAGACATTAGAGCAGATTCAAAATTCTAAATTGTTTGGTTTTTGAGTTGAATTCACTTGTGCCAACAAAAATTCGGTAAATTTTATTTTCCTATGTAAAAAACTCAAAAAACCCATTTTTGGGGGGGTTTATCCCCCTTTACCCCCCCTTCCAGTAGTTCGATCGGGCTGGTTTACGAACTCGTCCGAGGGATTACCACTTTACATGTCTGTACCAAATTTCATTAAGTTCGGACCATTTTTACGGCCGCTATCGTGCTGACACACACACATATATATAAATATATATATATATATATATATATATATATATATATATATAAAGTCGAACGAATGGTGTTTCTCGAGCTTAGGTCTTACCATGAGACCTACGGTAATAGCTTCTTCCCTATAGGGGAAATTCGCTAATTCCCTATAGGGGAAATTCGCTAAAAGGGTTTCTATCTATCAACTTGATGACATTGAAATATTTTATAGTAATTGGATGAACTGGTAAGCATAAAATAACATCAAGCAAGGCTCGATCCATCAGGAAAGAGTAATTCATCCATATTAATGGCGTGCTATAAAATTAATTTCCTTTTCTTTCATTTAACTTCAGTGGAATCTATTCTTGGGTTACAATTTTTCAGGAATCTGAATGGATGAGAGCAATGTTAGGTATACTTATGGTAGGGACCCTGCAATTAATTTAGGGGGTTTGAGTTCCATTTATGTGTCAGAGAGGGAATTCGCAGATCACTTAATAGTGGCTTGGGAATATCTAGAAATTACACCAGTACAATTCTTTCTATTGTACTCAATGTCAAAGTAATCGTATGTATAATAACCTTAAATGTAAATTAGTTGGTTTTCTACGCTTTTACCGTCAAGGACCCATCTGGGAGTTCACATTTCGCCTAATGCACCCGCGTATGAGGTCTCGGACTGCAAGGTTTCAGGTCAAGCCAGACAGGAGCTCTATGATTGACCAATTACACGGAATAACAGTGTTTCTAGCGCTTCCGACGAAAGTAGAGGGGAAACGGCCGAAAACCTCTGTCGGAACTCGCCTATCTTCCGACTTGCTAGTTATAGTTTTTAGATAAATAAGCTTAACACACTTCTGTAATGAAACTGTGCCAGGGATGGTCGAGCGGAACTGGAGCGGTCCGAGGCAGATGGATGAGGACGGGAGCGTGTTGCGGGTAATAATTTGTTTAGAGTCAGCTGTTTCTTATTTGTCAACTGTAGAAAGTCCAGGAGGAGGGGGTCTTAATATGTGAAAATATACTTTTCCTCCACCTAATATCTAAAGTCTTAATTTACTCCCTGGAATAGGACACCAAAGTATTAGTTTATTCTCTATGCGACTTATACTTACTTGCTTTTATTCCCTTGGGACTAAAATTATCTACGTTTTCTCCCATGGGACTAAAAGTAATCTCATAAGAAATATATGGGAAGAAATCCGGCAACGCCGCAATGGTCTGTGAGAAAATATGACAACACTATTGATTTTCATTTGCTTAGTTTAGATTTAATTTAAGAACTTCAGTTTTTCAACTTAAGAAAACAAAACTTTATGCATTTAATAGCTGGGTAATAATTTTTTTGTATGAATTCAGTTTGCAATACTGATTATAAAAAGAGATTATTTACAGTTTGTTGTTGCCAATATACCGAACGTTTTGTAAACGTGATTGTTTAAACTACAAATGTTGGGAGGTATTTTTTAAAATAATAGACTGTAGAAAAATAGTGTTTAAAAAGAGTGAAAGGGTGAATAAAATGGCTGCATATATTACCTAATTACCTTATGTTACTTATGTGATTCCAATCCGTCTTTAATGGAGCAAAGGATTATATAAAAGTAATGTTATATTGTCATAGTTATCGTTAATGGTGTAGGTGGAGGAAAAGTTTTGTGTGCATCAAGGGATTGAAGTACTTTAACGACTAGATGCAAAAGTAACTATTCCCCACACCTGCCATGTCAAGACGCATTTTAATCCTTGTCATGCGTAAGTAAAATATTAATTAGTCCCCCAGCGGGAGTAAAGTGATTACTTTGTTTATGAATTTAAACAAAGTATTAACAAGAAGTTATGTTATGAATATAAATACAATTAATTCAAGAAATAAAAATCATAATAAATTTAAGATTTGTAACAAGCAATAAAAAATAAATTTTAAAATGAAAAATACGATAACAACATTTAGAAAAACATATTTTATAAAATATTAGAATATTGAAGCTAACTTTTACGCCTTCAAACTACATGTAAAAACGGCCTTTATTACATTGACAATAAATGGACATACATAGTGGGAACAAGGGAATGTGTTTTCATTTGACTGATTAAATGGCTGTGAAAATTGTTGCCACATATCTTCATTACTTGGAAACTTTACACATGACTGGAATGGAGAATGTTCCCGATACGGAGAGTTTTGTTGCCAGTAAAGGGACTTTATGCGGTACTTTGTGCGGTACGTGATTTATTTACCTACGTAACTTGTAAGTAATAAAAAAAACTAAAATAATCTCTTAGTTAAGACAGTTTTAATCACTATATTTTACAAAGCAACATATAAATAAGGCAAGGAAAATAATCATATAGGTTGAATTTGTTTGGCGTTGCTTAAAATAAATCATTATTAATAATTAACAGCCATTTACATTTTAATAATTCGTTTCGGAATCGTAACATGAATGTCTTTTATAAATATTGTGTTGGATAAGATTTTTATGTATTAAAGTAGTGATATTTTTGCTCAGTGCTGTCATAGGGGGAAGTGTCATGAATATGACTGTTATGAAGCAACGTTGCTAAAAGAGATGAGAAAAGCCGAGTTAGAGTTAAATGGGACACTAACTCATTATAAGAAAACTCTAAAATGTTCCTATTATATCACCAGTTAGTTAAGAAAACTGGTTATAGTAGTGAACATTTTCAGAATTCTCTGAGGTAATCTGAAGTTCCTAATTCTGTGCAGATGTGAAGAAAGCTTGAAGGTGTAGATAATTCAACAAAGAAACGTCTTAATATTATTTATCACGATGGTGACAAAGAAAAGTTAGCCAATGATCAGCACAAGCAGACATTTTAAAATTTACGTGGTGTTGACTGCATGTAATAATTTCAGACCAGCTACAGTTCATTGCAGGACATTGTCGCAAAGTTTTCTCGTGTTCTTTTTTTATAATTTGGTAATAAATCGAAATTGAAAAAAATTATAAATTATTTTATATTGAGTAAAGAATCTTTTGAAATATTCAGCAATCCATTATGTTATCCACGTTTGATAATACCAGATAAAAACTATTCCCGCTCACGGGATATTTATGGCCTGACTGGGTACGCTGCGAAACAGATCATCCCTCGAACATTTCTTATAAGGTCTGTAAATTAAAATACCCCCGTTGCAGCAGACCCGCATACTCAGGGAATTCCAAGTGCAAAAGAACATATTTCAACCCAATACGTCAAGATTTGATATGTTTTTGTAAGCTCCATAAGAATAACATAGGGAATGAGTATGCAGGTTTGCTGCAACAGGTATATTAAAACTGGTTGGTTTTAATTCTATATTTAGTATATCTGAACTATAAGAAGCCATTTACCAAGTTTTATCACGATAAGTTGAGAAATAAGCGATATATAGAATTGTTCTTATTCCCCATAAGGTTAACATTGGGACAACGTACTGTGTTTACCACTTTCAATATCTCGGTAACCAATGGACATAGAGCGATGATTCAAAATACAAACTTGTTTGTTTTTTTTGAGCTGAATTCAATGGTTCTAACAAAAATTAGATTATTTTTATATTTGCATGTAAAAAACACAAAAAACCCATTTTTGGAGGGGTTTATCCCCCTTTACTCCCACTTCCGTTGGTCAGATCGGGCTGGTTTACGAACTCATCCAATTAATTACCACTTTACATGTCTGTACTAAATTTCATAAAGATCGGACCATTTTTACGGCCGCTATCGTGCTAACAGACACTTAGATATATAGATATATATATCTAAAAATTTTAACGAATAGTGTTTTTTGCTTCTGGGGGCCCCAAATCGAAAAGTTATCATGGTCTTGGGCTTAGGTCTTACCATGAGACCTACGGTAATAGCTTCTTCCCTATATGGGAAATTCGCTAAAATGCATATACAGGGGTGCTGAAAAGTCCCAGAACGGCTAAATATTTTTTGAACCGAATTGGTTTGAGAAATCAAACTTTGCACATTCACTCCTATGTAAAAAAAAAACTAATTTCTGAGGTGTTTACTGACTCTTGGCCCCCAGTGGAGGACGGCCCACAAGGAGTCGGGACAACATCTTAAATGTAAGCATAGGTCTATATGAACATCATTTTAAAGGGCTAATCAAGTAGAGTTCAATGCCGCAAACCGCACTTCAAAAGGTCCATTAATTACAAAATGGCGGCTGATCAAATATCTAAAGGAAATACACAGTGTTCGCTTAGAGATTGTTTAAACATTGTTTACAGACTATGTCTGAAGGATCTAAACTCCGGAATTATATGTCAGACCTACAAGCCTAACTTTTACGGTGCCGTAGAGGATATTACCTCTAAGGGGGGATGGCACACAAGGACAAAATCTTTAATGTAAGCATAGGTTGATATGCACATAATTTTAAAGAACTAATCAAGTAGAGGTCAATGCCGCAAACCGCATTTCAAAAGGTTCATTTGTTACAAAATGGCCGATAGTTAAAGTTTTCAACAAAAGTTCATAGGCTTAGGTTTGTTGTGAGGGGGGGGGGGGGTGGAATAAAAGCTTGAACAAATAGATAAAATTGCGTATCAAACCTAAGCCTAAATATTTTTGTTAAAAACTTAAACCACCCGCTAGTTTGTAAGCAATAATCCTTTTGAAATGCGGTTTGCGGCATTGAATTTATTTTGATTAGATCCTTAAAATGATGAGCATATCGACCTATGCTTACATTAAAGAATTTGCACCGACTCCTTGTGGGCTATCCCCCCTTGGAGGTAATATCCTCTACGGCACCCTAAAAGATAGGCCTTTAGGTCTGAAATACGATTCCGGAGTTTAGATCTTTCAGACATAGTCTGTAAACAATTTTTAAACAATCTCTAAGCGAACACTGTTTATTTCCTTTAGATTTTTGATCAGCCGCCAATTGGTAATGAATGAACCTTTTGAAGTGTGGTTTGCTGCATTGAACTCTACTTGATTAACCCTTTAAAATGATGTGCATATCGGCTTATGCTTACATTTAGGATGTTGTACCGACTCCTTGTGGGCCGTCCCCCATTGGGGGCCAAGAGTCAGTCAACATCTCAGAAAGTAGTTTTTTTTACATAGGATTGAATGTGCAAAGTTTGATTTCTCAAACCAATTCGGCTAAAAAAATATTTAGCCGTTCCGGGACTTTACAGCACTCCTGTAGTTAATTTGATATTGTTGCCGAATTCTTCAAACCGACCAAAACTCTTTACAAAATACATATCATGTCTACTTCACCTGCCTGCCTGAATCGTATAATCAAAAGACTACTGTATGACAGTGGGTAGCGGGGACACGTACACATGTGCATGGAGGGGATGGACCATCCTACCCTGCCACGGAACAGTTCCCATGATCTGGAATCTGTGTCAGAACTGAAAGTAAGATCGGATCATAAGCCCAGCACCTGTCCTTTCCCCCTCCCCCACCGCCCACGACTGGACCGGTCCAGAGGTGCGGGAGTGGACATTGATTATTGGAAAAGGTTGCGGAGTCTTCCTGTCTCCCAGATTCGCCAATGAATCACCAATGAAACAACTGCTTTGGCCGCTTACCACTCTGTTCGCCTCCCATCTGCGATATGGCATTGTTGTCTGGAGATCAGTGCCGACTAAGAACATATAACACCTTTTTTATCACAACATCCTGACTGTTATATCATTGTACATTGCTGAATCCATATTTTTTTCCAAAACCTCTGTACCTTCCTCGAGACTTGAACAACGTTCCTTTAATACCCGTAATCGACACAATCTTTACTTACCACAGTACAGATTGTAAAAATTCAGTAACACCACACAATACTCTGGTTCTTACTTTTTCAATTTACTGCCAGAAAATATAAAAACAATCACTCAATGTAACACATTTGATAATAGCGTAAAACAATATTTCATTGATAGGGCCTACAACTCAATATTTGACTTAATTGAGGATCTGTTACTTTTCGAAATGAGCTCACTTCGAGAAGATCGAAGGAAGAAACCTGACGATTCCCGGTTCCTGGTGAAGACGCCGTATATAAGATAAGTTATAAGATGTATTTGAATTGAAAATTAAGGAAAAGATAAAAATCTTCTAGAATTGGGATTTTAGAACTCATATTATTAAGATTATCGTCCTTTAAAAAAGTGCCAATTTGACTAATACCATCGACTAGTCGCCGGTTTGGCAGTTAAATCTGCTTTCCCTTCTCAGCTGCGGAGACTTTTCTAAACAGTAGATTCAAGCTGCTCATGCTACACTTGGATAGAAAGGAGAGATGAGTTGATATAACAAATGCCAACCTCCAGAGTGACATGTTTTCTATTGAGCTTAGGTTTCCTGGCCCTTCAGATCAGATTTTGCTCAGATACTCAATTGGCCCAAATCCTTTAGGGATAATTGGATCTTTATTCAACTATCCCTAATTGGATAAAGATCCAATTATCCCTAATTGGATCTTTATCTTTATCTTTAAGTGTCAAGACAGAATCAGACCTCTAGCAATCCTGCGGGTAAGGCTTTCAGTTTGGTCGTCCTGAGGTTACACTCGTTGGCAAAGTTAAAGGGATTATTGACAGTTTTTATCCCGCGAACCACAGATTCATGTTGGATGGCCTAGCAATGATTTATTTGTTGAGAATCCGGCCTGGAGGGTAGGTTGGAGGTGGTTTTTCTTCATCCAAAAGTCCTCTCTAAAAAATCAAACTGCTGAAATAATTTAAAGAAAGAAACACTAACTGATACGATTAAGTTGCCCCTTTTATGTACTAGGAAGTCTACATTTATGAAAGAGGATATCGGTTTGTACGTGTATGTATTTATACATACATTTCAAGTCTATGAACTCGGTTACCGTTGGACCGTTTGACATGAAAAGTTGTGCATGTATGTTGAATGTTAATGAGAGAGTTTTTAGCCATCCATTATGTTCTATCTCAATTGGTTTACTCTGCTGAGGCCCACAAGGGTTCCCATATTAACCTCATGTAAAAATATCGTTTACTTGCAAACTAATGACATCTAAATTGAACACGTTTGGCAAATAGTCAAAGGTATGGCAACTAAGTCAAGTATGATGTAAAAATCAACACATTACCTTATTTATTTTCCTTTTACCGAATTACCATTAATATGGTATAAACTATTCATACATAGTAATAAAAATAATTATAAAAAATTACTTAAAGTTGTCCCTAAGTAATCGTTGTATTGAACAGTTACATATAAGATTGCGTTAATAATTTACAACTTGTTAATGGACAACCACATACAGTATTTCAATATATAGTGCATTATCCAGAGCCTAATACTCGATCAAATGCTGTCTGTTTAGTACTATATTATGACGTATGTAACCTGCGCGATGAGATTAGATTAACGATATTGTATCTAATTCAGAAATAAAAATAAACATTATTTTCATTCCTGTTGCTTTGGCTTTAACTTTTAGTAGTTACAGAGGAGTGGGGATAAAGACTTAGTTTGGACTGAAAGGTATCTATCATGTTGTAAGTGACTTCCTGTGACTCTGTGTGTTCGAGAAATGAAAGTGAAAAATCTCCAGTAACTATAATTTATTTAAAATAATACAAACTTTTTTTGGACGTGTTGCTAGCCTAACAGTTAGCATCTTGACCTTCGCTCAAAGTGGTCACGGTTAAATTCCCGGGATAAAAAGCGTTAATGTATTTCTTCCTTCAAAATTCCGGTAGCGTGGGTACAGTCATACCTACTTATGCAAACGATTTTACAAATTCTATAATATGCATAATTCAGTCACGAGACAACGAAACCGACGAAACCACATAATGAGATAAAATGTTTCCTATCAATAAGATTTGATCAATTTATGTTCAAATTGTAAAAATGCATACAATTAACTGTGCCCTTTTAGCCCAGATTGATGTAGTTCACATTAAATCTTGGAAATTTATGACAAAACAATGAAACATTGAATCATTAGCCTAGTGATGAACCAACCGCGTTCCGGGATGCTTCGCATAGTTGTTTTCGTTTTTAAGGTCACACATAAATAAATAAATAATACCTTTTATTTCCAGTGCTCTTCAAAGTACAACACTGCTTTTCAAGATAACTGACGTCAACAGACTGGACAATGTCACAAATATTCAAACTTAAATGTCACGTAAAAAGATATTTCTTTTATTTTACTCTTAAAACAAGGGAGACTGCTGCCTTTGATGGTCTGAGGCAGGGCATTATACATAGCAATCCCCAAAAAAGGGAAAAGCATTTCTACCGAGCTCAAGCCTTACCCATAGGAGCTGCAAAATGTGGTCCTGCCTGGTACTTCGACTGTTCACTTTGCTTCGAAACTCCAGCTTCCATACTGTGCAGCATTTACTGACAAGGGCTGCAGCCATTGCTTTTCACTGCAAGCTATACTTGTACTCCTGGGATCTATTTAATCACTCACTTGGTTAGATGAAGTACATAAAAACAAGGTAGCTAACCCCGTAAAAAAACAGCAAAGGAAGCTCAGACTTAATGTTCTTCCAAACGGTCCATTCGGGCACCTGAAACAAAGAAAGTGAGAGTGAAATTGTTGGAATTACTTGCAATTACACCCGTAATAGACAGGTTGTACACGAATATTTCATTAAGTTTCTGAGTACAATGGGACTTCTAATGGGCATGCTAACGGCCGAGCATGTGAGCTCGTAGTAACAATGACCTTGAACTTTCCCGCATCACGGCGATCTCACGCTCGAGTGTCTCACAGTCTCACGGCAATCAGGCTAATCCGCCTCACAACTCACGATGGCAGCTACTACTGTCTGCGGTAAGTTCGGTTGGCCGAGGGATCCATGACTCATTGGGTAGGCAGGGGAAATATCGTTGTGGACCGAAGGGATCAGGAAACCATGCCTGCTGAAATTCTACCTTCTTCTCACTTTATAGTTGGACATTATGATTCTGACCCTCTTTGACTTTTAGTCCAAATTCAACTACTAAAGGCTTATTTAAATTATAAAAGATACATTTTACCAAGTGGGTTTAATTGTTAAGTACTAATACCAATTTGATTATTTTATAAGAATGACTAACATGAGTATTTTTGAACATACTAACTGAGAAGTTTTTTTTAATGTTTCTAACATTTAAATTAAGAATGAATGCATAAATGTTGCAATTTTTCAGTAGATTGACTTGGTACACGATATGAAAAAATCCAATCTCTAGAATTGCCAGGTTCTACCACCCTGAATATAGAGGTATGTAATTTAAATACCTTTTTACTGAACTTTACTTCAGGCGTAAAAATAAACACAATAGCTGCATTTTATTCTGGTTGAGAGGGAAAAATAAAGTAAAAACATAGAAAAGAATTAAATTAACATCAAATCAAGCAAATTAGTTTATATTTCAACAGTACACCATTGACTGAAGTTAATGTCAACATATAACTACTTAACCTATTGAAAAATTAAATGTAAAAATATGGTTTTGAAAAAACGGAAAAATAAGATTTTAGTTTTAATCCTCTATGACATCAGTAATATTTTTACTATCGAACAGGTTATTTTTCATAAACATAAATAAAAGTCGGTCTCTGCAAAGACGATCTAGCAACAGATCAGTCACAGATAGATGTACAGTTTCCACTATTGATTCTCTGGGGCAAACCAAATTTCACGGACGATCAGCGCCATTTTACTTTCGGATGCAATGTTGTGGGAAGCCGCAGAAGAAGAACTACTTTCCACGGTTCAGAGGACTGAGTGAATCATTGGGCTGCGGTAATCTCTAGATCACCTTTCGGACAAGGGGATGAATTACTTACATCGCAAAAAAGGCGTAAACTCTTCCTCATTCAAGATATGCAACTGCGTATTGATCTGTTTGGAATAAGTTATACCTGATATGTAAAATAGAACTTATAAATCAAGTTTGTTGGATAAATATCCCTTGAGTATAGGATCCAAATCGAAACTAATAAGATCACCTGCTTACTCTCAGGGGTGTTCAAGTTCACCTAAAGTTCTACCCTTCTGCCCCTTCCTTCCTTATCGCATTAATATAAGTTATTTCTCCTAGAAGATTAGTGTATCCGTTCTTTATCTAAACATGCTAGAAATATGTTTCTATTGTTTTTACAGACATTAAACTCTCATCATTCTTCTCACTTGTATTCAGAAGTTGAAAAAGTTTTGGTTTGTCATTTTGATTCAAATTTGTTAAATGAATATGAACTAGTGGCTTGAAGGGACTGAAAGCCCCTAATCATAAAAAGAAAAAGTTTTAACGAAACCAATCCTTCTTTCTTTATAGTAGGTACGAAATAGGTTCTTAGTAAAATGGCTTTTACATTCACCATATTTTAATAGTATCTAGCACATTGTTTTCAATCAAGTATCACCATCGCATCTAGCACATTGTTTTCAATCAGCATCGCATGTTTCACGTAATCAAAGCAGACGTTTGGATCTCAATGGTTTTAAATCGGCAGATATTATACGTTTTTCCTAGTTTTTCTGGTGAATTTCAAGCAATTTCGGTATTTTTCCCTCCATCATGGACTTTTGAGCCCTCCCCATCCTTCTACGACTTGCCAGACGCCCACAGTTTTGACGTAAATAATTGTATTACGAAATTAAATACATGATGATATACTATGTACGTAAAAAAATTCATAACCATCCTTTCCTTTTGCATTAATTGCAAACTACAATTATGTTTCTGTACCCTTTGCCTTTGCATAAATTGTAAATGAAACATACGTTTTTACGTTAGGGACAAGAAAATCTCTATTCATAATAAGATATTTATAATGCAGTAAGCAATAGTTTTTAAATGCGCCGTAAATCTCCAATCAAATTCCACTATTTTTTATAACTGTAACTGGAAAAAAGGCCGCGTCACATTGGTCGAATAACTCGGCCGAGTTGCTATAGGGTCAGCTGATTCCTATAGTTTAGAAAATTGTAAACTCGACTCGCCCATTTGAAAAGGATCGGTTTAAATCGGTCGAGTTGACGGTCGAGTCTAACGCCCGCCTAACTCGCCCTCCTACTCGACCAATGTGCCGCGGCCCTGAGGATTGATTTCAAATATCAGTAATTTTTTAGTAGGAAAATTATAAAAAAAAATGGTTGAATGCGTTTGAACTTATGTCTTGTTCCATGAAGTGACACTGGCTTAATTTTTTCACGCAAATTAGATCCAACGATCATTGTGCATCTCTCATGTGTAGTCTCAGCAAAACATCGACTTCTTTCAAAATGTTGATCCACTCATTTTAAAGAATTGAAAGCCTTCTAAAGCAATGTAAACCACTGATTATTGACTGATGTTGCTAGCTGGTCGATCACCGGTCTATCTGAACTCAGCAAGACAGTGCGCTCTAACAACGTCACCAATTAACTAAGTACACTTTGATCTGGGCTCAGCACGTTGACGACCACGTGACAGTCACCGTCGCTGGCTTTCTCCTCTCTAATTGTTGTCTACAGGGGGGTCTAATGGGCGAACGGCGTTATTGGTTTAAAGGTAATCGATCCTCCGCACCTTCCCGGAAACCATCAGTACAGGAACTGGTGGCGGTGGTCAGGGTTTACGCAACAATGTATAACCCGATTCAAATCATAAGGCCCAGTCCGTCCGCAAGACTGTCAATTTTAGCATTAAGCTTATGGACGGCGCGGCGTGGGCCATATATTTTGAAACCAACTATAATAGCGTGTTGATATGTCACTGTGCACTGTGTCACCGACTGTGGGTGTCTGGAAAACAGGTTATTCGGTCGGTTAAAATAAACAACCCTGTAATATAACGCTTTCCCCGATCATTGTCATTCTCTGTATATCGGTCAATATACTTTCTACATAATTCAAACATTTCATAAATCTGAAGGTGTCAGATACAAACTTGGTTAATAAAATACCGAAATAGTGCAAGATGGTTTGAATTTGACTATTTACTTAAACGGTGAGCAATGAAATTAACCGTTTAATAGAAAATAATTAAAGATAAAACCTGTCATTGAATTGAATTTTTTTGTACCTGCGTTTAAGTTTGGTATTCATGAGTTGGGACGTCGTGTTCGTACAAACATTATTCATTCAATATCATTATTTCAAAGTTTATGAAAAGGAATTGCAATAGAGCTAGAAGAAACTGGTGAGCTATGGATGAGATAGACAGTAAATAACTGTTAAGATAATGTTGACTGACCAGAAATAAAAATTAGTTCAGAAATTATTATTTTAAGTTCATTAAACAAATCTTACTAAAAAGGTTATTATTATTGATATTCTCACAAATTCTTTGTGAGAATAGCAATAATTCCACGGCTTAGAACATTCGTGGAACTACAATATTTTTAGACAAAAACACGATTAAATAACATATAAGAGCCTACACTGTAATATTTAAATAACATTAAGTAAAACAAAAGTAACTGAATCATCAAAGTCACGCCTTCCGCCTGAAGAGGTTGTTAATAACACGGCTCAAGGCATGAATGCTGCAAGAAAGTAGAAGCAAAAAAAAAACCAGCTAATGTGGTTAGAGAGTTGTAAATACAGATCGGATAATTGAAACCCTGCTAAAGAAAGGTGGAATTAAGAGTCAATTACACGCGTGAGATGTGTAGGTCTGTTAGGGAACGTTTAGTTTAATGTAACCGGGGTACTCACCATGGATTCCTTCACCTTTAATGAGTCCTTAATTTTTTTTGCGGAAGTGACTCTCAAACTGATGAATCAGGTTTCGAGCTCTTAAATATAATTCCGCTCCCACGATAAAATTATGGAACTTCAGAAAAAAAATTCTAAAAATATTTTAAAAACTAACTAAATACAGTAATGTTATTATGCCTATTAGTACAGTAAAAATAAGTGAAAAATTCCATAAACCCAAAAAAATTAGCACAAGCAAGGAATTTGGTACAGATGTTGGGTATATCTTCCTTTTGAACATACTAAAAGTCCCCTAAAATTGGAGCTGTGCTACGGCCACCATCTTGGAAAATGGCGGCAAATTTCTGTGTTTTTGCCTTTAGCTCCTTTATTATTGGAGATACAGAAAAAGTTTCAGATAAAAATTTTAGCGCATTAAAAAATACACATTTTTATTTATCTTTTTTTCTCTAAACCCAACGGTTTTTGAGTTATTTGCGATTAAGTATAATTAAATCGTGGCTTTTCCCATTATACAAAAATTTCAGAAAAAAGTCACTCAACTGCAGTTTTTATCAACGTTTTTTAAGGCTATTGACTTTGAACCGCTATCCATTATTGTTGAGCGATTGGTTCTTAATTTTGACACGGTTCTCATTTATGGCCGCCATCTTGGATCCGCCATATTGGATATAAATTATTTTTCTCAAAAGTAAAGATGGTGTTGTGATACATCATTACAGACTAGATTTCTGGCCTAAACTCAATTCTGAAATCCGTTTTTCAAAATTTGAATTTGCTAAAAAGATATGCTCAAATAAAAATTCAGCCCTATAAATTTTCTTATGGATATTCTGTACTATGAATATTATATTTTGATTATTTATCTTACATCTCCGGTTCTAAATAAGATATGCTGCAGGTTTTAGACTTAATATACTCAAGAATCAAGAATCAAGAATCAAAAATACTCAGTGATTTAACTGCTTTTGAGGGAGCTATTGATCGAAACTTGCAGGGTATCTTATTTAGAACCGGAGATTTAAGACAAATAATCCAAAAAATATTCTAAGTAAGAAATATCCACAAGAAATTTATATGGTTGACTTTTTATTTGAGCATATCTTTTTAGAGAATCCAAATTTTAAAAACGGATTTCAGAATTGAGTTTAGGGCAAAAATCTAGTCTATAATGATGTATCACAACACTATCTTTACTTTTGAGAAAAATAATTTATATCCAATATGGCGGATCCAAGACAGTGGCCAAAAATGAGAACCGTGTCAAAATTAAGAACCAATCACTCAACAATAATGGATAGCGGTTAAAGTCAATAGTCTGAAAAAACATTGATAAAAACTTCAGTTGAGTGAATTTTTTCTGAAATTTTTGTATAATGGGAATAGCCACGATTTAATTATACTTAATCGCAAATAACTCAAAAACTGTTGGGTTTAGAGAAAAAAAGATAAATCAAAAATGTGTATTTTTTAATGGACTACAATTTTTATCTGAAACCTTTTTCTGTATCTCCAATAATAAAGGAGCTAAAGGTAAAAACACAGAAATTTGCCTCCATTTTCCAAGATGGCGGCCATGGCACAGCTCCAATTTTAGGGGACTTTTAGTATGTTCAAAAGGAAGATATACCCAACATCTGTACCAAATTCCTTGCTTGTGCTAATTTTTTTGGGTCAAAACTTATTTTTACTGCACTATATGCCCCGTTAAAATTACAGAGATACCCTAAAATACTAGATTCCAGGAACTAAAATAAAGTGAAGCTTTATAAGAATCTCTTATTCGATTGGAAATGTTCCTCCTCCTTAAAAAAATAGAAACATTTTCTTTTGTAACATTGTGAAAAATTTTATGTATAAAAATAAATAGTTTATATGATTTTAAATATACATTGTTATTGAGGGCAAAATACAGCTTATCTGTCAGTTTGTTAATTTTATTCCGTCAAAGACTGAGACTTTGAAAGCAGAGAAATTCTAGTAATATTTCAACTTATATTTCCTACCAAACAATGAAATATACGAAATTAAAGCTACAGTTAGATTACTCTTGATCAACAGTGAACATGCTGTGCTCCGTCACAGATTACTTTAGTACTTTATACACGCCATTTTTACAGCTTCCTTATTGAATTTTACAAAACATTCTTCTTACGTTTCTATTGTTTTGCCATGAATTTCATTTTATAACTCTATTTTTGTATTTATTACTGTAGCAGACCATAATATTGTTGCATTAGACATATTCCTGTTCATGCATAGAATAAATTCTACCTCATTTCGCTTGGAGAATAACCCCAAAAATTTTTGGGAAATAAGTACTTCATTTCGAGTGGATTGCCATTTTCAGCCGCCATCTTGGTTCCATGATGTGAATGAATTTTTTTGTATTTTACAGGTGGTGTGACCCATTATTTCAATTTATATTTTTACACTCATAACAATGCCGCAATCCGTTTGAAAAAATATGGACTCGTTTTTAAGATATTATGACATTTATACATTTTGTTTTAGATTAATTTTAACATTTTGCGTTGCAAAATAAGCTCATAATCTCAAAATAAAGCTATAGTGTAATGACAAGTAACCACCAGCAGTCATTGTTGAGCCATTTTTACGTGATCTTCAAATATTTAAAAATTTCAGGCACAGTTTTGAATCCGCCATTTAATGAGCTCAGTTATCCCAAATACGACGGTGATGCTGTGACCTATTATTTTCAAATAGATTTTCATGATAGCTGAATAATGTTAATTAACGATAAGTCACCTAATACCTAAAATTCATCCGAAATTGAGCCATTTTTACGTGATCTTCAAATATTTAAAAATTTCAGGCACCGTTTTGAATTCGCCATTTTTGATGAGCTCAGTTATCACAAATACGACGGTGATGCTGTGACCTATTATTTTCAAATGATTTTCAGTCACCTAATACCTAAAATTTATTCGAAATTATCTTTCGCCCCTGAAAAGTCTAAATAGCACTAAGAAAAGTACGATTTTGTTGACTGATCGAGAAAAAAGACGAAACACTAAAATAAAAAGAACAGTTAAAAATATTTACGAAAATGTTTAGACGTCAGAGATTTATTGTTTTCCCAACTGAAGAAACCAAATCATTTTAAAACTATCAATTTCTTTCCAAACAAACTCTTTCCATTGTCCTCTAAACCCTGACGAATCCCAGATGTTCCGTAACGAACGGAATCATTTGTATTCTTTATTGACCTGTCGCCAAAATTCCGATGCCCAAATTTCTCCGACCACGCCCAGCTGACCTTTGCACCCCTGACACCCTCGCAGCCTAGTATCGGCATCGCACCACTTTCTCGCCCGTAAACTGTGAGATATGGTCTTGTGGGGCAGTAGAGTGGGCTTTCACGACCACACAGACACACCATGATACACTCGTCTACAAACTCACACACAGACACACCATGATACACTCGTCTACAAACTCACACACAGACACAGAGCGTGATACACGCACATACAAACTCGCACACGGACAATACCAGTTGGCGGTGGGCCCTTCCTGCTTTGAAGTGGTCTTTGTTGACTGTGATAAGTTTATATAGCCCCGGTCTACTTCCTTCTGTGCTCTAAATGTTATGCAATATTGCCACGTGTCTGGTGAATCATCTGGTGTGATGTTTAGTCATTGCTTGACAAGTGGAGATTAACTAGAGTGTTTAATACAATACAGTAATATTTAGCTACAAAAGTATCATATAACTGTTCAGAGCACATATTCTTGTTTAAGCCTAGCAGGATTTGATTCTCTTTTCTTTTGGCATAGTTTTTAGTTAGTTATTATACATCAGGATTCTTCTTGGGAAAGGGAGTTTGTACACACAAAGTTAGCTAGATTTATTGAACTATCAGAAACCGTTTGAAGGACGTTTTCATTCATGGGAGTAAAATTAATTTAGATTGTAAATTAAAAATTAAGCCCTCCCATATATGTTCAAACGTATTAGAGGTTTGTCAATCAGGCCTATTTAGACGAGATTAATCAATCTAATACACACAATAATGCTCCGTAATTTAGTGTAATGAAAGACTCTAAGATTTTTCTTGGACACGATAAATAAATAAATTTAATGTGAAATATATTGTGACATAATATCAAAACAAAACTATCGATTTCACAGCGGGTAGCAAAAGACAATTAAACACAACAAATCATCAGACAAAAGTTATCTCATCCTGGACTCGCACCGGAGACCAAGCGAGGAGGGGAATTGAACTGTGAACGACCTCCCGGAGGAAAAACAAACGCACCTACACACGCCCTGCCTCCTACCACGTCCCATCGATACTGAACCTTCCGCTTTCCGCTTTCTCGGGGAGAACCGGACCGAAGTGAAGAAGGGTTGAGATCCTTGCCTTGCTTCGAAAGCCACAACTCCGGAAGGCACAACTCCGACAGAAAATTTGTTTTTGTAAAGGCATAATTCCGAAATGCAGTGTTCCGGAATTCATTACTCCGAATGGCATTGCTCCGAAAGTCATTACTCCGAAATGCAATAATTCCGAAATTCATCACTCAGAATGGCATTGCTCCGAAAGTCACTAACTAGCTTTGAAATAACTAAGTCCGTAAGTAACTCCGAAATGCACTGTTCCGAGAGTGTCGGAGTGATGCCTATCGGAACAATGCCTTTCAAAGTTATGACTTTGGGAGCAGTGCCATTCTGAGTGATAAATTTCGGGATAATTGCATTTCGGAGTGATGACCTTCGGAACAGTGCCATTCGGAGTCATGATTATCAGGATCATTGCATTTCGGAGTAATTACTTTTGGAGCAGTGGAGCTCTGACTGTCTGAGTTGTGCCGTTCGACATAATAAGTCTCTCAAGACAAAAATTCGCTTCGAACCTTTTATAATAATCACAATTTACAAGACGGCATTAAGATTAACTTCGAAAGGCTCTGTTCCGAAAGTTATAACTTCGTCTGGCATTGCTCCGACAAGCATAACTCCGAAATGCACTGTTCCGACAAAAGTGCCGCAGTGCCGTTCGGAGTTATGACTTTCGGAACAATTTAGGCGCCCGAGAAGGGTCGAGATACGAAAACTGGATAGCGATTACATTACCCATTGGCCGTGGAAGCGGCGAATAGTTGCGAACGTGTCCAGAAATGGTCGCACCGGCGGCGGCGGCGGGGCTTTCATCGGGCCAAAACTGGCCGCCGTCGGAGATTGGGATCTAATAAAGGAAAGTTCTCATCCGGCGATGATTTGCTTGCATTGATAATTGATGCGGCTTGTTACAGGGGCTGATGAATGTTTGGTATTGCATACTGGATGTTCTGTAATTTGTATCGTAGTTTGTATCGTTTGTGAAAATATCAAGGCGCTTCGGCCAAAGAGTTTTTTTGTGGGTTGTGTCATAGTGAATTCTTTAAAGAGTGACCTTTTTTTGTTGAGTTACTGATTTGAGAATTAATTAATTTTCGTTATGAAGTTTTTTAATGAACATTAGCTGCAGTACCAGTCTTAGTTACAGTTCATTACCAGTTCATCTTGTTAACGCTTAACATGGTCTTTGTCTGAATGAGGTGCCTCCAAAAAATTAATAGTTAGTTACTTTTCTAACAACATTTGAATGATACATACATATATTAATGAATTTCTATGTATTTCTAGGAAGTTCATGTATGCATGTTCCTATTCCCAATCCCCTTTAAACACAGAAAAAATATTAACATTTTTAAGGGGTCTTTACACAGTAATTATTGAAATATGAACATAAAGACCTTGTACGAAATAATGTTTGTTAATATACAAAAACGGAAAAACTGAAAAGTGTTTAAAAATCCTAAACTACAAATCAGTAAATCTATGTTAGTACATTTAATTTAGTTAGCCCTGCTAAAGAAAACTAAAAAAAAACACATTAAAATCTCTTACTTTTTCATGCTGGCTAGTAAAAAAAATCTAGGATGAAACTGAAACGGATCTACAAAAAAAAACTAAATTACAAAATAGTGAATCGATGCTAATCCATTGCCCTACAAAAGAGAACTATAAAACTAGATGCGCTTGATCAGGATCGGGTATACGGCCCGCAAACTAATTCACCGGGACGAATCGAGAACAGGTATCGGAATGAAAGTGAAACCCAGAGAGGGAACCATTGTGGGCGGTTCCAGCCTTGAGGACAATCAATCTGAATAATTTCTATTAAAATATACAAATTTGAAATTTATTGATCAGCGAACAGATTAACATTCTGAAAATTACATTGCATAACCATATCGTGAAAAACGAAGTTAAGAAATAGTACTGAATAAGAAAGAATAACTTACTTTTATTATTTTTGGGAGGCCAGCAACAGTAAAAATAGACACACCATTTTATAACTATCATTGATTGAATATACCCCTATTCACGTATCTCCGTGCAGAGCAACTATGAAAACCCCGAACCAAAGTATATTCTTGAATGAGAAGTAAGTGCAATCACCGTAGATCTAATCCTTGCATAAAATAAAAAGGAAAATATTAAGGGTAGTGTATTACCACCATATTAGAAGGGACTGTAAAATATTCAAATTATTTATTAAAATTCGTAAATGGCTCTGATGACGTAAAATTAATATAGATCAATAAATTTATCAAAATTCATACATTTGAATCAGAAGACTACTTAAAAAATAGATTTTCAAAACAAAGAGATTTTATAGTAAATTTCATCCTACACTGACTGGTCGTTGCATGAATCTTCATTTACATAATATGAAATAACTCACAACTCAAAAATATATTTGTACGTGATTGAAAATTATTTTTCTAGGCTACGTTGTTACAAATCCAACCCTAGTTAGTACCACATGAAAAGCCAACAATGGTTGGATTAATATTATTTCATTACGTTACTAGCACCAATTTTATTTGTAAACTCAATCCATTAAATCAATGCAGATATGAAAAATAGCGTTTGAATTTTGTTTGTACGAGATTTTACTGTTTGTTTGTCTTTCATTATCTGCTCTGACGCAGATACATTCATGAATAACTGATCTGAAAATGATTAATTCACTATTCATGTTTAAAGATAATTCATTTATTAGATACATATTTTTGAATTCCTTAGATTTTATATTTTATTTAAAGACAAAAATGATTTTTTTAGAAAATGTTTTTGATTACATAAAAGTAGTCTTGATAACTGAAAAGCGCATGTAACTGACGACTGATTCATATAATTTGCATAATATGTGTTTGCTAGCACAAATTCATTTTTTAAATAAATAAAAATTTTACTTTAAAAAAGTTTTTGTCAGCAATTTTGTGGTCAAAGTTATGAAATGCGTCATGTTACGTAACTTTAGCTCACCGTAATATAATGCACTGCTTTTTGGCATTACAGGAACTACGTTTATTAACAATGTTTAAAGGGTCGTATCGAGCAGTTCCTAGAAGTTCCGTTTTAATGAAAAAAACGAAACAAAATCGTCATGAAATTACCTGTTGTCTAAAACATCGCTCTTGTCCTCATTATTGGCTACGCTACATTTCATTAAGCAGGACACATTATTTGATGAGAAGTGGTTTACGTGTACTCTGGTTTTAATTACGCATTTATGGAACTTTAGTAAAACCCTTACTCCACCTTATTGAGCCTCTTATTTATTTTTTTATATTTTTGTTCAAAATCTGAAAATTCTTAAAAAATTCAAATGTAAACCTTACTTAAGTTAGCGTTAACAAGGGACTCCGAAACTCATTAAATAACTAAAGAGGATTTGGTAAAGTCTAAAGAGATTTCAAAGACTTTGATTCATTTATAATAATAAAACTTGTGTTTTCAGAGCAGCACAATCAGAATTAGACGATGATTTATTTTTTCACCGAACTTTCTTTGGACTCCTTGATAATATTTTGTACTCTATTTTTCTATCACTTAGATAATGTAGGTGCGAACAGACGCCTTGAAATAAAACCGAACAATTTTAAATTTCACAGATTTAAAATATATTAACCTAATTAATTATACTTTTAGCTGTAAGGCTTAAACACGGCATTAGCTGAATATTGTAGCTTCAAAATTAATGAAATATAAGAGAGAATGAACGAGGAGATAGTTTACAGTTTTGTTATCGACAAGGACCAGTCGATTCGTCTGCCGGAATCATTAATTGAAAGCCAAACGGCCAATAAAGACTGTGTCCATATTAAACCTATAAAAAAACTGTAGATTTTACTCATGATTGGTCTGGCGACCGGGTAAGTAAGTTACCCAAAACTTTTATTTTTCCAAATAACCGTAAAATTATATTTAAAAGTTTGTTTTCTCCAGACTTTCTTCATACGTACTCAGTTATTTTTTATTTTGGCTTTTTGTTTCTTCACCAGTGGCATTTTTTGCAGTAATTAACAGGTTCATGATTGCTCTGACTCTAGTGTATCCATTTAATAAAGAGTACCTGGTGGACCGAGCCTTGCTCCGGGTTATTTTATGTTTACCAGTTCATCCAGTTACTACAAAATATTTAATGTCATAAAATTGATAAATAGAAACTTTTGTTATTGCTCCATGAACTCTTCAACTCATTCACTGTATTTTTCCTTGTTGGCTGTAGATAGCAAGCAGCTGTTCATTATTTGTTTACACTTTGTATTTTCGTTGCTATCAGCAACTCATAAGGCCAATGTTAAAATTTTACAACTTTAAAATTCGTTTTATTACGTTATTAGATTTCCTCAGGCCAAGTAATCTGCATAAAACAAGTTTTTGAGTCATAAATTACTTATTTCCAGACTTTGAAGGAAATCCTCGGAGCCGTTTTTGAGATAATTGTGCAAACATACAACCAACCAAGCAAGCAAGCAAGCAGCACGCACGCACGCAAGAAACAGTGCTTGTATAAGAGTATAGGATTCACATTTAATGATTTGTATACCCATATTTCTACAGAGTTACTCAACAATCCAAGTGGGCATTATTTTTATTAGTAGAACCAACGAACTGCTTGTTAAAAACATGCTTGTTGAAACATTTCACCCTTCTCGTCAGGTTATCATCGGACTTTGATCTCCGGCTTTTCTCTCGGTGCAAGAATGTGCTCGGAAGTTTTTTCTAGTCGTCCTTGCAGTGAAACGTCCCCAGCTTTCGCCCGTCCTCTCGTGCGACCGGGCTTATGTCCGATTGTTGTGGTTCTGTCATCTCACCCGGTACTTGGGTCGAAGCAGCAGAGCGGTCTTTCTCTTTCATGTGTCTTTCCTGGTACTGGTGTCAACTTGGTCAGTTTGTAAGGCTTTCAGTGATAATAAAATCCGTGTTTGTTTGGAAGCACGTTAAGTATCAGCATCCAATTACTTTTGATTTTTTTCTAAATTTTTTGACATTAGTGTGCAAGAAGTAAATAAATGGCCATAATTTATGTATTTTTATAAAATTTATATTAAATATTTAAAGGAAATATGATAACGGGGAACGATGAAAAAATTTAAATATCGGCCATGAAAATAAAAGGTGAGTCCATAAAATGTAACAATATCAATTATTTTTTACGATCATCAGTTATCGTCTTAAATTATTTAGACAAAATTAAAGAATCATTCTTGTAATCTGTAAAGTTTGTAAAAATTTAATGAAACTGTAGAACAACCTTTACACACGTGATTGTTCAGGCGGCATTGTTAGAGTCGTATCTCACAGTTTGGTAATAATTCTTAATTTTTCGTCACTATCAATATTACAAAATATCGTTTTGGTGAAGTTAACTTAATCATTACAGTTAAGATTTTATCATCCGCCTCATCTTTTGGTATATTTTTTTTTTACAATTTGTGATGAAGATTGGTTCCGGTAGGCCAATTTCATTCGAAGGACGTAAAGTAAAAATTGCGTCTTGAATTAAATCAAATTTATGTAACAAATAGTATTGTTGAATTTTAACCACCAATAAATAAAATAATTACAAAAAAATTTAAGGGAAAACAATGACTTGCTAGCTGGCCAGCATTTACAAAGTACCTATAAATAATGCGGAGTGACTATTTCATCACAACTAACGAGGATCGAACTGCTGACCATCTGTCTCTACCTTTCTCTGTTCGGCATCGTCCTGTTACTTTTTGTAGTCGGTGCATTTTTCACAATTAGCTCAACTTAAAGGTCAGAGCTCGATCTGAGTGGATGTCCACTGTGGCCTAGTACATCCTCCTTTCCCCATCTATTACTTTTATTCCGCGTAATATTCATTCTATGCTACACATCGAACATAATTTATAAATATACCGTCTCGATAAATGGCCCAGAGAAAAATTGAATCAAAATCGATTAACTTAGTTGAACAGTACAGGCTTCTTTGAATAAATAGAAAAAAATCAGTATAGTAATTTTAATTTGAATTGTAGTTTAAGGCATAATAATAACGTTTAAAGTAAATCTAAAGGGATGATGTATATTATTGATCTATTATACTAATTCGCTAAGGGATGTCTTGTTTACAGCAAAACTCCTTTATTTATGAACCAATTTTTATGATTGAGGTGTCAAATTGAAGACAATTTTCTGTAGGGGTCATGGAATAATGTTTGTAATACTAAGTTCAATGTGCTTTGCCCCACTGGACTTTAAAGTTCCCATGTATTTTAAATGGAAGTATATTTTACCAAACATATGGTTTATATAAATTATTTTTATTTTTATTATAAATTATTTTTAATTAACAGCTGTCTTGAGAAAAACTTTAATGTCTACCTTCTGTCAATTTGATATTTATTTACATTTTTTGGTTATTTTTTTAGTTTACAACAACTACTTCATGAAAGCATTCATATCTTGGTGGATTATTAATATGGAAATATATTATTCAAATAAAATTTAAATCTGTTGTAGAAAATAAATCTGTTGTAGAGAATCAGTCACATAAAACAATTTTTAAAAGTGGGTGTAAAAAAAGGAATAAAGTAAACCAATAAATTTCATTTCACCAATACCAAAGAAATATATTCACTTCAAACTGCCTGTCTAAAAGAAATTCCTGATCAGTTCCTTAAAGACAGAGGCAAAGGAATAAGAAGTTCTATTTAAACAAGTGTTTCAATTTCCAAGCGGTACTTCAAGAAGGGGTTGACACTCCAACAAGAAATATGAAGGATTAGGAATAAGGAGGATAGCTTGGGAGATATGATTACTGGTTCGCTTAAAAAGGAAATAAACTTTATGATAGAAGTAATTAGTTATCCATAACCAATTATTCAAGTTTTGAAGGAGACAGAGTTTTAACTATGGGCCTCCTAAAACAAAATAAAAAAAGCCTCAAAAAGAGAAAACAATATTTTTATGTACAAGCAAGTCCTAAATGCCAAGTATTGAAGAAGTATAGACTAAATCCAGGGAATGGCGGGATTGCCTGAAGACGACCTGTAACGATGAAGGTCCCAAATAAAATGATTAGGTGCCAGAGGCCCTAATAAAATTGTTGCAGACATTAGAATGCGTATGTGAACAAATTAAAGAAAGAAAACTGTGAACCATATGAAGAGGAGAAGTATGCATTTTGGATATTGGGAGTTCAAGGAAAAGTTGATGATAAAGCGAAAATCAAAAGGAACAAATAAAGGCTTAATACAAGTAGTTAATCTCACATTCTGGTTCGAGACCACTTCTACACAGCCCGAAGAAATTCACAAATGGAAAATCTATAAACACAACAACTTTGCTGTACCTCAATGGAGAGCAAATATTGATTTTTATACTTCATTTTAGCCCAAAACAAATCTTAAACAATAATTATATTCCATTTAGAATAAAATAACAAATTCGTAAGACTGCAGGCAAAAATTCAAAATATTAGAAATCATCAGAAAAAACATGAAAATTAAAGAGAAAACCAAACTAAAATTATAATAACGCTAAAATAACATAAACTTATAAGAATTAAACTAATAATGATATCCAATATTTTGCAAACTACATAATGCATGCCTGCTCAAAGTTGACAACATTTTCTCTCATAATTTAAATAGGTAATTTTTACTAACTGGAAACGACTAGTTTATTGAAAAAAGAAAACCGTTAAACGTAATGAAATCTTAAGCAAGTTATTTTTCAAAAGAGTATCTGAGTAATGTTGTCATATAGTGGTCATGATGGGAAACCTTAGTCCGTTATACATATTAGAAATATACCTGAAGAAGCAATAAATAAAAATAAATCAAATTTATGTCTCTAAACGGGGGGGGGGGGAGGGAGGAATAAATCGTTTTCATCAGAAAATTTCAGTTAAAACCAGGGATGCTCGTAAGTCCTAGATGATTTTACGAACAACATTTTTCCTCTCTACAAAATTAAGTTCGAAAAACTCAGAAAGACGTTTTTAAATCGGATTTCTAAACAATATTCGGTGAATATTTGTTATTTTAAACAAATTAATTTTATTTAAAATGAGACTGTAACTTGATAACGATTGAAGTGGATGAACATTTATTTTAATTAGACCCTACTTTCTTCAGTTCGGATCATTTAAAGACATTTAGAGAGTCTTTTTCCAAACAAATGCTGTAAATCATTCGTTTTACGTTCAGCATAATGTTAGTGATTAATAAAAATCATATATTTAATTTCGTAAGGCGATTCTTTGCGTGAAAATTGTGGGCGTCTGGCAAGTCGCAGAAATATAGGAGAGGGCTCAAATTAAAGGTCTCTATTCCGTGATGGCGGGAAAAATACTGGAATTGCTTGAAACTCACCAGAAAACGAGAAATAATGTAAAATATCTGCCATTTAAAAACATTGGGGAGTTAAAAACTTCTGATTTGTTTACATAAAACATGTGATGCAGATACTTGATTGAAAAACCATGTGGTAAGCTAGATATTATAAAAATAAAATTATAAGATAGACCTTATAATCTTATAATTTTAGGTAAGGTAGATCCAATATGCTATGAACGTAAGTTGTACTATAATAAATAGGGATTGTTTGAATTTTCCCTCATTATTATTTTAATGCATAACTTATTATAAATACACGATTTGGAGGTCACTATCCATATACTTAATACAATAAAGGTTTTCTCTGTTAGATCCCTTTTGCAGCCGTCCAACTTGACCGATTTTTACGATTGAGGTGTCATTTTAAAGCTTATAATACAGCGCACCGGCGACTGATAATAATTAAAATGGGCATTTCTTTTACGGCTTCGACCTTCAAGCCTTTGATTTATTTCTAGAGGGCGATTTCAACGCTCCTGATTTTCTCACATATACAAATAATAATTTAAGTGCGCAATTTGCGCATGGGCCCCCTAGTAGCCTCTATATCCTCATCTTATAAGGAGGAGGGGGCTTCTACTTTAAGCTTTAAATGACAAAACTTGTAACCAAACGGTGTATGATCCGAGCCGGTAGGTGATGATAAAGCAGTATGAGATTAGAGGTGGTGACCCCGAGGTCGGCCGGCCTGACCCCTCGTCTCCACCCCTGACCCTTCCACAGCTCCTGTACCGCGACCGGCCACACTTGCATCAAGTCACTAAGTCATAAAAAATGAGAATCATAAAGGATATAGAATCATAGTAAATTATAATTAGAATAAACTGTAATTAGCGATAGATACTAAATAAGTACTCATGAGTTTAATTGACCGGCAGTGGTGATGTCGTTAGTTTATATTAATAGAAAAATTATGAGTCAATTTTACAGTTAAATAAATAAAACCAAGGATTGGCAATTTGAGCCAAGCCATTTCATATCAATAGCCTAAAAAGAAAATGTAATATCACACCTTCCCATTATTTAACCTTTGGTTGAAACCTCCAGCTGGCGCTTTTAGGATGTAGTTGAAAGCATAAGAAATAACTGTGGGGTAGATGAAGTAATTAGTCTATTAAATGACTTGCAGCAGTGTCACTTTCTATATAAATCAAGTAACACTCTGGTTGACACTATATCAATGTTTTGAATTTTTTGTAAACGAACAAACAAATTAAAACCTTACTTTATTAAGTGACATGAAGGAAATTCAATATGAGGGGGAGGGTTAGCTAATAATTGATTGCGTAAAAGATGATTTGAAAATATGCGCTTCTCAGTTTTTTATTGTCAAAAGTTATACTAATTTAACATTCATTTTATTGCACGTCTGAGAAATATTATTATAATTGATTTCACAACGGAGGTTAACAAACTAAACTAACTAATGGCCGACTTAAATTATTATTGAATATCAGTTCGTGCAGATTTAGTTTTAGTGGAATTGAAATTGTTAAAGCAAGGCTCGTTTAGTGTTTTTACTGGAAAAAATAATGAAGTCCTTTTGCGTACCATAAGTTATTCTACAACTATAATCTGGAAATGTTATTTGTTTGTCTACCTGTATGATAGCATTGATTTCTAAATACAAGGATTTCAACTTCATACGAGTTAAACATTTGCACCTCGTTTTTTAATCATAAAAATATATGATATAATTGATTCTACTCATTGTTAAAATTACAATTATCAATATTTTAAAATTGTAAACTAAGTTTCGGTCTAAGTTAAACTTTTGCTGGGCTAAATTAACTAATTAAACTTTAATTTAAAACCTTATTTCTATGGTTAAAGCTAAGAAAAAATCTTTAAAAAGAACGTATGTCTACTGAGAGGATTTTCATGCTAGTTATACCAAAATAAAGGTTTATGGGAAGGCATTTGCAGGGTCTATTTGTAATTTAAAATTATTTATGCCAAACAAAAAAGAAACATTTTTTTACGGAAATTTTATTTGATAACACTCTTTTGTCAAACATTTGGATATTTTTTCTGAGACTTCCACTGGACCGATTAAATACGAGAGGTACAAAATAAAAGGTTATTGATTATTAGGAGGTTTTGATTTATTATATATATTTTAGCGTTAAAAAATTTGGTTATAAAATGAAGGCTTTCAAGGCATTTAACATGAAATAAAACTTCCCATTAGACCTTCCGAAGGTTGTTCTGTCACACTTTAAAGATACCTGGTGACCTGCAGATGATCCTAGTCTAGTCCTTAAAAAATTATACGCATTCCGAGATCCTGAGCATAAAAAAATGGGTTCGTCAAATGTCTAAAAATATAAATAAAACACAAACAACACTAAGACACAAAACGGAAGAAACGAAATTGAAACATTGTAAGCCTACTAACAAACACGAACAGGTAAAAAATGTGGCGCGCCGGTCGTGTACTAAGACTCAAAGTCGAATCGAACTCAATTTTCCTTTGAAAACAGTTGTGATTTATGTTTGAATTCTTTGAAATCCGACATTTCAAAAACTTTGCCATAATATCATTTGAAGACTCTTTAATCAGCTAACTATAAAGACAAAGGGTGTTTTGACTAGCAACAAAATAATCATTCTCTTTAAAAGCATTTGGTTTGGTTTATTATAGCATCCTTTAATACCTTATGATGTCCCAAACTTGAATTATGATGTAAAGTAACCAAAATGATATAGGGGAATTAAAACTAAAAGTCTTTTGCAGTTTTATTAGTTAAAAAGATGGCGATTGTTAAATTATTTAGACCTCCCTGTTTCATTTTTGATGTTTAGGTAGAGCTGCTTCTAGGAATGTAATTGTTTAAAAGATTACTATTTTTAATGGAACAGTTAATTGTACAGGCCAGTTAAATAATTTAGATTTTTATGGAATGTAATTTTTGAGCCCAATATCTTTTCCTCGATTCAGATACGGATAATTTTCCGTTAACCAATAGCAATAAATAGTTAATTTAGCCAGATTTTTTTGTTTTCATTTGTCACATAACTGTTTATTCCAGCAATTAAGTTGAATATTTCCTCGCTCAGTCGTCATCACCGACTTGCGGAGAGAGAGGCTCGGATCGGTGACCTTGTGCCGGGCAATTTTTTGACTGTTTTATTTTTTTAATAGCTTCGTAATTTTTTAAGTGACAAGTGGATTTATTTTAATGTAATGTCAGAAATTAAAGAAAAAGAGTGATATTGTTTTCTTTTCAATAATAAAAAACTACAATTAATTTATGTCAATCGTAGGGATAGCAATCAGTTATGTCGGTCTATGGAAATATTACATTATTTAAATTTATGTCCTTGAGCGTTTTATTTCAAACAAACTTATTTTTATTGGTTTGATTGAATTTGCCTACAGCTCCAAGAAGGGGAGGAAAGTATACAGTATGGTATAAGCCTAGATTGTTATTTTGTGTTTGTAAAAGGCCTTATGACAAATAAAGATGAATAAATTTATTAATAAACTAGCTGATAACCCCGGCTTTGCCCGGGAGATTATATTTTTTTTGTATTCTAGTCGTTTCTTTTTGCTGTATTCTGTTGGTAACCATAGAAGCTAGAAATAGCTACCATTAAAAATAATGGTAACCATAGCAACAATTCAAAGCACTCCCAAAATCCTTGTCATAGGTCCCTTTCGGACGATCCTAGGCCTAAGCCCTTAAAGATATCAAAACCAAACCACCATAGTGCACATCGTGAGATTCCAAGCTTTAGTTTGACACCAAGATCAAGTGTCTACGATATGTAGTTTTGGCTGTAGTCCAGAATATACCAACACACAACTCTCTCATTAAAAATAATGGTAACCATAGCAACAATTCAAAGCACTCCCAAAATCCTTGTCATAGGTCCCTTTCGGACGATCCTAGGCCTAAGCCCTTAAAGATATCAAAACCAAACCACCATAGTGCACATCGTGAGATTCCAAGCTTTAGTTTGACACCAAGATCAAGTGTCTACGATATGTAGTTTTGGCTGTAGTCCAGAATATACCAACACACAACTCTCTTTTTATATATATATATATTGATTAAATATAAAATAACTCCCCCTCAAAGTTCAAAAAGCGCAATTCAAGTTGGGTGTGATTTTTGTAATATTTTGTTTTTTGTATTTAAAGTGATTGGAACATTAGTCCCAATCACCTACAATGCATCCTCCTATACTGCAATTGTGTGCGGGAGATAAATTTCAAAAAGGATGAAAAATGCTTTTCTACAAAATACGCTGCATTGAAGGAAAATAAATTCATGGGGTTCTCGAACCAAAATCATCAAGCATATAAATGATGGAAAATGGAAAACTGCCCTTAGAACATACCTAACTTCCCCAACCCCTCGAGGCTTATCGAGTACTAAATAAATGTTTTTTACGCGACCCCCCCCCCACCCCTATAATAAGAGCTGTTTTTGTTGAGTTTATACCGGGCAAAAAATAGTATTCAAACAAAATTGAAATGGTGGTTCTGCATTTTTATTGATAATTCAGTTATAAGTCTATCCTAGTATCTACAAAATCCGGTCTGGGAGGCCCGGGTTCAAATCCCGCCAATCCACCAATGGTTTTTTTCGCTATGTGATAATGCCGTTACCCACTAGGCCTAGCCTGAAGTAATGTGCAAAACGGTTCCAGGCTAGGTCTAGCGTTCTGGGATGTGAAGGAGGGACGAAAGAATAAAAAGTATCTACAAAAGCAACAAATCAACAAACTAAACCACACATACAAAATACCCCCGTTGCAGCAGACCTGCATACTCAGCGAATTTCAAGTGCAAATCAACATTATTTTAATCCATCATAGCGAGATTGACATGTTTTTGTAAGCTCCATAAGAATAACATGGGGAATGAGTATGCAGGTTTGCTGCTACAGGTATGTTTAAACTGGTTGGTTTTAATTCAATATTTAGTAGATCTGAACTAGAAGAAGCCATTTACTAAGTTTTATCAAGATATGTTGAAAAATAAGCGAAATATAGAATTTTACTTATTTCCCACAAAATTAACATTGAGACAACGTACTGTGTTTACCACTTTCAATATCTCGGAAACCAATGGACATAGAGCAGTAATTCAATACTAAATTATTTGTTTTTTTAGCTGAATTCAATGGTGCCAATAAAAATTGGATAAATTTTATTTTTCTAAGTGAAAAACTCAAAAAACCCATTTTTGGGGGGTTTATCCTCCTTTACCCCCCCTTCCGGTGGTCCGATTGGGCTGGTTCACGAACTCGTCCGAGTGATTACCACTTTACACGTCTGTACCAAATTTCATTAAGTTCGGACCATATTTACGGCCGCTATCGTGTTAACAGACATATATATATATATATATAGATATATATATAAAAATTCGAACGAATGGTGTTTTTTGCTTCTGGGGACCCCAAAATGAAAAGTTAACATGGTCTCGGACTTAGGTCTTACCATGAGTACTACCGTAATAGCTTATTCCTTTAAGGAAATTCGCTAAAAGCACTAACAAATAAAAAATAAAAAATGGAACTTAATAACTCAGAACTACTGTATTTCATATACTCATCTCCGAAAAAATAAAAAAATCCCCTGAAATTCAGCACCTCTTACATTCAAAACCGGACAGACATGACAAGAGGGAAGTGATAACATATGATGCAATTTAACTGCCCTGACATAAGAGAGGAAGATGTGGGAAGGAAGGGAGGAAAGAGGGCAGAGGTAGGGAAAGAGGATGCAAGAAGAGCGGAGAAATGGCAAGACTGGTTTCTCCTCTGTGAGCCCAGTGATAGCCTGCGACTGGTTCGCGATGGACTGGTTTCTAAAGGTAAGACTCTCCGCCTACACTACGTTAATGTTTTAGAAAAACTAGTATACACCGAGGTTTAGTCAGTAAATTTGATAAGACATGAATAAAGTGGTTTTTAGTTTGTTTATGACTTTTCTTCCTAGAGGTGAATAATGTCACTCCAGTTTATGAATGGACTATTAACCGTGCTTTTGCCGACCGCCGCGCGCCGTGCGCGCTTTATCAGTTCATAGTTTTTTGTAAGTGACTGTTTTTTGTTTATTCATCGTATGCACTTTTAAAATAAATTTTCCACCGACTATTTTGTTCGATATTGAGTCACCAGGTCATCTACATAGTAATCAGGATGCACGTTTAGTTATATCACGATCTTGCTGTCCTGATGATGGTTTGTGTCCGAAACGTTGCCGTAAAATTGTTGATACTTGACTCAAAACTGCTATAGGCGTCATGATTGTAGCATTGTGTAGAAGCCAAATGGTTTTTTCTCTTCAAGAAATTCTTAAATAAAGTGATGGTAAGTTTTTTATGGTGTTATTGTTTGAAGTAATAACATAGAAATTAAATTACTACATCAATTACAAAGTGCTATTCAAATCAATATTGACAGATTTGACTAATTAAACATTGCTGAATCCTAGGCTAGGAAGTGAAATAATTGGCATACTACTGTATACATACAGTGGAAGAATCATTAGAAATTCCGCTACAGAAGTGAATCAAGGAGTAGTAATTGTTAAGCATTTAAATGCAAATGATAAAAACTTACAAACAATCCACTTCATTTGCTGTTTTGCTGAATGAGGAAGTTTTGAAAAATGTTAACAATTTAAAATTTATTTGATTAATTTAAAAATTATTAAATAGTAAAATTATTATTATTATAAAAATTATTATTTGCCTTAAAAATTGGATAAACATTCGTGAAATGTTTAAAAACAAAATAAACATTTACCTACAATATAATAATGAGCCTAAGAATTCAACTCGCAAAAAAAAAATATATATATATTTAACATAATGTAGTATAGTGGTGAATATAGCATAGTGGTTAGTGCAGTATAGTGTTTTAGTATGTATAGTATAGTAGTAGTAGTGGTAATAGTGGTATATAGTAGGCCTATAGTTTTAGTAGAATATAGTGTAGTGTAGTATGGTTGTGCTTTTATTCCTACTATATTTAAATTATTTTTAACTGAACCAAAACCAAACAAAGATTAAGGGAAAGTGAATTTTAAAAGATGAAAATCATCGAAATACATTTCCAACACAAACCTGATTGGTGGAAATTAAAAACAAACAGAGAAACGCAGGAGAAGAGGCTGAGTCGGGGAGTGTTTCCATTTGCGGAAAGCCACAAATCTGCTAAAACCGTCGCGTTGGGGCAAAACAAGCGAAAACTATCAGCTCGCTTGGTTAACAAGAGATATCCTTTTGGGTTTTAACTAGTTAATCTCTAGTTAAACCTTATTGGCGTTTTACGAGTTTTTCAATTATTGTATGTGCATTTCTTCCTAAATTAGGCTAAGGATGTATATAGGCTTCCGGTTTATAGTTGTTGTTGGATACCAAGATTTTGCTATACAATTAATTAATGGAAAAACTCACCGGTTATATTACCAACTGTTCCGTCTGTAAAATTTACATTAGGTTAAAAAAACTGTAGTTTCAATTAATGTACTGTTTTATGTAATTAAATAAGAGTTGTGTATGTTGTTTTACCTTTTTAAGGACTCAAAAGTTATGTCTTAACCAAATTAGTGAGCGCTGATCACATGCCCCTGATTTAATAGGGCTAAACAATTGTTCGCATTTGAATAAAATCGGATTGCTGAAGACAGTGAGATTTTTTTAATGATATTAGTTTATAATCATTCTTAATTACTCAAGAGTATAGATTACAAAAATTACAAGTTTTTTTTGTAATTGTGACCCGCCAAGGGAAAAGGGACCTTATCTTCCCAGACAAAATTTTACAGGACAGCAAGTTTTAGAGGATAGGGTCAAAAAAACACATTTTCTGATTTTTATTGTTTCTTACTGTTTATATGTTTCCAAACAATATTCGGTCCATCTTACACCTGAATTTAACTTTTAAAATGTTTAAATTAATTTTTTTCGAAACCTTTGCAATCTGGAGAAAGGGGACCTTGACATCCCCGATGATATTTCAACGCTTCGAGGTTAAGAAAATCTGAGAGTTCTGTGAGGAATAAATGCAGGACTTGCTAAGCCTTGATCCAGGAATCACATCATGAAAATATACAGGATCTTCCAAAAGAAGTAGTCGACGACGTAGCTCCTGGTCCAGATGAAGCTTCAAAACAAACAAAAATATAGTACAAGGTCAACAAATAAAAAGTAAAAACTCAGACACCTAATATAATGCCATATTTTGTTAAGATTTTTTATAATAAATTCTTATTTGAGTGTAAAATTAAAATTAACTAAAGTTTTTATCATTTAACAAGACATTTTGGCTTTAAAACGTTGTGTTTTTTTCATTACTCCCATCTATTTCATCAACATTTTACAAAAAATACAAACAACTGATACAAATTCAATGATGGATTCATATTCAGCTTGAAATTTTTTTCAAAGTGATATATAAAACATAACCAATAATGTAAGTAGTAACAGAAAAATTGAAGTTTGAAATTTGCAAAACTTTAGACTTTGATTTCCTAAAATTGATGTTTTTAATACTTCAGGTTCAAAAATTGATAACTCAGGCATTTTTTAAGATATCTTGAACATTCTTTCCCCAGTTTGTTTGGTGTTTAATGTAGATTAAGAATATCTTGATTTCGAAAAAATTGAAGATAAGGTCCCATTTCCCTTGGCGGGTCACAATTTCAGTTCGGCCCCTCTACTCCAGGCGGTTGAGCGACAACTGGCTCGCTCTTGGGCATTGATAAAAGGTTGCTATTGAGCTTAGGCACCTAAAAACCCAATTTAATTCCATGCACCTAAACAATACAAGAGACTCTTTGGTGCCGTTCAACGATCATGTGCAACAGGGGCCTTACAGTTTACTGAACATAATTTTTGTTAATCATTAGGTTTCAGCTATGACCGTTGCTTGGTACCCTCCGAGTCAAAATACTACATAATCACGACTTAAGACTTTACATGAAGTCTTAATAAAACTATTATATAACTCTGTTTTACAAAACAATGAATAGGGTTTTTTATTATAGTCATCAGAAATACACACTTTTATAGATAAAAATTTTATAAGCAAAGCTATTTGAAGTAAAATACATACATTTGCAGGCAATCTAAATATTATTAGTTGTAAATAATTTAATCTTTCTCTTCCCTAAAGTTTTTTAAGAATTATCTCATTTCCATGAAATAGAGCAGATGTAACTAAGCAATTCTAAATTATTTTGGTATCGTACAGTTCATAGAGGAGGCCTAATCCATCGTAAAATTATTATGATTTTACAAAGCGTAGCATTCTGTCCCTAAAACACCTCCGATGATATTACGGTTACTAATGCCAACTGTAGTGCATTGTGACGGGGTAACTGTGGTGATATGGGACAGGTAATGAGCACAGTGTGAAGGAAACGGAACAAATTACGCTCCCGCATCCGAAACGTCCGCCGTCACCTGCAAACAGCGGACTGAACCATTGTGAGGCTTTAATTCCTTCCTAGACCAGGACGATGAAAAACGAAGCAGGAATTTCGCTGATGTAACCCCATTACGGATGGGAAATGCAGGATGTTTTTTTATAAATGCAATCCATTTTCAACATTGAACAATTCATATATGAAATGAAATGAGTATTATTTTGTTGATCTTTACATTTTATACAACCTATTATCTAAGTTTGATCACATTTAGTTCACATTATGTGTCCAAACAATCCGCCATTGGCGTTTGTATTAAGTTGTGCTCTCTCCATAAAATTCCTGATCACGTGTTGGAAGGTACCTCTTTGAATTTATTGCATTAAATTTGTTATGTTTTTTTTAAGGTGCTAAATATCCTGTGAATTGTTTTCGTAGGCCATAATTTTTTAGTATCCCCATCAAAGAAAATAATAAGGTGGGTTCAAATCCAAGGATCTTTTGGGGAAATAATACTTCACTGCAAAAAGGTTTTGGTTTGCGTTAGAAAAAAACACTCTTTATTTCGTTCTTTTGCCATTTTGAAACAAAAACATTGCAAAAAGTAGTTGTAGTTTCTTTTAATTGAAGGTTAAACGGTAATGTTTTCGTGTCTTCAAGTGCTAAGGTCGAATGAAAATAAAATTATTTTACAAAAAATTAAATTTTATTGGTTATTATGGTTTTTATATTTAAAATTAAAGAGAAAAATGCACAAATTTTTTTATTTCTTAATAGATAAACAAATTACAGTAACCAATTAAGTATTTAAAAATATGCCGAATGTATGTTAAAAATAAGCAATTTATTGCTATTTAATGCTTTAATCTTTGAGAAACGTTGTTTATTAGTATTCCCATGAACCGTGAAGTACGTTATGAACTTCCTGTAACAGGTCCAGTTCTCACCTGCAGTAATGGCTGCAGATTTGAATAATTAATTGAACTCTTAGCAAGAATGTTTCCGCTTCTTCCTCGGCAAAGAAGCGGAAAATGGAACGGTCTTGACGACGAGGGTTTTATAATTTCCGGACCGCTTATAACTGATGCGAAAAACTTCGCAGAGATTCTACCTTGGTGTATTTTGGGAATTCTAATTATTCATTAGACCTTAAAGATATTTGTATTCCTTTATTCAATGAGAGAACGTATACTTATTGTAAATAAATGAAAATCAAAGCAGAAAACCACACTGAAAGCCATCATTTTTACAGTTTATCGAATTATCATACGAAAGTGGTTTAGATTTAGATCGAATTATCACAGGTGATTTAGAAGCTCATTAATCCTATAGAGTCTGAATCTCTGAAAAATCTAAGTACCATTATTGATTATAAATTGCATTTGACGAGCTGCTGACATTTTAGCGAATTTTCCCATAGGAAAGAAGCTGTTATCGTAGTACTCATGGTGGGACCTAACCCCGAGAGCATGATAACTTTTCATTTTGGGGCCCCCAGAAGCAAAAAAACACCTTTGGTTCATTTTAAAATATATCCAGACATATGTCGTAGCCACTTGCTGTAATTGGGCTCTTCATGAAGTGCCCAACGCACACAGCATGTGGCTACGACATATATAAGTTTAAATATGTGTGTCTTTAAGCACGATAACTAACATGGACATATAAACGAGTAATTAAAAGGACGAGTACCCAAGTCAGCCCAATCGTACCATCGAAAGGAGGGGGGGGGTAAAGGGGGATAAACCCTCTCGAAAACGGGGGTTTTTAGTTTTTATATTATTTTCAAATTTGTTTTAGCATCATTGAATTCAGCTCGAAAAAACAAAAAATTTATTATCTTGAATCACTGCTCTATGTCCATTAGTTACTGATATATTGAAAGTAGTAAACACAGTGCGTTGTCCCAATGTTACGAGTAACCCTATGGGAAATTAGTAAAATTCTACATGCTGCATATTTCTCAACATATCTTAATAATACTTGATTTGTGGATTCATCTAGAAGAGATCTAACTTTTAGTCTAAAATCCGGGATATTTATATTTTCGTGGCAGAAAACCTGCATACTCACTCCCCATGTTACCTTTATAAGAAATAAAAAAAATCGAAATCTTCCTAATTTCTTAACATATCTTGATAAAACTTCGTAAACTGCCCCTTCTAGTTCAGCTCTATTGAATATTGAATTAAAACCACCCAGTTTTATCATATTGTTGCAGTAAACCTGCATACTCATTCCCCATGTTATTTTATGGAGATTACAAACACATGTCAAATCTCGCTAAGTCAAATTTAAATACTTTTTTTTGCAGAGCTCAGTGCATCAACCCAAATTTTAACCTTGTTATAAAATGTAGGATTTGTTCAAATAAATTGTAACATGAAAGCGATTACTGATAAAAAGAAAAATATTGATAGTAAAGGTTGAACAACAAAACTATTTATCCAAGAAAGAAGTAATTTAATACTGTTTTCTAGATGCCAGCGTTACAAAAGCATAAAACAACATTCATAAAAGCTTTAGTGTTGTAACCTCATTTCTTTTCTACTTATGTCGATAATGCAAAAATAATCAATGCAATGAAACTAGTGGTGTAGTGGATGTTTGATGAGTTAAAAATATTTTAATAAAAGAGATTTAAACATTTTTATACATTTATTTATTCATACTCGTTTAGTTAAAATTATTAACACATTTTAGAAACCCACTTTAAGAGAAGTTTTTTTAATGAGTGTATGTTTCATGCGTAAAAAATTACGCTTAAAGTAGTTTTCTCTTAAAGTGAAACTTTTTTTAGATAAAAAATGTATTCGAGTAATCAATATTTATTCCACGGTTATTTATTACTTAAAAGCTCTCAATGATAACCAACTATGTTATACATAAAGGGAAATAATCGTTTACTCATTAGTACAATCCTTATTCAACAAATAAAATTACTATCTACAGAGCCTTTCTAAATATATAGTTGCTTCACAGTTTTAATGAAAAATACTTAAACGTAATTAATTAGGGATTTACTTTGATAAAAACCATCTAAAGTCTTACTTTACTAATCACATTTTAACTTTTGTAATATCTTGTCGTCTTTAAAACTTCTTGAAAGACAGTATAAAAAAGAAGTAAGTAGAAGTTATCGAAGTTCTTAAAACTTGCTTTAAATGGAAAAGTTGTCAACAGATAGAATCAAGATTTGCAAAACATAACAGGGCCTTTTTTCTAAACGAGATTGATGTTTTATTTATCTTTCAAATGTATTCTTTAAATAAAAAGTATGTTCAAAATCTTCAAGGCTGAGGTGAGCATAACGTACGGAGCTGTTTAGTAGTAGTGAAATTAATAAAAGACGTTTCTAGGTCTTTAACTAATAGATTACAGATTACTGGTTGGAAATAAAAATGTTAAATGTTTTCTAAGCTAAGTAATGACAAAGAACAGTGTGGTTATCAATAGTTTTGATGCTAAGAAATTCTAATTTGTATATGTTCAGTAACCAAAATCATTATATGAAGGACTTAAAACTTGATAAACATTAACATGGTCACTCCGATTATGTCGTCACCCTTACAAGTGTTCACATCATATCAGGACAACGAATCCTAGTTAACACCATAATTATAATAAACTAAAGTAATATATAATAAACAAATCTTAGTTAACACCATTTATTAGGTTTTCTAACGTAATTTTTTACATTATTCGTTCTTTAATGTATATATTGGCTTGCGTATAATGACAAAAACAAATTAAAATTGCCCATCTTTAATGAAATTTCCAAATATATGCAAGAATGTATTATTCATTAAATTTAATTTAATCCTTGTTTCCTAGAACTCAAAGTTACTCTCTACCCTGAACAGAAGTTACTATCTCAAAGTTGTCTATAGAACTGGAATTCAGTGCTATAAACAAATTACATAAATTGCGAGGAATGAGTTTTTAAATATTTACAAGAGTTTTCAAAGTATTTTGAAGGCGTTATAACTGTCAAGACGACTTACACCGTCATACGATCCCGTAAATGTCAGACAAATGACGGGACTGCTTTTAAATCCAACGCTCGTCACATATTCAGCAAAACGTTATCCCCCTAGGTGTTTTCCTTGTTCCATTTTACTAAGAATATTCAGGTTTCTGTATTCTTTTTAACTATTCACTTTAACATTCATGCTCAACCGTCATTCCTTTAAGTTAATTATACACACTTTATAAAAAATGTATCTTTGGAGATCAGAAACAAAGAGATGACTGATTCCCTTGATGTTTCATACATCGACAACCTCGACAGGATTGTAATTTTTATATAGATAATCTGTCTATATTTATAACATAAGAATATTACCTGAAAGCCCAAATACTTAGTGAAATCGGTTTATCAGACTAGGTGCATGTTTTTGTATTGTGTGTGTGTTTACATTTAGGATCGTCTGATGTTCATAGAATATGAGCCAGAAATAAAAGATTATGTTTTTTCTGGGTACATTTAAAGACAAAAAATTGTGAATTGTCTAAAATTTGACTCGTTTTACTATCTTATCTATAATTAACGTAAACTAAGCCAGCGTCTTGTAATAAATTAACGCATAAATAAAATTGAAGTGGTGTAAGCTTTTTTACAGACTCACTTTTTATTTTAACAAACATATTTTAGCCAAACAAAAACATCTCTAACCCCAGTTTTTTTTATTCCTTGCAAATCCACATTCATCTAGTATATCAGTAAGTAAGCAGCAAACTATTACGCAAACAAATAATTTTTCTGAAATCCTTTTCTCAGCTCTCAGCATCGTAGAACAAACTCGAGTGCCCCGTTAGGAGTAAATTATTTTAGATGTGCACGATTCCAATGAAATGAAAATTAGTCCTTGAGGCTCGCAGAAAAAATCATGCTAATGGGAAAGCAACGAAAAATAAGCAATATAATTCTTAGGATATTTTCCGTTATACGTATACCACTGTTTCGGGTTTGTTTTCCAAGCTTGATTTTTGGTAAGTTCGGTTAAGATAGGTTAGGTTAGGTAACCTAGCCTAACCTAACCTAACCTAACCAACCCAACCTAACCTAACCTAACCTAACCTTACCAACTGCAAGGGGAACCGCTAGACGGCCAGACGCTGGCTTATCGCGTTTAGGCAGACATAACGGTAGTTAAGATAGCGAAACCGCAGGTAAAATATTCTTACAAGGAATTTCAATTTTAAAGCGATTAATAAAAATTATTTGACCAAGTTTATTGTGCTCAGTCAAAAACCAAGGTCGAAGGATTTGATATAGTGGTATACGTATAACGGAAAAGATCCAATTCTTACTTGTTTATTGCAGTAAATAGGAAAAAGAAAACCATCAGGCGATATCTAGTGAGTATTAATCTACTACCAGAGGGCACAGAAAAATGTGGTAATTTTTCAAAATACGTAAGACCATCAACTCTTTAAATTAGTTTTGTGGCCGCGTCGTGAAACGATACAAAATGTTTCTTTAACCCGAATACCGAGTTATGAAGGATGGTTACCATCACGAGTGTATACCAAAGTAGCCCCATTTATCAAGAGATATTTAAAAATTTCCCCCTTAAAACGAACAAAAAGGAGCAGAGCCGAGATAGGAACGAGACGGATCGCCGACCATCTGGTGTGTCATTTGTTACCCGGGAACTTGCGACCCACTCTGTAAAATTGTGTTTGGTAAGCAGAAGTATAATTCGCCTCTTTAGTCTTTTAAACGAGCGTTTTTTCGGCATTGGAAGTATTTTATACTGAAGTTTAAGTATGGTAAAATCTTTTTTTGTTTTTTCTTTTGAACTTATGATTGCTACAAAGTTAAACAAAAGTACATGATCTGTATGCTAACACATAGGTATGTGCAGTAGATCCTTGATAAGAAGACCCTCAAGGGGATCCTGGAAAGAGCCTTGTTATCAAGGGAGTCTTCTTATTGAAGTTCGTATTAACAAGACTTTAAGTGTCATTACTGTATCAAGGAGACTTGAAAGGCGCACTTTTTATCAAGGGTTTTGTGTTATCGAGTGTCTTCTTAACGAGGTTCTACTGTATTGTATTGATAAATACTTCAGTGAGTGCATTCCCGATAAATTTAAGTTAAAAGGACGAATTAACTATAAACGTATAACAAATGTAAGCAAATAATCTGTCGCCTATACATCTGTGTTATTGCTAGATATATAGGCATTGTTTTTACAATATCCGAAAAAAATTCTTTGCATGCGCAGCCGATCTTTACCGCTTGAAACTTAAGTGTAAAATGTTAAATACTTTTTACTAATTTTCAACGCATTTTTTATTGCATGGTACATTATAAAGCTCAAGAGAAGCAGGAAACGTCATCTGTTGAGCTGCAAATAATTTAATCTATATGGCGTTCGGTTTTTTTACTAATGACTTTTTCATAATATTGATAATTATTTGCTTTGTAAATATTATCGGGCTTTGAACCTCAACCTTATATTAAACTGAAGTAAAGGTTCATATCTGAAAAATACTCGATTGATAACTATAGTAATCTCATGAAATTTAATTTTACATCGTAAAATTAGATCAAATAAATTATAATAATGGTGCAAATACCTGCTTCACTGGTATCCAATAGTTAGTTAGCAACTATTTTCGACTTATATATATATAGTCATTTTCAGGCTCCTACAAGAAAATATCGGAGGCTATCAATTCGAAAATTAAATAAATTAAAATACTGTAGCTTTATTTCTTTTATTGGAATATTCATTAAATATGAATGCTGGTTTAATCGACTTCTACATTCATAGGTGCAAACTGGTATTAAATAAAGTGCAAATAGTTATTGAATGCAGCCTACGTGGCAAATGACTGCATCGCTAAAGGATACTAAAGCGGTCTACTGTTTGGTTAATGTTTTACACTCTTAATAAATTAAATTTAGTTATTATCCTTGAGTAATAAAAGCTTTAAATGTTTTTAAAATTTACAACGATACGTAACTTAACGTATTGTTAGACCGGATTGTCAAAAGAAATGGCTAAAACTGTTATTGTGTGTACTCTTTATATTGTCTACATAAGGGATCGTTTGCACAACAAAAGTGTTGACATTACAATCATACTATGTGTTGATAATTTTGGTAGTTTGTCTCAATGAAATTCAAATCATAGTAAATCTTTCAGGGTTTTCTGAACTTAAAGGGATATTCAGCTTTTAATTAATTGCTCATGCTATGACCAATAAACATAAATCCGTTACAATTAAGCCTCAGCCAACCGTAGCTTTATTTGAAATTACTATCGTGTATAGCTGTGTGAATTAGATTGATTGTTGCCCGCTTCACGCTTGCCTTTACATTCAACTGGTACTGATAGCTGTTTAGTGTGTTTAGTTCTTACTAGAGCGAATACAAGGGAAGAATCAAGCCTTGTTCTCGATACACTAAAACGAACGAGCAAGAGTGAGCTCTAAACATCTTGAGTTTACCACTGCTTTATCATTCAAGTTTACTCTAATTAGGCTTGACATGTTGGTGATCATGCGTAAGGGTCGGCCAACATTTCGAATAAGGGAGGGGGAGGTAAAGGTAAGGGGTCGTGTTTCAACTATTGACCCCTTTTGATTGCACTCATATTAAGAAAAAAGGGGAGGCATTGATTGTTTACGGACATATTACGCAAGTGCAGATTAAAAACTTTATTTATTCTACGGTATCTTATTTGTATAGGTAAAGATTAAACGTTTTACATCGAGCAACAATACGCGAAACTTAAAAAATAATTCTATTTTAATGCATTTTTTCCATTCAATAACTAGTACATTTAGTGATAGATTAAGGATTAAGTGATGAAGTGCAATTTATTTTTGTTCAACGTGATGTAATTGTCAGGAGAAAAATGAACCTAAAACCATTTGTTTAACAATAAATCAATTTTTTGTGTTCAGGAATTACAATTTCATACAAATCGCGAGCTTCACTTGCGCTGGTGATCGATGATATTACAGCGCAATTTATAAAAACGTTGCATTTATAACTCGCTAAACCCAACTATTTTCTGTGAATCCCTTCATCATCACAAGCTTTACCGAACCAAATAATAGTATTTTGAATACGTTCCTTCAGCATAATTTAATGAAAGGTTACCCTTTTATTTTTCAATAAGCAGGGAATCCTAACAATTTTTCCCTCCAAGGGAATCCAAAAAGAGATTCCTTGGGGCTTTATTAAAATTCATTCATTATTTTCCACGAAATGGCTCATTTCAACATTATAACTGTTTTAAAATATTGAGTTAACTGTTGTTTTTTAACCTCTAAATATCTATGACAGCAAAGAATTCATAAAAATAATTATTAATATAAAAGCCCCTTAAATCGTTTGGCTTAAGAATTTTAGAATTGAGAAACAACTGTTATAATTCTTACAATACACAGATTGGCCAATACCGTGTTCCTACCTTAGATTTAGGTAAATTTAAACGTGGATTACTGATTGCAATATATTACAATCTGCAAGCTGAGTACTTTTTGACAAAATAAAATACTGACGTAATTGATATTTATTTATGTTATAAACTTGTAAGAGTTACATATTTTTAATTCATGATTTATGATTTATTTACTGTATTCTATGTATTTTATAAACTTGGTGTCCGGAAATTATGGTAAAATATTTTAGTATATGTCAGTAGAGGTAAAAATAAGAAAAACATTTTGTGTAATCAAAGGTCCTAAAGTGCTTCATTTTCCGTCTTTGTGTCTGGTTGTGTTTTATACATATTTAATTACATCTCACAAATCTCGTAACGTATAAATTTCAAACTTGGAACATAGATGATCACTATTAAATTTTATTTTTGTAAGAAGTATCACATTTCTACTTTGAACCATTACAAAATGGCGTCTTTATTTTATTTTTAAAGTTAAATATCTTAAAAGCCGTAAGTTTTAGAAAAAATTATACAATAGAAAAACAAGTTGCGAAGTTTAATCAAATTAATGCAGATTTTTTTTAGATATTTAGCTTTGAAAATAAAAAAAAAATCGCCATTTTGAAATGGTACACAGTAGAAATTTGATACTCCTTAAAAAAAAGTTCTTGATAGTGGTTCATACGTTTATAAGGTCAAACGTTAAGAGGTTTGTGAGATATAGTCGAATATGTAAAAAACACAGACACACCGACGGAAAGTGAATCATATAAGAACCTCTATTTTAATATAAACTTTTTTCTAATTTTTACCTATACTATCATATACTACAATATTTTACCATAATTCCCAAACACCCTCTATTGGAAATGGAACCTTGAAATGTGAGGACATATTATAATGGTTAAAACATACCAAATTCATTTGTATATAACATGGGATAAAATATAATTTTAATTGGCTGTTAGGGAATAGAGCGCCAGGAGACCTCCTAGTTTAAACAATCCACTTTCTTTATTTATCATTAAACATTTTCTGAGTTTACTAGTAATTTATGCAACGATTTTATTATGAATGCCTTTAAGCCACGAGTGAGATGTTCGCTCGTGTTCTAAATATCTCACGAGTGGCTTAAAGGCATAATACAATTATTGTTGAATACACTACTCTATCTACGACCAAAAATGTACTGGGTGTCCAAAAACAACTAATTAACTTGCCGTATTTAAAATGTCGCTACTATAAATGTGGTGCTCCCAAGCGGTCTTCGCAGCCAACAATTAGTTTTGAGGTTAGGTACAAAAACATTAATTCCTCTTTTACTGATAATAACCATTTTAAATAGGCGAATTAAATATAAAGTGAGCTAATCGAAATTTGGGATATGTCGATATAAATAAATAACTCACAGTAGATTACACACCTGTATTTATAACGTATTAAAGGACGTTTGAGGTTAGGTGCAATAGGACACTAAACCCGGAATTGTATGGATGCAGTCAGCTGACGTGTGAGTTGTTTAATTTGTATGAAGGTACTACTTCCGTCAAATTCCGAGCTCTCATTGGTCTAGAACCAGTGTTCGAAAGTGACTCCAGTATCATAAAGTTGACTTTATGCAACTGCTTGGTTTTTTGTTTTTAATGTATATCATTATAATGTTTATTGTAATACCATAGTTGGTGCTTATTACAATGGTCGTAGGTAAAACCATTAAAGGACTGCTATCAGTGCGTCCCGCGACCAGTGCATTTCAAATAGAATAAACAGCGGAACTACCCAACTAGAGGAAATAAATAGGAAACAGATCTCGAACGGTTGGCCGAGCCTGCGAGCAGGGGCGCCCCGGGCTATCAACGACGAACTTCCGCGCGCTCTCACCAATTTGCCGGCCCTAACTCCAGTCCCAACGGCGCAATCTGAGATAAGAGATAACTTTCACTAGTGACAGGTGCTACAGTGGCGCCGCGAGCGACTGGCGGCCGTGCGTGGAGTCACCTTGTGACCTTGGCTTGACCTTCCCTGACCTTGGCACCGCCTAGTTCAAGGTCACTTTCACTGGCGCTGCACCGCTCTTTTAATGGCGTTTGTGAGAGCAATACGACCATTTCTCTTCTAAATGAGGTTTTGTGTCCGCTGTTTCGACTGTGTCGTGGTAGTGGTAGTCTTCAGGGTTGCCTTCGTCCCGAATTTCCGGGGCTGTCACCATATTGGGCCTAAATGCCCCGGTCCTAAAATGGCTCTTAGGGCGCGCAATTGTCCCGAATTTCTGTTAGCCTTTAATATTATTTGGAGTATTCTTAAAAATAATAATTAAATTGATAGAATATCTATTTGAGAGCCGTGAATATTTATTTCCTAAGAATTTCGTAAACCACAACGAAAACCGTTGAAGTATATAGGACGGGAATTATTTCTCAATTTGCAAGAACCAGATATATTAGAATGACAGATGATTCTTCTCTGTGGTAGTAGCTCCCAGCGTCTGCGATCAGAAGAGAGTCAAATAAAAAGAGTTTGATCAATGGAAACTTATTTTCTTTATAAAGAAAGTTGAGATATATTTATATGCCCTCCAGAATTTATCTAGCTAAGTTTAAAATATTTGCATGGATTTTCATCGTTTTTAAATAGTTTATCATGAATGTAAAAAGCTTGTTGTCGAAATTTTGTTAAACTTCAGTGCTAAACTTAAACAGTGCATTGCATCTTTCCTCATTGACGGGGCTTGGAAGGAGGAGAAGAATGTTAAATGGGGGTTTGAAATCCTTGGGAAGAAGTGTCGCGAATCCAAGCACCCAACAAAATTATGGCAACCTTACCTGTACTTAATTTTAGTTGTTACTTGTTGTGTAAACTTTAGTTGCAGTAATAATAATAGTTACTGTTGTTAGAATAGCCCATCCCCGATTACGATAAGGGAAGAATATTGAGCAAAATCGAACCCAGTGCACTTAGTAGTTAAAACAACTTGTAGCGTGAAACCCAATTACACAAAACATACAAGTTCTTAAATTGATTTACCTTTTGGAACCTCTTTTATTTAAAGTAGTAAATTAGAGATAAAATGGGAAGGAAAAACTTTTATCAGTGAAATACCTTTTTATCATTTTTAGTACATGAGCCAGCTGTCATTTGAGTGTGTAAGAAAGGAGTATAAAATTAGGTCTCAGATTTTAGTAATAAGTACCTTAGAGACAAAGCAAATCCATACATCCCCCCGGAGGTGGTGGAACATATAACGGGAAGGGGGGCTAAATCTATGAAACAATTGTGAAAAACGATTTTAATTCTATGAATGTGTCCATAACACTTTTAAATAAAAAACAACGATTTTGTATCCAATATGACAAAACCAAGATGGCGGCCGAAATGACCATCCCCTCTAAATGGAGTAATTACAAATCAAAAATGTTTGTGGGGAGCCTGGGATTTTTGAATTTTTTTGGGGGGGCGGGACTGTAAGGAATAAAATGATGTAATGATAAAAAAGGGGTTTAAACTTAATTTAAAAACTAAAAAGATACAAAACTTTATGTTTAAATCTGTGTATGAAACTTTTCTACGAGTAAATTCGTTTGATACATACGCCAAACGCAATGAAGGAGCAATCTTTACACTTTTCTTATTTTCTTTTTATGTTTCTTTTTTATATTATTTTCTATATTTGCATAGCCCTTTTGTTAATGAAAAAATAATTTTTAAATTAGATACATGCACGTTTTATTAAAAAAAGACGTATATTAAGACGTAAATTAAATATATTTTCTATGTTCAAAGATAGTTTAAATTTTGAGGGAAGAAGGCCCGGGATGATGGGGGCGAGGGGGGTCTAGAGTAATAAATGTCCCATGCAGGTATAGCTGCGCGGCGCATCAATCAAACACACGTGAAATTGCCTTTTATATTGTTTTTTTTTACACCGCGTTCAATGAAACCGTCCTTGTAGGTGGCTCAAATTGACATAAAAATAGTGATTATTGTTAGGAATGATTTCAGTATTGAAACAATCAGAGTATGTAGTTTTACGGTGAAATATTTTTTACTAGAATTTTATACAAAACTATGTTCAACTAATCATATAGACCTTACGTTATCTACAGGGCGTTTTATATACTACGCAATTTAAATTATAAGCTGCAGTTTTATGTACTGATAATCAAAAATATAAACAGCGTTAATACAAAGCTAAACTCCTAGGATGTACAGCTTAGGATGAATATGATGTATGTATGTAGGATGTACATGGGAATAAATCTTAGCTGCATATGAATTTCAGTTTTTCAGGTGGATTCCATAGGTTGTTAAAATTCTGTACTTGTCATTGATGATCCTCAACTGATTTCAACAAGCATAGTCGCTTGATAACAGTTCTTGTGTAATGTTGTAGTTTCAGGAGCCTCAAAAAAGTGACTTCAAATTTATATAATTTAGCCGAACAAATCAAGATTCTCTAGAAGTAATAATAATTTTTTGGACCGCTTCTAAACTTAACACCCACTCTTGAAATTTCGTTCCAGAGACTCGAGAACATGATATTCTGACATGAATATTCTGAACATGATATTCTGACATGATATTCTGAGCATGATGTATGTTTACTAATGACCTATATTTGACAAGTTTTTTTTGCAGCGAGTTAAGAAGTGACCTGACAGACTTTGAAGCGGAGTTAACCCAACTGAAAATGCAAATGTAAACATTTAAGCCTAATTCCAATATTACTTAATCTTCTATAACATCTTCACTAAAAACGTCCGTCTAACGCACTGATTCACTGTTCGTAGGACAGGTGTTTCGGCTGTTGCCATTTTCAACTACAACACTGATGTAGTTGATGTAGTGATGTAGATGGAAATGACGATAACAGACAGCCTATGTCCTACGAACAGTGAATCAGTGCGTGCAGATGGAAGTTTTCGTGAAGATGTTTTAGAAGATTCTTTCAGTGCCGAATTGATACCAGAGACCATCTCTCTAAGTTTGTCTCCAATATTAATTACATTCATAATTCGACTAAAAATTAGATTAAAAATAAATACAACATTGACTAACTGTTCCAATATAAATAAAATCTTATTAAAACACTTGTCTTTTGTGCCTGGTTCCATTAAGCTGACCTAAATTTCGATATCTATACTATTATAAACAAGAGGTGGTTTCTGTATGTGTGTATGTATGGGATAAGTAAACTCGAAAAATACTGAACCGACTGGGTTGAAATTTCACACAGAGGGTGATCCTGAACCTGGGAAACATATAGGCTTATTCACTTCCTTAAAATCCCTTTGAGCTACGCCCCGTGAACGTCTTTAGCTTCAATGTTTACATTTTATTAGAATGTAAACATTCAAATACCGAAATGTAAACAGCTGTGAGTACTACAGTTTGACAGTTCAAAGAGCAAAAGTAAAATCAACCGTAATTTTTATCGTGAGTGAAGCCACGGGCAACTGCTAGTGTATTTATATATCATTATCATACTAGCTGATCAACACTGTTGTACCCATGAAAAATTACAAACACTTCCTTGAATTATTCATGATTTAATGTTGAGGTTGGCATGACAACTACATGAGCTTCCCCCATACTTCAACATTGAAACTTTGATGTATCATAGGGCGTAGCCCTGAGGGCATTTTAAAAAGTCCGTTCTTAGTGGATGCCTATGCCCTGAGAGGAACGTTCATGCAAAATTTCAAGGTTCTAGGTCAAGTAGTTTGGGCTGTGCGATGATAAATAAGTGGTATTTGACAAATATATAACTTTGTAGATAAGTTAAAAGTGACATTACATTCACCGATGTGTTGACTGTTCGCAGGTGTGCGCGGTGTGCGCGTGCGTGTGCACCGTGGTCGCCACGCCGCCCCCGGGCTACGTCAAACAACCCGACACAGACGAGGTCAGTATAACCTGTAATGTATATTACGTCACGCAAAAGGGAGGAGAGAGCGTCACAATCAATTTTTACGACCCCTCAAACTATCCACTCTCAGAACTGTTTGATTATACTGTATACTTCAACTGTGTAATCCTACTTGTTAACTTCTTAGATATATGGGCCCATGAACATGTACCGTCAGGTTCCAGGATTAGAGGGTGGTATATATCTCGTGCAGTGGATTGAGAGGGTGTGTGTCACGCCACAGTAGACAAAAAATATACATTGTTTGGCTTTGGTGGAAAGGAGGCTCAACACACACTTGGTTTTGGTGTTTTACAAGTGAAACACCTTACTACGTTTTAGTAAATAGTTATTTGTGTATTAAAAACGCAAAGTATGTCATTGCCGCTCTTGTAGATGGCCGAAAATTACGAGAGCGGCAATGACTATTTGTGCTCGTAATACAAACAAGATTTTTCCTACCACCATTATTTAAACAGTTTAACTTATTAACTAACCTGTACACAAAAGTTCATTGAGTTTATGTTTGCTTATTCTATTGGAACGAACCGGAAGTTGAGATAGAAACGGAGACAATGAAATCAGCTGATTTAGAACAAGGCTACTAGAATTTAGAATACGGTGAGTGTCATGGGATTTCTGACCAATAGAAACTGGTCTGTGGTGTTTGACGTCATAGTTATCTCTCTTGTGTGCCACCTTAACCTATCCTACATTTCAAGTAACCCTGATTTAGCGAGCGGGAATGAAATTAAAGCGGAAATGAACCGTTTTGCGTACTGTTTACAGGTGTGCAAGTGATTATTTCCATGCAGCGGCAGGAAAAAATTTAGATTTTTTGGCTTTGGTAGAATGGAGGCCCAAAAACACACTTGGTTTTGGTGTTTTACAAGTGGAAAACCTTACTACGTTTTAGTAAAAAGATTGAAACCACTGACGAGATATAGACAAGCACGTGATATAGAGGGCAGTGGGATGGCGTGCCGTGGCGTTTCAAAACAATACAGTCTAGAAACGCTTGGGGTTTAATGTGTATTACTAAAATTAATAATCGAGTCCTCATTACGCCTAACATCATCTCTAACGAATTATTTCTTGTCACCGGGGACGCTTTCTTGACACGAGCATAATATTAAGCGGTACGCGCTCATTGTGCCACTATTCAACTACGCTGATATAACCTAATGCAGTGTTTCTCAACCGGTGGTACGCGTACCACTGGTGGTACGCGATGGTCTTTCAGGTGGTACGCAAGAGATTGAAGAAATAGTAAGTACAAAGTAAAACACTGGGTTTACGAACAAACGCTGCCCCGCCGACCGGTAAAGTCTTAATACCTTAACTTTATTAACTCTTCCAGTATCTGTTTTGGTCATAATATTCCAATTTCGTATATTTTAGGAACTATTATTATTCTTTCATTTTAAGAGTAATTCTTTTTACAAAATACTACGGCATCAAAAAATGTTCTTTCCATTAAAAAACACTACCGGTTTTACAGTGTCTATTCAATTCGGTGGTACGGTATTGCTATAGTTTTTATTTGTACGACTTTTTAATTAAACGTATTTTCTATTTTAAACCCACAGTCTAATTACGTCGATCTGTTGGATAAATTTGTTGTGATTTGCTTAAATATAAAATCATTAGTGAAAATACAGTATATTTTGAATAACATAAAATTGTTTATTTATGTTAATTTTTCGATATAAAATATGAGGAATGTGTAAAGTTCCATATATAATTTGTCGAAATAACCTTATAATCAAAATACGATTTCAAATTGTACATTGACAAGTAAAATAAAATTAATTTAGCTGGCAAAAACAAAACCACCAAAGGGTAACTATAAGCAATGTTGGAGGGGATCCCTAAGTGGGGGGAAGGGGGTCCTTACGATAGTACGCCAAAATATTTAAAATGTGGTAGGTGGTACGCGAGCACCAAAAGGTTGGGAAACACCGACCTAATGCATCAAGTTACGTCACGTCGGCACAGGAGGCGCTGTGTTTTCGCGTGCGTGACTACCAGCCGGCTCATCGCAGTGGCTCACTCTGTGTGCCGACTACTCAACTACTCAACTACTCAACCACTCAACTACCGCCTACTCGGTCATGCAGCGTCTCGTCTCGCGTGCGTCACGCCAGAGTGACGGTTAAACTAATACTGTGGCTCGCGTGAACGGTGGTTTAAGTTTATCCTGTGTAGATGTCGGAAGTGTATCCTGTCAAAGGATGTATTTAAAAGACGATAAAGCCGATGATTACCACGCGTTAGGCGTTTTAAAGTAAAATACAGTTTCAAAGCTTCATTATTTATAAACGATCTTTAAAAACTTAACTTTTCTTTTAAATAAAATTCATGTTTTATACACATTTCATAGTTTTAGCGAATTTCTCCTATAGGGAAGAAGCTATTACCGTAGGTCTCATGGTAAGACCTAAGCCCGAGACCATGATAATTTTTCGTTTTGGGGCCACCAGAAGCAAAAAACACCATTCGTTCAAATTTATATATATATATATATATATATATCTATATATATATCTATATATGTGTGTGTCAGCACGATAGAGGCCGTAAAAATGGACCGAATATAATGAAATTTGGTACAGACATGTAAAGTGGTAATCCCTCGGACGAGTTCGTACACCAGCCCGATCGGACTACCAGAAGGGGGGGTAAAGGGGGATAAACCCCCCCAAAAATGGGTTTTTTGAGTTTTTTACATAGGAAAATAAAATTTACCGAATTTTTGTTGGCACCATTGAATTCAACTCAAAAACCAAACAATTTAGAATTTTGAATCACTGCTCTATGTCCATTGGTTACCGAGATATTGAATGTGGTAAACACAGTACGTTGTCCCAATGTTAACCTTATGGGAAATAAATAAAATTCTATATCTCGGTTATTTCTCAACATATCTTGATAAAATTTGGTAAATAGCTTCTTCTAGTTCAGATCTACTAAATATTGAATTAAAACCACCCAGTTTTAATATACCTGTAGCAGCAAACCTGCATACTAATTCCCCATGTTATTCTTATGGAGCTTACCAAAACATGTCAAATCTCGCTATGTTGGATTGAAATATGTCGTTTTGCATTTGAAATTCGCTGAGTATGCAGGTCTGCTGCAACGGGGGTATTCCTTATTAACACTATAGCCATTGACTTTAAGTACAGACGGAGACTTCCCGTTATAAAAAGTGTACCAACTTCTGTGTCAGCCAGGATTTGAAAGAGGACTTAGTTGCAGTATTTTCCAATAGAATTACTCTCAACTATTAATTACGCTACTCTTAGGGCATATTTTGACAGTTTAATGTTCAGAGAGCAAACAAAAGCTTAAGAACTCTTATTTTCTAGCATATTAAGTTTTGAAAACTTGAATAAATAGCTGAAATAACTCGTTTAATCAGCACGATCCAGGGGTGGATTTACATATGGGCTTAATGGGCTATAGTCCAGGGCGGCAGAATTTGGGAGGGGCGGTAAATTAGAGAGAATTAGAGAGAGAAGTCACAACTCCCCCTGAATTAGCCGAAATAGCCTTCTGTAGCGGGACGGAACTGGTAAAAACGGGCAAAAGGGCCACAACGGGGTCAAAAAGTACACGCGCGAGAGGAAAAAAAAAGGTCACCACTTTTGCCGAGCCGGAAATCCCGCCGCCCGGCCCTGGCCAAACCCCCTACTCCCCCCGTGTAGTCCAGGGGCGGCAAATTTACAAATCCGCCTCTGGCACGATCTGTTGGTGATTTAGTCTAACTACATTCACTTCAAATACTGGCAGAAACAAAAGAGGCACAGCTGGCCCATAAGGGTGGTTAGTCTCCTCCTGTATTAAAGGACATGCTATAACTTTATTTTTATTTACATTCGTTTAGAGTGTCGTGTGTATGCTTAGTCGGGGAGTGTTCTTTGAGAGGGTTTTTATTGATGTAATTCCACAGTAAAATGAGTTGTCATTAATAATTACACAGTAATAAAACATCATACCATTGTAGTAGCTTGCTCAGCTTTGACACTATGCACTAACCGACTGTATTCATCGGCTCGTTTTCACATTTTTGGTAAAAAAAACATGCAAAGGTGTGGAATTATACTCTTATATAGGTGGTCTAAAACTATAATTAAATTATTTATATACTAACAACTTACTCAGTCACACTGTTCACCTTTTTCTCTTACATCAGTGGTTCTGCACTGGAATATATATTTTGTACTTAAACAAGAGCAAGTGATAATCACTGTCACTGGAGTAATCATTAGCGTCGTTGGTCATGCACTTGTGTGGTATGCCACATTGGAAACTGCAAACCACAATAGTAACCTCATTAAAGCTCATTCAAAGAATATAGTTACTTGTCCTTTTTTCAATACGATTAAGTTGATTTTAAGACCACAATTCAATTCCAATTTGAGACATCGGCTTGAAATAGAACCGCCGTCAAAGAAATGCTGCACATTCGATAGTTTATTCTTAACTTTTGTTTTGTAGCTAATATTTGTAGAAAAGTGCCCTTTTTCAACTACATTAATCTGCCGTATTGGTGGTGCGTGCAAAACTTGCCCAACTGTGCAAATTTCCGTAAAATTTAGAGTAACAGATTACTTACATAAATATTCCTAATATTTAGACTTTTATAAGCATTTACAATTATTGATCACTAAAAATCAATTTAAATCCGATGGAAATAAAACATGACGAAAAACGAATTACAGAACAAAATTATTATTTTAAGTATAGAGAATTATTTTAATTTTACCATAAAGCTACAGGACTTTATGTTATAAAACAGTCACAAAGAAAAGAGACCTATTTTAACTTAAGTAACCTTAAGTGATTCTTTCCTCCGATGAATCAAATTCGTTTTAAAATGTCAGGGGATCTTAATCGATTTCAAAGATTTTTCAGGGTACTAATCCTTTCCCCGTATTATTACAATTTTTTAGCAAAGGCAAATGTAAAAATATACAATTTTCAAAAATTCAAAATCTAAGATGTTAAAAAAATATTGTTTGTTTTACAGGTTTTTTTTTAAACGCAACCCATTTTTAAGATTGAATAATACACATATAAATATGAAATGAGTATTTTTTGTTAATCTTTTAATTTTATACAACCTATTATTTATGATGATTACGTTTAGTTAAATTATGTGTTCGAACAATCCGCCATTGTCATTTGTATAAAGTTGTGCTCCCTCCATCAAATTCCCGAACATGTGTTGCAAGGTACCTCTTAGAATCTTTTGCATTAAATTTGTTATGTTTTGTTTTGAGGTGCTGAATATCCTGTGAATTGTTCTTGTAGCCTTTATTTTTATGTATCCCCAAAAACCATAATATAGTGGCGTCAAATCCGAGGATCTTGGGAGGTGATAATCCTTCACTAATAAAATGACGTTTTGGGTTGCGTTAAAAAAAAACCCTGTAGAACGTCTTAAACGGTCCTTCTTGAATGGAAAAATTAAATTCAACAAGGCCTTTCAAGCCCTAAGTGCGCTTCCTCAATCGTATGCAGGAATGGATTATCTCCTGCAGAACAATACCTAAACCGGAGAATTCGTATTAGATTGGATGCGCTTAAACCATATCATTCCTCTAAGAATGAAGATTCAAAAGATAAAGTTAGAATTCTTAAAGTGGGGGACAGAGTCTTATGTCGAGATTACACCACGAGCAACAAGTATAACTGGGTTCTTGGTGAAGATATTCAGAAATTAGGAGTTTTACATTATATCGTAAAACTTGACAGTGGAAGAACATTAAAACGACACATTGACCGACTGAGAGCCACGCAAGTACCTAAGAAGCAAGAGGACCAAGAATGAACACGAACCACACAAGTACCTATGAAACAAGGACCAATACCTTTTGGTATTCCGAACCTGAAACCTACATTTCTTCCAAATACGGAAGGAACAGTTGAATATGAATCCCCACCTGCTGAAGATGAATCTCGAACAACTGAAGATGAATCCCCACCAGCTGAAGATGAATCCCCACCAACTGCATTACGAGCTCCAATTATATTCCAATTATATTCCGAATGCACAAGGAGCAGCTGAAGAATCCCTAACAACTGCGTTACGACGATCCGGGAGGGAAAAGAAGAAACCTTCTTACTTGAAAAGTTTTGTAACCAGCTAACCTAGAGGTCAAAACAAGTGGGGAAGAGTGTTGTATATTTACGACATTTCTATTTATTTATTTATTTCACAAACAATACATCATGTTTTGGCCTCGATAAGCAATGCTTAACATCGGGGGCCAATTTACATCTGAGAAATTAATTCATATAATACTATATATATATATATATATATATATATATATAATTACCTTATGCTATGCAAAATAAAAATTATTACAATTTACTAGTGTGGCATGAGGCGGGCTATTAATGTAATAACTATACCAAGTAGAAACTCACAAAACAAACATCTAACATGCAAGTTGAAATATACGTTTATATATATAACACTTTTTTTATCCCTTGGTATGGCAACCCTGCGCTACCATTCTCAATGCGAATGCTGCTGCAATGAAAAAGACATAAAGACATGCTAAGTGATAATTCGTGTTTGTGTTTGTTAGTTCATGAAAAGCTATGATTACTGATGCAAAGGAGCAATTAAACTTGAGGACTACGAATTGGAGCTGTAATCAATTACAACAGAAGCAATTTTAAAAGAAAAGAATCTTAATAAATATAAAATCCTTAGCCCTTGTGTTGTGTCAACTAACACTAACCTTGTTTTAAGAAGAGTTAACTAAAATATACTAACCAACTACTTAATAACTAACATAAGGGTGTTTGATAACTAACATCAATTCCGGTAAGTAAGCTAATATCTAACAGCCAACCTAGGCCTACAAGCCTATGTTATCTAATTCATTTTCCGTGTTCCTAACCCAAGTCCTACCCTAGCCTACCTGTCTTTCAAGAAGTGAGAACCCAAGGGCCCTAGATAGTTTTAGGCTGACCTGTCAAAGAAAAACTATCAGAAGAATTTGCAAAAAAGAAGATACGTTACTTAACATTAGGCCTAAGTTAGAATTTATATTATTATCGAGGGCTCCTAACAGTCTAACAAAAACAATAAAATTTCAAAAACGTAACAACGTGAATAAACTAAAACAATTAGCATAACATGAAATAAACTATATACATATCAAACTTAACAAGAATAAACTATACTTAGAACATGTAACCTCGATAAACTATCAATGAAGAAGACGTATCAAACTTAACATAACCAAAAACATAGCTTATCTATCCTATACTATATTTCTACTATACTATTTCTAATCAGTCACCTGATGTTATGTTTTGATTCATTCATAAATAGTTGTTTAGATAAACATTAGTTAAGGTAATAATTAATTTCCAATATTGTACTTTTAGCGAATTTCCCCTATAGGGAAGTAGCTATTACCGTAGGCGGCACGGTGAGACTTAAGCCCCGGACCATGTTATTTTTTCATTTTGAGGTCCCTAGACCCCAAAAACACCGTTCGTTAATTTTCATATATATGTATATATATATATATATATATATACCTGTCCGTAGGCGCGATAACTTTTGTAAAAAAGGTCCGATCTTGATGAAATTTGGAACAAACGTGTAAAGCGTCATTCATGACTTCGAGTTCGCAAACCAGCAAGATTGATTTACTCTAAGAAGGTTTTTTTCACAAAATAAAATTTATTTTCAAGATTTAACACCTTTTTACTAATTATTTTTAAACTTAATTGTCAAAAATGAATTCAGCTTAAAAAAACAAACAATTTAGCATTTTGAATTATTATTCTACGTCAATCCGTTGCTTAGATATTGGATAGTATTGGATGTGCTAAACACAGTACGTTGTCCAATATTGTTTTTAATTTTTCCCTCCAAAAAGTATAGTCACCCTGATTTGAGATGTTTTTTAAAAATACAATTCTGAACATATGATTAAATTTGCAGGTGTTGAATATTTTATTTGTGTTTATTTTGAATAGTTAGAGTTCATTGATCAAGATTTTGCAGAAAATATATACTATATAAAAAAATACAAATTATTTCTAAATTTAATAAAGAAAGTAAGAGCATTTGGAGGGGGGGGATGTCTCGGTCTAAACTGCCTGAAAATGTAGCATAATATATGATATGTTTAATTATGAGGATTGATAATATGTTTTATTGAAATTGGCTGGAGATGTAGGTCTGTTGCAACAGGGAAAAAGAGTTCCTTTGAAGCAGGAGAGAAGAATAAACTTCTACTTGAACTTACACCCTGCAACAAACACCGTTTGACGTTCCAACTGACGTCAAATCTCAATGTTTTAATTACTATAAAACTGACCATATGATTGAATTTAATTTTTTCATGAGATTGAATTATTTATTTGTTTTGATTGTTTTGAGTTCATTGGTTATATGTTTGTTGACATTTATATTCTATTACAGTTATTAAAAATTAAAAGACTAAGAATTATATAAAATACAAACGTGTATGTATTACTAATGAAAACCAATATGGTCTCTTTGTTAATTTTCCTCACGTTTAAAGCTCATGAATGATTAAATATGCGTTTTTAGTATATTATTTACTTAACGTATTCAAATGATACTTTCCTTCAAACAAGTTGAATGCTCACATATACAAAATAAATCCTATGGAAATTCGCTGAGTACGCAGGTCTGCTGCGACGGGGGTATTTATTGTATTTCAAATAAAGCGTGACTAATTCAATACTTCAAATGCGTGCAATATATTTCAAAGTTGTAATAAGAACCTAGACCCTCGACAGCGAGCGTCATGAGCGGCGAGCGTCATATTTCGTGCGGTGATGGCAGCGCCAAACAGGGAGGTGAAATGGCGAGTTTGCGGCGAACTTTCGACCTAATAACAGGTCGGCGACAACCTCGGAGTCAGGTGGCACTTCCGCGGGGAAAGTGTTCTTGTAAACTCAGATCAGTGACTTTCCAGATCAGATAAGTTTACCCGGGTGTCTCCGCGTCTGCGGGAGAGCCTCACAAAGAACCGGCAACTTGGACTATCGCTCTACTGAAGTTATCGTGTTCGTTGGAAAGTGTGCGGTCTGAACTCAGTCTTTTCGATTCTAAATGCGGTCGAACTAAGAAATTCTCAAGACATACTTTCAAAACTATTGGGCTCGTTGGATTTCAATAGCGCAATAAATACTTTTATAGAATGGTATGAAAAAACATTCACTAAGCAATTTCAATGGAAACAGTGTGAACATTTTCATCATTTTAGTACCTATCGAATTTACTAGATACATTTAAATAAGATTTACAATATACGATTTGAAGCATCGGTATGAAACTGACAGCTTGTAGATATAGTTTGACTATTCATATAAATTTCAATCTACTGAGGAGGAAGATTAAAATTTAAACTGTTTCAATGGAAATAGTTTAAATGAACACTTTTGCAATTCCTTAAGGATTGCAAATGTATGAAAAATTATTTATTTATTACTAATAAATTTCAGTGCTCGTATAAATTAAAAATGTATTTGAGCTCATTGTACTATATCAACGATACAGCCTAATTTTCTTCAATTTTGTAAAAATGTTATCGCCTTACGCTACAAGTTCTCAAACAAACCTTAGTTATCAAACATTTTCCTTTAGTTATCAAATATTCCAGTGTCAGAAGTTCTAATAGTAAATTACGGCTATGTAACGTACAAGGCTTTTCATCTTACTACGCAGAAAAAACATACTCTCAATGTCTCAATCATAACGTAGTCCTTGCATAAACATACGTTTCTCAGTCCTTCAAACCGAACCTATAACAAACAAAACAAACATTTGCTACAGATGCAGTGCTGCCATTTAATTACTCTAAAAAGCAACCAATAAACAAACATTAAACGTCGGTTTGCTGCAAATCAGCTGATTGTTTAGTTCCCTTTTATCCGGCTTAGGTCGGATAAATGTTTTTTCCGGCCTTGGACGGTAATGAGTAACTTTCGAGCCAAAAAAAGAACTGAAAACAGATGTTTTTGAGTCAGTATGAAGAAAAAATTATTCCATTATGTTTCATCAAAGACATAAGATGATACACATTAACATTAATAATAAAAATGTCTTAGTCTAGTTAGTTGAAATCATTTAGAAGATAAATAAACTAGACACGTGCGCAAATATTGGCTTTGCTTATTGCGTACTTTTCAAATCCACATCCATACAAAAGAAGGTAATTGGATTTAATTCCTAAAGTTTTATTCATACTGTCCACTCTGAGCTCCCGTGCAGCAAGTAACAGGGTGTAGGGAATTGTCGTGATGCAAATGAAGCGGCCAGCTACACCGACGATGACTTGAACCAAGGAAGCTATGAATCTTCCTCCACGTTGTTTATAGGCATCGCCATTTGCCTGGATGATATATGCTCTCCCAGGGATCCATGGGGTTTGTATCATGGATGACAGAAATAACATATAGTTCATTTCTGCAAAATGTATTTCCTCAATAAGGTGTAATATTAAAACTATTTTATAAAACTTAGAAATATTACAGTGTAAATACATTTCACATTTTTCATTTATTTCATCATTACATTTTTCAGTTATTATGATTAGTTTTAGATTTAGGGGTACTAAGTTTTTCTCAGATTTATCTTTCGTGAAACGCACCTATAGAACTCCAAATCGGTCCAAAAAAATCCCATCAGAAAAACTTTGTTGGAAGTAACTTCCGTGTAACGAATATTTGTAATGCTTTCAGGGAACTAATTGTTTAATCCTTGACCTGACACAAGAAAATCTTCAAAGATTTGCAACCTCTTACGCACTATATTTTGTTTTTTTTATTGTAACATTTGAATATACAGATCACTGATTGTCTTGTAAGAATCAAGTCCATTGCGAAAAATGTTAAAGATAAAATATTAAGTAAAAGGCTCAAACGTTGTAAATTTATAGGTATGCCTGTTACTCAACAACTTCGATCTCGCACAATCGTAACTGCGAAATGGAAAGTTGGGCGTGGTTTGAAAATAGGTAGAGAATATCTTCTCGTTTCATCACACACTGTAAATTTGGAAGGATTCTGCTGGTCTCTGGATGAATTCTCTTGACTTGTGCAATGATTGAAATTGAAATGGTGAAATATGGTTGAGTCTGAGAAGAAAAAAACCTTCTTTTTAATCACTGGATGAATTATAAACCACGTTTTAAATCACGTTAATATCACGTTTTAAATCCTAAAATACCCTTGTTACGCTGGAAGAAAATCTTAGTCGATACACACATTTCATAAGTTTTTAGATACTTTTTTGTACAAAACTCTTTGTTTGGTTTCTGTACAAAAAATAAGAAATTAGTAACAATTGAATTTTATTTTTATATAATTATTCATGCATATTTTGCGATAATTTGTAAGGGGATAATATTAGGGTAAAGGGTTTCAACATTTCTAAAGGAAGACTTATTATGCCAGTCAAAGTTTGATTCCTTCGAAACAATGAGTTTGAAACATTCAGTTGCTTTTTCAACCCAAATACAGAAGCATGATGAGCAGTATAAAAAGGACAGTCTGAGTAAAGTTGTAAACTTTGCAATTTATTAAAATATGACTAGTGTTTTCCGAAATATTGTCTTCTATGAAACTATAAAGAAATTACCTTTGTAGTTAAAGAAATATTCTTTGTAAATACTGTTGTTCTACGAGATTGTTGTTTAACGAATATTATAGTGAATAGTAACTTACAGCCCTTAGCAATCCAATAATTCCAATGATGTGATCGTCTGGTGATGTCGTCATTGGAGGAACGTGTCACGTATCATTTTTTTTATATTTTGTATATTTCACCTCCAGTGCCATTTTATAACGTTTTGATCGAGAACGATCCAAAGCCAGGTCTTGTTACTATCGGCGACCTTTTGTTAGATAGCATCATTAATTCATAGCCTAATGGCAAACGGCGACTGGACCCAGTTTCGATCCTGTCAGGAATCGAACCGGCGACCCTCGCGTTATTAGGTGAGCGCTTTATCCATTCGGCTTTCTATAGTGAATCATTAGTTATCAATGGATTTTTAACTTCTGTAAGTTACTATTTACTATAATATTATTATTTCTTTTAAAGACATATTTTAGGTGGGGTTATTATTAATATTTGAACATTATTAGGCTCCTACCCACCTTGAGGTATGTGGTGTCTGTCCAATTTTGCGAAGATTATTTGATCAGCCTAACCTCTTGTTTTACATATAAAAAATACGGAACACACGAATAACACACAGTACGTTAACACCACAATATTTACATCCGACGTTTCAGGAAACAAAATTAACGCTTCCCGTTTTCTAAGGAAAACTGCATGGGTAGCCGTAAGGCGGTCGGCTCGGTTGCGTGGTAAAAAAGTTTTTCAAGGATCCCCTAAGAAAACGGGAAGCGTTAATTTTGTTTCCCGAAACGTTGGGTGTAAATATTGTGGTGTTAACGTACTGTGTGTTATTCGTGTGTTTATGTATTTTTTTATGTGTAAAACAAGAGGTCAGGCTGATCAAATCTTCGCGAAATTGGACAGACACCACATACCTCAAGGTGGGTAGGAGCCTAATAATTTTCAAATATTATAATATTATTAGTGTAATATTGATTGAACAACGTTGTTTTAGCCGTCGATTGAATTATTACCCAAGCGCAATGGTTCTCGCACCGCTAGGCAGCCCCCCGGAACATCCGACGGTTGACATTTCCGAGATGCGGAGCGCTGACGGCAATTTGACGACGACTGATCTGTCCTGATGGCCGAGAGAAACTCGGTTGACGGTTTGTCGCAGCTATAACTGCATTGTCAACGCTGCGTTGTGCTCGGTCATCAGTCAGTTATCCGTAGTTCCTCGGGCCGATGATGCGCTCAGCTTATTGAACGGTTGTTATTCCGCTTTTCGAAACTCTTTCAGCGACCGAAGCGTCCATAAACGTAATAACAGAGAGGTTTTTTGGCGATCCATAACGAAACAAGAGGGTGATAACGATCCGTAAACGTTGATTGGTGGCGTTTGAACTGTTGACTTGGCGTAATTTCGTTCAACTCTCTCTTTAAATGATTCGTTACTGTAGATAAAATAAAATCGAGGAGAAGACATTTCTTTAAACTGTATTTTTACGAACGCTCTAGGAGATAAAATTCAGGAGTTGTAAGGGAGTTCAGAAATGGTTTATTGTAAAGGATTATTCAGGACAAAAACTGTTAGTACAGCGGATAAACTCATCATTTCTTCAGTCGGGGTGAAAAACAAATTAGTAGGAGATTTATTGTCAAAAGTCAAAACTTATGAAACGTATATTAAAGAATAATTATTAAACGTATATTAAAGAAAGTTTCCAAGCGATAATTACAACTTAAGTGGAGACTCTGCTAGCATTGATAAAAGATTAAGTTATACATTAGTGTTTGAAATTAAAATATATTTAGTAGATGAACATTTTCTATTATATTATATAACTTTCTTAATGAAAAGGAGACATTAGGACAGCACATTTAAAGTTACAGCACTAATAGCCTCCGGAAATACATACAATATTTAATGTTACTAAAATAAGTTTGAAACCATTGTCAAAGACTCACATACTTACTTTTTAGAGCGTAAAATGAATATATATTTCTAACTCAAAATGTTTTGACAATCATCTTTGCTTCATTCTATAGAAATCCTGATGTTTGTTTAACACAACTGCTACATAACCGTTTCATGCGCTTGCATGTAACATAACCCCCCCCCCCTCCACCACGCACACATACACAAACGCATAACAGTTATATCACGCAGTATCACTGTGGCCAGAATGACATAATGAGTTGGACATGGAAGTATCATTTGAGTAGGACGTCAGGAAGAGAGACGCGACACGCTTTCAGCCCCGGTCGTGGTTCCTACTGCAGGTGTCACGTGGGAGGAGGAGTTATGAAATTACACTCCGCGAAAACAATTTTGAAAAGTTACAAATGAGTTTTATATTGTAAACAAACCAACTGATTGATTAATTAAAAAAAATATTTGTTTATATTAAAGAGTAGTTATAGTGTAAAATTTAAAATCTCAGTTCAATTATTTTGCGATGGACTGGCTGTGTAAATGTATTGTTTGCCTTCCAATACAACAGTCGCAGGATCAATATTGTGAACTTAGCATTTGTTCAAAGTTTTGACTCGATAGACAGATAGACGAGATCAAAATATCTGTTGTCAGGCTGATCATTGGGCTTTGGTTAGTGAATCGTCAGTAAGTAACAAAGCTACCAAGTAATCTCATGCATTCTACAGAAACCATCGTTCATATTCCAGTCAACGCAGTTAGGTTTGAGTACCGGTCTCGAGTAGAAATACAATGTAATGAATATTTTATTGATTAGCATGGTACGTGTTGTTGTATTCATCACTGGGTATAAAAAAGGCCTTAACACTCTTAAAAACATATTAACACCTATGGTGTATTTACATAGAATACTATAAATATACACAAATAGTTGAAGATGGCGATCGATTTCGATCGGTCATATCTATCATCATCAGGCCCAACGAGAGACAGATACGTCATGGCATCCGTCCTTTTATCCTATTGGCTAGAAGCTAAAAGCCAATAGGATAAAAGAACGGACACCTGATGGATCTGCTCTTTGGTCGTGATGATGATTGGTGTGACCAATCGAAATCGATCGCCATCTTGAACTATTTGTGTATATTTAATATATTTTGGGCAAATACAGAATAAGTATACGTATATTTTTAAGTGCTGAAAGATATTTTGTATTTACAAACAATTTAATAAAATATAATATTATTTAGAGCGTTTCTTCTCACAAGAATATGTCTTGGCAGTTGAAAGACTTTGCCAAGGAACTAGTCAAACCATTAGAAATTTAATGGGAATATTGATAAGGCAAACGGATGGAAATTTCAAAAATCTTATTGTTGAGTTTACTTACCTAGGTCTTAATTCGTACCACAATATTTGAGCGATTTAGTAATTTATTGAGTCAGTGTGAAACCAAAGCTTTTAGTTTGGTGTGCTTTGAAGACATTCTGTGAAATTAATTGTACTTGACAAGTTAAAGTAGGGATATTGATGATAATTTCAGCTTAAAATAAGTTATAAATTTCGCAAGAAAGGACCTTGCTTATGTTAGGTAAATCGGCTATTGAATTCAGGTGGAATTTGCTATATCCTTTTCGTGGAAACTTCAAATAAGTAGATACAATAAATCAAATAACAAAACAAATAGTTTGAATTTCTTACAAAATCTGGAATTTTTTTTATAGAAAATTAAACTTTTCTGGCTAATTTTTAATGGAAACAACCCAAATAGCAATTTTCAGAAGCCCGTTATAGATTCCAGGTAATTCCCACCGACTTCCCATTAATTGTGTAAATTAATTCAAAAGCGAAAGTGAAGCGGTTCGTGTCCGCATTTAAATACGTGAGAGGAACGGCGTCGCGGTACCCAGATTGTACGGCCGTGAAAGTGAAATGAATTGGATGACCTGAGACCCGACATAAACAAACGCACACATGCAGAAACACACAGGCACACTCACACACATACACACACACACACACACACACACACACACACACACACACACACACACACGCACACACACACACACACACACACACACACACACACACACACACACACACACACACACATACTCTCAAAGACAGGTGAAGGGGGACTGCTACTTCGACACACCAATTAACCTGAATCGTCAAGACGCCAAATTGACCCATAATCCACTATACTTGGTCAATCTTAGATTATCAAACACATTTTATTCAAATGGATCTTCCAAGTTACCTAACTTGATCTCATCACTGAAAAATGTGGTTAGGGTACATTTTATGTGTTGATCTGCATAAATTAAAGTTATGTAGAAACGCCAGTCAAGATGTTGAATTATCGTAATATAATTTAAACATTCGATAACATCTACTTTTATAGAGAAGATTATATTGGAAGCAACGCCTCTTCATAGTCACTATAAGTTTATGTTGATCAATTATTGGATGCTGTTATTATGGATGCTGTGAATCATTATTACTTTTTTTATTTTTCCTCAGAAGATTTACTTGCTATTTAATGGTAGTTCGGATTATAAACTATCATAATTATTTTCTTCGTTGTGGTACAAGTAATTGGTAAAATAGGCTATGTACTTTTAGGAGTAAATAGGTTCGATTTTTGAACTTTATTATAAATCAATGTTCAATAGTTGGTAATTTATTGTGAAAAATAATTTAAAAGAGTCTTTTTATCGCAGACTTAATTTTTTTAGGATCATCAATTTTGATATTGGGGATAATTGTTCGATATATATGAACTCAATATTCTTTGAAGGAATAATTAATGTGATAAATAAAGTAGATTTCGGAAAGGTACGTGTGACAATATTTTGTTAGATTATTGATTTTCAGTTTACTTCATATTTATTAAAAGTAGTATAAAAAATTAATCTCTTTCTGTATATATGTATTATTATATATTATTATATAGTATAAATTATATATATAATTTATAATTTACGCATATAATACTTATATTTATATAATTTTTAAATATATCATCACATATGTATTTTCATGTATATATCATAAAGCTTAGTATTAGTTCGCCAATACAACCGATTCTGGTCGTAATATATGTGATAGGTAACTTAAAAAGTCTACTGAAATCGGTGAGCTGGAAGTTTCTTTTTTTTTAATGAGCGAGACCAACCCCTAAAATAACATTAAAGACATAAGGTGATGACAAAGAATATGTGGTGTTATTCTACATCAGTGAAAGTTGATATGTGGCAAGTACCTATTTTGATTGGGTATCTTGGATCCACCATATTGAATGTAATAACTTTTTTCAAAGGTAATCATAAGTTCTGGCACACCATTACAATAGTTATTTGTGTATTGAGAGAGTAAAGTACAACATTGACTGACGAGTGTAAATTAATTACTTACTGAATTGCAGTAAAATGCAGCCTACGGTGTCAATTCAATTTTTTTTCCGTGGAACCGGTTTCAAGTCAATGACGACTCATCTTCAGCCACTAAAACTTGGTATTTCACACTTCTGTGGTCGTCAACATTTCAAACATAAAGCACAATTTTTACACTGAACAGTCAGAAACAACACATACATTAAAATTAACATAAAAACATCGATGTTTTTATGTTAATTTTAATGTATGTAATGTAGCAAATAAATAAAATTCTATATCTCGCTTATTTCCAAACATATCCTAATGAAACTTGGTAGGTGGCTTGATCTGGTTGAGATCTACCACAGCTTAGCTTTAAATCGCCAATTTTTAACAATCCCGCAGGAGCAAACCTGCGTGCTCAACTCACAATTTTAACTAATGGGAAATAATAAAATTGTTTTCTTGCTTAATTCTCAACCTATCATAATAGAACCTGGTATGCGGCTTCATTTGGTTGAGATACACGGAATTAGAGCTTTAAACAATTTTTTTACACTCCCGGGGCAGCAAACCTGCGTGCTCACTTCCCAATGTTAACCTTATGGAGAATAAATATAATTTTATATCTCGCGTATTTAATAACATATTTAAATAAAACTTGGTATCTCGCTTCATCTGGTTAAAATACACCAGATTAAAGCTTTAAACCACTTTTTTATATTCCCGCGGCAGCAAACCTGCATACTCAATTCCTATGTTATTCTTATGAATAATACAGGCAATTATAAATTTTAACATTACTTCTATGATTTTTAAGATATTCACTTCCTTAAAACTCAGTCGATCCCACAATCCAATGTTAACTGTATTTTTCATCCAGTAACTGACCATTTTCTGGATAATATGGAAGAATAAACCAGCGATTTACATGAAAAATTAGGTTCTAACTTCCCTCTTCTTCAAAGTTAAAACGGTTCCAAGGGTTGTTTTTCATTTGTAAGGACCCTATCCCAATAAATATAATTATCTTGATTGTATTCATATTTCATTAAAAAAAATGTCAATAAGTATTAAATTAATTAATTTATAGCTTCGGTCAAAATAGCAACCCCTTGAATAGCTGTAGTTGAAAAACACCTTTAGATTTTTCTATAGCAACTTGGAACGACTAAATATCACACATTTATATAAAAATTCGTTTTCGGATTGTACTTTACCCTTTTTGTCAACGTGGAACCAGCGTCACTACTTTTTTACTTTATAGTGGTCGCTTTTAGCGAATTTCCCCTATAGGGAAGAAGCTATTACCGTAGGTCTCATGGTGAGACCTAAGCCCAAGACCATAATAACTTTTCGTTTTGGGGCCCCCAGAAGCAAAAAACACCGCTTTTTTACTTTATAGTGGTGAAAACTACCCCTATCCCAAAAATGTGTATGATTGCAGATTGAGTTAGAAAATCAATTGAAAAGATCTTTAAACGCCATAAGTATTTTTTTATCAGTACGTGATTACCAGAGAAAAATCTGTGATATCATTTTGGATTTTCGAAGCAAAGCATAGTTTATTCCATGAGCAATTTGTACTCAATTGTATAATTAAGTTCTCTATTTGTTACATACTAAAATATCATAAAGTGGCTAACCAGCTGATTTGATTCTTTGTTAACTTTTTTAATTCTAAAAGAACATGTCAACCCCTGAAAATAATGTTTCACATCTAAACAGATTTTTTTAAATATTGCATTTTCACACGAACACATAGGTATATATATAAAAAAACTACACCTAAGTGAAAAAAACTCATCAAAATTGTTAAGGCCTTTTTCGAAATCTGCGAAATTTAAATACAAGAATTTCTCAAAAAATAAGATTAAGAAATAAATTTTTATTGGTTATTTTTAAGACAATTTTTAACATTTAAACAAACGCGTGAATTATGTTCTAAAATCTTCAGCTTAGTCTTCTTCTTCTTCGTCATTTCTTTCAATTTCTATACAATCTACATCCTCTTCAGCTTCTTCGTCTTCTTCCTGATCCACTATTGGAGCACAGTTTTGGCAGTTGTCTCCACTGCATGTTATACATGCCGAGTTGCAGAAGAGGCCCACTCGTCGGCAACCGCAGGCTGAGCCACAACCTTTTTTACATGAGCAAAAGATTATCTTTAAAAGCTCTTCTGGTGCAGGTTTAGTTTTCCGTCAATTTTAATCCAACCCCAATCAAGCATATTTATAGTTTAATTTCCGAGCCACAACTGGGTTTGTAAATAAACCCTTTTATATGTTCATTCAAGGCATTAATTGTTGGGACGAGTGAGGCCAGCTTCACTGTATTTTTTTCGTGGTGGCCTTTATACAATATCTTGAAGGTGAACGTTTGAAAGTTATTAGCCTTTAACGATTGTCAACAATGAAAGCCGCGCACTCTTTCCCTTTCCGCTCGTGGTGGGAAACAGCTGAACCGGTAGAAGTGTTGCCAACTTAGTTAAAAAAATAGATTCCCAAAGATATAGATACCACAAAAAGTAGATGGTAGGTGAACATTAGAAAGTTATTAGTATTTAAAAGAACTTTATAGTAATATAAATAGTAACAAACTACTAAATATTTTAAAATTTTCATGTTTTCATGGCTACCAACCTATAAAAACATTTTTGTTATTGAAAAAAAAAACAATCTGTACATTATTTGAGATAATTGTTAAAATATGTACTTGGTTTATCAGCCATAACTCGGTCAATTTTTAAGCTACGAAGGTTTTCTAAGTATCATTTTGTACGTTTTTTTAGGATCTATAAGATCACAGAGTAGTATTTGTTTTTCAACCCTTTAAAAAAAACGGGGTGAGCTGAAAGGGGCTGAAAATATCAGTAATTATCAACAATTTAAGACTTTGAACGCCTGTATCATCGTTAATTATTGTCAAAAAGATAAAAAAAGGTATAAAAATTTGTATCAAATCAATCGCTACAATTTTTTACTCTACATAATTTTTCGTATTACCTATAGATTTAGAGTTATTTTGAAAGAGAGGTATTTTTTTGTTATTGCTAAGATTCCCTTTTTATTTTAAATTCACATTTTTTCCAAAAATAAACTCTAAAAAGAGTTCAAACTTCTTGAGCCTATTGAAAACACATAATTAAAGGGAATTGCAGAGCGGTAAGGATTAATTTCAATTTGAGTCCTAATTGGGGGTTGATATTTCAAGATTTCTATCGCCGAAAAATTATAAACCAACTTTATTTTGATCATAACTCGCTTAATTTTTACGATAATAACTTTAAAAAAAAAAACAAAATTAAAGGTTTTTTTGATGATCTTTAAGAAAGATTCAGTAGGTTTTCCTCGAAAAACCTTTAGTTTTTTAGTTATTTCACATTGAAATTGTGCGTTTTGGCGTTTGACGAATTAAAACCACTCTTAAACAAGCCATAACTTGGCTCCATCTGGGTTTACAGACTTCACAAGCCCACCATTTTCTTTGTTTTTTTATAAGCTACAATTTGTTAACAACTTTTCCGCTAAACCTCTTAGTTTTTGAGTTATTTGTGGAAAACCATTTGAAAAAGTGATTTTTTGGGGGGGAAAATCGGCAATTTCAATCGTGAATATCTCGAAAAGTATTAACTTTAAGAAAAAACTTTATAGAACAAAATTTGCTTAGAATTTCTCAATATATCCATTTCCGGGCTTAGTTTCAATGTAACAATTTTCACCCCCTAGAAGGGGTGGCACGCACCCCCTGGGAAAAAGCAACCCTTAAAACATTTTTAACTTTGAAGTAGAGGGTAAGTAGAACCTAAATCCAAATTTTCATGCAAATCGGTGCTGTCCGAAAAAATTCTCCAGGGAAATGGCCAGTTACTGGACTACAAGTTTTAGTGGCTGAAGATGAGTCGTCATTGACTTGAAACCGGTTCCACGGGAAAAAAAATAGAATTGACACCTTAGGCTGCATTTTACTGCAATTCAGTAAGTAATTATATACAAGGTGTCTAGGCTTAAAAAGAAAATGTAAATTAATGTTGGCACCCTAGCTTGCAAGGGCGAAAATTTTCACGGGAGAGACAATGTGCTTTACTCCCGAAGCACACAACATTTTCCCTCACCTGCAATAATAAATATCCTGAGCATAAACATTTACTTTATTAACTTAGTAAGTAATCAAAAATATCCATTTTGTTTCGTTCTGCTACTAGCCCTTGAACCGGGTACCTGCAACTATGCATGTAGGTTGCAGTCAGCTGATTGTTGCTATGTTAGTACATGCTTAATTCTTAAATGTTCTCACTGCTGATTGTTGTTAATGATATTCTTAATTGATTATTCCTGCAACTAAATTAGCTGTTAGCGCCTGTATTCGTACAGCTGAAACATATTTGCATATGTGCGTGGAAATTTGTAGGCGCTCTAATAGTTATTATTATGTGTTTACTTTGTCTCCCGCCGGCGCCAGGAGACAAAGTAATTACTTTACTCCCACTGGAAGATAAATTCTTATGTGTTTACTTTGTCTCCCGCCGGGAGACAAAGTAATTACTTTATTCCCACTGGAAGATAAATTATCATTTTAATCATCCATTACACGAATAAAAAGTTACTAAACATAGCAGGTGAAGGAAAACTAATTTTCACCCTAATTACAATACTGAGATTCGTTTTTTGGAGATCTTTATTCATTTTCAAGATCAAACGAAGATTCTTCTCTGTACAGTCCTAATGCGTGTATCCATATACTGCGACCACAATCCGTTGAAAACAGTTTGTAAGTATTTAATTTAAATTTGGTGATTATTTTCCCTAAATCTATCCGTCTCTTAGTTAAATGTTCTTTACATGGAATTTTTTCTACGAACGGGTTTCACGCTTATGTTCTTCAATTTACATTAAACTTAAGTCAGCTAGCCACCAAAATGAAGCATGATACAAAAGTTCTAAGAAGCGTATTAAAATGCTTAAAATCATGTTAGTTAATTTTTTTGGGTCAGTTTTTTTGGCTAACAAGCTCAGATTGATTTTTCATGTTTTTAAATGTTGTTCCGATCGTTAATTTATTTTAGCCTTTTACTAAAAGCATTGTTTCTCCTAATTAGTTTAAACGTTTTTACATAGAGCGCATTTATTAATAAATTCCCCTTATATTAAATGCGGAGGTAATATTTTATTGTATTATATTTATAATAATATTAATAGATGTTTTTTATTTATATCATTATTATTTTGGTTATATTATGTTTATTATGACATATAAAGTTTATTTTGTGTTAGTTTGAATACACATATTTTCTTTAGAGGTAAGAAGATTATCCTGCAGTGAACTATGTCAGAATTTTAAAAGCTAAAGTTATATTAATGGATTCTATGAAACTATTAGAAATATACTTTTATTGTAATTGGACCGGTGGACTGTTTCAAAACTTACAACTCTCCGAGACCGCATACAAATGGAGAGCGTATAATGAAGGGAACGCGCTAAAGTAGGACGACGATAAGGTCGGGCAGCGTCAAATCTAGATTTTTTTCCGTCCTGAGTTGTCGCCGTCCGACTTTGACGTTTCTGTACAAAAATGAAACAGTCCGGGTTTGGCACCTGACGCTCCCGACGAATCGGGACTGTTTCAAAACATTCCGGGTTTGACGCTGTCCGACTTCGTCGCTGTCCGACTTTGACGTTTTGGGAATTTTAAACATTCCGGATTTGACGCTGTCCGACTCTAGTAGCGTCCGTAGAAGAAAGTCGGTGGAGTCTGATTTCAATCTGGAAACCCTAGGTCGTTAACAATAGGAGCAGCAGAGTGAATGTTCAGAAGTGAAATGAAGACATGAAGACACGTCTGGAGTTCAGCACGTCCAGCGGTCATTGTCTTCCAATACGTCGCGTCCTGTCCGCTTTCTGGACAGGACTCGGACTGGTCCTGGTCCTCAGCTCTCGAAGCTGTCCGTCCCGACAACTGACCGTCTCTCTCTCACACTCTCTCCCCCCTGCTCTCCTCTCTGCACCCCTCTCTCTCTCATGTATATCCCCCATCGGATTCCCCTTACCGCGGATTTGTTGAAAGGTTGGAAGATTTTGTAAGTACTGTACCACACGTTAAATTGTTTTTATTCCAAACTTCCAACTTAGTAGTCTGAAAAAGGAGCCCCACACACCGGGTGGCTCGTGATCCACCTGACGGTGCGTAAATGCATTTCCCCCCAAATGCACCACCATCCCAGTATCCCAGTGGACCTGGCCGTGGGTCCCCTAGTGACTCGCTGGAAATGGCAAAATAACACTTAGGATTAAGACAAGAATGGGACAGAAGGAAGGAGACGGGAGTGTAGCAAGATTAGATAAATAGATTAAGTTAGTTATAATAAAATCAAAAATTAAAATGCGAAAGAAAAGAAAGAAAAAGCTGAAGGAATGTGAAAAAATCGAGGTATACCGGAAGATGGGAACTTGGGAAGGAAGCAAAAAGAAATGAAAAAAGAACAACTTATAACTTGTTGGTAATACAATTCATCTTTTTCTTTCCTTAATGCAATGTGTCATTTTTTAATTTTACTCAAATATACTTAATTTACTTTATGAAGTAATGCCTATAATTTATTATTCGTCCTTAGACTGATCTAGATTTATTAGTGCATTGACTTTTAATTTCGCTCTTTAACACTTGGGGGAACTGAACTTGTTGGCGGCTTAGCCTGAGTCCTTGAATAATAATCTGGTACCAGTAAAGTCTAGCAAAACAATATTTTATTTTGGGATAGCATCTATATGACAGTTTAAAAATCAATAAAAATGACATTACCTTTACCGTCAACCAATCTTGTTTCTGCACTACACATTGTTTCACTTGACGACACGTATAGCTTAAGAATATATTGAATTTTTCCCCTTAGTAAGTCAAAATCTACGATTAATGTAGATATGCTACAGAGTATGAGATAGGACGTAATGAATCAACTTACTTGTCTGTGGTCGCAATCAAGGCTATAAAACATTCTATTAGGTTCTATAGTGTTCGTCATCGTATATACGAGAAAGGGAGATACAAAATAACTAAATTAGTAAAGGTCTTCTTGAAACTATGAAGCTTAATCTTATGAACACTGGGGTGTAAATTTGCATAAATTGACTACATTAACTATAATTTTACTAATTATTTATTATGCATGTATTACCTCTAGAAAATTATCTGTAAAACACTATACAACTGCGTTATGCCTAATGCAAATTTAGTAGTAAGTAAAACAATTTTCCAATCAAATGTAACCATGAAATGAGTATCGAAGGAACAGGGACCAATTCCTCCCGTGAACCGGGAATAATCATAAAGCAGCAGGTACAGTCGCCAGCCCTTAGTAGCCTCAAACACCGTGTTATCAACTCTATAATCTGGATATGAAGAGAGAGGTTTATGGATCGGGGGAAAGTGTATCTTTACTGCTTTCTGTACTAAACGTTACGCAATAGGTGTTATTTATGTCGCTATAAAACGGATCGGTCATCGCTTAAAGTGTTGCGGTATGTTTATAGGTAATAAAAATAGTACGGCAGCGTAAACTGAAAGAGTTTTATTATTTATGCTTTTATCATTGCAAGGGAAAGCGCTCTTTTAATTATATGTATATTAAACCACATTAAATGGAAGGTTAGCATTATTTTAAAAAATCTGTTTTTATTAAATACTATTTATATGGCTCAAAATCTTTTTTTTTGCCCACGAAAATCATTTTTTTAAGTAACAAATGTTGTATTACAAGAAACGAAAAAGTAATTTACAGTTAACTCAAAGCTATAATTTCCAAGCAATTAATGTAGTTTTTTGTGATAATTAATTCTGGTTGTGTTTGTGGTTAGTTATTTTAAAAAGACATGAACATCGTGCTTCTTTTTAAATCAAGGGAAGCCTTAACGTAAGTGAGTTCCTCTCAATGATACCACTTAGCTCCTCCATTACTAAGATTTACGGCTAGAAACTCTTGTCGAGTTCAAGGCGCTTTTATATTTTTCCTCCCTTAATTCACATCAGCTCATTATCTTGGCTAAACTATCACATCATAACATGCTTTTTATAAGATAATATCCCTTAAATATTGAAGACTGAGAGGTATCATAATACAGTATAAAATTGGTGCCATAAACCTGTCATTTAGTATTCTGCGCTGTAATTCCTTACAGCTTATAGTTTTGATTAATTTTGTAATGATTCAAGTAATTTTCAGCAGTTTTTTTCTATAAATTCAGTTTTAAGTCAAAAGGAAAATATAAAATAATTTCTTCTAACAAGTTCAATAGCCTTTGATTAAATAACTTAAATGGAGTCAAGCTGAGATTATTTTACTTTGACAGTGGTAATTTTCTTTTAAGAAATATTTTGTTTTTTCTTAAATGGATAAACAAAAATTGAAACATACAATATGTTATTAAGTTTGTATATTATTTTACCAAATCATAAAATTAATCTGTTTATAATTATACTCGTAAGATGGGTGAAACTAACTTAATCATTATTTTAAATTTGAGTCTTTCTCTAATTGTAGAGTTCATTATGATCAACCACTTTATTTGTAAATGCAGATATAAATAACAACAGTCCTGTTGAAAGGGAGATTTCTATCCAAAACATTTATTACCGCTGAATAATATGTTTAACGAAAAAAAGGTGTAAAAGTTATATAAATATAATAATGGTTACCATAAGGTTTTTTACTGAATACTTTTGAATTGAATTCAAATTCTATTTTGTACCTGCACAGATGCAGGTACAAAAATAAAAAATTAAAAAATAAATAAAAATAAAAATTTAAATGAAAAAAATTAAAATTTAAAATCAAATTTTTTATGCAGGTATAAAAATAAATTTCGCACAGAAAAATAGATTTGTCGGAACAACAAAAACATTTGCAGGTTGTATATCTGCAAATGCTTTTTGCTCGGTTACCAATGTTTTGTTGTTCCAACAAATCTATTTCGTTTTTTCCGACAAAACAATTGTTAAACCGAGCAAAAACCATTTACAGATATACAAGTTGCAAATGTTTTTCTTGTTCCAACAAATCTATTTTTTCTGTGTGTAGAATGTTTAAAGCTACGTTACCCTATTAACCTTTGAGCTGGCTAAAGAAAACATGATAAAACGTTTAACTAGCGTAAAAGAGAATATGACCTGGATAAAAGTAAAAGGTCAGTTTAACTTGGGTCCCTCCCCACAGTGGTCACCGTGATGCATAGTCCGAAGTCCATCTAAACTAATCCAATCTGCATCCAATACATTGGATAACCACCCAAGCCGCCGCGCTGTCGAAACTAGAGTAATCCAATCAGTCGGCCTGCTGGCGGATAATTGGCAAAAAGTGCGTTAAGCGGTTTGCCATATCCAATTATGCAGCTTGGACATTGTCAAATTTCACAGTCAATTTACATATAAGCTTAAACCGCGAGGAAAAATATCTATATGATTTTAAGTAGAGTTTACTCTATTATGCGTATACAATTGAGGCAGTTTTATAGGTTTGTAAAAGAAAAAGGTAAAGAAAAGAAAATAAAAATAAAAGAAAAGAAGAAAAATAAATGCAAAGGATTGAAAGGTTCTTAAAATTAACAGTAAAATAAAAAAAATCCATAAAATACAGGGTGTACAATAAGAAAAATCAAAGTTTACCACCAGATTGGAAAATGGCAGCCATATACACGAAATTCGAATTTACATTTTTGATTGTCTTGAAAAAGTAGGTGAAATCCCCAAATAAAGTTTTTTTCTAAATCTAATTGTTTCTGAGATGCCAATGGTGGCACAGTTAAAGTATAAGTTAGACACCCTATAGGATAATTATGTATTACGTTGCGTATTAATTGTATTTTTGACTGAACTGCCGACATTGTTTTCGTGATAAACACAATTACTTTATTTGATTTGACAGTTTGATATAAAAGGTGTTAATTATAATTAGTCTAATGGCAGGGCAATACCTATTGTTTAATTAGTTATTGCTGATCCCTCCATAAGAAATAAAAAAAATAAAAACCTAAAGATCTACTTAGGATCTAGATGTAAGTTAGAAGTAATTTTCCTCATTAGATCAAAAGTGAATCGTCACCCAATTCTTTAAACAAAACACATTTTAGTTATGAATTCTATCAATCTGGGGTTTGCTTTTGAATTATTAACTTTACCAGAAGGGCACTTCCATCCATCATGTTCAAATCTTTTCTTAATATTTTCTTATTAGAGATTTAATTTGAAGTAAAAAACATGAATAAATGGCAGTCAAAAATTATTTCTCAACGATTTAGAAAACTAAAATATCTGGTATACAATGTTTTGAAATACCTTTCGGCCAGTTAAAATAATCTGAAAAATCAGCTACACCATAAAAAGATTTGGAAATATGAAAAAGAGTCCCAAAGCAATTTATTAATTTTTGCTAACCTTTTTAATTCTTTCTGTTCATTTAGTCGAGTAACATGTTTGTCTTTTCGATTCTAGTAATTTTCTTTCAATTATTGCATTGAAAGATTTTCGTATTCAGAATTCCCAATGAATGCGTTTAAAGAATGTGTTGAGATTCACACGTATGTAAGATACGTGTGAGTTGACTTTTCGATCTACAATTAATTCATGCCAAATGGTATTTCTTTGGACAGGAATTTAATACCTAATATATGCTAAGGACTTGACATAAGGTCAATGAAGTGAATTATGTAACTGATGAAGTTGTTGGTTGTGTGGATGTGATAGGTTGCTGGGAATAACTAAATATGGATCAAGGCCGGAACATGGATCTATGGTACAATAAGGTAATCCTGTATTGTCAAGAAAGGATTGGTCAGAGAAATAATTACTAAAAACTGTGAAATGAATAGGATAATTTCATCTAGGTGGAAGGTTTACCCTGAGGTCGATCGTGCCCGTTGCCATATAGTCACCAAAGCCAGCTTTGATGAACAATAATTAAGTATTTAATTCCATATACGACTATTTAATGCCACTAGGGCCTACCTTGCGTGTGACTGAGAATAACTGTCTGAATTTAAGCGTAACGGTGAAACCACTGATTACTATAATTCTGAATAAAGGTTTAATGAACTATTGAATTAAGTGAAGGTTGGCAAGAGAAATACGAGAAACAATATTTCCTGTTGAAAGCTACATTGATAATATTTTAAAGGCTCGCCTCTGGAGAGGCGAAACCCACAGAAAACTACATCTAAAACCCCCAACTAGTATTTTCCCCCCCAGCACCCCAAAACCAAGCTAACTAAAACATAATAATTGGTTGACATCAATTTAGAGAAAAAGTCCTAATACTTAGGGTACTTATCCGGTTAAACAGCGATGTGCCGGGCCCCGCGGTCAGATGCCAGGGGTTTCAAATCCAAAATTTCCCTCTGACTGTCTTTCTAGAAGGTTCAGGTGGACTGGCCTCTGTTCAGGTATTATGGCCAGTACCTGGTTTCGCGCTATATATATATAAAGGTGACGCGCACGGCACAATTTTTACCTGCATTTTTGCTGTCATGGTTTCATTTCCAAGAACAGATCAAAACAGCCAAGATGTCTTCACATGGTTATGGTATAATAATTCCAACCTACTCATCTCAAAAAGTTAGTCCTGGCAGAGAAATACCATGTTCACCCTAATCCCAGCTGCCGGTACGGTGCTCCCACATTAGCCTAGGCGAAAGCCGACCAAATTAACAGTTTTACTGCCGAGAAAGTGTTCCTGGGACTCCGGTTCCCGGTGTAGAATGATCCTGCGGAAGTCACAAGCTGTAACTGTCATCGGGGCGATGGGAAATACTACAACTCCAGGCAGATGTCCGCATTCCTTTATTGTTTTCATTACAGATATAAATTTTCTCCGGACTTTATAACCGTAAAAACACATGTCCGCTTGAGTAAGAAATGAGCGGTTTCTGCACTTCCTTCCTCGCTGTTATGATGTCTTGATGAAGATTAAGGTTTATACAGAAGAACCTCAGTTTTTCAACCTCGATATAGTTCAAAGAACTCTATAGTTTGTGTATTTCGTCTGTTTTCTTAAAAAAACAATAATATAAGAAATTCACCAATATTTCTATAATTTTTATTGCATAAGCTACATACCTTTAAAATGAGAATATTTGGGTTCTCGAGCCTGAATTTATTGAATTCATATTTCGTTGATTCAGTTAAAAATTTATCTCTAAAGTTCCATGTCGAACTCTACAGTTTAAACTGAATTAAGCGCAAATAAACCTATTCAAACATGAACTAATGTATATTCAGTACTCGTAATCGGCGGTCAATCTGATTTGGTTGTACAGTACTCATTTTCGAGAGGTCACAAGGCGGAATGCTGGTCAATCGACACCGAGAGGCGATGAACGACTTAAAATAAAAGAAAACAATAGCCTTGCAATGCAATAATTTCTCCTTAAAACGAAGCATACACCCTTAGTTTTATCGTATCCGCTTATTGCCATCAGTAAGAACATAGGCAGGGCTGTAGAAAAAAGAGCGTATGAAGGTAGAGATAATTTGTTTTAGTAATTTTATTGGCTCGGGTCTGTGTTATTTACAATATGAAAATTTTATGATGTGGATATCATTTAGTTGTTGTTACGACAACAGAGAATGGAAAAAACTACTATATGGTAGGTGCTTTTTTCTTTTACTGATCATTATTTCGTCGTCGTGGTGCATTTTAGGTGTAGAGTGGACACTCTTGGTAAGATGAAAACTGTTCCTTGCATTTTATTACAAAATTAGTGGTTTTGATGGTTAAATCTCCACAACAGATTAAAAAAATTATAAAAGAGTATTTTATTGCTCAACATAATTTTTAATATTTTAAAGCATTCGTTTCATGTATATATAGTTACATCTTTTAGTTCTAAAGTGCTTAAGCTGATGTTTCAGATTAATGCGGGATATTTTTTTTATATATTTTTTGGTTATCGGACGTAAATTGTTATATTAACTGTTCATTTAATCTCGAAAAATAATACTTAAGTTTAAAGAACTATGAACCACCTATTAAGTAAACTACTATTAAATGACAGGAATTTCTGAGGTAGGTTAATTTGATTAGACTATAATTAATTAAACTGATATTGATTATTACCGATATTTTAACTGTGAATAGCACACAGGTGTCTCATAAATTACGTAACAAATGGATTTCAAATGTTTTCCTAAGAAAACAACTCATTACGTAAAACCTTATAGTCCAGTCAACGAATGCTAAAAAAAAAGTATAGAGGGAATTGCATAGAACACAATTTTTGACTTTGCAGCTTTGTTTGGACTACTTAAGAGGTGAACATATTAAAAGTCCCCGTCCGTAGCCCTTTAGCGTGGGGAGGGAGGGGGTCTGAAGGTACAATTTTTTTGTTTATCCTAAATATCTTCAAAACTATCAACTTTTAGTATTACCTATTAAATTGGAAATATAATTTTATTTAATTTTCCAATTTAATAGGTAATTCTAAAAGTTGATAGTTTTCAGGTTATTTAAGAAAAACCAATAAAAAGGTACCTGCAGACCCCCCTCCCTCCCCCCCCCCCTCAAGGGCTACGGGCGGGGACTTTTGATATGTTTACCTCCTAACTAGTTCAAACAAAGCTGCAAAGTCGAAAATTGTGTTCCAAAACATTAATCCCTAATTTACCTTTCCGTTGCCTGGACTATTACCCGGTATGCCGTTAATTGTGAAGCCGTTATAAGTTAACATTTTTTATTATAAAACAGGTCTTCCGAGAAAACATTTTAACTTAATTTTCTAGCCTTTAAATATTTTCTAAAACAAAGATAGCTTTTATTCCCTATTTTGTTGTTTTTTATCTCGACAATGTGTTAGAGTAAAATATTGATTCTGCAATTAAATTATTAAAACCAAAAAGTCATTGTTTTCATAGATCAATTCCCATAATAGATTGTTAAATATTATTTTGAGTCAAGCTGTCAGAGAGAGGGGATAATGAAAAAGCTTCAAAATCGCTTTGTGCCCCAAAACAAAGCGGCAGGATAAAAACACCGGCACTAAATTGCTTCCCTGAACAACCCCGCGCTCACTGGATCCGCCTTTGTTGATGCTATTTTGTCTTTTACTCATACAATCCAATTTCATTAACGTGTGTCTCTGAAAGGTAAACTATCAATTAGAACAATACCCCAGGAAATTTCGTTGGTTCCTTTAACAATAAACAAAAGCATATGCGTTTGTGTCATTTAATATTCTTTTTATTACATATAAATTTGAAGGACAAACATTAAAAATGTTCATGTTGCTCTGTTTAGAATATATTATAACCTTCGATATCAATTGTTAACTCCTCCCAGATGATTGATGACGGACGGATTGATGTTGATGATTGATTGACTTTAAAGGAAATGTGTCTCAAAGATTTAAAATGAAGGCATTGACATACTTATTAACTTGAAATTAAAATGTTAAATACTCTCATTATGGTGGTTAAAGTGCTCTAACATTTTAATTAAATCTTCGTTTATAAACAATCCCAGTATAATTATCTGATGCGCTCGGATCGTATGTTTGAATCATGATTAATCGTGCTAAACTGTTTATCCAGTCGACAATATTGCTGTTCAAACTAATCAATGCATTTATTCATCTTTTCCATCTTTATTCCTGATTATCATAGATGTAATGGTAGACCATACGAAATTCGAGGCAACAGGAGGATTTGTTTATTTTATTAGTAAAATATTTAAATATAGCATCTACAAGGAATTGATTCTATGTTTGCTAAGGATAGGTTCTGGAGTTTTAAGGTTACGAAAGTGCGTTCAAACCATACTTTTTACCAGGTCAGGACCGTGAGAATAGCACCATAGTGACTAAGTACGGTAACCGAGTTGACGTAACATCCCGGAAAATAACGGCTTCAGGCTCAAATAATAATTTATACAGGGTGTCCGGAAATTATGGCGAAATATTGTAGTGTATGTTATGAGAGACAAAAATAAGACAATTTTTTATATAAACATAGGCCCTAAAGTGCTACGTTTTCCGTTTGTGTTTTTTACTTGTTTAGTTATATTTCACGAACCTGTTTACGTAAACATCAAAACTTGATACGTGGATGATCTCTATCAAGAACTACTTATGTAAGAAGTATAACGTTTCTGTTTTGAACCATTTCAAAATGGCGATTATTTTTTTGTTTTCAAAGCTAAATATCTTTAAAAAAATATAAATTAAAAAATATGTAAGGTTCAAAAAAGTTTCGAAAATTAATCCAATTAACGCTAATATGATGATGATGATGACCGGACTACTATTAACGGAAAAATTGTAACATTTCTGAATAAAAACATGGTTCTTTAGTATATAATGTCTGCAATTAGCATGTTTTTATTCGGAAAATTTACAGTTTCTCCCTTATTAGTTGTCTGATAATTATAATCTTAATATCAGCGTCAATTCAATTTCCAAACCTTTTTATACCTTGTATATCTTTTCTAAAATTTACGGTTTTTAAGATATTTAGCATTGGAAGTAAAAAAAAAAACAGTCGCTTTTATGAAATGGTTAAAAGTAGAATTTTTATACTTTTGACAAAAACAGTTCTCAATAGTGGTCATACCTTAAGAGGTTCTTGAGATATGTAAAACTCACAAACAGACACACAAACGGACAACGAAACACTTTAGGACCTATGTTTATGTAAACTTAATTCTTACTTTTACCCCTTCTATCATATACTAAAATATTTTACCATAATTTACGGACACCCTGTATATGTATTATACCCCTTTGTTGGAAATTTGGAAGGTAGGTCATTGCACACACTTTTCTACGATTACGTTTAGCTCTACCGTTTACAGATTTGACAAGGTAATACACAGTATTTTGTTTCTGTTGCAGCATCCACCGAAGTACGAGTTCGGCTACGACCTGAAGGACGGCTACGGGGGCTCCCAGGGCCACTTGGAGACCAGGGATGGCGAGTTCGCCCTGGGGAAGTACTACGTCAGTTTGCCCAACAACGAGCAGAAGGTGGGAAATACAACGATCGATGATTAAACATAATTACTCATGCATTTCACTAATAAATGCTATTGAATTTTTAATACGCATGGGAATGTTTAAATCCTGAAACATTTGAAGCGGAAGGATTTCAGCTTGCAAGGCTTCCTGTTACGTTCAATAAGGAATTTAATCTAATTCCAATTTTAAACCTATTCTCTCATTTGAGCAGCGTTGTCTTGTATGCTTGCTTGCTTGTTTGTTTGCACAATTATCTCAAAAACGGCTCCAAGAATTTCCTTCCAAGCCTGCATCAATCCTGTACATTTATACAAGCAGTATAATCTTGTACGATTGCTTGCTTGCTTATTTGTTTGCACTATTATCTGAAAAACAGCTTCGAGGATTTCTTTCCAGGAAGTCTGGATTAAAGTAATTCATTACTCAAAATAGTCTTATATGCAAATTATACTTGGCCAGAGAAAATATAATATTGTATTAAAATAAATTTTAAAGTTATACAATTTTGTCATTGTCTTTATGAGTTGATATGAGAGCAAAGAAATAAACTAGGAAAGTGTAAACAAGTGAAGTAATCATAATAGCCGTTTCCATCTTCAGCCATGAAGGAAAAATCAGCGTGTGGGATCAAGATTTCATGGATTTTTGGACACTCAAGTATTTTATAGTAGGCTATTTGGATGGTCTATTATAGAATAATACACAGCAAGGCTCAGTTCACCAGGTGCTCTAATTATCATTACAGGAAATATGTATTGATTAAGTATAACAGTTGTATGTATCCGGATACTAGATACAACTTCTTGCCGCATAAAAGAAGCAGAGTTATATGATTTTTAATTCAGAACAAAAAATCACATGACTTCAATTGTTCTGTAATTGTAATGTAAAATGTACGTTCAAACCAAAGAATATTTTATAAAAACAAATTTAAAAAAAATTTAATATAAAGACAACTCAAACAAAAATGAAATGTAAAACTTATACTTCTTTATAAGAGTGCATTAGTTCTCTCATTTGAAAGACAACAGTAAATTATCCTGTAGCATTAAAACTTGTACAGGGGTTTTTTAAACGCAACCTATTTTTAAGATTGAATGATGAATAGAATAATAAAAATATGAAATATAAATATGAAATGAGTATTGTTTTGTTGCACAATATACACAGTATACACAATATACACAATAGAGCACAATATACACACAATATACACAATAGAGCACAGATTTGTTTTGCACAAATCTGTGCTCTCTCTATCAAATTCCTAAACAAGTGTTGCAAAGTACATCTTTGAATTTCTAGAATTAAATTTGTTATTTTTGTTTTAAAGTGCTGAATATCATGTGAATTGTTTTCGTAGTCTTTACTTCTTGTGTATCACCAAGGAAAATAATATAGTGGGGTCAAATCCAGGGATCTTGGAGGGGGGGAGTCACCCTTCACTGATAAAATAAAGTTTTGGGTTGCGTTAAAAAAAACAGCATATGTGAAACCTTAATCAAAATTAGTACGTCAAATTTGATGTGGAGCTTAAAAATGACTCAAGAACCGCCATGAATGAAGTTTATCCGTCTGTTGATGGGTCACGTGTGCAGGTGGACTACTTCGCCGACGACTGGGGCTTCCACCCGCTGGTGGAGTACAAGACGTCGTCCGCCTCGTCCTCCATGTCCACGCAGTTCGCTCTGGGCGAGAAGGCGGTGGCGGCGCTGTCCAGGCAACACGGCGTGGTCAGTAGTCCAACTGTTAGTCAGTAGTTATCTTATTAACCAGTTGTATTAGTCAGTACTCCGGCATACATAAGCAAACGAAGTACCACGGGTGCTGGTGTTAAGCCCCATCGGTTCTGGCTGGGGTCGTCCCAGTCAGGGCTGGTGGGCCCAGGGCTACTAATACAGATTAATAATTTATGATTATTATTCTCATTGTTAGTAAACCTATGTTTACTGACATGATAAGTAATATATTTTATCTCAGTAATTTTAACTTAACCTTAATAAAATCTTACAAAACTTCATAGTAGACCTCAGCAACGAACCATCCGATTGGACTAAAACAAAAAGTAAATTGAAGCATATTTTTATACATTTAATGACATCTCATTTAACAAAATTTCGATCCAGCATAAAAAATGCTATAGGCTAAAAACATAGCAAGTACCAGTTTTCTTGAGCTTTTTATTCCCTAAAAGTGAGGTTTAAACTTTTATTTTTTAAAACCACTTGAGCTGATAGTTTCAATGCGCAAAGTGCCAAAGTGTGTAGTGAACATTTTCTAGAAAGTGACTATAAGGACAATTTGAGGAACAGACTCTTAGGACTGCCTGAAAGAAAACGTCTTAAGGATGATGCAGTGCCATCTGTTAATTAATTTGGGCCTGAAAAGGTTAGTAATAATTCAAGTATTTCAAATGACAGGAAAAGAGGCTTGATAAAAGAAATGTAAGGAAATCAGCAGTAGAAAAAATAAATCTGTTAAGCCCCGTGAGAGGCGTAATTAAGAAACTTCAGCATGAACTTATCAATAAGTTTCCAGATGTGTGTCCTCAAGCCGTTAGACTATATGCTAGATTAAGGACATTTATCAGGATAAGACACCTAAATCGCACAACAGTAAAGGACATAAGGAATAATACCAAAAAAACTTTGAAGTGGGTGAAATCTAGTAAAAAGTAACTTGCAGCCAATCCGTATGTAACTTAGTAATAGTTGGATGTAATAAATACGTAATATGTGTTGTATATACAGTGTGCTGTTCTCATATTAATTTCCTTTTAATCCACTATACTTTAATACTTTAATACTGTTATAGTGTGATCTACGAGTGCATATCATATCACTCAGCTCAATCACCCGTTCGCATATAGTCGCATACAAGCATTTTAAGCAGTGAATCAGGCCTATCATACGGGCGGGAGCTGCGAGCCGCGAGCCAGTCTGGAAACTGTGACGTCACAGCGCTCGCCGGGCTGCATCACAGCGCCTGCCGCTGGGATCACTTTTGGAGCGCGAGCGGCGCAGCCCTTCTGTATTAGTAGCCCTGTGGTGGGCCAGCGCTTGAGGTCCTAGGCCTAGCCACTTACGAGTCTGGTGGTCTTAAGTCATCCCGCCAGTCGAGGCAACCTGGCTGAGGCCGGGTATGGCTCATACTTAGGTACCGGCTATGGAAAGCTGCTCGCCGCGCAAACAAAATGAAATGAAATGAAAAGTCCAATCATTAGTCAGTAGATCACTTATTATACGGTAGTCCACTTATTAGTCCACTTATTACTCAATAGTCCACTTATCAGTCAGAAGTCCATAATATTTATTAACAAATCAGGATCAGCCACTTTAAGATACCATCGGGTCTCCATAAAAGTTTGCAAGTTACCGTGAGCCCTAATTTACCGAATAGCTTGAATTTATCCAAGTGCGCTGCTGTCGGGTTGAAATCTAGTTATTCTTCCCAAAGGCTGACTTAAGCTGACTTTCGACTTTAAACAAATGTTCATCGTTCTAATGGAAAAATCAGGAGGCGTGTGGATCTAGAGCCCCCTTTTAAACTGAAATGCTTGTTTGAAGTATCTTTTCATGGTGTCATACTAAATTTTTGTGTTCAAAGGAATAAGGCCCACGAAGAGCACTTTGGTTTCTTCAAAAATATGCTTAGATCGATGTATGCCACCGTAAAGTGTTAAATAATCAGATATTGGTTCATATTGTAATATTGAAATTACGTGAAATACATTTAACTAGAAAAGAAAAATTGTCATTTTGTCAATTGCAAGGGAAATAAATGCTCTGCGTACTTTCCTAAGAAATTTACCATTTTCCTATTTTGTTCACAACACAAAGAAGAAATAGGATGGGAAAAAAGAATACTTCGATGTAATCGGGTCAGTTAGGTAGAAATGAAGAAAATTAAAACACTTTTGAACTTTTGAACATGTATTCACATATTTCTTTAGAAAAACAAAAAGGTATGAAGTTTTAATATTAGTTGTATCATCTCTTTCAGGCTCCCCCTCTTGAAATCCTGAAGACCAAAGTCGCCGGCTCGCTGATCGCCGGAGGTCCCCAGGTGTCAGTCAAGGGTGCCTCAGGGGTGATCCCAGGACCGTCGGACGAGCCGGTCCACAACTCCCTGGAGGGAGAGACCTACTCCTCCACCACCCCGCCCAGCGTCCACTACCCCGTCACCCCGAGCTCGCCCTCAGTCGCCGCGCAGCAGGTGTCAGGGGGTGTGGAGGTCTCCACTTTGGCCCCGAGCACTCACTCGCAGTCGGGTGGGATATCCACCACACAGCGATACTCCGAGCAAGAGGAGGAAAGTTACCGAGGTAACTTTGAATCACACAAACAATCTTCGTCTGGATCCCAATACTTGGGGTATTCCTCGACAGATTATCCTGTTTCCGGGGGTTATGGAGAATCTGAACGTGATTACCAAGCCCAAAAACAAAGTTACTACGAAACTGGCTCCGGGTCTGGAGGCTACTCGTCGACACAGTCCCCGACAACGAGTGCTTTCAGGGAAAGCAGTCACAGCTATTTATCGAGTCCTGCCGTTTCGTCCCAAGAGGTTTACAGCCAAGAGTCTTCGACAGAGTCCAACGAACATGCGGATCACCAAGTGACCTCGTACTTGGCGGACACCAACGAGGCTGTCGACGTGACGAGGCAGGGCTTCTCCCAGGGGCTGCCGGGCGTCCGGGACTACTCCCCCAACACCAGGATATCCGCCGTCCTCGTCGCTGAAGGAGAGAGTCACTACGAGGATAATGAAATACGACATGACTATGTATCCTCGACGACTCCTAGTCCGCCAAAGTCCGCGTTCAAACCCATCGTGGTTAGTGAGGTGAATGAAAACCCATCCACGCTGGCTGCCAGTTCATACGGTGCGTCGTCGACGGAGAGGTACGATACGAAACAGATCGGGAAACTGTACCATAGAGAGGGGAGGGTTCAATCTGTCAGTGGATACAGCACACCTCAACCGGATGTTAATCTAAACTCCGTCTCGTCAAAGGACTACGATTATTATTCCACCCCCGCTCCTACCCCGGAACCGGTCCTTGTCACCCCTAGAGTTCATCCCGCCCTTCTAACTTCATCTGGCAATATCTTAGCTCCGATAAGAGCAGGGGTGTCGATATCGAACCAACACAACGAAGAAGACTGTGACGAAAAACCGGTTGTCGAAGGAAATAAAGAAAACGAGTCGAGCGAACCTGTCGTTGAAAAGCAAGAGCTACGGGAGGAGGCGCATTATAAAACAACAGTCGATATTCAAAAATCTATTCCCTTTGAAATTCATCCGAACGAAGAACTGTCTCAAGAAAATTATAACTTCGAAACTAAAGAACAGTCTTCTCAAGAAGGGTACGGTGCAGGAGTTCAAGAACAATACCATGAAGGTGCAACTGCGGAGGTTCAAGATTACAAACAGGTCTCAACTGAGGAGTATTCAGGGTCACAAAGTGTAGAAAGTGAAGGTGGATATCACCAAAACGGACATAGTTATCAGACCCAAGAAAACAACGACGCCTCTGGTTACCAACAGTATCAAGCGTATCATACGCAAGACACTGCGGAAAAACAAGTACCTATCGCATACGGTGGGAATCAATATAATCAAAATAATTTTCTTCAGCGGGTAGTGTACGCGTATCACCGATTAGCTAATAACCAAAAACAAGAAGTTCAAAGCAATCCTTCCTACTCAGTTAACGTACCTGTTTACAATCAGCCCCTCTTCATACCCAACAGACTCTACTACGTTTACTTGCAGAGGTACAACCCGAACTTTAATCGGTATGGAAGTCAAACCGAAGCAAATTATCATCACCAAGCCACGCCGACTCCTGTTGCTCATTATACTACAGCGGATTATGGGTATAACAGTCAAGAGGGTGCAGGGGATAATTTAGCGGGGAATGGACATGGGTATACACATTATTATAAAGTAGGAGAAAATTACAACTCCAACGAACAGTTAGGGTATGCTTCATATGTAAACCACGAGGCCTCTGGTGGAGTTACTAACTCCTACGGTCAACAGACCAACGTAAATCAAGGATATGATTCGAAATACATCCCACCGTCCTCGAGCGGAGAAGACAGCCCCGGCTCAGTGTCTGCCTCAAATGAAAACGGTTTTAACGCAGGAATAGAACATTCCCAGACAGTCTCCCCGACTCCTTACGCCTTGACTACTGGGTATGAATCATCTAACAAAGTAGCCCAGGAGTACGCAGCGCAGCTGAATGCTCTGAGGAACTCCGTTCATGGAGCGTCAACGGTCCACCCGGACAACCAGCACGTCCAATACTCTTCCACCGGTCAGGGGGCTGAGAGCTCAGCGCTGACACAGGAAAACTACATCCAGGAGCAACACATCAGCCAAGACGAGGTAAACGAAAGACGTCAACAAGATAGATTCGTGGAAGAGGCCAGTAACGAAGTGCATCACAACGCGAACGTTCTAATCAAAGAGGTTCCTATCCCCCAGTATGTGGAGAGAACGAAGTATATAGAGGTAGAAAAGCCGGTCCATATTCCTCAACCGTACCCGGTGGAGTATACTAAGGTCGTAGAGAAGCCCGTCCCAGTTCCGCACCCGGTACCTGTCGCTCAGACTCAGATAGTCGAAAAACCCGTGCCTGTTCCTCAGCCTGTTCCGGTGGAGGTGACGAGGGTCGTTGAAAAACACGTTCCAGTTCCACACCCCGTTCCGGTGGAGTACACCAAGGTAGTGGCCGTGGAGAAGCCAGTCCCGGTGCCCCAGCCGGTGCCGTACGCGGTGACGAAGCTGGTGGCTGTGGACAGACCTGTCGCCTACCCCCATCCCGTGCCGGTCCCTTATGCAGTTCCTCACCCCGTCGGCGTTCCCGTACCTCACTTAGTCCCGTACCCCCACCCAGTTCCGGTTCCTGTCAAGGACTACCGTCCGGTCTATTTGTACCGGAAGTCGACCGGAGGGCGTCTCCTGCACAGGGAAGTCGCCCAAGCGACGCAACTGACTCAACACAAGCACGGGAAGTCCTCCCCTGCCTTCCGACCCAGTCAGCCTGTGTTCAATTCCCAGTACCCCCCTCCCTCCTATCGGGTCACGGGGTACTTCAAGTCACCCCACGCCAAGTCGAGAGAGCAGGCTAGGAAACTCTGCATCGAGTACGGAGGGTTCAAGCCGCCCTTGATACCGTCAGTGCAAGTGGACGAGGATCTGGAACCGACGCACGGACCGGAGGAACAGAAACACTAAGTCATTAAAACTCAGCTGTAAATATGCTTGATGTAATATTTTTGTACAGCATCTAGAGTAAAAATATTTATGTAAAGTGCCCTTTATTACGTTGTAAGACTCGTGTCGATTGTGGACTATAAACTGGCATATTTGGTATTTTTTTTACTAAAAATATTGTGTGACCTTCCCTACTTTAGTGGTTTCTTCAAAAGCTGTATGGATTACATAAAATCAAAAAGTAAGAGTGTTTTACTTTGATGCAATTTTTACTGATATTGTAGCTTTTATATGATTGTTTGAATTTATATGATTTGCCACATCATTTATTTGTCGGCATTGGATCATTATCATAATCTGACAAATGAGAAAATTAACATAATTAACGATATTAATTGCTCAACTTTACGATAATATGGTGAAATCTCGCATCACTATCAATTACTTAAACAATTTCAAACTCTAGGAAAACTAAAACTGTACTTAAATTACTTTAAATATCAAATTATGTAAACGAAATTAATCCTATACAATTATTTTTTCTCCTTTTTACAAATATAATACAAACTTAAAAAAAAACAAACATTGTCATAATCTCTATAAATATTTATTTCAACTGAACCTGTCATGTTTGTTGTAAATTTTGCAAAGATTATTTGAACATAGTTTCATGTTGCCATAAGAACTATTGTAAAGAACTCTAGTTATTAGACTTGTTACTGTTGTGATGTTAACCTTAGTCAATAAAGCTTATTGTTGTGTTTGGTTTTGCGTTCTCATATTCTCACAGTTCTCCAAATAAATCGATCAAACTAATTAATCTTCATATCGTATAGATCTTCAATTAAATAAACCTTCAAAAAGCTCGAATAATATATAGGCCTCCTACATCAAACTCAAATACGTTTAGATTATTCACAAGAAAAAACAAATCAGATGTTATTCAATAACCATTAACAGTTTTATTCTGCTATAATTACTATTTAATTGGTCTTTATAGTCATTATATTTTCGGTTGCCTAAGAGATAGAACAAAATCATCAAAATTTATCATCCACGTAAAAGAACTATAGCCTAAACGAATGGCCGGGTTAACAATGGCCATATTTCAACAGAGACCAATAAATAAAAATATTACAATCTAATTGATTAAAAATATCGTTTATAATAATTGTGTGAATACAAGTGTAAGGGTCGGACTCCGAGGCAACGCGCTAGCTTTCTGCTAAATGAACAGAAATCTCTCTAATTCAGCAGTGCATTTATCTAATTATTGCAGTAGAGCTTGAGGTTTCTACAAATTAAACATAGCCATGGAAATACCTTTGAAATGTGATGTTCATAAAACGCTAAACAAAACAATTTTAGGACCTTTTAAAAATCAATTTGAAAATTTCATACTCTTCCTAGATAAAAAATACCCCCGTTGCAGCAGACCTGCATACTCAGCGAATTTCAAATGCAAAACAACATATTTCAATCCAACATAGCGAGATTTGACATGTTTTGGTAAGCTCCATAAGAATAAAATGGAGAATGAGTATGCAGGTTTGCTGCTACAGGTATATTAAAACTGGGTGGTTTTAATTCAATATTGAGTAGGTCTGAGCTGGAAGAAGCTATTTACCAAGTTTTATCAAGAAATGTTGAGAAATAACCGAGATATAGAATATTACTGTACTTATTCCCCATAAAGTTAACATTGGGACAACGTACTGTGTTTACCACTTTCAATATCTCGGTAACCAATGGACATAGAGCAGTGATTCAAAAAACTAAATTGTTTATTTTTTTGAGCTGAATTCAATGGTGCCAACAAAAATTTTATTTTTCTATGTAAAAAACTCATAAAACCCATTTTTGGGGGTTTATTCCCCTTTTACCCCCCTTCCGGTGGTCCGATCGGGCTGGTTCACGAACTCGTCCGAGTGATTACCACTTTACACGTCTGTACAAATTTTCATTATGAATGGACCATTTTTACGGCCGCTATCGTGCTAACACACCCACACACACACACACACACACACACACACACACACATATATATATACACCCCCGTTGCAGCAGACCTGCATAATCAGCGAATTTCAAATGCAAAACAATATTTTTTAATCCAACATAGCGAGATTTGACATGTATTTATAAGCTCCATAAGATTAACATGGGGATTGAGTATGCAGGTTTGCTGCTACAGGTATGTTTAAACTGGTTTGTTTTATTCAATATTTAGTAGATCTGAACTAGAAGAAGCCATTTACCAAGTTTTATCAAGATATGATGAGAAATAAACGAGATATAGAATTTTACTTATTTCCCATAAGAATATAACATTGGGACAACGTACTGTGTTTACCACTTTCAATATCTCGGTAACCAATGGACATAGAGCAGTGATTAAAACTACCAAATTGTTTGTTTTTTTGAGCTGAATTCAATGGTGCCAACAAAAATTTGATAAATTTTATTTTTCTATGTGAAAATATCAAAAAACCCATTTTTGGGGGGCTTGCCCCTTTTACCCCCCCTTCCGGTGGTCCGATCAGGCTATTTCACGAACTCGTACGAGTGATTACCACTTTACATGTCTGTACCAAATTTCATTAAGATCGGACCATATTTACGGCCGCTATCGTGTAAACAGACATATATATATATATATATATATATATATACATATATATAAATTGAAACGAATGGTGTTTTTTGCTTCTGGGGATCCCAAAATGAAAAGTTAACACGGTCTCGGACTTAGGTCTTGCCATGAGTACTACCGTAATAGTTTATTCCTTTAAGGAAATTCGCTAAAATTCAAACGAATGGTGTTTTTTGCTTCTGGTGGCCCCAAAACGAAAAATTATCATGGTCTCGGGCTTAGGTATTACCATGAGACCTACGGTGATAGCTTCTTCCCTATAGGGGAAATTCGCTAAAAGCTGTTTTTAAGCTACTGACACTTAAATAATAAAGTAGCCGCATTAAGGATTAAACGTAATTTAACTTTATTAAAGCTAAGTGCAGTAAATGTCTTACTTTTTATGCTGATTTCAAATCAGTATTAACAGTGTCCGATATATAGTGTTTTTGTAAAAAAATATACATTCAAAGAAGACACTAGATGTTGCAGGATGTTTGTCTTGATGTGTTGTTTAATCTTTTCCATGACAGAATCACCTGAATGCACACTTTTTAACGAGTAATGCATTTTGAATGTTCATATGAATATTTTAATCAGAACAGCCGGTTTAATACAGATTTTTGTTATTTTCTAGAAAAATAAAGTTTCAATTTTTGAGTTTAAATCGTCTATTTTAGACCCAAACCCCTGATTTTTGGGCTTTATGCCCCCTCAAATAAAAAAAAAATAAAATACGGGAAATACGGGTTTCCGATTTATTTCTGGCCAATCAAACCGTAGCAAATTATATATCCTCCAAATTTAAGGTAAGTCGAATTTAAGAGTGAAATGTTACGGCTGCTAGAGTGAAAAGTCCCCTTAAGTCAACGTACTGCATTTAGTAAACTCACGTTTTCGTTGATAAATCAGTTATTTTGGAGTTATAAGATTTTTTTGGAGAGGGCTTAACATTTATATATAAATGTAGTTTTTATCGGACGGTGTTTTTTTGCCTGATGGAGTCCCAAAACGTTATCATGCCATAGAGCCACCGTTTCGATGATGCAAATAGGTCACTATTCTATAGGAAATCAATATATCAATATCTATATAATAAAGAGAGTTGTGTATTGGTATACTTCGGGCTGCAGCCAAATCTACATGTTGTAGACACTTGAACTTGGTGTCAAATTAAAGCTTGGAATCTCATGATGTGCACTATGGTGTTTGGTTCTGATATCTTCAAGGAATGATAGTCCGAAAGAGACCCATGTCAAGAATTTTGGAAGTTATTTGAATAGTTGCTTTTGTTACCATTTAAAATAGCTACTACAGTTACTATCAGAATGCAGTATAATGGCAGTCCTAAGAAGTTCCAAGAATATACGACAAGAAGACAATAGTCTCCCGGGCAAAGCCGGGATTATCAGCTAGTTCCATAATAAGAAAGCTGTCTTGGTTAAAATACAAAACGCGCTCAACAGTTTACACAAGCTGCAAAATTACTCTTTATAATTGATAAATACGTAACATCCACAAATCATGGGCTATGGGCTATGATGGGGCATCTTCAATCATTAGGAATAAATTTGGCCTTGACATCAGGAATAATTTATTTTACTAATAAATCGTCCTGCCCTTGTCCTTTAACTTTAGCACCCACGACCTCAGAAAAAACAAAATATGTAATGTGAAATGATAAACCTGAAATAACTTTTCTCAACTGAATATTTCGTTGTGCCTTCACATCAGACGACGTTACCTTTGAAACACGAGTACATGAAGAAAGTATCTCTTGGCTTGAAGGCACAAAAACAGAAAACTCATAGTTACAAGTTTAATAGTAATTTCTTTATCATAAATTTAATTAATATGAGGAGTTATTACGATTGACTTATAAAATTAACTTCTGTTAACAACTAGACAGAGACTGTTCCAATTTGTTGTAAGATGCTTAACGACTTTAAAACCTAAGGCATTTGGAAACTTATTTATATTTTGTGATTAATAAATGCAAAAAAAAACAAATAAAATTACTACAAGACATTTCGTATCAGTTTACACTATGCTAACTGATAAGAAGCCAAAAAAATTTATATTTTTAGAAAGTCTAAGTAAGACAGCATTAATTTTTAACTTTAATCACCATTTTCGTTTTTATTTTAACCATCCAAAGTCCAAAGGGTCCAAAGCAACTGTATATTGTTCATGGTTGTCATTTATATTTCCCATCCTATACGGAAGCCTTCAACCAATAATAAATCTTTTAATTTAATATTGAAAACACAATATGGTTTATGGTAAAGATGAGTTTACAGATCTTAGAATACATTGGTAATTGCTACTTACAATTATTTTGGAAAAGTATTGTCACAGGCTTGGGCATATCAAGGGTGTTTGGCCAAGAATAAAAAAGTGCATTTGATTAGCGTAGGACAGAGTGCCGTCTTGGTAGCATTCATTAATGTAATGTGGGTTGCCTAACCAAATTATGCAGGAGCAAGGTTAAATTTCTTGTTACACCTCTATGGAGAAAAGCTTTAAAAATTAAGTTGTAATTTTCAGGACATTTTATGGTATTGACAGTCCTCAAAATTAATGTAGTCATTGCAACTATAACATTTAGAGCAGAAAAAAAGATTTCCAAAAACATAAAAATAAATTTATATTGTCAAACATTGAAATGAGGTAATAATTTAATGGAGAAAAATTGAATGTGTACCTTAAAGAATAAAACTAGGTTGAACTCGGTTGCCGATATTGATTACAGTATTAGTTTTCCTAAGTTTTTCACAATATAGTTTAATCTAAATTATTGTATTGGCAGTGCTTCCACGTTTGTAAACATGTTGTAATAGCAATAAATTGAATTTGAATTTGATTTTTAATTTGAATATAAAGTCAAGTAGTGTGGGCCTTTCGGTAAAATTTTTTATGGGTGAGTGGCATTTAACTCACCCATGGGGAAGGGAAATATAGGATTTTATTCAGATGATACAGTTCTGTATTTACCTGAAAATCTGGAAAACATCCTCAAAAGCATGGAAATTGTGTTCTTACCGCTCACGCCCACGTCAAGCTGTCTCTTCGGTAGACTAAAGATTGTTAAATACATTATGAAAACACATTCTGTATGACCTTAGACAAGACTTATTCGACAGAGTCCTCCATACCCAGCCAAAACCTTCAAAAAACCGCTTTCACGCGGACCCATATAGACGCCCCATGAGGTAAAGGGAAAATTTTAAATTCAACATATGTCCAAACTACTAATCGCAAACTCAAGCAATATATTTCAATTTAGAGAAAATAATTTTATTACATATCGAAGTCTAATAAATTCAACACAAGATTCGTGAAGTACATTTTTCATTTTCTTTTTGCATTCAAGTTATTTTATCTCAAGATATCAACGCGTTAAAAACCTCCATTGGAATTCCGCGTTTCCCTATTTGAAATTTCGATAGCTTAAAAAGTTTTTTTTCTATAATAAATTTAAAATAGTCAACTTTAGACATTATTATGACATGTTTTATGACCTTTTTCAAACATAAAAAGCAATTCCATTAGTTTGGATACTGCATAGTGTAGATATGTTAAAAAATATGGGCGCTAAATGGGTCCGCGCAAAACCTAACATCGCAAAATGTGCATTGATTTAGCACGGAAGTTCCAAAAGTCGCCGCTAGTCTCGCAGCAAAACGAAAACTGCCGTAGGTGGGGAGAACTTTTAAACATACATATTTTTAAAAAAAATACGTATTTTTTGCCTTGTCTCATGCAATAGCATACGATGGTATTGTTGGTGGTTGGCCTAATAGTTCCATACGTCTCCGGTAGAGCTGCGTTGCCGGTAATGCAGCACGAACGTAGTGTTTCTCGTGCACACCAGGTCGCGTTGCTAAACGTTTTATGAGTTGGAGCCATAAAATCGCCGATAAATTTTCAGTTTTTGATATTTAGACTATTAATTGTAAATAGTTATATTTTTAAAATATATTAATGGTTTTGTTGTCCTTACAGCCACAAAATGTTTCAGGAATTTCCATTACTTAATTAAAATCAACTAGGTTCTCGAAATGATGACATGCTCTCTAGTAGGTATAGTCAAAATCGGTCTTTTTGACTTCATCCTTGCTTGGTGTTGTTGAATGCTATGACGTATTAGGATGTCATATTGATTTAATAAATTTTATGAAAAGTCGCGAGACGTTTCTCTTACTTGGGTTCGTTGAGCGGCTTAATAAGAACACTGAAAGAAATTTATGGTAGTTTCTGCTAGAAATTGGGTAACTTTAGCCAAACTGAATGTCTAAAATTAGGAAAGTTAAAAGTTTGGCTAAAATAGCTATTCATTTCTATCTAACTGAAAACAGCTAAAACAATTAAACTTTTTAACTGATTTTGTCAGATGTACCTAACTAAAGTAATGGATTGGGTTGGCTGGCTCAGTTATAAAGTGTCGCTTTTCCAGCTACAAGTTTAACTGGAACTGCTAGATGTGTCAATGGAGTGCAAGGCTTCCCCAGCCAGAATCTGGCAGAAACAACAACTTGTTTTAGGCAATCCAGCCAAACAGTCTAGTTGATTCAGTTAAAACATGTATTTTTGTGCTACATGTTTAGCTGATGTAGCTAAATAAGTGAGGCTGTTCCAGCCAGATTCTGGCAGGAAGGTCAGAACGTTTTAGCCCACCCAGCCAGACAGTCTAACTAAATCACCTGAACATCTGGCAGTACTTGTCAGGCTGATGTACTCCTCTTACTGTTTTAAATATGGATAGTTCACATTTCATGGGGAAGAATTCCTCAAAATCTATCAGTATTATATAATTTATTCTGCTAACTCACCTGGCTAATGCTAGTATATTTCATATAAATTTGCAAAACCTCATGTAGGGTACGTGAATTTTAGCCAGACCATTTCACTAATTTTATTGATTATTAATGGTAGCCCACTTAAAAGTTCTAGTACTCTTCACATATTTTATTGTTGTGTTTGCTCTTTTTTGTTATTTTTAATGGATTTAATACTATCTTTCGACTTCAAAGTAGTAAATGTTTAAATTAACTTAATGCTGCAGCCTTATAATTGAGCAGCTAAATTTAATGTACATTTCTATTCTTCCTCAAAGGAATTTCAAACATTTACTGAAAATAGTGTTGGAGCAGGTTTTGTATTTTAAGTGAAATTTTTTTTAAACAAACCCCTCTTTAAAATAATGTTTGTTAAAACATCGTCATTCCTTTACAGACTATTAATATAACTCATAAACTTTATTTACCAACATATACACCTACAGCATTCAGTCAAATTTAAAATTTTCTCTTTTAGATGTGGAAACTTCCACAAGCTTTGAAATTCCCTTAAGGATTAACAAAAATGAACATTAAAATTAGCTGATCAATTAATTATAAGGCTGCAGCATTAAGTTATGTAAACATTTACTACTTTAAAGTCGAAAGATAGTATTAAACCCATTAAAAAAAGCAAACACAACAATAAAAAAATGTGAAGAGTACTAGAACTTCTAAGTGGGCCACCATTAATAATCGACAAAACTAGTGAAACGGTCTGGCGGTGGTGTGGTTGCTAGTCACATCAATGAACAAGTTATGAAAAGATAACTGCTATGAATTTCACCACAATTATGCTTGAAATTAAATCCTAGGGATTGTTGTTAAACGTTTTTGCAGAACTGGTAGAGGCTGTTACACTCTTGAAATTGAATAATTTTGTAAAACTTCTAGTCCATTAAGTCACAATAAAGGCCTCTGTCACGTTACAGATTGCCAAAGGTACAATTAATTTGAAAAAAAAAATAGTTATAATTGGGGTTCTTTGCAGAGGTATTATAGCTCAATAAATTACAGCCACTTACTAATCGCAGGCTACTTGAAGCTGACTGCTGAATTATTATTGAGCATGGAAAAGAAAAAAAGTCCCCGCATTTTAATTTAATGTACTTTTAGGCCTGATTTTACTAAACATCAGTTAAGGGTCGGTTAATCGCCCGTTCGTTAAAGATAGGATAAAACAGCTGATAAAATTAAACTAACCGAGCCTTAACGGTGGTTTAAAGTTTGGTGAAATCAGGCCTTACAAGCAAACCCCATTGGCAGAAGTAATAATTTCTTGAAGGTAAACAAATTAGATTGCTTAGGATAGTCAATCAACGACTTTATTAAAAATAAAACTTCATATTGTATAATTCATGAGAATACATAAAAATACATATTAGTAAAATATTATATTGAGGAATAAAATAACAATATTATAATTGAGGCCTTTTTTAAAAAACCGATTTGTTGTACAATGTAGTCTCGAAAGACTACATTATACAATAAATCGGGCTTTTAAAAAAGACCTTCACACTATTTATATTTATATTCTCACCCGGTGTTGATGTTATTGCATAAAAATAATTAAATTTCTATTTTTTAAACCTATATGGGTTCAATGTGAGTTCTTTTCATAATGAAACACATATTATTATTTCATATCAAATTGATTTTACGCCTTAACAGAAAATTAAGTCATGAGAACATATAAAAATCCTTATTACAATATTATATTGAGAACTAAAATACATAGAAACTACATTATACTATAAATCGAGTGTTTAAAAAGACCTTTACAATTTTTATTTTTATATCCTCACTCGGTGTTGGTGTTACTGCATAAAAACAGGGCCGCCGAGAGGGGGGGGCAAAGGGGGCAGATTGCCCCGGGCCACAAAAGGAAGGGGGCCACATTTTGGGCTGAGAATATTTTTGAGGGTTATTTAATATTAGAGTTTTCAAATTAAGGAGATCAAAATTAAATATATTAGAAAATACATAAGAAACTTAGTACTTAAAAACGTAGGCCTATATAAATTGAAATTACCTAACTATTCATTTGTCTTAGTTGGATACTATTTCATTTGGTTTTCTGACGTCTCGTCTGGGGCCCCCGAGGTTAAGCCCGCGTTTACACTCTACAACTTGTTTTATGAATTTGTGTTGTACAACCAATTAAACTGATTGGTTTGCACATGTTTAAGAAAGCAATGAAAATTATTAAACAAGTTGTACAACAAGCGTGTTTAAAAATGAAAAAAATCGTGTTTTACAACAAAAAAAATTGTGTTTTACAACAACAAAAATTGTGTTTTACAACAGGTTGCAGGTTTCCCGAGCCATGTCGGAAAGATCACAGGAAATTTTTATTTTATAAACTTTTGTTTTACAACATGTTTTAAAACACAAGATCGAGTTTTAAAAACAAAAGTTGTATGAAACATTTTTTACAAACAAAAGTTTATAAAACAAATTGTGTAGTGGAAAGGCGGCTTTAGGCCTGCACCATAGACCTCACATTAAACTAAATCCGTACCAAGCTCAGCAATCGTCCAATACCAATCGTCTGCACCCTAAAATTCATCATAAAACCTTTTTTGTAGATGTAGAGGCCTTCGATGGACCAAGGAAAAGGATCCCTAGCTTTAACTAAATGGTGTATATTTTACAAAAGAGAAATATAATAACATTTACGACTCAAGACGTGACATGAACTTTTTCCATCAGTGATTAACAACTTGAGCTTAGTTTCTCCTCTGAGTTTGAGATTAGCTACGTGTGAACCAAGGTCTAAAGAAATACAGGTTTCCTCGTACGACAATTTAAGCAGATCGTGATGCCATCGATCAGCAGACCGAAAGAATGCGCTCGTCTGTAGCCTCAAGCTGGCACAATAAAGAGAGCCTAGCCTATATATCGGTTAATCAGAGAGTAGTTCCTACACCTTTAATTTAGGCTACTTTTACCCAATATTAAAAGGCTAGGGCTAGGATACAACCGCAAAAATGAAGTCCTGATGACGTCACACGCTCCACAGGCATTACGAGAGTTGGACAATAGAAGGAAAACAAGTAAAGTGGTTTAGTAGCTAGGTAGTCTGTGAATTATTTGTATGGTAACTTAAACTGTGTCTTAAATCCTTTTTATCCCCAAGTATAGGCTTATTAGGACCATAAACTTTTTAGTCTAGTGCTTTTAATCCAAAGTTCTGTGTTATTCAGTAGTCGTATTAAAAAGGATTGTACCTACTTTTAATGTTTGTATGTTCTGAATTTTTAAAACTCATAAATCAAAAGTTTAGTGCAGACCTGTGATGTAGTTGTTTTGTATTGAACAAAATTAAGATATTCAACATTTTTAGATAAAAAATTTTGCAATCACCAGATTCTACAAATTTATCTATTTTACAGACGAAGGTAATTTTTGTTTACGATATTTTTGTATTGAGGGGCCTCACTCCCAAACTTTGCCCCGGGCCTCAAAATGTCTGTCGGCGGCCCTGCATAAAAATACTTAGTTTTTAAAAAATTAAAACCTATATGGGTTCAATGTGACTTCTCTTCATAATGTAACACATATTATTTCATATCAAATTGATTTTTTGCCTTAGCAGAAAATTAAGTATAAAATAATTCCATTAACATTATTATAATTTAGGGAGAGAAGATGACAGGAAAAATAACTGTATCCACGATCAAGAAACCGTAGAAAAAATCAAATTTGGTTAATCTAGCCTCAGTCTATTTCTAAACTGGAATTGTGCCTACGTATTTCGTTGTAAACAAGTTACGAGGTACGTTCGGAAAGTAAGTTCCGTTTGGGAGTAAAACAATTCTCATTGCATTTACAACATTTTTATTATATACATCTAAAAGAGCGTACCTTAAACTAATTTTCTACTAGTTCCCACAAATATTTAGGCACTTGTCATATCTAGGGAGAAACTTTTCAATTCTTACTGAAAAGAATTCTGCCGCCTGTGCACGCAGCCACGCACCCGCTGACGCCATCTTTAAGTTCATTGTCATTCACAAATCGACAAAGGTTACAGACAATAGTCGACAATGGTTATCGACAATGGTGTACAGAAGAGTTTGTGAAATTTGTGGGATCAGAGAGGAAGGTAATTTTGAATTTCCTTTTTTCCCGAACTGTAAAGATGGTCGCACTAATGTCCACGATGAAGGGAGGCCAACCATCTGTCGTTACTGACGATCTCGTTGCCAAAATCAACGATACAGTTCGGGGAAAAAGTAAATTCAAAATTACTGATCTCTCTGAGTGTTTCCCAAAAATTCCACGAACTCTTCTGAACACCATTGTAACCTTTGTCGGTTTGTGAATGACGATAAACTTAAAGATGGCGTCAGCGGGTGGCTGCGTGCACAGGCGCAGGCGGTAGAATTATTTTCAGTAAGAATTTACTGAAGAAAGAAGTATTGATTGGAAGACTCATGCCCTACCCTTCTCTATAGCCCGTGACTCGCCACTGGCCGAGGAACAAAAAGTTGTAATGTACTTTCTTTTTAGACCGTCCTTTAATCCTGTGCCGAGGTCACGATTTGTGGATAGTTGTGAGCGATGGTTTGTGGGTGCGATGTTCCCTAGTGGGGATCAACGTCCGCACTATTGAATACTACGTTCAAAAGACCGTCCTCATAAAATAAATAAAATAAATTTGGTGATTAGACCAGTTCGTAACATGTAAGCCAGACAAAATTGTGGTTCGGATCCCACGTTAAAATGTAGGTCCCATAATTGCCATTGGCTGTTGAGCTATTAATTAACAGTCCTGTCTAGGGAACATGTGGCCTTAGTCAGTAACAAGACTACAAGATCGCGCCACAATCACCCTTCACTCATCTGCCATTCATAATTGGCTTAAAATACCTACTTGGTTAGGTCGCCATTTCAAAGTAACGTATCTAACGTATCTAATTACTCAACTTTTATTTGCAGATAAATGAACAAAACAAGCCACGATTTGTTTTCGAAGAATTCAGACCTTGAAAGCCATTTGATTAATGTTTACAAAAAGTTTTTATTACACCAAAAAATGTGCTTATCTAAAGAATAAATTTTGTAAAATTGGTTCTATATCTTCTCGTATGTCGTAAAAATCACATTTAAATCAATAATTAAAAAATCGAATTCCTTCAAATTTCCACGCAGACATGCAAATATGTTGAAGCTTAACAGATTGCAGGCGCTAAAAGCTGATTCAGGGCCGTTTTCTCCAAACTTGGTAAACCTAATAAAGAATTTTAATTTAGGTTAACCCAGGACCACTAGGGATAAGATTCCCAAGAGGGGGATTTTTATTTTTTCGGGCCCAGAGTTAACCCAAGGATAAAGCAATGAGAACGTCAAACAATTAAGCCAATAAGAACGCCACAGCAATCAGCTGATCGCTGGTGCATGAATGGTTGCAGCTACACGGATGTAGGCACTAATTGCAGATCAAAACAAAATGGTTATTGTTTGTTAATGACTAAGATAATGGAATGCATTTTCATATATTGGGTATGATTTAATACTGCAGGTGAGGAAAAAATGTTGTGTTCATTTTTAGAGTAAATCACATTGTCTCCCTCGTGAAAATTGTCGCCCTCGGCAAGCTCGGGCCCCAACATTTTCACTCGCGAGACAATATTGTTTTACTTTACTCTCTCTAAAGTGGGTAATCAACACACAAATAACTATTACAATAGTGAATGCACAGGCCATTGTCAGATATTGCAATAAAATAATAATATATTGGAGAAAATTTAAATGTTTATCTATATGGGATAAAACTAGATTATGTACTACATTGTCCTGATTTCAATTTTAGTTTGTTTATGTTTTTGTTCACAATTCATTTCAATAAAAATTACTGTATGATTGACATTCCTCCCACCTTTGTAAAATATGTCGTAATATAAATAAAATAAATTGGATTTTGATTATGTAGTCAAGTAGTATGGGCCGTCCGGTAAAACTTGCATGAGTGAGGGGTATTTGACAAATACATTAAATGTATAGGAGAAGAAAATATGTAATTCAATGTAGATATAAAAGCTCTTTATTTACATACGAGTCAAAAAAAGGATGGGAATTGTGATTAGACCGCTCACGCCGATACAAAGTAGTCTCTTTGGGTCTTACAAAGATTTTTGAAGACAAACTTACATTCTGTATGTTCTTGGACAAGACTTGGACTTTACATTTTTTTAAGGTCGGTTTTAGCGAATTTCCCCTATAGGGAAGAAGCTATTACCGTAGGTCTCATGGTAAGACCTAAGCCCGAGACCATGATAACTTTACGTTTTGGGGCCCCCAGAAGCAAAAAACACCATCCGTTTGAATTTTTAGATATATATATATCTATGTGTCTGTAAGCACGATAGCAGCCGTAAAAATGGTCCGATCTATATGAAATTTGGTACAGACGTGTAAAGTGGTCATCAATTGGACGAGTTCGTAAACCATCCTGATCGGACCACCAGAAGGGGGGGTAAAGGGGGGTAAACTTCCCCAAAAATGGGTTTTTTTGCGTTTTTCACATAGAAAAATTATAGTGATCCAATTCTGGATTCCACCATTGAATTCAGCTTGAAAAACAAACAATTTAGTATTTTGAATCATAGCTCTATGACCATTGGTTACCGAGATATTGAAAGTGGTAACCACAGTACATTGTCCCAATGTTAACCTTATGGGAAATAAGTAAATTTCTATATCTCGCTTATTTGTCAACATATCTTGATAAAACTTGGTAAATGGCTTCTTCTAGTTCAGATCTACTAAATATTGAATTAAAACCACTCATTTTTAATATACCTGTAGCAACAAACCTGCATACTCATTCCCCATGTTTTTCTTAAGGAGCTTACAAAAACATGTCAAATATCGCTATGTTGGATTGAAATATGATTTTTTGCATTTGAAATTCGCTGAGTATGCAGGTCTGCTGCAACGGGGGTATTTTGCTTTGTTTCATGCAGTGCTTGCGTGGTCAGCCTAAGGGTAATGCCGCATTGGGCGGTTTTCTCCGCTGCTGTTGAGTGGTTTCTAGCCAAAGTCGTTTTCACCCTCCATTGAAATCATGTGATTCTGCTTCATCATGATTTAAGTAAGAACATAGTTAAGTAAGACTATTACCTACAACATATTGATCAAGCAAACCAATAAAAATGGACTCCATTAAAATTATTTTAACCAAATAAAAGTATTTCTTACAAACCTAGATATTGTAATAACTCAGCAACAGATAAGTTATTAAAAACGAAAGACCAAGAGGAACTGGACATATGACTGATACCAAGAGGAAATGGCTAATCACAGACTCTATTATATCTCGGATGTTTTTCCCCATATTTAGGATTTAAACATTCCCTGGTATCTAAGACAAAGTTATTATAAAATATAAAAATGCGGGGGTTGAAAACTATTATTATTTACCTACCTCTAACATATACCAGTGGTAATTTACTTAACATCTCACTACAGCATCCTCCATTTCAACTAGAGCATCAGACAACTTAAATCGCAACATTACATGTAGATGAAAAGTAGCCTACTCTATTATACTTACTTATACATAACCTCAAACCACACCTTAAATATAATTGCACAACCTAAAATTGAACACCTGTTTTCTATTTTTTAGTATTAGTCAACCTTACAACTAACTATAACAGCAGTGGAGGGGCGGGGGTTGAGTAGGAAATAGTCTTCCCTCTTCTCAATCCCTCGTTGCGTGAAAATTCTTGCTAGATTTTCGCTAGCTGAAAATATTTGTAATAATATTTGTAGTAATTATTGTAATCACTCCATAGGCAAACACATCACAATTTTACAATTTGCCGGCAAATTTACACCGCGCTGCAGTTTTAAAGTATACATATATATTATTCAATGATTGGGATTCCAGTAATAAATCTTTTTATGAATAAAACTGTGCTTTTTCCACGACAAATTAATTATTCCTTAATTATTAAAAGTAAGGAATGGTAGGAAGACAATGACCATAAAAAGCCTACCGAACTTATTTTTTCAATGTCAGTTGAGACCATGGGATAAGGAAAAAAGTAAGGTGTGTGCACAGACAGCTGGTGTGACGTAGTTAGGCTCACGCAACTAGTGCTTATGACGACTATAATGAAAACCATTATATTAAAAAACCATTAAATTGTCTTAATACAACTAAAAAATATATATGAGTACGGTCTGAGTTTAGCTTTCATACAAGGCCACACTACAAATATAGGCCATGCTGCAGGGTTTATGACGTCAAACAAGTAGGCGGTCTGAAAGTCTAGCTCAGGACTCACAGCTCTGCTGCTCATCAGTTACTTTTAAATGAAAACAAGAAAACGTAAATAAACAAGCAATATTTGCGTTTAATGACGAATTGAAACAGAAAAAACGTAAGCAAATATGGGATATTTGACATTTAGCATTAAAATGTAAACATAGGATGTTAGTTCCCTGCCTACTTGTGTGACGTGGCGCAGCGCTGGGATAAGTGCAGCATTTTCAGTGGGGCCTTGTTTCATACCGGAAGGTCCGCTAGTTGCATGAGCCCAACTACGCCATACCAGGTGGTTTAAACTACACACCTTTATTTTTTCTTTAAATCATGTGTTGAGACTGGATGAGACGAAGGAACGTATTGATTTGGACAGAAGAGGTCAGCTGATCATGTTTTGCTACAATTCGATGATATTTTAGAACTCAGCTGTATTTTAACGAAATATTCTCGTATACAGAATGATGGAACACATTTAAGTTGCTATAAGTTTAGTATGAAGGCCAAAAAACGTATGTAGGGTGAGTGCACCAGTGAATGACTGGTTAAAGGCGATGTCTCATGTTAATTTGACATTACTCCCTTATTTCATAGTCACAGTTATACATTATAATATAGAAAGTTCATATATTCTTTAAGGATTAAGCAATATTAGTTAAATACGTTACTTAATGAGAATATTAGTTGTAATATTAATTAAAAGACGACTATGCCAATGCTCCAATAAATGACCGGGCCTGCACCATTGAATGACTGATCTTGCACCAGTGAATGACCGGTCTCTTTTGGCTGAATAACTGTCGAAAAATTGAAAAATCAGCTGACAACAATGAATAAGAATAATTCAGCTGAGAATATAGATCATAGCTAGTAAATGACCGATCTTGTTCCAGTAAGTGACCGCTAAGTTTTCCCCCGGTCATTCACTGGTTTTTGCCCTAGTTACGTTCCAATTTATGACCGTCCTCAGCAATAATTAAATATATCATGTAGAGGAATAAAATTGATCTTAAATTATAGGATAGCATGTTAAATATTATTTAATTGCAACACATTTTTGAAATAATCATCAAATAAAGAATGAATTTAAATCCTGGTAAGCCTTGCAGGGGTAGTTGCTATAGCAGGAAACATCAAAAGCGAAGATAGTGGGACATCAAATATTAAATTTGATTAAAAAGTATTTTTTACTCCAACAATTTTAACCAATGAAAGGTAATTGTTGGATAATATTCCAAGGCTGGTTTTACGCTTGTTTTTAATTAGCTAGTCCAAAGAATATGCTTAATACCGGGCTTTTTAGGCAAAACGGTCATTCACTGGGGGGTGGTCATTCACTGGTGCACCCACCCTAATTTTCTTTACAAGAATGCGTTCAAGTACCAACCTATTTGTGTAAAACGTGTAGCCTTATCAATCTTATTTCCAACCGTGGAAACATACAATCGACTGGTTTAGTATTGAATAAACTGAAATCAGTACATTCTAAATCCTCAGTTCTTGGATTAGAACAGTGACTATAAATATACATCGGCTTACACTTCCAGGTGAGACGAAAACATTATAGTTTGAGGAAGTGGGGTTGCGTAAGGTCGTTTCAGGCACTTTCTCTCCGGCTACGGTGTGGTATTTCAGGTGCCTTCAGTGCCTTCCAGTGCCTACCAGGATACGGTACCGTTACGTTTAGGTTTCTATTCAAAACAAATAAATACATTAAAGAATATTTCAAACGTTTGCCTACAACGGTTGTTTTCAGATAAGTGGCTTTACAATGTGAGAGGTTGCATGTATTGGCAACAAAGTGTAGTGAATAGTGTGTCAATAGTGCGTATTTGTGTTTATGTTTGCGTTATACTATCGCGTCTCCTGGATACAATTATTCCCAAATTTATAAGAGAGGTAAGTTGATTAAATTTGAAACTTAAAAGAATTTTTTTTTAAATCTGATAGAAGGTAGCTGATGAAAATAATTTTTGAAATGATTTTACTATAAAGTTTCAAATAATGACGTCCAGAACTGACTATCTACTCCTACTGTAAACCTTTGGTTGAATGCCAGAGCTATACTTAGGGCCGCTTTCTCCAAACTTGGTTAACCTAAAAAATTAGGGGTGTGCGAGTACTCGAGAATCGAGCTTTTTTCGAGCCGAGTATACACTACTCGACTCGACTCGACTTATTGCAAAATACTCGAAAGGTCGAGTCGAGTAGTTACTCCCGCCGTTTACCCGAAATTGGTACGTGCGAAAGAATATTACGGCCATTTTTCACAATGTCAATCCATTTTTAACGAATATAACTGAAACCTCGTTTGTTATACTTGAAGTAAAAAGTTATTTTTAGTTATTAAAGACACATACATTTTTATATCACTCTATCTTTTCTATAGTTTAAGGTTATTTTTTATTATTACATCTCGTAAAAAAATTAAAAACTATTCCAAATAAATAAAAACTTATTTTTTTTGTTGACAGTTACATGAATAAAAATATACCTGTGTGAATAACTCAAAGGAAGTATTTTAATCATGAATAGAGTCAGGTAATTGGTCATGGCTTATAGTCTGTGTTTTCATTTCATTACAAAACCCAGGTAAGCCTTAAACACAAGTTAGGCTTGAAAAATATATCAAATCAAGAATTAATTATTGTGAGTTTAAGTAAAAGGTTTTCTTTCTTTTTTTGGTATAATTTATTTGCATATCTGCTCTTAGTTCAGTAACTCTTTTAAGTTTAATTACCTCGAAATTGTAATTTGTATGTGAGTAATGATAATAATTTTTTACCATTATTTAGAAACATGATGACTATTATATTATAAAGTAAAAAACTCGACTCGAGAAAAGCTCGAAACTCGCGGGTATTTTTCAAAACTCGGCTCGACTCGACTCGACTTCAAAAATCACTACTCGCACACCCCTACTAAAAAAGGGTGGGCTTGGTTAACCTTGTGTGGGTTAACCCAAGGTTAAACCACATTTTTAGATAAACCAAGTTTGGATAAAGCGGCCCTTAGCGACACGAAATTGCGATGTTGGAAATTACTTAAACAGCTGATCAGTAATAATTTCGAACATCGCAATAGTTTTGAGACGCATAGTTCCAGCCCAATGCCCATATGTTTTGAACCCTCTGTGTATGTCTTTATAAACCCACTTTGAGTATTCAATTGAACCCTGAATATTTTTGAGCCAACATAGGCTAGATAAAAACTCCATTACTACCCATTTTTCCCAAAAATATATTCAGTCTTGAGTTTATACTTAGTATGAACCAAGTACAGTACTGGCCGTCTGTAAGTAATGTGTATTGGCACTTATTACAATCCTTCAACCTCCGTGTTATCTCTAGCTATGCATGAAGCACAAATTGTTTCTTTAATCTCTCGTGCAGCATCTAACTATGTAGCTCCCATTTCATGAATAGTTTTTTTATGGTCGGTGCTATTACATGTATAAGCAGCCTGGAGATCTAGGCATCAGCTGGATGTCAATACTTAAGTCTCTTTACGTCTTCAAACGTAAACTCTGCCAACATTGACTGACATACGGCGTTGCCATACCTGTGGGCTCAGGTTGTGTACACATTTGATACGCTTATCTTAACACGCTCCCTCTATGTATGTTTGCGGCAAGTGAAATTAATAACAGATTAAAATATAAAAAGCGTTTCCTTAGTTTCATTAAGTGATGAAAATCTGTCACGACATCAAGCTTAGAGTAATGCAAAAAATACTTTAATCATCAAATCTGATTAACGTATTAGTGTGAAATGACATTAGGGAGTTTTTACCATCCACGGTAAAAATACGATACACGCCAAACGTTTTTTTAACATTGAGCTAAATGTAGGAAATAAGCTGATTTAACCGATTAATGATCATCGTGTTGTTTTATCGTGGATTGCAGAAACTCCCTAGTGTGAGTGAAGTACGAGTTAGAAATAAAGAACGCGATGATTTAAAGATCGATTTTGCGTAGAATGAGAGGATTCTAAGAAAGTGGTTTTGCTATATGCATTTAAATTTATAGACGAAACAGATCCTACTGATACAAAACAGATCCTACTGATACGAAACATATCCTACTGATACAAAATAGATCCTACTGTTACTTATTTTTCACTAGGTACTCTGTTGTGTTCGAGGCCGATGGCTGATTTCACTGATGGCCAGCAGTTCTGACTTCCTTGATTTTCCGTATGATATCATACAATACACTGCTGACTAATGGCTTTTGAAATCCCACATTATGTCGTTTATTAAGAATTTCCGTGATGTCACAAATATATATACCGGGGTAGTGGGTTTCCCTTACCATAACCTAGGTGAACTTTTACTCCATATAGTCCTTACCGGTCATGGTTTTCTCCGTCTTTAACTCCGTTGTATGGTCAATCAACACAAACAACGACTCTTTTCGTTAACTTCCCTGTACTGCTGTTTTGTGGTAAAACGGAAAACGCTTGCCTCAAGGCGACTTCATTCTGTCCTCGCTGCGTTAGAAAAAGAGCGTCCGTTGTCTAGCGTGATTCCTGTCTGAATTAGAGGTCACAATAAATTTTATTACCATTTATATTTTCGCTTAAGGGACTGAGACCACCAAGTGCTAGGTGTAGATGCTCGGCCCTATATTGTGACACCGTGCGATAGTGGTTTTTAGTAGGTTAACAAAAAAAGTTTTTCCTCCCATTAGCCGTGCTGTCACTGGGCTCCACACGTATAGAAGAGCCCACTAATTCGAACCTCGATAGTTTAAAAAGCTCTATAATAAGTATATTTTGTCTGTTCTCTTAAAGAAACCTCTACAATTCGAAAAAAATAATAAAATTATTTAAAATGTTTAAGTGCATAATATAGTGAAGTTCAAATATTTGTCCAACCATAAGCAGCCCTTTAGTATTCCAATGATGTAGCTGTAATTCGAAACGCCTCTGTACATTTCGAACTGAAACGTCAAGAGCTCTCTGAATTACTCTGAACATTAAATATCAGAATTAGGTGAATGACAAGTCCCGCTGTCAACTGATTATGGAACAGGCATTGTTGTAGGTTGTAGGACACGGTCGACGGATTAGCAGACAATACCCATTTGCGGTAACGTGCTACCATGAAGGAAATTGCACACCGGACACTCAATATCAGAATTAAATAATTATCGATTTCCACTAACAACTGATTGTGGAACAGACAGTAGTGTAAAATGTAGAACATGAGCGACGGATCAGATGGACTCCTACTGATAACTGGTTATGGAACATGCAGTAGTTGTGGATGCAGGACTTTGTCAACAACTAACAACTGATTATGGAACAGACAGTATTTTACAATGCAGGACACAGTCGACAACTAACTGATTGTGGAACAGACATTAGTAACCATTAGTGTAAGATGTAGGACACGGCCGATAACTAAAACTGGTTATAGGTTCAGACATTAGTGTAGGATGTAGGATACGGTCGACGGATCAGCTCCTACTAACAACTAATTATGGAACAGACAGTAGTGTAAGATGTAGGATACGATCAAAAACTGACAACTGGTTTTGGGACAGACAGTAGTGCAGGATGCAGGACACGGTCGACAACTGACAACTGGTTGCGGAACAGAAAATAGTGGAGGATGCAGGACAACTGGTTACGGAACAGACAGTAGTGGAGGGTGCAGGACACGGTCGACAACTGACAACTGGTTGCGGAACAGAAAATAGTGGAGGATGCAGGACAACTGGTTACGGAACAGACTGTAGTGGAGGATGCAGGACAACTGGTTACGGAACAGACTGTAGTGGAGGATGCAGGACATGGTCGACAACTGACAACTGGTTACGGAACAGACAGTAGTGGAGGGTGCAGGACACGGTCGACAACTGACAACTGGTTATGGAACAGACAGTAGTGGAGGATGCAGGACACGGTCGACAACTGACAACTGGTTGTGGAACAGACAGTAGTGGAGGATGCAGGACACGGTCGACAACTGACAACTGGTTGCGGAACAGAAAATAGTGGAGGATGCAGGACAACTGATTGCGGAACAGACTGTAGTGGAGGATGCAGGACACGGTCGACAACTGACAACTGGTTGCGGAACAGAAAATAGTGGAGGATGCAGGACAACTGGTTGCGGAACAGACTGTAGTGGAGGATGCAGGACACGGTCGAAAACTGACAACTGGTTGCGGAACAGAAAATAGTGGAGGATGCAGGACAACTGGTTGTGGAACAGACAGTAGTGGAGGATGCAGGACACGGTCGACGACTGACAACTGGTCGTGGAACAGACAGTAGTGGAGGATGCAGGACACGGTCGACGACTGACAACTGGTTGTGGAACAGACAGTAGTGGAGGATGCAGGACACGGTCGACGTCTGACAACTGGTCGTGGAACAGACAGTAGTGGAGGATGCAGGACACGGTCGACAACTGACAACTGGTTGCGGAACAGAAAATAGTGGAGGATGCAGGACAACTGGTTACGGAACAGACATAAGGGGAGGATACAGGACACGGTCGACAACTGACAACTGGTTGCGGAACAGAAAATAGTGGAGGATGCAGGACAACTGATTGCGGAACAGACTGTAGTGGAGGATGCAGGACACGGTCGAAAACTGACAACTGGTTGCGGAACAGAAAATAGTGGAGGATGCAGGACAACTGGTTGTGGAACAGACAGTAGTGGAGGATGCAGGACACGGTCGACGACTGACAACTGGTTGTGGAACAGACAGTAGTGGAGGATGCAGGACACGGTCGACGTCTGACAACTGGTCGTGGAACAGACAGTAGTGGAGGATTCAGGACACGGTCGACGACTGACAACTGGTTGTGGAACAGACAGTAGTGGAGGATGCAGGACACGGTCGACAACTGACAACTGGTTGTGGAACAGACAGTAGTGGAGGATGCAGGACACGGTCGGCGGATCAGCTGACAATGAGGTCACGTGACTCAGCATGCAGGAATACTATTGTAGACCGGACACTCAATGTTAGTTAATCGGCGGACCCCTTGTCAGTCGGGCGCGGCGGGAAGTGGGCTGGTCTGAAGTGTTTGCGGGCGGGGGATAAATTTATGTATTTTTAACCTTTTATTTATTATGTTTTTTGAAAATTTATTCTAGATAAGTTTTAAAATTTAGAGGTTCTTTGTTACCTTAAACTTTGTGCTAAAACCTTTTTTATATACTTTGTATTATTGTTTTTCTGAAGCAATATTTTTTCTCCAGAGAAGGTAAGTACTCTAAGATAATGTGTGTTTGGCTCTAAAATTGTATGCAGACAGCTATGTTTTTTTATCCGGCCCTTTATGTATTTACATTTCCTAAAATATTTGTTTTAATTGCTGAATATAAGGTGTAATTTATTGTAATATTTAAGTATAAAAATTATTTACAGACCTTACTTATATTTTACGGTGAGCTTCAAAAATTGACATTTGAAAGTTGACATGATGTAGTAGGATTTAACGTTCCCTCCAACTAGTCATCATTTGTTGCAGCGATAGAGGAAAGTGCAATTTTCTCCATCATGTGAAAAATACAAAACAACATGAACTATCCTCCTAGACCAACTGCCAAACATTTATTTAACATTTTTACTCTTCATGCAAATATTAAACTTACTTCGAAAACATTGACGTCATGGAGGAAGACAAATAACAAAAAAACCCTTCAGGTCCAATTTCAGTTTTCTTTCTAGACTCACTTCTGCGTGTAATTTGATATTGTCATGTTATAACAACAATAGAGCGTCTTTATAATATTTTATTATATTCTAAAATATTTATATAAAATTGTATTTACTCTCATCTAATTAATTAAATAGAAATTAAACGCTTACACAATAGTATACTATTTTTTATTATTGCCAAGAAAAGGTTGTTGTAGGGACTAAAAAGTATGATAGACAATATTGCTAATAGCCACTAGCATGTACAAATAGTGTAAATATTGATAATATTACAATTAATTGACGTTCCCATAAGAACATGTACGTTACCTTGTTTCAATTTTATCTTTTATATTCTTTAGAAAAACAAACATATAAATTCAAACATATAAAACTTAATGGTTCTTGAAACAAATATTTAGGACTGTATTAAAAACATGTAAATGAACTCAATTAATTGCTCAATAGTAACTAAAGTTCGGCTTCTGTATTATCGTAAAATGATGTTCAGTGCGGTTCAAATTTATAACCTACAATGTAAACTAGAATATTTGTAAAAAAATCATTATTTCAAACTATGTAAGTGAATCAGTACACTTTTCTCATATTATGGTTGAATTTTAGATTGAAATAAATAACTGATATGTCTGCACCAATTGTTGCAAAATCACAGATCATAAAAACAAATAAATATCACTCACAGTCAATCATCATTTTTATGATCTTGCATCTGCCTCATGATACAAAAGTACGTTGAACTATTTTTCCTAACCACAGATTGAATCATCTACATACATGCAAGGTTAAAATCAAAAAATTCTTGGAATTTTCGATATATTTTTAAAAATTAATTACCATTGAGCAATAAATTATTTTTTTCTGATTATTTGAAGATAACATTAACAATACCAATCATTCAGTTTGTATTTGTGCAGTCTGTTGCACCTGATAACCGAATAGGTAAATAAGTCTCTTATCAATCTCCGGTCGGAGGCTTCCCCAAGGTCAGTCTAAGTAGTTCGTGCTGCAGTCAGTATCCAGCTGGCTAGTTGGTAAGCAGCTGATCAGCGATCAGCTGACTTGTCAGACGCGGAAGTAGGCTCGTAATCCGATTCGGTAGAAAGTTGTCTTCATCCTCATCCTAAAAGGTATGTAACGATGGAAATGTATTTTACGTATATTGTAAGAAATGTAGTTATCCATTAATAGAAAAACTTATTCGTAATACTAATAGTTTATGCTTTTGGATTGGATATAGTGAATACAACTAAGGCGAGTTAAAAAATACATGTTCCATAAATGTTTTGATACGTTCCAATTCTGTACTTTCGTCAAAATAATAAAAATAATAGTAATACAGGTGTTTATTAAGTTTTTTTATTTACTAATGCAACAATCTTATAAAAGGTAAATTTATTAGCAGGCAAATGTGTGATTATTTTTTAGTACAGTAAATTAGAATAAATTGTAGCTTTAACTCGTGACTTTAATAAATAAAAATAAATAGACACGTTAGGGAAACTTATATTATTTTGTAAGTTTATCTGATAAGATTGTTTGTGCAAATTGGTAGCTTTAAAGCATTCAAAATGTGAAATTATCTAGTGTACTGATTTATAACAGATTAAAATAGATATTTCTGAAGTAAAAAATTAAAAGAAATTGACAAGAAATGTTATGAATGAAATATTGTAACTTTTTTAGAAAAAATAATGAAGTCTTGTCGGATAATAAGACGGAATTTGTAATTTGCTGGTGTCCAAAAGGCTAAACTGCAGTTCAGAACCAATATTGATTTTCCATTATCCACCCATCTGGCGTAATATTATTCAAATTAAGGTATCGTGTGACTTTCCCTAATATCATTATATCACAATTCCTTGCAGAAGAATCTCCCTAACTATCTGCGGACATTACCATGTTTTGGTTTTCGAAAGAAACATTTAAAAACGGAAACATGATTTTTTAATTCGCAACTCTCGTCACAATCAAAAGTGTTTTAGTCGAAGATTAAGAAATCAAGAAAATTTCCATTTACAAAGCACAATCTAGTTAAAACGGAAACTCATTATCGGTATGAAATAATTTTTCAAGACAAATTTAAGAAGCAATATTTTGATGTAGAATCACAAACGTGGTGTGTAATCGCCGTAGGTTTGTAAACTGTTAGAACATTTGTCCTGACACGGAAATGTCTTCCTCAGCAAACGCTGCATCTGATATATCAAACATGGCGAATGTCGGTCAGCACGGCGTCAGCAGGTGTTGGGTGTTGGGTATCAGCAATTCCGGCCTTTTAATTGAATCGTGTCCACCCACCGTGTTGTTTATAAATAAATCTAGTCCGCTGAGTGGAAAGAGAGGCAAACACCTCTTATTAAAGTATTTAGATATTCTATTTAACAAAGCAAATTATGAATTAATTTACAAGGTTCTAATTTATAGTTAGTTTACACTTATAGGTTATAATTAATTTACACTTAATATCATTTTATGAAAATAATGAAGCCGATTCATGTCTACAAAATTTGTTGCCAAAATCTACAGTTTCGCAAGTATAAAGTTACAGGTTCCATTTTTCTAAAGAACAGAGAACAATATGAACTTATGGAAACGTCAACTGCAGTATTTAAAATGTTGTAATCGATAGTTACACTGAATGTAACTGTTGGTGGTTACAATAAATATTGTGAATCGTAATTTCTATAGTCTTACCAATGTCCTTTACTTTGTCTCTTACTTGACAACTAATTCTAAAAAAGTTCGTACTAATAATATATTTTCATTTTTTTAATCAATCTAATTTACTATAAGGACGTATATTCACAGAAAGATGAAAATTTTATTAGATTTTTTTAAGTTAATTTAGAAACCTTAAATCATATAGATTATTCACCTGAAGATTCACAGTGACATGATATAGTCAGCCGTGGCCGTAGTCATCAGTAACGTAAACCATAAATATTTAACTATCAATTAAAATCCATGACAATGCGATTTACCATGATTGCTCTTTAATAAATTAGCATCCCACTACTCATGTAGACCTTTACAGCTCTAAAACCCACTACTGTAGGGCTGGTCGAGTTTCAATTGGCGTTCTTGATTTTCGAAGGAGGTAAAAATAGCTGACTAAAAATCTGAAATATACGGAGCAAGATTTTAAAAAGGGAAGTTGAAATAAGAACAAAATATTCCTCTGGATCCTTCAACAGCAGGCATGACTGCAAGAATCCTCCAGCGGGCATATTTTGTACATTTTTAACTGGCGTGGTTTCTGCAAGCTGCGGTTTCCTAACTGTATATGCAATTCTAAATTATTAAATGTATTTAGAGCTGTCATTTTAAATATATTTTTTCTAAATTTTTGTCGTAGTATAATTTTGGAACTGAAATACAAACGGAACGGAACTACTGATGAGCACTGAAATAGCAAATCAATAAATTCAAACATCAGATTTTTCTGCGTTTTTGATTCCGTTTTGAGTGCACATGCTTATCGGATATGTGACCCTAAGAAGACTAAGTTTGGCTACGACCTAATAATAACTGTCAATAAATTAAACCTCTGGAATCGAATCGTACGTAGCAGAAAACATTTGATTGCACCCTGTTGAATCTTAGTGGTTCAGCCGCGAACTGCGATCGAACTTGGTTCACAAACTCAATCTCCTGCGATTGAGTTTCCTCATCAAAGTTTGGGGAGTATTATATAGTATAAGTTAGTATAAATCATTGTTTTTGTACAAATTACTGTAAATTTAAAAGAAAATGAGAATTGTGATGACCCTTTCTATATACTACTGGTTACAAATCTCATTTTGACAGATCGATTATTTCAAATACTCTTTTGAGCCAAGAACTTTTGTATTAGTTATGGTACAGAACATCTAAACGCTAAAATACAAGTAAGGTTTGATGAATCAAAGTAATATTGGAAAAGTCAATTGTAAATTTTACAGCTAACAAGAGTATAACACTCACTATACTTTTTAAGTGAAAAAATATTTAAAGCGTAAAACCTTTCCTATTAAAATAAAATAATTTAAAAATACCCCCGTTGCAGCAGACCTGCATACTCAGCGAATTTCAAGTGCAAAACAACATATTTCAATCCAACATAGCGAGATTTGACATGTTTTTGTAAGCTCCATAAGAATAACATGGGGAATGAGTATGCAGGTTTGCTGCTACAGGTATGTTTAAACTGGTTGGTTTTAATTCAATATTTTGTAGATCTGAACTAGAAGAAGCCATTTACCAAGTTTTATCAAGATATGTTGAGAAATAAGCGAAATATAGAATTTTACTTATTTCCCATAAGGTTAACATTGAGACAACGTACTGTGTTTACCACTTTCAATATCTCGGTAACCAATGGACATAGAGCAGTAATTCAACATACTAAATTGTTTGTTTTTTTGAGCTGAATTCAATGGTGCCAACAAAAATTTGATAAATTTTATTTTTCTATGTGAGAAACTCAAAAAACCCATTTTGGGGGGTTTATCCCCCTTTACCCCCCTTCCGGTGGTCCGATCGGGCTGGTTCACGAACTCGTCCGAGTGATTACCAAATTGCACGTCTGTACCAAATTTCATTAAGATCGGACCATATTTACGGCCGCTATCGTGTTAACAGACATATATATATATATATATATATATATATAAATTCGAACGAATAGTGTTTTTTGCTTCTGGGGACCCCAAAATGAAAAATTAACATGGTCTCGGACTTAGGTCTTACCATGAGTACTACCGTAATAGCTTATTCCTTTAAGGAAATTCGCTAAAACTGGAACCTTCCAATTTTTAAAACCTGGAAGAATATTGGTTGATACTCTAACTGCCATTAGGGATTTTTTGAAGCAGTAATGTTCAATAATATGAATAGAAACGAATTTTGATTCTCCACCAACCAAACGATTGATAAGGAGGACAAGCATTAACAAACTTCCGTTACACAACAATCAACCTGCCGCTTTCTCTACTGTTCCGTCTTAGTACAGTTGGTCCCTATCGGAGGGTAAAATAATTGTAATGTAATTTAATAGTTTTTCCTTAAGTTCACCAATCGTAATTACACTGAAATGTATAAATTTAAAAAATTTGCTTTCATTGAAACATGTTTTATATTTATTGTTAAGCATTCTTAAGGTTTATGGAATGCCTGAGACCAAGATTTTTTTTAATGGATGTGGATGAAAAAAATATCTTGCAGAACCTGAAATATACTTACACTTATGCTGTTTTTGCACACAAAACGGTAAAGGCTACCGGATTGTATGCAGTGTTTTAATATATAAACATGGAAAATAGTGTTCTATTTCAATCGGTCACTCCAATCATTGCCTGGTTCAGTGAGTCTCTATAAACACGTCTGAGATTGTACATAAATCATTATTTCATAAATTTGTCTTTGAAATATTATGTTATTTGATATTGAGATTGAATTTCTGGTTTAATAATTTTACGCTTTATTAATTAAAATGTTTTTATTCTTGTCAACTTAAAATAGAGTACTTGTTATAGTGACAAGAGTTGTCAGTTAAAATAGTTTTGTCCGCTAGCATGTAAATACAGTATAACAAGTGTTGTAAGGAATTTTTAATTTACATTCAGTAAAAATACAACACGTGTCATGCTAATCAAGACCTTTCTGGTTTGGACTATTAAAACCTCACCACAATAATAGTTACTATATAATGACGTCGAGGTATATAGATATTAACCAGTGTTACGAAACTATCTAAATACACCTCCTCTGAATAGTTAAAACTTGACATTTCTTAGAACAATACATTTTTTCGGAATATCCTATGATAAGAACAATAGAACAAATCATCAGTTTCTAACACAGCTTTGAGTTTCATTCAGCGAATTTTGAAGATTCACTATCTTACCAGACAATAAATCAGTGATGGTGTATGAATAAAACATAAAAAAAATATACTAGAAAATTTACATAGGTTTCAAAAACGCTTGTTATTAATAATGGTTACTACTAAATAGTGTTTTTTTCCTGTTGCTAAGGATGTTTAAGTTCACAAGGACGGAAGCATATTATCTAGCGTATTAGTGGTTTCCCGTTTTTACCGCCTCAAGGTGAAACCCGATTCCATTATGTTTTATGGTTGGATTCAGTTCGCCAAAAGGTGACAGGGTTGTTTCCAAAGTCCACTTCTTAATTTTATACCTTGTAATTAATCTGCCTTTTTAACTGGTAATAGAAGATCATGTAATACTGACATAACCTAATCTTTAATATTCAATCTGTATTTTCAATCAATTTCCGACATTTTGACAGTGTATATAGCCTTCCAGAGAAATTACTGAAAGTTTGGATGTTTTATCCTAAGGTGGTACCGTATTATTTAGGCCAAAAACAATCTTTAACTTTTTTTTACGTCCCCAGACACCAAAAACGGTATTTACTAAAATTTAAATGCTTATGTCTTCAACAAAAATCTCCTTAATACACATAAGGCTACCTTTTCAGTTATCGCTTATATCAGATTATTTAGAAAATAACCAAATATAGATATCAATTGAATTAAGTCACCGGAACAGAATTAATCTAAAAGCACCAAGAGGATTGAAGTAAATGGGATTATATGATTCGGAAACTTGTAATCGTAATATGTGACGGGAATGAACCAATTTCAGCGATAAAGGCGTGAAGCCGTGTTTAGCTCTCAAGTGTTTTAGTTGATTTAATTTAAACGTTTGAGAGGTTGATAAACTCTTAATTTCAAATAACGATATTAATACATTTTCAATAATAATAAATAGTGATATTCTTATTTAATTAAGTTTGTATAGAAGAAATTTAATTGGCATTAATGCAAATTATTGCTAGTTGAACTAAACTTTAAAAATATAAATATTGAAATAAAAACAACTTTTAAAGCAGAATGACTAAGGTGGATAAGTCATATAAAACGAGCAATAAGCAGAGTGGCCACCTTCAATTGTCTGAAACTTTTTAGGTCTGAAACTAAATATCAGGTTTTTCAGCAAGTCAAAACAAAAAATCTCATTACGAAAATTATCTCGCTCCGGTTTCCGTCTATCGGACTGTACGACATTTTCACAACATCCTTTACAGATCCACTAACTTCAAAGCACCTTGAAGTTCCAAATACAAAATTTGTACATACATTATGACTAAATAAACAATTTTGGTGCGGAAGATCAAGTTTCTACTTTCAAGTTGCCATTTTGAACATTTCAAAATGGCAGATATTTTAAATGTTCAAAGCTTCATATCTCAAAACCTGTGATGGTTACCAGCAAATTGTAAAAAAAACTAAAAAAATACACAGTAAGATCCATACTTAAAAATAGGATATCGTTTTATTACACAAAAAATTAAAACAAAAACCCTTTGAAAATACAATCGAAAATTTGGGCAAGTTTAAACATTTTTCATGATTCAACCAAATTAAATTTACATTTTCTGGGTTGTTCTTACTATAAACCAAATAAAAATAAATATTTCTTAAAAAGTAAATTAAATGTTGCATCTCTATAGCTCGTTTTTTTTTGGTAAATTTTACAGTTTTAGAGGTATTAAGGTTTGGAAATGAAAACTGGCTGCCATTTTGAAAGTAAAAAGTAAAAACAATTACTCCACAGAAATACGTAATATTAGGCAAGTGGTTTTAAAGATATAATGAATCAAGTAAAAATACATATAATCTAACAGACGGAAACCGCAGCGAGACTGCCCACATCCGCGATGATATTTTTTGTTTAATTTTACATGCTGCAATAACAATCATAAATAATGTTCCTGAAGAGTAAAACATAAAAAAATATTTATTTGGGTAAAATTGTTTACGTATCGATAGGATAACATTATCCAAAAAATTCAGTAACAGGTAATATAATCAACTGCGATGTAACTTAATAGTAAATTAATGTTCTCTCTTGGCAAACAATCAGGGCATGGTCTGGGGGATAGGAATCCTGCAGGATGTTTAAAAAACTCACGAAAATTTATTTAAATGCCACTCTGTCCAAATTAAATCCAACAGTAAAAAACAAAAAAAGTCCAAAATAATATATATATATATTTTAATACTTATTAATAAAAACGAATATAACATTACCAACTCAACTGATATTTTCAACTCCGAATTCAAATACAATCTCCTCTACTTTGCAATTCAAAGGTAATCAGTGGTTTACATAACAGAGTACAACAGTTTTCGGAAAAAAATACCACAATTTAGATTGTGTACGCTATTCCAGTTAGAAGAAATACTGTGTAAACTGTTTTAATTGACTTACAACTTTACGATGTTATTATATGAATTGGAAAACTGGTAAAAAAAAGCATTAGATTTAAATAAAGTACGGATTCAGTTTGTCAATTATTAATCAAAATCAATTACGGTACATTTTTCATGAACAAGTGGATATAAAACTAGGAAAAATCTTTGTGTAATGCTATAATCTTCTTAATTTACTAGAAAAATACGAGCATATAAATTACGCTATTGAACATTTTAAAATGGTTTTAGTATAAAATGGTTGCTGAAATGTAGCCAACTTAGTTTGAAAGGTAAGCTTTCTGTTCAAACTGACCTTTGAAGTTAGGGGATTCCAGCCCGGCCTACATTACCAAGCGTCAAATAGGCTTTAATTCAGGTCAGTCTGGGAATGCGCCACTTAACTCGAGCCCAGACTTAACTTAATTCCCTACCACCATGTCGCATGTCTCGCACACACTTAGCTCTCCTGACCTCTCAATTCAGTAGTTTAGTCTTTGTTATTGACCTACTTATTCAGTTTGTCTGTGAGTCAATTGGTTTGTTTGTACGCCTATTGGGAGGACACAACTGATATTGATCGTAATATTGAACTACATGCAGAGACTCGATCACTGGTTTGTTTTCTATCTGTATTAAATAATAATACATTACAGTAGGCTACTTTAGGTTAGTAAAGTTTGTGTGAGCTTTTTTTACTTTTTACAGAGAGCGTAAAAGAAGTTGAAATGGTTTAAGTAACTCATTATTTTTTTTAATACATCACTCCTAACGGGTTTCTTCAGTAATTGGTCATCATTCTAAGAAAAAAAATAGGTCACAGTAAATTAACCATAGGTATTTTTCTCGTATATCTTCCGTTATGTTCAGCTATAAAAAATGTGTTTCACTGAGTTCTTATCTTGCTTACTGAATTGAAAACCAAATTTCATGATATATTAAGTTTACGAATCATGTTGTTGTGTCGTGATGTTGTGCCCCCTATTTATTCATGTTGTTGTGTTTTGTGTCATACTCTGTTGTGAGTATAGATTTAATATTTAATATTTAATATACTCAGCTTATAGATTTAATATTTTCTTACTAACACACGTAGTAATAATGTCTTTCGAAATATTGGTATAGATTAAAATTTCGGAACCTAAATTCCGAAAAAGTCAAATTGGAATAAAATTATATCTGCGGATGAAATGAAAGGACTGAACAAGATTAAATAAGTTATTTCTCCAAGTAAATGAACGACCAGTTTGGTAAGAATTATTTAGTTACCAAACAATTAAATCCTTCACGTCCTAGCTAGAAAACCTAAATATAAAAAATCTAAAATCCGAAAGTAAAAATAATTTTACCAAGTTGACCCAATCAACCGGGAAAAAGAAACACCTTAGGCATTTGGAAGCGGATAAAGTAAGGTCTAACCCTTCAGGCTTTGCATTGGGATTTGTTAGGATTAGGATTAGGATTGTGTTTTCCATTAGTATTAGGATTAGGAGGGTTCTGTGGCGGTCGCGGTCGCCGTGGCGGGCAAGGTCGCGTGTGGAAAGTCCTCAGTCGCTAACCACCGCGACCTTGGACCGAGTGACGTGTGCGACCTGCATTGTGCGACGTAATGACTCAGCAATCGCAGCTGAGAGCCTCTCCAAAGCGATTCGATCCTGTGCTGCCTGCTGCGAAATAAGGTTAATGGGAAAGCTGATACTTTTGTACATTTTTTAAGAGTTTTCTGAAACCTGTCAGCTCTTGCGCGATTGAAAAAATCTAAATGCGACAAAAGTAAAGGTTTTGCGTTATAAATATCGTTATGAAAAACAGTGGCGGACTTAGGGGGGGGGGGCATAGGAGTCATGACCTCCCCAAATGTTCTCAAAAATATAAATAAATGGCTCCCGAAGGGCGTTTAATTTTTGTTCCTTATAATTACACAACAAGCAAGTTCCAATAATAATTACACACATAAAGGCAATACTGATTCACTGCATTTGACAGTGGACTGTGCCTTTCAAGTGGACAAAGTGGACACACGCGTCTGGAGTTTATTGCAAGGTCGCGTCGTAGAGTGAAGCCGTGCTACCCGTGCTTTTGCTAACGTGATTATAATAATTTGTATTTCACTAAACTCTTCATTATTTGGGAATTAATTGGGGATAATTTGGTAAAATAGGAGAAGAGAATTATAAGAAGAGAATTTGTTTTATTTCAGAATTTTTAGGCTGCTAAATAAAACAAGATAATTGTTCTCTACATATGTAGCAAGATACTAAAATAGCACAATAGCACAATAAAAAGGGTCTTAAAAAGGAAGTTTTATGTTTTTTGCTTGCCCAGTTTAACAATAATTTCTCATATTAAGTTGTCAGATAGCCTAAAAATACGTTTTAGACTCTTATAATTCACCAACATTTTCCGAAGGAAAAGCCCCGGAACCATACCCGCAGACCTGGGGGCTATTCTATACCCCCTCAAATTCCCCGGTGACCCCCCCCCAAATTTCACCCTAAATCCGTCCCTGATGAAAAGGATCTATTTATAAAGTTCCTGAAGAACGATAATTATTCAATTTGGCACTTGTTGAAAAAATAACAAATTTAATTAACTGATTAGAGTCAACATCTGAGTTGGGTTGTTTGTTATTTTCTTGAAGTCTCTCATCGGCGTCAGAAGGCATACACATATTTACGGCGTGGATTTTCACTAATGCAGCAGATATTAGATCATGATAGTGCCGTATTAGTTAAAAAGCTGAATTACTGAAAAAATTCACGGAGCGTTGTTTTTAAAGTTGTTACCACCGTATACTCGTAACTGGTAAAAACTTGAAATCTAACTTCATAGCTGTTTGCCAAGGCGTCTTTCAAAACGTTTTCTCGTCATTCTCCAACAATCACACGCGATCGGATTTCACAGTCATCCACACGTTTTGCAAAGGTATTCCAACAAATTAATTGTTAACCTATCTGTACACACGATTGATCTTGAATCATAATTCCTATCGTGATTCTACACATGATTGCAATATCTGACATAACCGGCTGTCAGATACGCCAGACTCGGGACCGCCAGCGGGCCGGATCAACGAGAGACGGATTACCAAGATTTTACTATAATGCTATATCATTAACGTTAATGCAAATGTGTATTTCAGTGAATGTGCGTGTTAAACTAATAGGACAAAAGTCAAAAGCAAGAATTTAATCGACTTGTGATTCTATCATTGCCTACAAATGCGAATAGTGGATGATGGATGTCTTAACGTGTTTATATCCAAAATGACTGCATGTCAAAGTTTTGAATACAACTCATTCTTGAAACCTGTCGAGTTTTGATGTCACCTTCATTTTTGGAGTTTCGATTTCACCTTTGGGGACTTAAAAATTGAAACGACTTTTGAAGAAAGGCTTAAACGATGAATTGATCTCTTTCGGTAAAATTTAAAACTTTGAATGACCCGCAAAAATGTGGGATATTCGGGAAAACTGAAATTTTTCTAATGTAAACCTCTTTCAATTAACACCTCATTTTGTAGAGCTTTTGAAAAAGCTCTTTAAAATGAGCTATTTTAAATGAAAGGTAATTTTAATGAGGGGCCACTCAAAAGGTATTTGCATTTGAACATTTTGAGTTGCCCCCAAAACCTCCCATTTTTGGGGAAGGGCCGAAATCTTAAATATTACCAAAAAAGACCACGTTAAAGTCATTAAAGGTGAAAATTAAATTAAAAATGTCAGACGCCAGGAATCAATAATGAGTTGTATTCAAAACTTTGACCAGCTGCCAATTTGGATATAAACACGTTTAAGGCATCCAACCTCCGCCATTCAGCTATTTTTCTAAAAGTTCTTTAAATTTAGGGGTCACTCAAAAGGGTTTTGCGTTTACAAATTTTGAGTTGACCTCGAAATGCCCCATTTTTGGGGGAAACTCAACGTTTTATATATTACCAAAAGAGACCACTTCTTCATTTAATAGCATTTCTTCAAGAGTCGTTTCAGTTTTTAAGTCTCCTAAGGTGATTAACACTCCAAAAAGTCTTAGACGCCAAGTTTCAACAATGAGTTGTATTTAAAACGTTTACAAGCCGTCAATTAGTATAAATACGTTAGAGATCTCCAACCTCCACCATTCGATTACTTTTTAAAGCTCGTTGAAATGAGTGGTCACTAAACAGGGGTTTACTTTTGAAAAATTTGAGTTGCCCCCAAAATCTTCCATTTTTGGAGGACACTTTAAATTTTCGATAACGTCAAAAATACTTTGGGTTAGTTCAGTATTGTTCCCCAAAGGTAATTTGTTTGTTTCAACAAACAAAAATTGAAGAGGGGGATCGGACTTTGCTTACTCATTGTAAGAAGCCAATGCTTCTATTTAAGCAATACATTTTTAACGTGCTTTTTCGAAAAACATCTGATTGTGAGTACAACTGACTGCTACCCTCATTCTAGAAAATAAGCAGTAATATTTAAAAATTAAATTTTCTAAAACAGTACAATACAATTTTTCTTATCGTTTCGCACAAAATATAGCTGCAGGGAAAATAACGAACAACACACAATGTTTAAGCAATAAATTTATTAAGCCATAAACCTTTAAGTGTCTATCCTTTATTCGGAATATTTCTGTTCAGGCCCTGATATAAGAATTTAAATAATTATTATTCCTCTAGATACGAAAGAATTTACATGTCAATTCAAACCCTCCGTCGACTTATTACACTAATACTATTTATTTGTTCGGAATATGTGAGACGACGCCGACGGTAGGTAAAGTGAGATGCAGAGCTGAGATCTGCCTCACATGTCAGTCAACCAGTCACTCTTCTGAGACATCTCAGAGCTTGATATCCCCTGAATGAGATACACATTCCCTAATGCCTACTTTTGCTATAGTAAATTATGCTATGTCATAATGGTGATTTCAATATACGTTAGGTAAATCAAATTAAAGGTTACATCTCCGAATCACAATACTCACTCCTTTTTCTATGGTTGTAACATTTTTCATGTTTATTTATTTCAGGCTGATGGCCTTTTTAACCTTGAATTCGGCCCGTCCACATTAACGAACTCATTAAAAAAGGGAGGAGTTAGTTGATTCAGAACTAAAATTATCAGTCTGTACTGTTGAAAGATACTGTCGGAACAGAGACTCTATAATCCTCCACATCGCTACCGTCCGGCGCCGTATAAAATTAATCATTTCATTTAATTCTTTATCTACATATTCATTCATTTACATAGCCATGTAACAAATATCATGTTTTGTCATAGTACTAACACCAAAGATAACATTTATCTTTAAAAGCTAACCTAAGAAGGCAAACCTTAAACGAATTGGTATGATCAAATTAATAGCCAAAATATGTCTACTAAAATCATCTACATATAAATAACATGTTGTTTATTGATCTCAAAACAAGTCCTTGTCATTATTTCAGAATTTCTGTAATTGAATAAAAAGCTTGGTCTAAAAGGAAGTTTTTTCAGGGTTTTTTTTTAAGTGAAAAGGAAGTTTGATGTTTTATATGAATCGGTAGTCTATTGAAAAATCGAATCCCCTTGTAAAATGGACTTCTTTCATTGGCTGCTGTTCTGTGGAGAAGAACGGATAGAGTGTTGCCATGCCTACTGCCTAGTATTGTGTGACACTGCCCTAATTGTAAAAATTGGTCCTTATTTTTAAAGGTCAAGAGAAGAACTTCGTGAATGTAAATACACTGAACAGTCATGATTCCACTTTGCCTAATGTTCTTATAAGAATGTTGAGGGCATAGAACAAAAATCGACCTTATGATTTACCCTCTAATAATCAGTTTATAAGAGTAATTTACAATTATTTTTATCTGTTACTCTGATAGTCACAACATACATGCTTAGATTTTGTAGGGATTCTGAGGAAAAGTAAAAAAAAATTAACAGAATTAAAAAAGCCTGGTATCCTTCGGCATTTTACGGTCAGAAAACCTTTTTTTTGGCTTCAAGGTGAACATAAGTGAATATTACGAACCAACAACTAAATTTCTAAGCCACACTCTCTCCACGTACACTGATTTGAGAGGGAGAGTTAAGACAGAGGGTTCATGCACGAAAGGGTTCCCGGTAGGTAACTGGTTGTGAAAAATAGACAGCAGACGAGCTGATTGTCAGGCTTTCCAATTCCAAAAAGGATTATAAGAAAGTTTTGTCTATTTAGAGGACCTTAGGAAGACTTACTGCAAGTGTTTGAAAAAAGTAGAATATATTAGAAGTTATTCCTACTTATTACTTTTTCTTGCTTTAATAATGTTGGTTTAAGACGCATGCAGAAAAAGGGCTTTTAAAACCGTCCTACACTTTTGAGAAACCAGATTTCCAATTGATATATTGGTGAAAACAGGCACAGGTTCTCATTTTCAATTGGAACGTTCGGAGCTGAGGTTCAAAAGTCTAAATGCGTTTGACTGTGAGCAAAACGATTTAGCGAATCAAGCTGTCGAAAATTCGTGAGCAACATTCACAACTTTTGACAAGACTAATCAGTATGGTAAACTATGCACAGATTGACAGCAACACTTCGCAAACTGGTTAAACCCATAATTGTTCTAATAACTGTTCAAGGTTATGTCAGAAAACTTGTCTTGTCGTTGGAATTACCAACCGGAGGAGAATGCGCTGTTGTCAGTCTTGCAGAGCTTTGTAATGAAACCATAATTGTTTAAACTGGTGTTGGGAGGATAGCGAATGTACGGATAAAACTGATAGTGAGTAAATTAAACTTTGCTGGAGAGCAAAGTTAGTAGGGTCATAGAGGTCCTCTCACAGAGGTTCAAAAATGTAAAACAATTTTGTCATCATTAAGATGCGGATTGCCTGTTGGACAAAAGCTTGGACAAAATGACTCTTGGCCAATCAGAGGGTACTCATATTACTGCCATTTTGACTGAGGCTATATTTTTACCCATAGGTCAAGACAGCTTAGTTAAAACTTATAAAGAACCAACCGTTGATGTCACAAGCTTTTGTTCAAAAAGTCATATGGGAGTTATATAAGCAGTATAATACCAAATACCTATTGTACGGACCTTGGCTGCAGTGAGAACGGCTACCAGAGTCAGAAATGTACCGTCCCTTTTTTGCTTAGCGTGATTATAAAAGTCACACTGTTCCCTAATTCTTTGTAATAGTTATGGTCAAAGAGGTAGTTTTGGGGGTAATTTCTAAGTGTAAGTTCATTCCCTATTCATGAGGGCGCATGGCAGCACCATGCAACCTTTAGTTTTGGAAATATATGGTTTATAGAACTGGCTGCAACGTCAGATATGTATGATATCTGCTTTGCAACATCACGTAATTAATGTAAAGAGAGTTTTACAATAATTTACAAACGTGGTTTTAAATTTTATGAAAAGTTGAAATAATCAACATATTAGGTCCTTTTAAAAAAATTTTGAATAATTCCTACATAAATAACCATATTTCAATTATCTACATAATATTTTTCAAATAAACTGATTTAAGGAGTTTTCAATCAATCAATCAGTCAATGGTTGATTTAAAATTTAATCATTTAATATATTCCCTATGGATTTTTAAGTAAAGATGAGCGAGCTGGGCTTTGAATCTTGAAATAATTCACTTTTAGTTATAACGTGAATTATCATACCATGATGAAGTGAGTGCGTGTAGTTAATGTTCTTCTCAGTCAATTGGAAAAGCAACAAAGAAATTAATATGGAATACTATTTTAAGAATAGAACATACGCAGAAAATAAGGAAACTTATTTAATTGATATGAACATTTCATACTCCACATTGTTACATGAACATTTCATACTGTTCATTGTTAACATCCTCATGTCGTACCATTCCACTTTCTTCTTTTTAAGTATTACAATTTTCTTTTGCGTTTAGAGTTCTTTTTAAAACAATATATGAATTTCATTCAACAATAATTAATGCATAATTGTAAAGTAATCCTGCCTCTTTCTCCTGAAATTAATACGAAAGAAAGACTTAAATTTGTAATTCAAATATAATGTGTAGCAAGGTAATGCGGCTTGGTACTTTGCATTAAGTAAGGGAAACATTGAATTACTCCTCCTATGTGACGAGAATCGCTCTAAGGCGTGTGAGGAGCGTCTACTGACTATACTGATTATCATATAGATAACGTAGTGAATCATATGATTACGTGGTAATAACCAATCTATAGTGTCTCGAGATTGCCGAGGCAGGTCAATTATTTACCTCTTATGAACAAACTGACGATTAATAAATATATTATTAACGCACTCACAGATCTTTTCTCTTAAGGCGAAGCATGATGGTTTATTTTTTAATAGTTGTTAATTTTTAAGAGATTTTGATACATTATTTTCTAAACATTTTTTCAGAGCAAGTGAATTAGGAAATGTGAATTAGGATCGTTCTGGTTGCATTCTTTTTTTAATGAGGGTTGCCTAGGCAAATTATGCACGTAAGAACTGCATTATAATTTGTGTTGCATTTATCCAAAGGTGGAGATAGTGAAATTTATTTTATGAAAAATTGATTGATGATTTCTGGTCTTTAAATGAAATGATTTCAAATGCTATAACACTCGAACAATATCTGACATAATAATCATTTGTTAAAAATATTCCGATGTTAGATTTGTGACATTCATTAAACTTAAATCATTCCCAAATAAATACAAGCTCTGTGACTCAGGTAATTTCCCGTGAAATACGTTCTGAATTGGGTATTTCTGGCTTATTTTAAGACTTAGGACCTCCCTAGCTAGCAGCCAGACCTAACTTGGTATATCAGACTAACTTGTGATAGCAGCCAGCCAAGCAAATATCATAACTTTCTAGAGATACCTATATTAAATAGGTTAATTCATATTGCTACATTTAAAAATCGAGTAAAAATCGGTAGGTTAACCGTAAACACTTAAAAATATCTTTCTAATTCTAAGTAGACTTAATCCAGGAATTAAGTTTAAAATGCGTTTGAAACCTTGAATCATTAAATTATAAGATTTATAACTTAAGTTCCTGGTGATCTTTGTTGCACACATATCACAACAAAGTAAAGTGAAACAGAGCGTTATCAAACCTCAACTTTGGGTGTGTTTTTGTTGCCTTATTTATCTTAATTCATAATTATAATCACGTTCATTTTATTCATAAGGTAAAATAAAAAATTTTGTTATGGACAGCTCTCGTATAAAAGTTTCATGTTTGTTAATCTTAGTTTGTCTACTGCGTGCAGTCAAACACAACATGATAAGGGTCCATGTTGTTCTAGGGAGTCACAGTTTGCCCAAGTGTCGGAGTCCCACCAGACATTCACTGTGAGATAGGCACCGTGGAAAACATCACTGTTCGTAACAAGAACACGTAAGTATACTGCAGTTTCTAAAATTCAAAATTAAAGCTACATTTTCAAGAGTTATGCTACAATATAATATCACTTTTTTAATTTTGCAGACTCTCTTTAGCTTCTTGTGTTTTAACATCCTGCGGGGAAAGAAAAAGTAAATAAAAATTAATACTAGTGACAAATTCTTCGCAACAATTTTTGGAAAAATACAGCTATATTTTGTAATTAATTATTTTTTTAGAATTATTATGTCTGCTAACATTCAAACGGATTTTGGAGTATATGTACCAAAAGAATAAAACCACTTTAAATTAGAGTTTTTTTGTCCACAGAGACTGATCATGACCACAGTAAAATAATTTTGATCTTAAAATATTCGCCACTTAGACAAATAGCGATACCATTACTGCGCTACTGCGCGGTTGCTTCACTTACTGATAATGTTCAATCACTAACATGTTTTAGTCAAATATTAGTTTTTAAGATTTAGGTTTCAGTAAATGCAGCTTTTATCAATATTTGTAAATAACCGAAGTCGTTTTAAAAATCGGTTTACAACCCCCTAAAAATATAAAGTATGACTTTTATAAATGTTCATTATTTTGTTTTACTTTTGGTAAGGTTTCCCCCGGACATTATTCATGTAACTTATTTGAATAAAGCAGTTGGGTCAATGACCGGTGGCGTAATTTTTGATGAGCTTGAAGTAGCCAGAGTTAGCACACTCACGAACTCATCTAACTAAACATAAAATTTTAACAAACATATTGACGAAAATCCACAGATTTTGACGTGATGATCGCTAAAAGAACAAAAACATTTCTATAAATTCTAGATCTGTCAAGAACAGTAAAATTGTATCATAATCAGATGATTCCTTCGATAAAACCAGTTATCTTGTTGATAGGTAGTAAACACAATTAGTTCTATCGGTAGGAAGCTCTATTCGACATATAAATGCGGTAAAGTTGTATTTCGACCGATAAAACGAGGGCCAGTCGCATTTTGTGGTCGTGAACCTCAGTTAGATTGTAGCTTTCAACGAATTACGAGGTTAATTCCTCCTTTTGGTTTACACCAAAGTGCATGAATTGTCTCTTAAACTGCAGAATTGTTCATTATTTAACATAAATAATATTATTATATTAGTAAAAAGAGAATTATATTAGTTGAAGATAAAATACATTTAGTATATAATAACGCATTTTATTCTTAACGGGACCATTTTAACTCAAATATAAACTGAAAGTGCTTTGTTTTTTAATGATGAGTGTTGTCGTTCAAGGCAGGAAACAAAAGATCATTATATCTTGCTTAACAATGGATCAGTCACACTATGCTTCAATAATGTTTACAATCGCAGGTGTTACCATTACAGATGTTTCCATTGCGTAAATATCGCCTAGTTTACCTTGAAATACTGTTCAGTGTTGCAAAATTTATCAAATGCGGATCTTGAGACTGTATAAAGGTGCAACTATAAAAATCTATAACTATGAACTATAAAAAAACTATAAAACGTTGAGTGGAGATGGAATGATCTCTTAAGAATATTAGAGTGTAAGTGATTCATAATCCAAGCATTTTTAATCTATTCCTATTAGGTAATATACATTTTATTAAATTACTTAAGTAAAAGGTTTATGTTATTGTTTTACTTGGTCGTAATTTTTCTATGCCATATTATTTTCTATTGCGTCAATTAACTAAGCTTAGCTTCAATGATTGATAAGCCACGACTCAGAGAGCCTATAGTCTGAAGTAGTTGAAAAACGATGGGTTTTAGTAAGCCAGTATGAGAAGAGACAACTAAAAAATGTTTGATTGAAATAGCAAATTTCGTAAATGATAAACAATAAATTGTTTTTTATGTTCTATGGAAATAATGCAATAGATTTATAATAATAATTTGAAATTCATTGCTATTGTTAGTTAAATATTGGTAATATTGTTTTAAAAATATCTGAGACAGAATATTGTTTACGCTAGTAGATAATGAAAATGTAGTTCAATAGTTTCTTCAACTGCTTCAGTTTATAAATGTAATATTAATTAATAACGTCAAAAGAAAATATTTGAGAAAACTACTTTTAACCTAATAAGAATATTTCTTAAACGAGTTGTTTAAATGGCTATTGGCATTCATGCTAAACGTGTTACGCACAAACTGAAATTTATTTTGGAATCTTGGGGTCACTGTATAACGAGCTCATTCTGAGCTGGCGAATCGGAAACCTCATCCTTCCACAGGAAATGACGTGTCACGCAACTGTGACTCTTTTAAGTGCCCCTTAGTGCTATGAACTCAGAAATAAGCTTCGAAATGTTGTGTGTAAAAATATAATACCGATGTTGCCATATAGCTGCTATAATGCCTGCTAATAGCTTTTATAATGCTATAGCTGTATTCAGTTTTATTGCACGTCTTTTTATAAGTACCTGGTAGTCCGAGTTTTTCTTGGTATTATTTCGTGTTTACCAGTTCACCCAGTTATTGTAAAACATTTTCACCACACTATACTCAGTTCCACATTCACCTTTGTATGGAATTTACATAAGTCATGTATTTCAAATGGCAACTTAGTTTGTACTAGCCATATTAAATAATAATCAGCTGATAATTATTGCTATGAAATGATACAGTTTAGTAAACAAATACACTCATCATAGGTAATAGAATAGCTATCTCCCATAAGGCCTGTACTGAAAGGTGAACGTGGAACTGAGTATACGAAGAAATTATTTGTTTTACATGCGTCACTTGAATGCCGAAAACAGCTGTCTTCCGTCAGCGGGCCGAAAGTCAGCTGATCGTTCATTTGCTTGAAGCAACGTGAGAACATACTGCACTCAATAGGTACCAAAGTTGTGATTTTCATAGCTGTGTTTGTTCAAACCATTACAAAGAAGTTGAATTGTCACCTATAACCTCTACGTTTTGTTTTAAAGAGTGCCGAACAAATAATTAGATTTTAAATGTTATATAGGGTATATTTCATTGTGCAGTGTGGTGAAAAATAGCGTTCGCACCTCGGCCGAAGGGGTTTTGCAGCTCTAGATGGTTTCAAATTCTCGACTTCGTCTCGAATTTGAAACACGATCTAAAGCCACCAAAATCTCATTTTCGGCCCTTGTTGCAAAATATACTTTTAAGTAACATAATATTTGTAAATACTTTGTTTATTTTTTTATTCGTCCAATAGGAAACGACGTAGTGACAAAAAAATAAAATATTAAAATATAGTATTTCATTTTTACCTATAGTATTAAAACTTTTATGACCCCAACCAAACCATAAACAGGGTTTAGAAACCATTATCTACGGTCTTGTCGTATAATTTTTATTGCAAATCAATAACAAAATATGTTTTGATCCATCGTAGAACGCGAGAAATCAACCAAGCAAGGAACTCCGTACATTTTGTTACGGACTAATGGTATCATATAGTGACAGGGAATAGACAACAGATATTGAACTCTTTCTCCGAACTTTGATCCACAGTCTATCCGGGAAAATAAGTCCATTAATTTTTATACTTCATTGTCATTGTATTGTTTGCATTCATTTGGAATTAAGATTTTTTAGTTTAATACATCAAAGGCTTCAATTTTAGGTACAGAGAAATAATGCGCGGATTAATTTTTCAGGAATAACAGTTTAAATATAGAAATTCTTTTCTAAGGGTATTATCAATCGTCTTGATCTGCAGCAAGAGCCGCTGAGAATGCTGACGCCCTGGGAGCCGCTGAGGCTGCTGCTGCTGCTGGCGCTCTCCCCGGCTACTCACGTCCTCGGAATCACCTTCCACCTGCCCAAGCTCGGCGGCTGCCCGGACCTGGCCGCGCAACAGAACTTCCTCTCCAACATCGACAATGTAAGTTGTGTATTACAATAATGACTACACTACCTGGTGGACCGAGCCTTGCTCGGTATCCACCAGTTCGTCCAGTTACTATACAATATTTCAATGCTATAAAATTGATGAATAAAAACCTTTTTTATTGCTCCATGAACTCTTCATCCCACTCACTGTATTTTCCCTTGATTGCTGTAGATTGGAAGCAGCTGTGATTACTTAATTTGTTTACACTTTCGTTGTTTATTTTCGTTGCTATCATCCTATACTCTTATATGAGCAATGTTATCGTCCGGCCGTGCGTGCTTGCTTGTATGCTTGCACATTTATCTCAAAATCGGCTCCGAGGATTTCTTTCAAAGTCTGGAAATAAGTAATTGATGACTCAAAAACGTCTTTTACGCAGATTACTTGGCCAGAGAAAATCTAATAACGTAATAAATCGAATTTTAAAGTTGTAAAATTTTAACATTGGCCTTATGGGTTGCCGTGATAGCAACGAAAATAAACAAGGAAAGTGTAAACAAATGAAGTAATAATAACAGCTGTTTGGAATCTACAGCTATCAAGGGAAAATACAGCAGGTGGGATGAAGAGTCCATGGAGCAATAAAAAAGGTTTATATTGATACATTTTATGACATTGAGATATTTTATAGTAACTGGATGAACTGGTAAACATGAAATAACACCGAGCAAGGCTCGGTCCACCAGGTACTGACAACTTACAAGGCCAATGTTAAAATTTTACAACTTTAAAATTCGTTTTATTACACTATTAGATTTTCTCAGGCCATGTAATCTGCATAAAACACGTTTTTGAGTCATAAATTACTTATGCCTATTTCCAGACTTTGAAGGAAATCCTCGGAGCCGTTTTTGAGATAATTGTGCAAGTGCAAGCAAGCATGCAAGCAAGCAAACATACATACAAGCATACAAGATAACACTGCTCATATAAGATTGTAAGATATCTCTCCATTACTGTTGTAGGCTCTCTTCGAGTTTAAATTTCGTCATGGTTGTTTAAACGAATTTTGCTCTATGGTTACCGATGCGGTCGGCAGCGAAACAGCAACTCACCACAGGCACGCCGCGAGTCGTTACTCCGGGAAACAGTTGGAATTTTTTGTATATGTGATCTTGGACACAAATACACAGATTTCTATTTTTTAATTTTAACTTTAATTATTTAAATGAATTACATTTATTTAAATACTCATATTCCTTAAATTCCTAAATATGCTTACATGAAACAGAAAACGTACCGGTTCAGGAATTCGCTAGGTACATATAGGATTGCGGTTACGTGGTTATTATTGGGTACTAAACCCTGAAATCGTTTCAAAAATCTCAATACTTTTTTTAACACTTCCATTTTTCGGGTTAAGTAGTAACCCCAAACCAAGGCCACATTACACCAACTTTTGCTTTCTTTATATATTAAAATGCTCATGATCATCTGTCTGCAGTTCCTGGGCAAGTGGTACGTGCAGTCCAGCTACGACACGGAGGTGCTGCAGGGCAAGGGCCGCTGTATGGCCGCCAACTACAAGTACAGTGCTAATGACCCGCTGTCTGCAGTTCCTGGGCAAGTGGTACGTGCAGTCCAGCTACGACACGGAGGTGCTGCAGGGCAAGGGCCGCTGTATGGCCGCCAACTACAAGTACAGTGCTAATGACCCGCTGTCTGCAGTTCCTGGGCAAGTGGTACGTGCAGTCCAGCTACGACACGGAGGTGCTGCAGGGCAAGGGCCGCTGTATGGCCGCCAACTACAAGTACAGTGCTAATGACCCGCTGTCTGCAGTTCCTGGGCAAGTGGTACGTGCAGTCCAGCTCCGACACGGAGGTGCTGCAGGGCAAGGGTCGCTGTATGGCCGCCAACTACAAGTACAGTGCTAATGACCCGCTGTCTGCAGTTCCTGGGCAAGTGGTACGTGCAGTCCAGCTACGACACGGAGGTGCTGCAGGGCAAGGGTCGCTGTATGGCCGCCAACTACAAGTACAGTGCTAATGACCCGCTGTCTGCAGTTCCTGGGCAAGTGGTACGTGCAGTCCAGCTACGACACGGAGGTGCTGCAGGGCAAGGGCCGCTGTGTGGCCGCCAACTACAAGTACAGTGCTAATAACCCGCTGTCTGCAGTTCCTGGGCAAGTGGTACGTGCAGTCCAGCTACGACACGGAGGTGCTGCAGGGCAAGGGCCGCTGTATGGCCGCCAACTACAAGTACAGTGCTAATGACCCGCTGTCTGCAGTTCCTGGGCAAGTGGTACGTGCAGTCCAGCTACGACACGGAGGTGCTGCAAGGCAAGGGTCGCTGTATGGCCGCCAACTACAAGTACAGTGCTAATGACCCGCTGTCTGCAGTTCCTGGGCAAGTGGTCCGTGCAGTCCAGCTACGACACGGAGGTGCTGCAGGGCAAGGGTCGCTGTATGGCCGCCAACTACAAGTACAGTGCTAATGTCCCGCTGTCTGCAGTTCCTGGGCAAGTGGTACGTGCAGTCCAGCTACGACACGGAGGTGCTGCAGGGCAAGGGCCGCTGTATGGCCGCCAACTACAAGTACAGTGCTAATGACCCGCTGTCTGCAGTTCCTGGGCAAGTGGTACGTGCAGTCCAGCTACGACACGGAGGTGCTGCAGGGCAAGGGCCGCTGTATGGCCGCCAACTACAAGCACAGTGCTAATGTCCCGCTGTCTGCAGTTCCTGGGCAAGTGGTCCGTGCAGTCCAGCTACGACACGGAGGTGCTGCAGGGCAAGGGTCGCTGTATGGCCGCCAACTACAAGTACAGTGCTAATGACCCGCTGTCTGCAGTTCCTGGGCAAGTGGTACGTGCAGTCCAGCTACGACACGGAGGTGCTGCAGGGCAAGGGTCGCTGTATGGCCGCCAACTACAAGTACAGTGCTAATGACCCGCTGTCTGCAGTTCCTGGGCAAGTGGTACGTGCAGTCCAGCTACGACACGGAGGTGCTGCAGGGCAAGGGCCGCTGTGTGGCCGCCAACTACAAGTACAGTGCTAATGACCCGCTGTCTGCAGTTCCTGGGCAAGTGGTACGTGCAGTCCAGCTACGACACGGAGGTGCTGCAGGGCAAGGGCCGCTGTGTGGCCGCCAACTACAAGTACAGTGCTAATGACCCGCTGTCTGCAGTTCCTGGGCAAGTGGTACGTGCAGTCCAGCTACGACACGGAGGTGCTGCAGGGCAAGGGCCGCTGTGTGGCCGCCAACTACAAGTACAGTGCTAATGACCCGCTGTCTGCAGTTCCTGGGCAAGTGGTACCTGCAGTCCAGCTACGACACGGAGGTGCTGCAGGGCAAGGGCCGCTGTATGGCCGCCAACTACAACTACAGTACTAATGACCCGCTGTCTGCAGTTCCTGGGCAAGTGGTACGTGCAGTCCAGCTACGACACGGAGGTGCTGCAGGGCAAGGGTCGCTGTATGGCCGCCAACTACAAGTACATTCCCCTTAACAACGTCTTCCTCGTGCAGACCGGCCAGTTCAACGAGGAGTGAGTGCGAGATTTTCTAACTTGTTTATGCTTATATAAGGATGTAAATCCTTATGGAAAAGTCTGATGATTCTAGATCTGCAGCCTATATCTGGCCAGAACCATATATGGTTTAATCTGGCTATATCTGGGTGCCAGATCTGGTTTGATCTGGTTTGAATGTTTACTGACAGAACAACATGGCATTTCATTCAATCTTAAAAATTAAATAAATTATAAGTAACCTTTTGAATTTTTAAAATTTTGATTTTTTGTATTACTTAAATCCAGATCTGGATCCGCAGAACTAGCCAGATCAAACCAGATCTGGGGAGCCAGATGGCCGCAGATGGGTTAGTTGTTCTTTACTATAAGTATTTGTCCTATCTACAATTGAGTATACTCATGGCTCCAAGCACATATAAGTTAGCTTCCAATGACATTTTGTAATGTTCGAACCATGTTCCTTTTCTCAGTGATTTTGACGTTTTACTACTAATATCTCCCACTACCGTCACTTTCACTTCTAGGTTCATTGCAATTTCTAATATGAAACCAAATTAGTTAGCAAACAAAATTTTTAGATTCCTCAATATACTATAGGGTTTCCGTTTCCCTAATTGTTATAGGATATTAACAACTACTGGAATCAACGTTTTCGAAATTATAACCTCATTTAAAATGAGTTATAGCTTAATAACAAGATAAAACATATGTTTATTAAAGAATTTGATCAATTGTATTGAATCCGAAAATATAGATTTATACGTCGATTTTAAAGGGTGAGATGGATTCTAAAGTTTAGCCGAATTTTCCCCAATTCGGAAGAAGTTATTACCATGGTTGGCCCGGGAAAATGTAGTTTTGGGAACTCCCGAGCCCAAAAACGCCATTCGTTCATATCTATATGTTCACCACGCTACAAATCTCGAGTGTAGGCACATTAACTCTTTAAACCAAATTCCGACCTTGATGAAATTAGGAAAATAAATCATGACTTCGAGCTCGAAAACCAGCAAGATAGGTACACTACAAGATATTTTTTTACAAAATTCAGATTTAATGTATTTTTATTAATTTAATGCAAATTCAAAGGTTATAATGGAGTTAAGATTAAAAAACAAACGATATATAATTCTGAATCATTTATGTACATTCAATTGATTATTGAGATGTTTTGTATGCTAAATTTAGTACATTATAATATTATTAATTTAATTTGTTTTAATTTTTTTGTTTTAATTATTGTCAAATTCTGAGAAAATCTACAATTTCGTTATGACAATTTTCAGAAATTTTGAATTTTATAAAAGTAAAATAAAATGATTTAATTTGATCAGTTTTTTATTATATTTTGATTGATTTGAGTTCTTTTTATGGTATGTTTGCTGAAACAAGATTGCATTTTGAAAAATTAATTATTTGGCTAAGATTTATTATGAAGTCCAAAAAGTGTATGATACAGTTTTTAACCAATGCGATTCCCTTCCTTGAGTATAAAGCTCTGGGCCCTTGTATAATGATATGCACTTTTTTTTGTCTATAATTCACATCAAATATTCAAAGTTCTCTTAGATACATTGACTATGCTCACAAGTATACTAAATAATCCTTAAAAAATTCGCTGAATAAGCAGGTCTGCGACTACGGGGATATTTGAGGTAAAATTTCCCTGCCGCTATAATCTGTACCATTGGAAAGGCCGGAGGTCATCTGAACGCCTAGTATATTTCCGTTGTGTCTTCATGAATAAAACCAATGTGGAAACACATCGGTTTCGGATCAAAACGTTTCCATCAATAAGTCCAATAACAAAAAGATTAAAAAAGGTTAGCAATTTAAATAACATGCGGAAGAAATATTCTTTACATCCAAATTTGTTGCATATTAAACCAAAATTGACGAAATCACAGTAGTCCTGCACCCGATTTTTTAGTATAATGTAGAGCTGTAGGGAGGTAAAATATAACATCATTTAAAGCTTTACTTTCTTACATATAAACAAATTAAAATATTTTAAAATTACGTTTTAGTATTAATTCTGACGATTCTACTAACAGAAATTTCAACGCATTTTATATTCACATTTGAGAATGTTTGTGAATTTTTTTTTGAACTTTTAAGGGACATTTTAATAATATGATATAGTAAAACTAAAATAAAACTAATTAAAATTATTTTAAATTTAATTACTTTTTTCAAAATTTTGATAAAAGGACAAGCGAAAATAACTTAATCAACTGAACGTTTTCAATTATTTCGATTGCTTAAAGCTACAATTCCTTTTAGCTTGTTTTCCTTTATCAAGTAGTCCCTACAATGGTGGTATCTCAATAAGCTAATAAATCGTTTGACTCTTTATTTATCTAATTAGTTTTAGGGCTCATAAAACGCCCTTTGATAAATATAAAATATACATAATCTCGACAAATTGTAGTTATTAACGATTCTCAAAGCCACAAGGGACGTATATATGCAACTCAACATTTATTTGGTGATTTTTGTGTCTTAAACTTGAGTAAATTGTATATTAAACCCTTATTTTCTTACATATTTAAAGGCCCTTATAGACGGGGACAGTAAAACGGTCAGAAGACCGGACAGTAGAGACCTGTTCACATTGCTCCTCTTCTATTTAAATCAATGTTAAAATAATCGGAGCGATACTAGCGCTCCATAAATTTCTTCTGTCCGCTGAACTAATTTACTGTCTCCTCCTATCTATTAACATTGCGAGCGGTCAGTAAAAATACTGGACAGTAAAATCAAACATGTTTGATTTTTGGACAGAAGTCTGGACAGTAGAAAAATATCAAGCAACGTCGGGCATGGCCAAAACTTGGATGGGTGACCGCGCGGAATCGCGACGCTGCGCCGCGCCGCCGCAATTTTTTGCACAGGGTGTTTTGAAACTGGATCCATTTGTTATCAGTGGCGGATCCAAGGGGGGGGGCAAAGGGGGCAATTGCCCCCCCCCGAGAATGTGGGGGAAAATCGTAACAAGAGTGTTCACGAAACTTGCGATCCGCCGCAAAAAACGCGCGTATTTGCCGATCGCGAATAAACAGCAAATTCAGCTTTAAGAAACTCGTGATCGGCCGCAAAAAGTATCGCGAATAAAAACTAGCAATCGGCCGCGATAACGATCGAAACGGCTAAATAAACTTTGCGGAATTCGTGAACGGCCGCGTAATAACGATAGCGCGTGTCAGCCGATCGCGGATAAATAGCCGATCTAGCTTTGCGGAACTGCGATCGGCCATGAAAAACGATCTTGAGTGTTTGCCGATCGCTGAAAAATGGCAAATTTAAAGCTTGTTAAATCTTGGTTACGGACAAGAAGTGTTGAAGAGAGGTTGAACGGACTATGTCTTTTTGCATACATCGTTGTGAATGTTGATAATGTAATCGAGCGTTATGCTAAGGTAGAAAAAGAAGTCCCGATCTAGAACTTATTATTTAGTTTTAAGTTTTCTGGAGAAAGTATTCAAGTATTGTAAATCATAAACTTATGGCTTGAACCTCTAATAGTAGTTTATGCAACGATTGTATAATGAATGCCTTTAAGCCACGAGTGAGATGTAAGTTAGAACACGAGCGAAGCGAGTGTTCTAAATATCTCACTCGTGGCTTAAAGGCATAATACAATCGTTGCATACACTATTTTATCTACGGCCAACAATATACGACAAAATTTCCCCCGAAGTTAAACAAAACTCATGACTTTTACTAATAATGGAATAGGTCAAATAAAATTTGAGGCTAGGCAAATAAGCAGACTGAACCATGAATCGTTGAGGAACAATCAGCTGATGGGATAAGTAAACTCAAATATGAATCGTAATGCAACAATCAGCTGATGTGCGAATTGCGTAATTGTTATTATGACACTACTTCCGTCAAATGCCGAGCTCTCATTGGTCTAGAACCAGTATTCTAAAGTGACTCCAGTACTCTAAAGTTGTCATTAGAGTACTGCTTGGTTTTTGGTGTTTTAATGTATATCATTATAATGTTTATTGTAATACCATAATTGGTGCTTATTGCAATGGTCGTAGATAAACAAGTCTTTTCTTCCCTAATTACCTACACTTTAATATATAAATCCAACAAAAAACTGTAGTTTTTAATTGAAAATTGAGCACGTTTTTTGTCTCTAGATTGTTAAAAAACACGAGTTTTCAGTTCAAATTTTCAAAAATTTTCCGGGGGGGGCCCCCGTACCTCCCAGACCCCCTGGAAGGTTACCCTAAAAATCCTACTTGCCCCCCCGAACTTATGCTCTGGATCCGCCACTGTTTGTTATTTCTCTTTAGGCTATACTTTAAATTATGCCTTTTAAAAATGGCTATTAGGTAGTGAAATAGGCTAGATTTGGAGCTTTCCCAATCAAAACATTAAGAAAAACACTGGCATTATGGCGTTACACACAAAAAAAAGCAAAACACGCTCATGGCTAATTCTGAGGCTTTGTCCCAGCATCTTAAAACATAATTTACTTTTTAATAATTGTTTTCAAGCTTCATAGCTTTTTTCGGTTGGTTTCTATATACCTTTCACATATTTATTTATAACCTCTGTAGGTATCTAATTTAAATTTAGGACGTATAGTAAAGTCTGATCAAACTTCTAAATTACGGAGTATCTAGTTTATGGCTATTACCATTAGTTACTTTGGATTTTAAAGCATAATATCCTAAAAAGAATTAATTTACAAGATTTATAACGTGACGATAAAAATCTTCTTGATTTGGTTTTAAAAAACGACCTGACAAGAAGCATCTAGTAACATTGAACTTCCGTTTTTTTTCTGTAGAATCGTCCGACAATGGGTGCGTTTAGCCGCAGTCACCGGTTACCATAGTCACTAATAGGCAAATCCACCGCATCTTGACAATCAACAATGTCCGGTTACTTACCGAATCCACCGTAAACACAACATCGGTGGATGCACAACAATGGTCGGTAGGTGTTACATCCACCACTACCGCTCACTTATAATAGGTTAGTAGATTACCCACCAGTGACTGCGGCTGAACGCGCCCATTGTGTTCAGATCCAGATTAGGTCCTCTTTAAGCCAACTTCAAAATATTTATATTATACAACAATGTAGCAGCTGATTGACGTTGTCCTCTTATGTAACCAACGACATTTGGTTATTACGTAGCCACTATACGAGATACGTTTAAAAAAGAAATTCGCTAATAAAACTAAAAGGGGGGCAAGAGCACATTTTAAAAGATGTAATGAAATGTTTAACGAATTAGTATTTAACATATTATTTCAGTGCGTAGATCTCATCAGGATTTTCTAAATTTAATACGCACCTTTATTTATTAAATTACTTCAGATTATTTCGTTGAAAATTTCGTAATTTCATGGTATCCGGATCCTACAAAGAAAATACAATAGAAGATTATTTTGGGAAAGGCGGCTATCCAAATGTATTTTTATCATATAATTCAACATATCGCTTGAACCTAATTGAATTAGTTACTTAAAATATACTTAATCAATGACTATAATGGTGTAAATTTTGGAATCAATTACCAAGTTTCTACCTTGTCCAACAACTAAAAATGGGGACCTTTTTATATTTATAATATTTATATGCTTAATATTTCACATTTATGGCCTTTGTAATATGCAAAACATTTTAAAATTTGTTAGAAGTTACCTTATGAAAATATAAACATATTAACTGTGAAAAATTCGTCATCGTAATATTAAGTGGACAAGTGTTTCGCATTAATTATTTATATTGCAATAGATCGCCAATCGCCAATTGAACTGTAATGAAAAAAGCTATAGTTGGCTAAAGATTTCTGTAATAATTTCAGAAAATTTTTATTATTCATTTTTTGGGCCGAGTTAGAACTTGTTACTCTGTGCTAAAATCGCTCACAAATCACAAAAAATCTTATTTATGTGTGTAAAGTTTGAAGTAGATGCCTGAAATAGCTCAAAAGCAATGTTAAATTATATGAGAAAAACATACAGACAGATAACTGCCTGACGGGGCAAAATTTAGAAAGAAAACAATTCTTACTGTGTTTTTATGTTAAAAAATCCGGTTTTGCATAGCGCGCTATAAACCTGTTACACCCCTAAACGTAAACAAATAAAAATAAAGTTGACATAAGCTGTTCAAGATTTGTTTCTCCAGAGGCTATAATTTTTGTATGTTATAAAAAAAGATTTATACTTTATTATTTATTTTGGTATAGCACTCATATATCTTACAATTTGTTAAAAGCCCCCAAATGTTTATAGCAAAAAAATTTCCAGATGTTATTATGAAAAAGGGTGGCTACAATATTCATAAATTGCACAAAAACATTAATTAGGAATATTAATTAAAAAATATTAATTAGGTTGTATATTAATATATAATTAATATACAACCGGTTAAATAGTAATTCACTATTATAGTAAGTTTTAAAATAAATTTAGATAATGAATTTTTCAAATCACTGCTCCAAATGCATTCGTTCTTTATGGTAAAGGTAGTAGAGGAGGTTTCAGTGATTGCTGGTAGATAGCGGCAGAGTCAACCCATATGATCAGCATAAGGAACAACTGTGAACCAGCCTCTACTGTCCGGTCTTCTGACCGTTTTACTGTCCCCGTCTATAAGGGCCTTTAACCATGTAATTGAAATTTTTCAAAACCTTAACCGTAAATGCTGAGCGAGCGAGTACTGATATTTTCTATACCGACCCAACGCCTTCATTTTTGCAAGTTATGATGCCACACTAGAAAGGCGTGCGTGTTGCTTGTTTGAAGATGAAGGCACTATTACCTTAACGTTTCAAGCTGTTAACTTAGTCTAATGTTGAACGTTTATCTAGACATTTCTGTGACTAACATGACTTGAAATTTCAGTAACAACAGTTGGGAAAGACTCGACGCCGACGCTTATCCCATGAATAAGACGAAAGACGAGGGAAAATTCACAGTCAAGTTCACCATACCAAGTAAGTGGAAACATCGACGAAATATTTCTTATAAATTCCTAAACATATGTAGAATTTCCACATATTACACTGCAGAAAATTTATAAATTTTATAAATTTTATTAAAATTTCCCGTTTTGAAGGCACCCATAACCATTAACCACGCAATATATTTAAAATTTGTTTTTTACACATTTATATTTTGCTGCACTCTAGACGATTAAGAAAATATATATTAGTAGACAGATACGTTTTAATCATTTGTTTTGTCCAAACGAGAACATACAAAAATCTAATTGGGATTATAAGATATTATTGAATCGAAAAGACATGTTACGATACAAATTCCTGGATTTCTTGTAGCTATTGTACTTTCCTAAAATATTATGTGTATTGTTATGCTTGTAGTTCGCTAAAGGGCCGTGAAAAACTTAAAATTTCTGGATTATTATGGTAACGGGTACAATAATTCAATATAGCTTTAATTTTAAATAATTATAAATGCATTTTTTTATTTTAAATTATTTGTAAACTGTTTATCACCTTTTGCTGCCGCATGAAAAATAAGGACAATGATTTAAACTAACCGTGTTGGTATGTGATAAAGACGCAGAGAAACAATTATTAAGTTATACACCAGTCTTATCTCATTTTAAAGGTGTTATTGGATATTAGGAAGTATTATGACGAATTTTCAAAGATGAGACTATTTACGACGTTCCTCATAAGGACATACCCTTTTCAAATAATAAATATCGAAAATGAAACAGTACATAAACTAATTCCAACTAAATAATTTTGATGTTGCTTTCTAATTTATATGGTGAAAGATGAATTTCATATGATTCTCAGGAATTTAAATTTAATTCTTCTTAATAATTTGGAAAATCCTTTGAAACAATTCCAATTTAAACATTTTCCCGAAATAAACTAATTGCTACTTACTTGCCCCAAATAAACTGACATATTTCCCAATCCCAACCTAAATACATTTACCTACTAATGCAATATCATGGTGTGATAAAAGAGTAATAACAAAGAATTGTTTATGAAAATAAAATGAAATTATTAACAATTTAATTATTTTACAGCTGGTCATGGGTATTCAAGCTTCTATAATTTGAAATATTCTTGAATTCAAATACTTCATCCAGTTCCCAGCATTTTATATAGTTAAAATGAAGAAATATCTTAGACAATTAAAAAAAACTTAACTAATTCTACTTTTAATGTCAAAGTTACGAAACAGCTAGTTTTCGACTATAAATTTCCGAGAAAAGACGTGTAAAAATCCAACTGATTTCGCACCCACTCAAAATTACCCCAACAACAGTGTTCATGAGTAACTTATGGCTGATCGCGTTTAGACTGTACATAACTTCAAGGTAATTGCACCATACATTTCTCAACCCAAATTCCACTATGAATATCAAAATGTAAATATGACAGCTCGCGGCACTCGTACAATTCCGGTTTTGCGTGTATTGGCTGCATAAGTTCAGTCCTATTTCTTTTGTTGTCTAGGTCATTATCAAAGTTTCTGTGAATGTATAAAAGTTATTTTACGTATCATGTTTTTCTTCTTTTCTTGGTTTTTAAATCACTAATTTAAGTTCTTGAATCGAGTTTACAATCGTCAAAATTCAAACAACTTTAATAAATTTTTAGTAGAAGATGCCTCAGATAAAATACGAGTATTAGAGGTTCATGTTTTATTATATTTTTACAAACCTGCATAATTAAAGTTTATGGATTAATGGCCGTTTTTACTAGATCCTTGAAATTCTAATTTTCTAAATTCCACTGTAAAAAGGCACATTCTTTAAAGACAACTTTATTTTTACAGTTTGGGGAGAGGTGAGCGGGACCTACACGGTGCTGAATACCGACAACGACTTTTACTCCGTGGTGCACGGCTGTGGCAGCATATTCAGGATTCTTCACTATGGTAAACCCAACCACAGCCTCAAAAATATGTTTGATATTTGGAAGCGCTGAATTTCCAAAAGTTAATCTAACTATTCAGATTTTATGAATCTGGCTATATTATGTTTTAAATATTTTCATGGCGCATCGTGAATTAGAAAAATGTTTTTGAAATCGCAGATTTTCTTAATTTTAAGTTCACTTAATAAATTGAATTTATATATATGTACCAACTGATAAATTAAATCATTGGAGGGTAGTATACTTGTCTTTAACCTATCTATGCATGGCCAGGAAAACCCTTTTTCTAGCTTAAAAATGGGATATGAGAGCTGATATTACGAATCTATAACTACATCCTAATTATGGGAGGGTGCCTGTTACTATCATAGCTTCCTTTTCGTAGTAGTATATATAATTTCTACAGCTATATTAAAAATTAAAAAAAAAATAGCAAAACAATAGAATTTCAACCTTTTACGTTGGTCCTCTTAAGCCCAACGAGGAAATAAAAAGTCGTTGCACAACAACCAAAACGAGCAAAAAACTTTTTCATAGACAATTACAGCACGGACGTTATGTCAATTCCCAATAGGTTAGATGTAATATGTAAGGAAATCTGGAACAAACATGTTACTTCAGGTTTGACTATCACATTTTATTAAAATTAATCGGTTTGTGTTTAAAGAATGCATTGAATAAGGTTGTTGCTGTTTTTCTATACAGCGGTAAATCAAATACCCCTCGATTTGTTAAAGTAACTTCTGAAAAAATCTACCTTTAAAAACAAAATAGTAAAATCACTATGAACTAAGAGGTTCACTACCAGATAGTTCAAGAAAAAGTTCGGGAAGAATTTCAAGAAGTATTAAAAAACAAATTGAGCTCGGAAGTTGTTTTGGGTTATAATATGAGATGATTATTTTAGCACTAATTGCAAGATTCAGAAAATGAACACACTGCTCAATTCGTCACTCCACCTAAAAGCTAATTTTCTTATCGTCGATCTAATAATATAACTGAATTTTTAAATTTTGTTTTATTATTTTTATATAAATTATATACAACTCAATTTTTATTCAAAATAAAAATTTGATTGGTTTATTATATTTCCAGATTGTAGTTGGTTGATGAGCCGCAAGCAGAGGTTGACGCCTGAAGAAGAAGTAGAATTTTATAAGAAGACCGACAAAGCTTTGGAAAATTACGAGTCTCTGAATCCCAAAGAATTCAAAAAAGTTGATCAAGTCAACTGTGAAAAAGACGCCATCTAACTTTGACACCGGTTTAAATCGAAATGGAGTATCTTGTTTCTCTATGGTCTCTCTATATAAAGTACTGAGAAATAAGAATTTTAAAACATTTCAATAAATTAAATTTATTTTGGTTACAAAAGTATTGAAACTATAGTTCAAGCTTTCCTCAGTGTTTTAAAATCGTTATCCAATAAAAAGCACATTTTAATTAATATTTATGTGTATTATAAAAATAATTTATACAATAGAACTTATATTGGAAACATAATAACTCTTTGTCGCAACTCTCTAAAGTACAAAGAAAATTGTGTATTAAGTTATTGTCAATTGGTTGGAAATGTTACTGGGATGTATGTGTTGTGATTAATTCAATAGCTTTGTGCTAACTAAATACTCACATTTAATCAACTGTTGTATACAACCGCTAAATCTTGATTCTTAGTACAAACTCCTACAGGGATGGCTGTGATGATAAAATGTTTCACAATAAACACGTCAACTTTTTATATAAATCTTGTGTATTTTTCTCTCCTTGAAATGTCTTCGGTAAACCAAAAGTAGGATGGAAAAAGTCAATTAATTGGCCTGATGCAAGAATAGATTTTTTTTATCAACCTAGACTTATAAAAATGGTAAAAATATGCACTTAAATTGTTAATGAAAGCCAAACCTTCTGCTCATGACAATCATTGCAGTAGTTTCAATGAGGAGAGGGCGGGGTAATGATCTCTAGTCTGTCACTGGTTTACGGGATAAATAGCTACGAATTTGTTGTGTGCTGTATTTATTTTTCTTACAAAAGTTAGAAATATTTACTTATACGGTTCTGTAGGCTAAGAGCACAAGTAAATGACACCCCCAGAAAATGACCGTTTTACCAAAGGAAACGCTGTATTAATCACTTTATTTAGGCTTGATATTCTTAACCTTACAACCAGCCTTAGAATATCATTTAACACTTATGTTTAAATTTTCAAAATTTGGGGAAAACATTTATTTTAATGAATTTAATAATGAGTGTCCTACCATATACTATTTGGATCTTTTGTGGCACATAAACTCTCATTAATAGGCTTAGCTAACTTTTATTTTGTAACTTAATTAAATAAAATGATTAATTAATGAAAAATTCACCATCCAATGCAATCCAATTTTAATCAAAAGCGAACGATTGTTTCGCCCCTATAAAATCAGGGACATCATCAGCGCTCATTATTTTTTTGTTAAAGATTAGGTTAGGTTAAGTTGGGCTATGTTAGGATACTCAGCGAATAAGATAGCGGAGTACGACGCGATGCACGCATGTACAGTTAGGCATTTTTCATTATCTTCTGGTGACGACAGAGCGATAAGACTTAGCGGCAAAGTTCAATCGCATTGTTGCGAATACACAATAACTGATTTTCATCATACTAACACAGAAACATCTGCTTTTAGTTCATTTTTGTTGGCTCGAAAGTTACCCATTGCCGGCCTTGGCCGGATAAACTCTTATTCGACCTAGGCCGGAAAGAACGGAAGTAAACAATTAGCTGATTGCAGCAAACCGACGTTTATTGCTTGTTTATTGGTTTCTTTTTAGAGGAATGTAGTGGCAGCACTGCATCCGTAACAAATGTTTTAGCGAATTTCCTGAAAGGAATAAGCTATTACGGTAGTACTCATGGTAAGACCTAAGCCCGAGACCATGTTAACTTTTCATTTTGGGCCCCCCAGAAGCAAAAAACACCATTCGTTCGAATTTATATATATATATATATATATATATATATCTTTATATATATATCTATATATATATATATATCTATGTCTGTTAACACGATAGCGGTCGTAAATATGGTCCGATCTTAATGAAATTTGGTACAGACGTGTAAAGTGTTAATCACTCGGACGAGTTCGTGAACCAGCCCGATAGGACCACCGGAAGGGGGGGGGGGTAAAGGGGGATAAACCCCCCCTAAAATGGGGTTTTTGAGTTTTTCACATAGGAAAATAAAATTTGTCAAATTTTTGTTGGCACCATTGAATTCAGCTCAAAAAACAAACAATTTAGTAGTTTTAATCACCGCTCTATGTCCATTGGTTACCGAGATATTGAAAGTGGTAAACACAGTACGTTGTCTCAATGTTAACCTTATGGGAAATAAGTAAAATTCTATATCTCGCTTATTTCTCAACATATCTTGATAAAACTTGGTAAATGACTTCTTCTAGTTCAGATCTACTAAATATTGAATTAAAACCAACCAGTTTAAACATACCTGTAGCAGCAAACCTGCATACTCATTCCCCATGTTATTAGTATGGAGCTTTCAAAAACATATCAAATCCCGCTATGTGAGATTGAAATATGTTGTTTTACACTTGAAATTCGCTGAGTATGCAGGTTTGCTGCAACGGGGGTATTTCTGTTTGTTATAGGTTAGGTTTGAAGGTTTGAGAAACGTATGTTTATGCAAGGATTACGTTATGTTTGAAGGTATGTTTTTTTCTGCGTAGTATGATGAAAAATATCGTACGTTACACGGCCGGAAAGTTTTGCCGTACTTGCATGAAAATCCCGCTCTCGCTTTCGCTCGCGCGGGAACTATTATGCTCGTCCGGCAAAACAGTACTTCCCGGCCAAGTAACGTAATATACTATATTTGTCCAACTACTGTGACTGGACGGCCCTGCAATCTCTACCCATTACCTTGGCATCTTATAAATTGGTATGTGTTCGATATAATACGTAAATACCCAATTTTTATAATTGCAGTGGACCGTATTTATGGATTATATAATGGTCACTATGCAAAGTTGGGTTTTGTTTAGTAGGAGAAAAATAGATTTTCCCACAATTGAACTGAAGAAGATACAGCACATGTGTAACTTACAAAAAATGTGACCTTCAAAATTATATAATATTTTAGCACATGCTACTAAATGAATTTTTTGATTTTCAAGGTCAACAACATTTTCAAAACATAATGCTCGTTGAAAATGACAGAAATATATCAATCATCTCATGAGAAAAGCAACAAGAGTTTTGAATAAAAATCAAAAATATTTAGTAGTTGAGAAAATAAAGAGATTTCCGTTAATGTAGGAACTTATAAAGTTTTTTTACAAAAGTTGCCATTATTTCGAAACGAATTGAGATAATTTAGTCCTGTCTCAAAATCAAGGGATTACATGAATATACAAATCTTTAAAAAAATGACCACTATTCAGAAAAGGATCAAAATAATTTTGTTTAATTTTACAAAAATGTTCCTTTCAGCAAGACCTTTAAAATAATACTACATTTTCTGTAGGTTTACGAAAGAAAATTGTGAGAGTTAAAGCTCAAATTTTGAGACCTTAATTTCTGCGTGGTTGAATCCTCTATTTGGTCTACACATACTTGTAGCACGTGCACTGTCTATTTTGCCTGAATATTGTTTACTTGTCGTTTAAAAGGACCTTAAAGACCCATGCATATAGGTGGTTTAATTTTAAAATCCTTCTTGATCATAATACAAAATACCTTAAAAATAAACTGGCTTTTTGATCATCCAAAAGAGGATGTATCTAGAATTTGGTTTTATCTTAAGCAATAGCCCTACATGTTTGAATGTAAACAAACCAGGCGTTATATTTTGAAAATGTGTATACTATGAATTTTTGTTTACATGCAAATTTTTACGAAATTCCCGTATTTTCTGAGTTCCTGGCCTCTATCCCTTTAATTTAGGCGCTTTTCTATCATAATGCAACTTGTGAAATGTCCACAATTGTTATTAAAAAAGTTCACTTACATGCTTCGGACTACAAGACTAAACAGGAAGTGGTAACTACATATATATATGTTATCAGCGCGCAAATAGGTCTAGTTTACCTTGGGCTACCGTTCAGTGATTCAAGAGGTATGAACCGTGTAACTGTGTCTATTGAAGTGCAAGTATAAAAGCGATAAATAGAAATGGGATGATACTCAAAGTTTTAGAGCGTGAGTGAAACATAATATTAACATTTTACATATACTTATCTCTTATGTTATTTACAGTTCATTAAACAGCATTAAGTTGTACCTTTTATTACATCATGGGTTTTCTTAGTTATTTTGTATTTTTTTCTAACTAGTATTGTCTATTGAGTGATAATGCCAAAACCCAATATGATATCGAAGTAGTTGCAAAACGGCTAGATTTACTAAGAAAGAATGTAATAAGACGACTACGCAATTTGGTTTTGAAAGAGAATATTTTGTAGAAGAGTCAGTTTTCTAAAATTTATTCGAAATACGGTAACGTTTCCACTACAACTATTCGCAGTACCAGTCTTGCGACCGAACCTTCCTTCACTTGCCGCTTTCGTGATTCTCATTTTATAGGTTTATATTTTTGATTCGATAGTCTAATGTGGTGCAAACGGCGATCACATCCCGAACGGTAGATTCTGGCAGCTCTAGATCGTTGTAAATTCCACTCGAACTTGAGACTCTTATTAAAACACGGATTAGAGCCCGCAAAACCTCATACTCGGCTCTTGGGTGCAAAATATACTATTGTTTATTTTGTAATCATCTAACACTCATATTATGCTTATCTGTAATCATCCAATACTCAAATGAAAATACTGTAACTGGTGGTCGGCGCCTTATCTGATGGTAAATAATAATAGTAATTGTATCGGTTCGCTACAAAATAAGTGTTTCTCAGTACACATACTTCATTCTAGTTCAAAAGGATAATATGTGTGTGTTAAGGATTAATTTTTCTTGAAGAAATAACAGTTTGAATATAGAAACCAATATATAAAGAGTTGAGTGTTGGTATAGCACGTGCCAAAACTACATCTCACAGAACCTTGATCTTGGTGTCAAATAAAGCTTGGAATCTCATAATATGCACAATGGTGCTTGAGATTAAAAATGTTTAGGGCCTCGGAAAAGTTCCAATGATTACATACAGAATAGAGCATTTTCTAAACCAAAGCGAGGAAAAGAATATCCCGGGAAAAGCCAGGGTTATTGGCTAGCAATCAGATATCGATCTTTAATATCATGAAAGGTTAATTATTCACTAATGGATATAAGTCAGAGTTTCTCCGCATGTGGCTACTACATTTATTTGTCTTACTTATACATCATTATAAAGCGACATTGAATAGATAAATAGTTAACAAGATAACAAAATTAAATTAAAAAATATAATAAATACATCATAGGCTGTCATTTGTGTGGAAGAGAATAAGTCAAGAACAAAACATGAAGGGAAATCACATATTAATATCTTTTGAAGATAAATCAATGAATTCTTTAACAGAGTAAAAAGTGTTGATAATCAGCCATTTGTAGAGTTTTGATTTAAAAACCTTAAGGGGAAGACTGATCATACTTTTGGGCAGTATATTTAGACATTTAAGCCCATAGTTTTGAAAAAATGTATCCAGTCTAACAAAGCGAATATTTAGTTGCCCTCTATTCCTAGTGTTCATTTTATGCACACCTTTTCTCAGTATATGGCAGTCAAAGTTCTTAAAAGTAGATAACATTACATAAAAGAATAAAAAATAAAATAAATAAATTAACAACGGTTAAAATGCTAAGATCAATAAAATAGGACGACAATTTTTCTTTGGGCCAACCTTGGAAATATCTTTTATGAATTCTTTAGAATTGTTTAAACTTTACCGGAATGTAGGCTGTTCCCTAAAAAGTGATCCCATAGCTGAGAGCAGACTGAAAGAGGAAGAAATAAGCTGTTTTTTCATACAAAGGGTATAAGGTCATTGAGGCTAAGTAAAAGTTAGGTAAGTCGACTCAATCTAGTATAAAGGTGCTCAATATATGACCATGCCAGAAGAAGCTTTGGTCTAGTGTGACACCTAAATTTCACTTCCGTGCTAGGCCTAAGATTGCGGTTTTCTGGTAAGTCTCTTAAACCAAAGATCATATCTTGAGTTCTGTCTTGGTTTGGCAGGAAGCCATTTGAAGCAAACAACTTAGCAGCGGGTGAAAGGATGCCATTTACTGTCTTGCACCCTTAAGAAGTCTCTGCATTACAACAGGGTAGTGTCAGCTGCATAAGAATAAGCTTCACTATAGAGGCAAGAGGAGAGCAGGTCAGTAATTGAAACCACGGATAAGCAGAGGCTCAAGGACCGAGCCTTGTGGCATACCGCATTTGCTATAGCTATTTTTGAGGGATTACCCCCTGTACTCACTAACTGCCTCCGGTTGGAAAGATGTGTGCGGAAAGGATTTAGGGCTGTGTTTTTGATTCTATAATGTTCCAGCTTATGGAGCAGCGTGTCACGGGTGACACAATAAAAAATCTCTCACATCTCCCATTATGATGTACCCTTTGTATACAAAAAGAAACAAAAAAAAACAGCTTATTTTTCCTCTTCCAGTCTGCTCTCAGCTGACTATGGGATCACTTTTTGGGGTAACAGCCCACAATACCGAAATTTATAACCATTCTAAAGAAGTCATAAACGTCATTGCCAGGGTTGGCCCAAAGAATCATTGCCGTCCTATTTTTATTGATCTCTTGACAGAGATTCTTTTATCGATCTCTGCCTTGTTGGGATCAATAAAAGTGGCCCAGGCAAGGTTCTTTATTTCAAAAAGGCCTCGAGAATGTCATGAAGTGCACTAACTGCGTCCATAGTGGACTACATATAAAACCAAATTGTCCGGGACTACAAAGGGACTATGATTTAAACAAATATTTAGTTGGTTGTTAATAATGTTTTCTAACACCTTGGACAATGTAGGTACTAGACTGATTGGCCGATAGTTGCTAGGTTTGGGTTTGTCACCTTTTTTAAATTTTGAGACAATTTTGGAATTTTCAGGTAGTCAGGGAAAACCTCTTCCCTAAGGCAGGCATTTAAACAGTATGTGAGAGGTGTTACAATTTAATCAGCAATTTCCTTAATGACCCAATTGGAGTGATCATAGAAATCTTTACTTTAAGTTTTTCATCTTGCTAATAAGAGAACGTACCTTATCAATACTGACATAAGTAAAATTGAAAACATGTTGAGGTTCTATAAGTTGAGGTACTTAGTTACTAGCTACTTGAGTTGAGTTGAGTTGAGGCTACTATGTTACGAGTTGAGGGGTATTATAGTTCGCGCACGCTCATCCCGACCAGCGTGAGAATTTTGACGCATCGGGGTGTAGGGGAGGAGGGGAAGTCACTCCCCTACTCAAGCCCCGCACCTTTACTACTGCTACGAGCTGTAAATAAGTGAACTAATATTCAAAACAAAAGTAAAATTCTTGGTTGTCAAAATATATTTAAGGTTATGGTTTGAGGTTTTGTTTATGTAAGTTTTATCTTTGTCTTTTCACCTCTACAATTGGAAATATGCATTGTATTCTCCGAATTTGTATGTACTTGTTATAAAATAAGAGTTTAAACTTGAAATAGTCGTGTTTCCAAAAGTTTTGATTAAAAATCATTTTCCCAAACGTAAACAAATATCGTTAATTTTCTTTTATTGATTACAGCTGCCAACTCGGTCCAGGTTTAAGAGTCGCTATCTAACGGTTAATAAAAACACTTCAAGAACAATAAAAAAAAGATCGTCAGATATGAAACCAAATAGGTGAAAAAAAACTTTTTGCTACAGCCAATGACATATGCTTATTTAGGAATCGTCTATCTCTCTCTAAACATTCATTGTCCATCTCTCTCGCACACGTTCTTTAAAATTGTCGGGATGAGCGTGCGCGAACTTTGGTTGCTTTGTAATGGCACAATTATCGTCTTCATTTACAGAAAGTGTCGGCGAGAATGCTGAGCGGTTGGAAGCCTCTGAGGTTCCTACTGCTGCTGCTGACGCTCTCCCCAGCGACACAAGTTCTTGGGTTCAAATTCCACCTCCCAAAGCTGGGCGGCTGCCCGGACTTGGCCGCCCAACAGAACTTCCTCTCAAACATTGATAAAGTAGGTTGACTTTTATGATAATTATGCCTCTTACTGTATAAAGATCTCTTCGCATTTACACATAGTAATTTTTGGTTTAGAGAATTTACTTCATATGGTTACCGTATACGGTCCATAAGGAAAAAAACTGTTACCATAGGCAGCATGGTGAGACGTAAGTCTGGGGAGACAATTAATTGTAATTTTCATTTTGATACCCGTAGACCCCAAAACACTGTATATTAACTCTTGACGGTATGATGTTTTCGTGATGGTTTTATTATTATTTGATTTTTCGCTACTCATCACATCTTTATTGTCAAGTGATGAGTAGCGAAAAATCAAATAATAACTGTATATTAATCTGTAATTTGAATATTTTGTTGTAGAATCTATCGTAATATCCCTTAAGTATCTTAAATGCTCTTAAGATTACTTGAATCAGAAAGAGGTACTGATTAAGAAATATTCTAAATACGTAGGACAGCTGTGCCAGCGTTATTATTGGTAACTATAACCCTGAAACCGTTTTACAATAAAAGTATCAATAAGTACTGTGACACTTCCATTAATCGGTTTCACTTGCAAACGCCAAAAACTGAAACACTAAGTTACTCTGCTAACATCCTATACAGGGTGTTCGAAAAATGTAGGGTAAAAATCTACATAGTGATTCCTTTGGTCAAAATAAGCAAAAAGTTTATATAGACATATGCCCTATCTCGTTTGGTTTAGCGTCTGTCTGTATGTGTTTTTTACCAAATAATTCCTAACTCCTTAACGATTTGAGTTACAGCGTTGAGATTTTGTATAAATGTTGATGTTATTAGTCGCCATCTGTGTACGAAATAATAATAAAAAATCTTTAACAATTTCAAAACGCCGGCTATTTTAAATACTCCGTGGCAAATTTCATACAAATCAAATATTTAAATTAGCCACGCGCTATTTTGAAACGGTTAAAGATTTCTTATTATTATTTAGTAAAACGATAGCGAGTAAAAACATAATCATTAGTGAAAAACCTCAACGCTCAACGCATTTCTAGAATAATAAAACCAATGGTAAACCAACTAATGGCCTAACCAATGAACAAACAATGACAAACCATTAGGAAGTAATTAATTATTTTGTAAAAAAACACAGACGCTAAACTAAACGAGATAGGACATAAATCTGTATAATTTCTTTTTCTTATTTTGACCCAAGGAATCGCTACGTAAATTATTGCCCCCTATTTTTTGAACACCCTGTAGGGTAGACCGGAGCACATTTACGCATGGGGCACGTTTACGCCGTGACATTATTTCAAAACCGGTTATAGCGGGCGCGCCACCAGTTATGTCAGGTCGATGCTGCTACCTAACGGGCACTTCCACAACAATTTGAGCGTCAGTGAAGCTGTGGTATTGCAGATGGTCGATGAAATCTGTTTTCTTACAAGGCGAGTAAATCTTTCTATATATCTTTTGATGCTTGTTGTTAGCAAAGAGTGCAAAATTTATTATAAACAATTAAACAGTAATAAACAGCAGTTTCTTCTTAATTATGTGATGTATTTGCAAGCAAAGAAAACTTAACAGATTACGTTGCACATTTAATAGAAAATCAAACATGGCGCAGGGGCACGTTTACGCAGTTGAATCGGGGCACGTTTACGCATACTTTGACTGCCTAAACGTGCCCCTAAAAATAATTTGAATTTTCATCTTCCCTTTTGTATGCTGTTTAATCATGCGTGTCACCATTTAAGCCTAATATACTTGTATTTAGCCAACTAGAACTAATTTATACTTTAAATAGTAAAGTTAAATATTTATTTTTTTAAATTATGTTCTGATTTTCTAAAGATGGTGATAAATTACGTTCCGAAACCCAGAAAAAGAAGAAAAATATGATAAAAGCTAAAAGACCAATAAATAAATTATAGATTATTAATTAACTGTATGTTATTTCCCATTTTTATCATTTTTAGTATACGTAAATGTGCACCGCTAGATGCGTAAACCTGCCCCGAACCCGGGGTAGGTTTACGCACCCGACATTAACATGAATAATAATTTGTTGTGCTGTAATAAAAATAAAAAGGTTAACATTCTATATATAAAATTAAACCTTATTAACCACCGAATGAAACTGTCATGTTTAAAACTTCAAAAGAACGACCACGAATTGAAAAAACATATTTTAAAAAAATCCGCGTAAACGTGCCCCGGTCTACCCTATGGGTTATTAACTTGATATTGGAATGGAGCTCACGTCCATGTCCCAATCTGAGGAAGAGATGAGATTCCGACCAGTGGGGAGTGTTTAAATAAACATACTCCATAAAGCGTTCTTGGTTTTAACAACTATGTATGGACGTCAATTGGAATATCCCCAATATTTTATCAATATCCGGTATTCTAAAAAAGCATTAGCTACATATATTTTGCGGAGATAAGAAGAGAGTGATGTAGCTAGGAGTTCAATCTACAGTTAATGATAAATATCCACTTCCAGGATATTATTTATTTTATTTTTTTTTGTATATATTATCATTACTAAAAAGGATGCAGTTGCAAACTTTTAGGGAAATATCTTTCTGCAGTTTCTTCATTCATTGGAAACCGGTGGCCAGTATGTTCGAGAGTGCTTGACGATTTACTAAGTTGGACAGTACAATTACCTCTAAAAAGAGCAAACCTGAAAACCTAATAAAAATCGTTTTAACCAGGCGCCAAATTTTCAACTTTCTTTCCCCAATAAGTAAAATCTTTGGGGATAGGTGAGAGGGGGCTGAAAAAAGTGGGGAGTTATTTTTATACAATTAAAATTGTTTATATTGATTAAACCTAACCTCAACATTAGACAAGTAGAAACACGTGATTACAATACAAACAAAGAAGTTCATTCCCAAAGATATTCCGCCTTGTCTTGACCACGTGTAGTTAACAAAATCTAGCTCTAACTTTTTCTTACAAATAAGTAAATAAATAATTAAATAAATAAATAATAAATAATAAATAATAAATAAATTGTTTATTTCTCAATAAAACCAGTAAAAAGCTTTACAATATAACAAAGCATAATCCTTATACATAAAAAAGAGAAATTACAAACTCAATAATTTTATATACATTATTGAGAAATAATAGGAGTCCCATAGAAAAAGTCAAAGGCCCTTCCTCACCTGGTACATTTTTTTACATTGACGAAAAAGAGTCAGAGCCTTCGATAACACTTAAGAGAATACTAAAAATCAGATAAACTATTTTTTTATAAGCTAATCTATAAAGGAACATTATTGAGCTAACTATAACTTGTAAAAAAGAAAAAAATATATTTGAACAGTCACTCGCCTGCTGTCTGCAGTTCCTGGGCAAGTGGTACGTACAGTCCAGCTTCAACACGGAGTTTCTGCAGGGCAAGGGCCGCTGTGTGGAGGTAAATTTCAAGTACATTCCGCTCAACAATGACTTCCTGGTGCAGATGGGGCAGTTCAACGAGGAGTGAGTGCGAGAAATTTTAACTTATTCGTCGGTGCAGAAAATGTACACACAATTTGACAGTGAAAATTGCTTTGTCACTACAAACTACACCATCACAGGGCAGGCCGTGGGTTAACCCCCACCACTTGCCATCAATAGACAATAGACAATAGACAATAGACAATAGACAATAGACAATAGACAATAGATTTATTTGTCATAGATATTATAAAAATACATGGGCTTCTTCAGTAACTTATAGTAATAGTATATATATAACTTAATAAAACCACTTAATTAAAACAGATACATAAAATGGCACATGAGTAGGTGCATATAGGAACATAAATAACTTAATGTATTTACGCATGGACCTTATAAAAAATGTAATGTAGTAACACTTTGGTTTCAGAACAAAATTTTTCCAGCCAAATTCTTGGTGGTTTCCAAAATAGTAGCTTGAGGTCTGATTTCATTAAAGCATCGTAAATATTGTGTTCCATATCAAAAGGTAAAAATGAAAATGAAATGTGGAAAGTGTTTGTATTTTGACATCAACTTCAAATTTGGTGCCATAAACCTTAATGAAAAGAATGGATTAGCCCACATCGGTTTGTTGACAATGTAAACCTATAAACCTATAAGGGTGTAGGTTTAATACAACAAGTTATTTTGCTATATTAAATGTACATTACCAGGTGGAACGAGCGAGTTTAGCTCGGTATTTTAATGTTTACAGGTTTATTAAATTACTACAAAATATATCAGTGTCATAACATTTATAGATAAAAACTTGTTTATTCTCCAGGTAATCTTAATCCCACACGCTGTGTTTTTCCTAAATGGCCGTGGTTTGAAAACAACTGTTATGATTACTTTATTTGTTTACACTTTGCTTGTTTATTTCGTTGCTATCTTGGCATCTCTTAGGGCCAATTTTACAACTTTATTAAAACTCTTTTTTATTATATTTTCTCTGGCAAGGTAATCTGCATAGAACAGATTTTTGGGAGATAAATTACTTATTTGAAGATGCTATGTATGTCCTTAGTTTTTAGAAAACAGCTGACCAGCTATCAATAATATAAATGTCAGTTCAATGTTTACATTACAGTTTTGTTTGCGTTTTTCTACTAGGCTTTTAATTATTTAAATAAATTATTACAATTCAAAACGCGTGTATTATTCCAACGGCCACAATCCTCGGAGTCGTTTTTGAGATAATTGTACAAACTAACTAGCGAGCAGGCAAGATGACATTGCTCATATAAGATGATTAATAAAAAATATTATTTTTATTATTACAACAAGAGTTTGTAAGTTCATTCTTGTTAAGCTCATTTTATATTTTTACTGGGCGAGTTTTGTTAAAAAAGATTATGTCAATAGATTTGTTTCTCTTTTGATTTTTACGGGACCATAAATTATAGGCCTGATAATGAATACGCGTTGCTTAGCAGCTTTTAAGATAAAAGGCCTGTGTATAAAACTGTCTTAATTATTCCTGGAAATTGTTATTTAGAAATCTTATGGAAATCTTATGGAGAAATGCCAAATTTTAAGGGGTATCGTGTTCTTTTCCCTTGAGGCTGATCTTAATAAACTTTGTGCCTTGCAACATTTGACACCGATCTCTTTCCAACCTCTAAATTATTAAAACCGATTCAGAATTGCAGGACGAGTATTAACAAAAACCAGCTAAGCAGAGGCAATAAAACGGTGATAGACAAAATACTTAATTTGATTACCTTGTTGAAAGTTTGCTTGAAGAACAAGTACAAATAAGAACGTTTTTAATTCTAGAATACCACAAACTTTTCAACATTTTGCCAGTTGGTTCCCTTTTCAAGTAGACCCTAATACGGTGGCATCTTATCAAATTTATAAACCTTTGAACTGTTTATAAATTGTTTGACATTATCATATTAAAATAGTAATTTAATATGACAATGAACAAGTAAGAACTGGCATTTTAATAGTGTATTTGCCGACACGACGCCTTCATTTTCGTAAGTATATACGCAAATCTAGAGAGGCGAGCGTATTGCTTATTTCAATCAGAAGGCATTTCTACGGTGCATAAACTTTTTAAAGCTGTTGGCTTAGTCTAACGTAAAACGTTTGTCCGGTAAGTTTTTTTTTCACTAAATCAGGTTTGAAATTCCAGTAATAACGCTTGGGAGAGACTTGACGCCGACGCATACCCCAAGAACAAGACGGACGATGAAGGCAAATTTACAGCAAAGCTTACCGTTCAATGTAAGTACAATAAATAAGAACATATTACTTAATTACTTGACTATTTTAAATTTTTAAGTGCAAATAGTTTTATAGCTTTGCTCTTTACGTGTCAATCCACAGAATATTTTAAAACCTATTTTAAAACAACATTTCTTTTTACGTTAACATTTTGCAGCACTAGACATAAATAAAAATTTACTACCTGTTTTGACCAAACAAAAAGACAAAAACTTATTTTGGAAGTTTACGAGATATTATGTTTAAATCTCCCATCTTATCAAAACAGCGAAGAGAAATTTGAAAGATAAAATATTCCTGTAATTTATTGGTAACAATGGCTTCCCCTTAATAAAAAATATACATTATTTTTCATGGTCTAGCTTTTATTAGTTTGTTATAGAGAACCAAGAGCAAACTTAAACATTTGTTCTTCATTATGGTTATCGGTGTAATATAATTTATTTCCAATTTGCAAATTAACAAGAGTGTTTTAATCGGTTAAGGTTATTATTTAATTGATTACCACCTAGTGTAACACAAAAAATAGATAAACCTAATAAATGTTTGGGCAAGACCTAGTAATATATAACAGCGATCTAAGATATTATAAATTAGGTTAGGTAATGACTAATTTACCAGGAGAATTGCATTCTAAGAGTGTTATTGGGTAATAAGAGCTATTAAAGCACACTCTCATAGTTGAAACCGATCTGCAACGCTTTTTATTAAGGACTATTTAAATAATAAATCTAGGAAATGAATAAATAAATCCCAAACAGATCATTAAGATGGATAATTCTCTGGCTTTAGTATTTGTACTTCCTATTTGGTCTCTTGTAAAATTTATTAAAATTATAAAAAAAACTGTTTATTTTTCCCTATTAAACTCTGCCCTAAAATTAATCTAAAATATTGCAGAACCCCAACAAATATATATATTTATCTGCTGGTCATTTCAAATCACAAATTCCTTTGATGAGGGTAAAATTATTCAAACAATAACTACAAATTCATACAGAGATCCTTTAGGTCTATGTCTCAGGTTAATTTGTATATCAGTTGTTGACAAACCTGTGCAGTTAACACTATTGGATGATTGAAAACTTCTCACTTATAGATAGAGTTACCACTGTGTAAAGGTACATGTACAACACAAGTATGAGGACACGTTTCCATGCGCAGATTGGGGAGAGATGAGCGGGACTTACTCGGTGCTGAATACCGACAATGACTTTTACTCCGTGGTGCACGGTTGCAGCAGCTTATTTAAGATTCTTCACTACGGTAACTCCCACAGTACCTAGAATATCTTAATACGGTAGATATCTTGCGCAGGTGAGAGTAAGAAAAAGATGTGACGTCATGGTAGTCTAACACTTGAAATAAGGCTCAGCAAGTTCACGTGCAAATCTCGTGAAACTACGCTAAATCTCGTGAGATTTTTCATTACTAGAATGAAACACAGACTTCATTTGTTGACAAATAAATACTTAACCTTGAAATAAAAGGTGAGTTAGAAACTTAAGAAACATGTTGTAATAAATCAGCTGTCTGTGGTTGGTGCTATTTTGGCTTGCAGTGAGACTTGCTAGTGCGTCGACTTTCAAAAGAACTTGGCGCAATGATTAGTGTAAAAGTCCTGTCGCTCTGGTGCGCACCACCGACCAGCAGAACGCTTTCTGATTGGCTGGTCTATTGCGCATATTGTTTATGATACTTACCGTATAGATGTTCAAGTTACTGTGGTAACTCCCACTATAGCCTCTTCGGTTTGATACTTGGAAGTTCTTTATTTACAAATCTAGCTATATAATTTGATATAAACCTACCTATAAAACTTTTTACATAGTTTAATTGCGCATCGTCATAAAAGAAGCATGTTTTTGTAATCGCAATTTGGATTGAATAACATCAAAAAATGTATTCGGTATTATATGTGCCTTCTGAAAAATCAAGTCATTAATGGTTAATTATTTGTTTTGTACCTATAAGCCACCCGGAATGCTTGTTTTGTAACTTAAAAATGGGAACATGAAAACTTTTAAGGCACTTTTAAATACAAGGGTCTCTTTATGTTTCCTTTCATGGTATTCAATAATTTCCACAAATAATTAAAATAAAATAAAGCATTAAAATGTAATTTAACCAGAGGTAAAATTATATTATAATAATTTAAATATATAAACGATTATACTTCTGACTCTATAACATTTTTATACTTAATTTTATTATATACATAATTAGTCGTATCCTTAAAAATAAGTATTCTTTTCGAAAACTAGACGGAAGTCTTCTTTGACGGACGTCGAAATTAGACGGACGGTTCTTTTCTTTTCGCGGACGTTATAAGATTTGACAGTATTTGATCTAATATTTAGGCATATTAATAAAAAGTTAGTTCAGGTTTGACTACTATTTAATGCAAGCTTTAGTTTAACTAATCGTGTTGTGTCTTAAAAGCTTACGTTGATTTTTTTCACCAAACTCCATTAAATATTATAACTCTTTTGTTTGTAAAGTAACACAAGACAAAAGGTCCTCAAAAGCCAAATAGTAAATTCACTATGAACAGTAACCGTGGTAGGCTAACTGTCTGATAATCTGAAAATAATTTAAAGACTATTTAAAAATGAATCCCAAAATAAATGTTGGGTTATATGACATTATTAACTTAGAATAATTTGCGAATGAAGAAGAAAAATACTCGTCCGTGAATTTTGATCGTCATACAACTGAACTCGTGGTAACACTTATTCATTTTGTTTTAACATTTTCATGTAGATTTCTTATATTCAGCGATAAGACAAAAGATAACTTTAACAGCTGTATTATATATTTTTAGAGTGCAGTTGGCTGATGAGCCGCAAGCAAATTTTGACGCCTGAAGAAGAAGAAGAATTTTATAAGAAGACTGACAAAGCTTTGGAAAATTACGAGTCACTAAATCCGGAAGAATTCAAAAAGGTTGATCAAGTCAACTGTGAAAAAGAAGCCATCTAACTTAGACACCGGTTAATCAAAATACCGTATCTTGATTTTGATTGTGCTCTTTGGTCTCTCTAAATAAAGTACTGAGCAATTGCCTTCGTAAAATATTTAAATTTAATAAATTTTTGTTACAAAAATATTGAATCTACTGTTTTTGCTTACCCCAGAATTTTTTTTATCTTTCTGTAGTAAACTGTACATTTTAATTAAAATTTATTTATATTACAACAAATATTTATAAGGAAATTGAACTGATATAGCAACTGGAAGTTTATCAACTCTTTGTCCAGAATTATTGTAAATTACTTAGAAAATTTTGTTTTAGCGAATGTTCTTCCCCTATTATATAGCGCTTATGGTCTCACTATTACCGTAAGTGAGACCAAAAGCGCCATGGTGCGTCATGGTGAGACCTAAGCGCGGGACCACCATAACTTTCATTTTGAGGTCCCTAGACCCCAAAAACACTGTTCGTTCATGTTCATATATATAAGTCCGTAGGAGCGATAACTTTTGAAAAAAAGGTCCGATCTCAATGAAATTTGGAACAAAAATTTACAGCGATATTCATGACTTTAAGTTCGAAAATCAGCAAGATCGCTACTCTCTAAGGTGTTTTTTTGACTAAATAAAAATTAATTTACAATATTTAACATATTTATATTCATTTTATTTAAATTTAATGGTCAGAATTGATTTAAGCTTGAAAAAATAAACAATTTAGCATTTTGATTTATTACTCTACATCAATCGGTTACTGAGATATTTGACCTGCTAAATGCAGTACATTGTCTTTTGTTTTTCCCTGAGGGGACATAAACTATCCAAATTCTGGTATGAATACCCAAATTTTTCCTTAAATTTCCCTAAAATGGGATTTCAAAAAATTTTAATACAAACCACATGATTGATTTAATTTGTTCATGTGATGGTTTGATTTGCTTTTATTTCTTGGATCTGAATAGATTGATAGTATGTTTGCTGAAATTTATGTACTATAACTAGTATACATTTATTAAAAATCAGCAGAATATGAATAATTATTAAGAAATAAAATCATGAATGACAAAATTTACCTTATTTAGAATAGTGTTTACACAAAATAGCCAAAATAACAACTTCCTTAACCTATGTAGAATATGCCCACATATAAACAATAAATCCTTTAGAAATTAACTGAGTGTGCAAGTTTTCTGCAACAAGTGTATTTAAATTTAAAATAAATAATATGTTTGGATTTGATTTTTCATGTTATTATTTTATTCGTTTTTATTTTGACTGATTTTAAATCGTAGATTGTATGTTTGCTTACATTTTTATACTGTAACAAGGATACACTTATAAAAAATAATAGACTAATAATTATAAGAATAACAAAAAGCGTATTGCTGGTATGGATACCGCTGTGATTCCCATGATCATTTCCCTTATATCTAAAGCTCTTGAATTTATGTGTAATATACTTTTTGCATTAATTAGATAAAATGTTTGAAACATTTTCCTTTATATCAGTTAAATAAGCTCTCATATAAAATGTATTTTTTAGAAATTCGCCGAGTACGCAGGTTTACTGTGACGGGGGTATTTTAGTTATCGTTAGCTGATGTCATTCAAATAACAGGTGCATGTTTGGTTGTATTCGTGGCTATGTGCCGACTCATATGTCGTTGACGTTTGGACACAACTGGATAACCATTTATTCTTAATAAAAACTGTTCCAAGGAAGGCTGATAAAATGTTCCACAATAAACGAGTTAACTTTTTTGCATAAATCCTTTGCATTTGTCATTCCTTAAAATCATCTAGTAAACAAAGCTTTTGATAAGTATTGTCAATCAACTGACCGGAATCAAGTTTAGACTCTTTAGGCAATCTAGGCATACTTATTTTGGTATATACATATACAATTGTACGTATAAACTTTCTTGTAGCACTCCTTTGTAGTGAAGAGGGCAAGAGTCATGATCTGTAGCACTGGTGACGCAGGATGAGAGGGAACCTTGAACGTTGTGTGCTGTATGTTTTCTTCATTTTATATATATTATACTTAGTCCATGGGCGGGTGATGAGCAATTTCTTCCTCCTTCCAGCATGGAGAAAAAAAAAAGATTTATTTATGAAATGTATATTTGTTTAGAATAAACGTGATTTAGATTACTATTATGTATTGTTATTGTTAGTAGATGTTCAGTGGTAGGGGGGATGTTAGTGGTCTAATCCAAAATAAAAAGTAATTTTTATTTAATTTTGTTTTTATTATATTTTTTATATTTTAGATCCACAACAATTGATAGTGATCTACAGCTCCTAACATGTCCATGCAATTTGAAACAGAAAAGTGAAAAGACATTTCAAGGAACCTTATGTTGATCAAGACTAAAAAATAATAACAATTAGTTACCGTGCCTATACATAAAAGCTCAACGGAATTTGAATTTACTCCTATGTCTACAGTTACTGTATATATAAAAAAAACTGTAAAAGTAACCTGGAATTATAAATAGCTATCAATCTTACAACATAGATTCCTCATCCCCTTAAGATACAATTCAAGTTTACCGTAGATTTTCACATCTTCAATTGAAAGGAGAATAATTTCCTCAACCAACTTTGATAAAATATAAACACATATACTAGCATGATTATTCTATAAATTAGTAAATTAAAAAAATATATGTTGTACGGTTACTTTTCACCATCATAATCCACCGTATATTATAGTTAGTGCTTAGGGATGTAAAAAGGAGAAAGTAAAAATGCAGTCTATTTATTTTTTATTCCTTTGGAAATCAGATACTGACAGGATTATCTTAGGCAGTTCATTTGAAGCAATGTGCAGCATACAAATAGCCCATTGCCTGCTAACAAGAAGCTAAACACCAATGGTAAACACAAGTCGACACATGCACCCGACTTCCTCCTCTGTTGCTGTTGTAGGAACACGTACGTGCTTTGACTGGCTTTCAGCGATCAGACAATCTCTTGTGTGTTTGTTCAACCAGAGGGAAAAATCCGTTACCTTGTGTAAAATGTTATTTTGTTTTAATGTCTCCTCTATCTTTGTTCGATTCAAAACGTTTTTCAGGATGATTTATGACGGTTCTTTTTGTAACTTTAAGTTGCCAGGATTATTCATCCCTGAATTCCGGCATTTTACCAAGTCTTGGAGGGAAATTATTTTTATTCCATTATCAAAAAGTCTAATTGCTCATGTGTGTCACATTTTGGACCGATTTTCATTATTCCAGTGAGATATATATATATACTAGCAGATATACCCCCAGCTTCGCCCGCTAAAAGGATATCAGATTTTAATTCAATTATATTATGCCTTGTGCAATTTTTAGGAATAATTAACAAATGGACTGATTTATTTGGGTCTTGTGTGCAATTAAACCCTTAAGATGCAGCTGATTATTCCACTCTAGATGACAATGAGAAAGTGTAACGCTTCCTCTAAACATGTTCCCATCATGATTAGTAAATGGTATAAACTAACTTCCTCCAGTTTCCCAATACAGAGAATGAGGATAACCCGGAATATAAAACAAAGAAGACACTAAGGATGGATTTTCGACTTGACATCAATCTGAATTTAGCATGTTTTTGAAAATAAACCAAAAACTGTAAGAAAAAGTAGGAGGTAAATATCTTGACCAAAAAACCTATTTCCCCAAAAAGTTTATCGTTAAATTTTTAAATTTTATTCTTTCAGTACATTAGTTCTCGTACCTTTTCTGTTCCCTGAAAATATTCTGCAGGACTCTCATCCATAGTTAGGAAAAACTAAAATGGCCGCCATTTTGAATTTTTTTAAATAATCTATTTTAGCCGTCTGAGAAAGAATATTTTTAAAACCTTTCTTTTTTTCGCATCTAAAGCCTATAAAGAATGATTGTGCCGAGTTTCATGGCCCAAAGTCTTGTGGTTTTTGAGAAATTAAGCTTTGAAAGCTAAAGGTGGCCGCCATATTGTATTTTTTAATATACCATATTTAGGCCTTTAGAGACAAAATATTGCAAAATCCTTTCTTATTACGCATCTAGAGCCTGTAAGGAATATTTGTGCCGAGTTTCATGGCTCTATGCCTTATAGTTTTTGAGAAACTGTGATCAGTCAGTCAGTCAGTCAGTCAGTCAGTCAGTCAATGGGTTTTGGCTTTTATATATATAGATATCGTAAAAAGTTATTGGGGAGCAATTTGTTTGTTCCTCGAAGCAAAGGATGTAGGCTTACTCCTTGAAACCCATTGAGGCTTTCGGAGGGGTTCCAGCACCAGTTCGGATCTTTTGAATATCGTGGATTAACTGATTTGTGCTAGCAATAGCAACTGCAGCTGTGCTGTGCCTCGATTTGATTACTCACTCATATTCGAATCAGTTAGTCTTGAACTTGTTTTGGTCAAACTAACAGTGTCCAACCTCAATGATGGATATATAAACTAGTTTGATTATGATGTGTAAAGGAATATCTTCAATATGATTTATTGTTATTATTTGTTTTTTTATGGTTACCACTTGTTTTGGGATCATTTTTCAGCTATGTACATGTTCTTAGCTTAAATAAAGAGCCATTCTAAAATGCATCTTGCGTAGTTCTTTTACATGGTGTAATGAAGTGGGATTAAATATGAAAGTATAATGGAATTAACACCAGAAACATTAAAGGATATATTGAATTCAGTCATAAATGTTAGACATTTTTAAGAAGCAAGACAAGAACCCACATATCAGGTCAAGCCTCCAGAAGGATTCAATTTTCAAGATCCAGCGACTTGGACGAATTGGATTAAACGTTAGTAGGGGGTATTGGTAGGTTCAACCCCAGCAGGGTGGTGGTGGTTGGTCTAAAAATAGAACCCCCCCCCTCCCCCCCCCCCGATGGGACCACCCACGAAGCCTAGCAAGTTTTTTTTTATTGAGGTTATGAAACCTTTTTTTTTTTTTTTTTTTTTTTGAGCTTACGTAATCTTTACCTAACCTAACGTTCACTTTTTGGTGACGTCATAGAGGTCAATGACCTTTCAACCTTAGCCCCCCCCCGGCTAAAAATAGATTTCTAAAAATAGCTAACCTAACCTAACCTAACTTAACATAACTTAACCTAACATTGCTTCAGGACAATATTCCGTGCCAATTCGATGAACTTTTCTTCTACAGGACAAAAATGATGGAACGACATGAAGCAATACAATCAATATACCAAGCATATCCCGCTGCTGACTTAAATGAAATAGAAAGAGCTTTTGATGAGATGTACAAAAAGGAAGAGTACAACACTGAATATGTAGAATTATGGATATCATTCGGCGCTGATCAGTTGTGCCTGCATGAAATCAATAAATACTGGTCAACGAAATAATACTTACCTTGAATCCTCTCCCTCCTTCATCAGCAAAATGGCCTTTTTTAAAGGGCACCATAAACTTTTAGATTAATTAGAAATAAGGCGGAATATGGCGCTCGCTTGCGGTCGCTCTGACAGCCTTCTGCCAAGAAAAACTTCAGGTTGATGGCTTGTTACATCATAGTACTTAAGGGTAGGTGGCTTATCTAAATTAAAAAGTCCATGCCTAGCGAACACTACTTGCAACTAGGGAAAACAACCTTTTTTTTTTTAGTCTTATGGTGTTAGGAATTGAACTTTGATATGTTAATGAGCAAATTAATAAGTAAATTAGCTTAAATGATATGCTTAATGAGACTGTTTACATAATTATCGTATCCGTACAATATTATCGTATTGCGTACGGGATTTCTACCAAAAATTATGGTACTGGAAAATTTAAATTACCAAAGCTGAAGAGTGTGTTTGTAACATTTGATTGCTGTATGGTGACACAGCTTTTATATACATGAATCTGCTTTTTGTTGATCAGTCTAGTCTTGGAGCTCAGTTAGTGCGGATGTCTGAACTAGAGCTGTACTGCTGTGCTTGGTGTATAACATAACCTCACTTTTACATTTGAGGAAATATGTCTATCCTTATTGCTTATGTGTTTAAAAATCAACCAATCACTATATTAATTGATAGTGATAATAACCCCTGGTTCAAGGGGAAAGAAGTTGCTGAAGTTCTTGGTTATTTAGATACAAATAAAGCAGTTAGAAATCATGTTGATGATGATGACAAGCTCACATATGAAAATATAAACCCTGCCGTTTTGGCGGGGTTAAAAGGAAATGAGAAATCGTCTGTTTTTATTAATGAAAGTGGTTTATACTCATTGATTTTATCATCGAAAAAACCTGAGGCTAATGCTTTTAGAAAATGGGTTACAAAAGAAGTGTTACCTTCAATCCGTAAACATGGAGAGTACAAACTAAAACAGCAGAATAGTGAACTGTTACAAACACTTACAAAGTCACTTGAAACCAACCAACAGCTGACTCTTGTGAATAAGCGGTTGGAAACTACTGCAGACATATTGAGAAAGACTCTGTCTGAACAGTCATTGAAGGTAGCTGTATTACCTCAAGATGAAGACTTGAAACATGTCTTTTGTGTATTGTTTAAGGAAACCCTCTTAGATATCTATGGTTTGAGCGAATACAAATGTATTCGTACTGAAAAAAGAAACTTTAAATGTGCATTGAAGAAAGCTAAAGAAAAAGGGTTTGAAATATGTTTCTTCAGGGAAAACGTTCCTAATAGCATAAATATCTTGAATAAAGCTAAAGAAGTGATGCGAAAATTTGGTATGCATTATGAATCCAAATATAATCAAGTCTTGACTCGCCATAACTTTGTAAATATCATTGAAGATATAATTAATAAGAAATGTGGAGGGAAATAATGTACATTGTAAAGCAAGAAGCTTCAAGACTTCACTAAAGAATTGTAAATCTGATAGTTTTCGTAAGCAAATATACATCAACAGATTAAACTGTCTTTTATTTATTAAACCTGAATCCCTGTTTAAGAAACTATGCTTAAAGTTTATAAAAGTGATGGTAAGTGTGTAGTTGTGTTCAGTTGACAAAATGGACTTGAGGTGGCAACATCCATTTTCAACCATAGTGGCCAGGCCTTCTGGATCGGGGAAATCATATTTTGTAGCCAGATTTATTAAGTATTTGGATTTTATGTGTGATACAAAGTTCAATAATATTTACTGGCATCATTCCCCGGGTTTAAATCCTGGTGTAAGTGATAGTGGTAATGTGCAATATAGGGAAGGGTTACCAAATATGGAGGACTTTGATGGTACACCCACTTTGGTAATTGTTGATGATATGATGCGTGAATCATCAGCCACCTCAGGATCCAATACAATAGTGGACTTGTTTACTAAGGGCTCTCACCATAGGAACTTGAGTGTATTTTTTATAACACAAAACATTTTCCACCAAGGGCGAGGACAAAGAGACATTTCACTAAATGCTCATTATATAGTGCTTTTTAAAAATCCAAGAGACCGGGCTCAAATAAAACATTTAGCCCGACAAGTGTATCCGGAAAATACAAGGTTTATTGAAGAAGCGTATGCTGATGCTACACGTACTCCGCATGGTTATTTGTTGTTGGATTTAAAACAGTCCACACCAGACGAGGTGCGTGTACGTACGGGTATATTACCTGATGAAAAACAACAGTATGTTTATCAACCGAAAAAAGTATAAATAAAAGGGGTACACTAGAGACCAGTCACTCAGTCGTAATGTCACAGTGTGTGAAGAAAGACGCTGATCTGTTAACGGCACTGATACACGCTACACCGAAGGAACGTAAAGCACTGTTGAAGGCTTGTGACGTCAGTCGTATCAGATCAGTGTGCGAGTGCGCATACAACTTGTTACGTGGTAATATCCAGTTAACAGACAAACAAAAACGACAATTGCGTAAACATAAAAAGGTGCTCAGACGTCTAGTGAAACGTGGTGAGAATTGGAGCAAGAAACGTAAATATCTTGTACAACACGGTGGTGGATTTCTATTACCACTGTTATTAAGTACTGTATTACAAACAGTTCTTAAAAGTGCGATTAGTTAGAAAAATGGATAGATCAAATTTGGAATATTCAAAGAAGATGGTTGTTGTTCCGCAAGAGCTATTTGATCGAATACATAGTGAGCCAACACCTGCTGCTACTGCTTTACAATCAAAACTAACTCAATCATCAACGGTTAATACTAATAGTTTGGATGCTGAAATGCATCGTATATTACAAGACAAAACATTGGATGATAGTGAAAAGTGGAAACAGTATCAACAAGTATTACAGAGGTTTTTATATTTTAGTTCACAAAAACGCAATCCTATCATTTTACCAATTATACAAGAAGAGGATAATGAGGAGGATATTGTACAAACATTTCCTGCCACGTATCAAAAGGATGTACGCAACTTGTTAAGATTTATAAAACGTAACAAACAGATAATCACATGGGACCCTGATGGTACGGTTATTGTTCATAACACTAGAATACCTGGTTCGAACATTATTGATGTGTTACATGCAATTGTACGAGTGCGAAGACTGGAAAATGTACCCACAGGCTGGCATGAAGTATTGGATGCATTAAATGATATGAACGTACCGACCGAGTACGTAAGCAATGCACAGGCTCGACAGTATATTGGTCGTGAACCATATTTGGAAGAAGGTTTGGTTACACCTTCACCATCAAGACAGCATACTCCTTCAACACCACACCACTCGTTATATTATCCGCCAACACCGAGCCCAACGCAAATAGCCCATAGATTAAGGTCAAGGGCAGGAGCACGAAGAGGAAAACCTTTACAGTGGGATGCATTCACTATAGATTAAAATGTATAAGTATAGGTGTACTTGGTATGTGATAGTCATTTACACTATAGTCATGAACAGTGATGGAAGAGAAAGTGTATTATGATCCTGCAAACCCAGACTCGTTTGGTGGTATTAGCCCACTTGTCAGAGCATTACGTCGAAGTAAGAAGAAAAAGAACAAAACAAAACGACAAGTTATCGAATGGTTATGCACCCAAGACACCTATACATTACACAAACCTGTTCGAAAACGATTTCCACGTAACAGATATGTCGTGTTTGGACCGAATGAATTATGGCAAGCTGACCTGAATGATATGCGAGGACTTAGTTCATATAATGATGGCTACAATTACTTGCTGACAGTGATTGATGTGTTTAGTAAGCGGTTATATGTGGAACCATTAAAACATAAGAGCGGTGAAGAAGTGGCAGCAGCATTCGAACGAATTTTTAACAGTCCTTACACTGTACCACCATGTTGTTTACAAACTGACAAAGGAACAGAGTTTATAGGTGCAAAAGTGAACCGTGTGTTTAGAGATTATCATGTGAAATATGTCACTACACAAAACCCCGATGTTAAAGCGGCTGTTGTCGAACGAGTCAATCGCACACTGAAAACACGTATGTGGCGATATTTAACATATAATAACACATTTCGTTATATCGATGTGTTGGATGAATTGGTTGATGCTTACAATAACAGTGCACACCGAAGTTTGGGTAATGGTTTATGTCCGATGGACGTTGTGAAAGCAAACAAAAGTACAGTGTACCAAGTATGGAGTCATATGTACAAAGACAGCTCATTACCAAAACTTAAAAAACCAAAGTTCAAACCGGGTGATACAGTGCGTATTGCTAAAGAGAAAGGTACATTTGCAAAAGGCTACGAGACCAATTGGAGTAAAGAATTTTTTGTTATTGATCGAGAATATGGATCACAACCACTACCATTGTATATAATAAGGGACTTGAATGGTAAACCCTTAGTCGGTCGTTTCTATGAACATGAGCTACAAAAGGTGACAATAGGACCGGATCGATTGTACCAAATTGATAAAATACTTGACACTAAGGGTAGAGGTCGCAGTAAGCGTTACCTCGTCAAGTGGGTAGGTTACGGAGACGAATTTAATTCTTGGATACCTGCATCTGAAGTGAAACAAATAACCTAACCTAACCATCATGTCACTGTCTAGACATAATCAGTTTTATTTGACACTGCCTAGCAATAGTTCGATGGACTACTATCCGAACAATACAGTGACTCATTATGTGACACATTTTCCATCAACAATACATTTGCCTGGTGGTGACGGAGCAGATTGGGAAATAGCACTAGTTGAAGCACACTATCCATGCTCGTTTTTAACAGTTGGTAATGATGCTAACATATATATTTACACAAAACCAACTGCTGAAATTGAAGATAATGAAGTTACTAATACAAATTTGACTGTAGCTAAAGTGGAGTCTGGCAATTACAAAGATATTAATGAATTGCTAGCAGCAATTAACGGGAATACAAAACTTAAACTTAACAGTATTGAGTTCGAGTATGATAGTGATACAAAAAAGGTTGAATTGATTACAATGACAGATACACTAACACAACTTGAACTTAGCCCCACTTTAGCGTTACAGTTAGGATATGATGTAAATAATGTGGATGTGAAAAGACATAGGAAAGCTACAAGACCACCAAACTTATTAGCTGGCATTCCAGCAGACATTTATGTCTATTGTGACCTTGTAGAACCGCAATTAGTGGGTGACACTGTAGCACCACTGTTAAAAATAGTCAACATTGACACCACTGACTATAAATACGGGTCACATAAGGTTGTGCATTTCACTTCACCGCACTACATGCCTGTCATAAAGAGCTCGTTCGAGAGTGTGGAAATTGATTTAAGGGACGACAAAGGTCATCACTTGCCATTCGAGTTCGGTACTACGTACATGAAACTTCACCTCCGCAGAGTACCAGCAGTTACAACAGTATAATGAATCTTAACGATCCCTACCTCAAATACTACCGTGATCAACAACTTGGCGGTAGTAGTGGTATTGTATCAGTGTATAGAGGTGCACCGTATCAACGTGGACATGGGATTGGAAGTTTTCTTGGTGGACTTGTTCGTTCAGTCATGCCATTAATCAAGTCAGGTGCAACTGCTGTGGGCAAGGAGGCATTACGTTCAGGTGTTGGGTTTCTCAGTGATATAGCTGATGGTACTATGAACCCACGAAATGCAGCGAATGATCGTCTTAAACAATTTACTGGTGGACTTAAACGTCGAGCTGACGACAAACTGGATCGCATTCTACATGGCGGCGGATACGGACACGGCACTGGCATTGGCGGCAGCGACAGCAACAGCAGTGGAAGCTATAAGAAGAGGCGCATCACACGAGTAACACCTCAGTCTTTGGCGAAACTCCTTCGAGCACGGACGTCTCCTGCAAGGAAGTGTAAGACAGCAGCAGTAAAGAAACGTAAAAATACAAAACGAAAACTCAAGCGACAAGTGCAACATAAAAAGAAGATTACTAGAAGTAGAGAGATTGATATATTTTCTTAAGCAACAAAGATGTCATTTATTCACCAGAAATCATGCGAATGTACAAAGACGGAATTGGACTTATTCTCGCTACCACCGACACAGACCAGCATTGACAGTAGTAAATGGGTGCAATATAAACCCATATCGTCATTGACGGATGACTCACCTATTGAATTTGTCATACCCGGACATGGTGATGAATATACGGACTTATCACAAACATTATTACACGTACAAGCCACTATTGTCAAAGAAGATGGAACAAAATTTACAGCTGCTGATGCGATTAAGGAATTTGGTCCGGTTAATAACTGGTTACATTCGCTATTTAGCCAAGTGGATTTACACTTGAATAATAAACTAGTGTCACCGCAAAACAATACCTACGCCTATCGTGCGTATTTGGAAAACCTTTTAAACTACGGACATGATGCTAAAAAGTCACACATGACAAGTGTGTTATTCTACAAAGATGACTCTAATAACATGGATAAATGTAAAGAAGAAAATGAAGGACTAGTACAACGACGGAAATTTACTGAAAAGAGTCACTATGCAGACATGATCGGTCATCTACACATTGACTTGTGCAATCAGAACAAGTTCATGTTAAACGGTGTAGAGATGCGTTTACGTTTGATCAGATCGAGGAACGCATTTGCCATCATGTCGGACAATAACACAACATATAAAGTACATATCAAAGAGACAAACCTGTTTGTTCGTCGTTGTAAAATCAATCCGAGCGTACTGTTGGCACATAGTAAAACACTCGAGAGTGGTACTGCCAAATATCCGATCACACGTGTTGAAGTGAAATCAATCACATTACCCGCTGGCATACTGAGCAAAACATTGGACAGTGTGTACTTGGGTCAGTTACCAAAACGTGTAATTGTCGGCACGTTTCAAGCACTAATCAAGCATTCAACGGAGATTACAAGAAAAATCCATTTAATTTCCAACATTTCAAGATGAATTATTTTGCACAGTACTTGGATGGTGAACAAGTGCCGATGAAAGCATTACAGCCAGTGTTTGGTAATGATACGGATGTTGCCTATGCGCTATCGTATCACACACTGTTCAACGGTACCGGAATACATTTTGACAATACCGGTAATGATATCAGCAGACAAGATTTCGAAAAAGGTTATTGTCTGTTAGCGTTTGACTTAACACCTGACTTGAGCGCTAACGAGTCCAGCCATTGGAACCTGGTACGCAATGGAAATCTACGCATCGAGATTGGATTCAGCGAAGCATTGACCGAATCAGTCAACATTATTGTCTATGCAGAACTGGACAATGTCATTGAGATTGATCGAAATCGTAACGTATCGGTGGACTATGCCGGCTAAATGTATAAAGCACAGTCAACTAGTGCATTACAGCCAGTACATCACTGACAGTGTTATAATAAACATGTCGGCAGAACATCAATTGTGTCAGTCGTCTGTGGTGTTGGATTTACAATGTTTCAAAGACAACAGTAATTATTATATAGTAAAAGAAGTCAGTGTTATTGATGTGTGTACTGGAACACTACTGATACACCACATTGCTCGTCCACCGTTTGATCGTGACTTTTTGTCTGAAGAAAAACTTCGAGAAAGTTACTGGTTAACCAAACACTGTCACGGTATTGACTGGAATCATGGTGATATATCGTACCATGTATTGATTGATAAACTACGTACATGTCTCAATAACCAATCAGTTGTGTACGTAAAAGGATCGGAAAAGAAACAATATACCATGAAACATCTTATAACAAACAATGACAAAGTGCTAGTAGTTGACATGGGTGATATTGGATGCGGATCATTGTCCACCATTGGCAATCTATTGTCCACCAATACGATATGTTGCGGTCAGCATAAAAGTGTACAACACCGTTGTGCTTTGGTCAATTGCACACTGCTACGTGGCTGGCTACTACTAACAGCTAAAGAGTCACATTGTGGAACGTGTTATTGTTGCTGTCCTCGTCGCCACAACAACGAACAAAACCGCAAAAAGACTACAACGACTAAATCAGTGTATACCAGCTTGGATCTGACTACAGTTTCACAAGAATGAATACCACAACTATAAGAAAATATTTACTACAATTACCGAATGTACAACATGGAGTGTTTGCATCAGATCGTCTACCGAGACATATTGCTCCGTCATCTGCATTAGTGGTAAACACCCAACCGCATTCACATAGTGGAGAACATTGGGTGGCATTCTACAGACCTGGAGGACAAGATAACAGCAACAACAACACTAATACTGTCGAATATTTTGATAGTTTTGGCAGACCTCCGTATCATGGTGATTTTCAACAATTTCTGAGACGTAACATCAATGGGCATATGTTGCATTACACCTACAACAAGTACCGACTGCAAGGCTTGGATACTTCGGTCTGCGGTCACTACTGTCTGACCTACCTGTACTGCCGTACCAACTACGACATGAAGATGAATGATTTCGTCCAACTCTTCGGTGACTCCACTGCTGAGAACGATATGCTGGTCCAGATGCTCTTCGCAGAATTCTACATCTAATTTTTGTATAACCATTATTGTTAGATATAAGGTTTTTTGAAAAATAAAAATGTGTATATCATTAACCACTGTCTTGTCATTGTACCTTGTTCTTTATAGTCTTAAGAGTCCAGAGTTAGTTACTTTTATCACAATCCATTACTGAAATGAGTCTTCCTTTAAATAATCAACCTATCCTAACTTAAGTAGATGTTTACATTTATATTTTAAACAGAATTGATAGACCAAAATGGTACTATCCTGGAGAAAGAAAAGCAATCATTGTTATAAAGTTTATACTTTCTCATTTAAAAACAGTATGACTGCATGTCAAGTTATAAATTAATCAAATTTACTCTTTATCAATCTCTGGACATTGTATTTCTTATAGACATAAACATGGGTAAATAAGTAAGAACCATTTGTGGATATTTAAAATGTATATTTATTTACATTCATTAGTGTTTACACTCATCAGTATGTACACTCATCAATTTTTACAATCAATTATTACAAACTTCACATTTCAAATTATAACCATTTTACAAAAGGACTAACTTTATACATTTTAATACGTCTAATATTTACATTGGTTTTTAATACATTTCATTATGATAAATAATTACAATGGTCTGACTTTATACAAATCAATAAGACTAATATTTACACATTTCTGCTTTTACACATAAGGTCTGCTTTTACATTTCATTATGACAAATATTTACAATGGTCTGACTTTCAGTACAAACTGCTTAACCCCGCCAAAACGACGGGGTTAGTATTTACATTACAATGGTCTGACTTTATACAAATCAATATGACTAATATTTACACAGGTCTGCTTTTACATTTCATTATGACACATATTTCCAGTGGTCTGACTTTCAGTACAAACTGCTTAACCCCGCCAAAACGGCGGGGTTGGTATCTGCACCCGTCGAAACGACGGGTTAGTATTTACATTAGAATCATAACTTCTTCCACACTAACACATATTTACATTTCACATTACATATTTACATTTGACATTACATATTTACAGATACATATTTACAAATCAATTTGATTGAATAACAAACTAGACTATGACTAGAGGTATTTATTTTTAAAACACGCATATATACGGGACATGGATGCGAGACGCTCGACGTTGGACACCTCCGATGCAGGCTGCAGAGCACACTCGAAGTCCGCATAGATGGTGAAGCGGTCCTTCCTGCTGAACTCCGGGTGGCTGAACTGGATGGTCTTCTTCGCAGCGAGGTCTATGCGAAGCGGCACCTCCACTCCGCAGTACCGTCGATGCTGCTCCATGTTTTCGCGATCAAAATGAAGTGTTCGAAACACCGCTTACATAGATACAGTTTTCGCTCACGTCGTGTCAGCGGATACACAGTGTACCGGGAACACCCTAGCGCTTCTATATACATAACCTTGAGTGCATAGACATTCACACTAACATTAAGATTGTTTCGTTCAAACCGTGCAATGTCTTTGGGTGCAACGGGGAACTAGAGTCCTTCAAAATTGTAGCGGGCAAACAAGGCCTGCGGGTAAGACTCCGGCCGCTCGGGGTGTGACACAACAAACTTGCTTAGCATAGCGTAGGCGAAGCACTTGTCGTCCTTGTTCAACACATTCACTACACTTCACGTACCCGCGAGCGATTTGGGCAGTGGAATGTGTCGTGCTCAACCGCCCAGTGGACTATAACTGTTTATTCGCACTTCCAAGTTCGTCACGCGCAGGTATGTCCAACCGGAGCCTACCATTTCGCATTGCTCCTTCTCATGCACGAGCTTTTCAAAGGACAGTTCAACAAATTGTTCAAAGTCGCTCGTGCTTTCGAGAGGAGCATTCTTGGTCTTGAATGCCCGCTTACACTTATTCTCACCGGTAATATCAACAAACTCGCACTCGAGGAACAAGTTCACTTTAATATTAGGGTGTTCCTCGATCGCGTTCCTTAACAATCTGACTAAATGGCACCTTAAGTCTCTCATCACCTTGGGGATTGTCCTGAGTGCCGGCATAGGCTCCTTCAGCGCGAATGTTTGGAGCCTATTGCCGTACCCGACCTCCACACGCACAAAGGTCGGGCCGTCGTCGTCATCAACGTCGACGTCGTCGGCGACACTCACCACGCGAGGCTGAGGCTCTGAAGACGGTGCCGGCTGCAGTGACTCCTCTTCAGGCTGAGGCTCCGAAGAAGAAGGTCCCGGTGAAGGCACTGAAGAAGGTCCCGGCGAAGGCTCTGAAGAAGGTCCTGGCGAAGGCTCTGAAGACGGTCCCGGCTGCGGTGACTCCTCTTCAGGCTGCGGCGACTCCTCCAGCTGCTGCGGGTGCGGACGCTTCACCCCTGGCCGGGAAGCTGAGAAAGACACTGACGGACCCCACTCTGCTTCCCTCTTCACGGGGCAGTGAAACTCCTCATGCGCCGCATGGTTCCCACGCCGAGAGAATTGCCGTCCACAATACTGACAGCGGAAGTTCCTCTCGACGTCCGGCTCATGCTGCTCCCGCATATGCTGCTGGAGGTTCTTCTCCAGTGTAAAAGAGGTGCTACACACTCCACAGGCGAAGCGAGGCTCTGGTGGAGGCGGCTGCACCCCTGTAGATCGCTTTTGGTGTCCCACTGTCGACTTGTGCTTTTTCATCAAGTCCCTACGAGTAGTGGAGTAGCCGCAAAGCACACAGTCCAGCTTCGGAGCATTGTGCTCCGCCTGATGACGGAGAAGCGCATATCGGCTATTGTAGGACTTGCCGCAGACATCGCAGTGGAACTCCATCCTGAAATCACAAAACAAACCTCGCTGTACGTAGAAACCTATGCGACGTGACACTCTCTCTACATTGTCTCGATGCAGACTGAACACTTTCATAAGAACTTATGCTATTTATTAATTTCTATCATGCACACAAGTTTGTAAAATCCTTGAACTAACCCGAGCTTGACCTGAGCCCAACACTGTATAGTAGTAGTTATTTAACTACAATTTTGATATAAACATATCCAATCTATACAGTGTCTAGCCGCTCCCCGGTTATATGCCAGCCGGATTGTACAAACTTAACTTAAAACTATCATGCAACTATATAATACAAGAACAGCATTTCAAATCTGAAAATTTTTACAAGTCCTGATTCTATTTTTACAGAGGGGGGGGGGTTCAGAACTAATTATAACCATGGAGGTCAATGACCTTTCCTTACAATTGAAACTTAACACTATTACTACTTTATATTGTTAACCTTTGTTTAACAAACTACTTTTTATCAAATTTGCATTATAGAATCTTTAACTATAACCTAGCATCTTAAGTTATTCATTTATTCACAACTAAATCACTTTAATTCAATTAAGTTAAAGTGATTTTTCTACATTTACTTATATTTTTTCTATTTCAAACTAACATTTAAAGTTAAGCATGATTTTTCAAAAATATTAAATTCTTAATATTCATTTTTAACAAACTAACAATAAACTCTAAGTCATTTACTACTTTACAACTAAATCCTTTAATAAATTCTTTTAATCATTATGACAACTATCATTAAAACTGAAAAGTGATTTATGAAACATTTAAACTCAATTAAGTTAAAAGTGATTTTCAAAAAAAAATATAAATAAATAAAAAAAAATAAATAAATAAAAATAAAATAAATTCTTATTTTATTTTAAAACTCTTCAATTTTCTTCAAAAATTCAAAATTTTCTTCAATTTGAGTCAAATTACTTTGTGAAACATATGAAAGTAAAATTAAGCTAATCGATAGTTAATCAAAAATTAATATCATCATTCACACATTTAAAAGCCACATTGAAAGTTTAGAATTAAAAATTTATAATAAAAGAAAAAATAAATTAAAATAAATAACATAATAACTTACGCAGTGATTGAAGAAATAAAGATGATGTAGCACTGGGTGTTGTGACACAAAGAGTACACAGCACAGAACACATGCACACTTGCTGACTGACCGTCGCAAACTCCCAAACTAAACTGAGCTAGAAACAGTGAGGTCAGTATACGGTGAAAGCAGGTCTACGTGACCAAACGGTCATTGCCCAGAAGTTTCTAGATTTCCAGCTATAACCAGAACCAACAAGATATTGTTCCCTTAATACCTGCTAATAGCCCCAGCTTTCTAATTCCACCAGTAAAAAGCACTGATTATAGTTTTGCTAATAGGTCTACTTTCGATAATCCTGTCATTGTCCTAATCCTGTCAATGACCTGACTGGTATGGGGGGGGGGGTCACAGCGCAGCTATGCAGCGTCAGACTTTCACCATTAAGCCAGACTTTCCCCAATTAGTCTAGCTTTCTTGACCGCATTCCACAGTTAGCTGAGCGGCGCCGGACTTTCCCCGATCAGTCTAGCTTTCTAGTACATTCTTGTCCACATTCCATTGCTCGGAAATACACTCCTCAGTTTAATTTTGTCTTGTTAACCTCATTTCTGATTTTGTAACTTTCCACATCTCTCAGGTGTTTCAGCCAATCTTTTACGTTTCACCACCACCTTTTTGTCTCCACTCCTTAATGTTGCGCAGGGGGGGGGGAGTCACGTGACGTTAGTGGAAGGTTATTGTTATTTCTAACACAAGGAAAGTCTAACCAATCCCTCTGATTATCTCATCCTATCTCAAGCTATTTGTCGATGTTTATCTTTAGTCACTTTCTCTCTTACAAACAGTTATTTGTTGACTTACTGGTTTCCCTTTTGGAAAACCCTTCTCTCAGAATCAATCAACACTCTGCCGGTTGTTTTCCCTAGTTGCAAGTAGTGTTCGCTAGGCATGGACTTTTTAATTTAGATAAGCCACCTACCCTTAAGTACTATGATGTAACAAGCCATCAACCTGAAGTTTTTCTTGGCAGAAGGCTGTCAGAGCGACCGCAAGCGAGCGCCATATTCCGCCTTATTTCTAATTAATCTAAATGTTTATGGTGCCCTTTAAAAAAGGCCATTTTGCTGATGAAGGAGGGAGAGGATTCAAGGTAAGTATTATTTCGTTGACCAGTATTTATTGATTTCATGCAGGCACAACTGATCAGCGCCGAATGATATCCATAATTCTACATATTCAGTGTTGTACTCTTCCTTTTTGTACATCTCATCAAAAGCTCTTTCTATTTCATTTAAGTCAGCAGCGGGATATGCTTGGTATATTGATTGTATTGCTTCATGTCGTTCCATCATTTTTGTCCTGTAGAAGAAAAGTTCATCGAATTGGCACGGAATATTGTCCTGAAGCAATGTTAGGTTAAGTTATGTTAAGTTAGGTTAGGTTAGGTTAGCTATTTTTAGAAATCTATTTTTAGCCGGGGGGGGGCTAAGGTTGAAAGGTCATTGACCTCTATGACGTCAGCAAAAAGTGAACGTTAGGTTAAGTTAGGTTAGGTTAGGTAAAGATTACGTAAGCTCAAAAAAAAAAAAAGGTTTCATAACCTCAATACAAAAAAAAACTTGCTAGGCTTCGTGGGTGGTCCCATCGGGGGGGGGGGGGGTGGAGGGGGGGGGGTTCTATTTTTAGACCAACCACCAACACCCTGCTGGGGTTGAACCTACCAATACCCCCTACTAACGTTTTAAAATGTTTAGATATGCAACGAGATTAGCATGTAAGTCAGAGGACCAGCAGGTGAACATGTTAATTGCATGTGCCAAGAAGCTGATGAGCTTTTAACCTCATTGGGAATGTCTGAAGAGAAAAGAACAACTTTTGAACCTATTGTAAATACCTTTGAAGAATATTTCTCCACCAAGAGGAACTTACCACCGAGCGTTATTTTTACAGAGAAATAAGAAATCAGAGGAGAAGATTGACTTGTACATTAATAATTTACACAAGATGTCTGAGAGATGTGAATTTATGTGCGGAAACTGTAAGAGTAGAGGTTTTAATGAAGAAATGATTTTACTGAAACTTATAACCGGAATAAATGAAAAATCCTTGTCTGAACATCTGCAGCTTGAAGAAGCATTAACTCTGACCAAGGCGTTGCAAGCTGTTCGACAAGCCGAGACTATGGAAGAACAGAGCGGAAACCTAGAATGCGCCAGTGATTCAAGTGTTATGGAAATAAAAAGGAACTATAAACATAAGTTTAGTAAGACCTCGCAACCTTATAACTCAAATCAGTCATGTGGGAGGTGTGGATCAATGCAGAATCACGCTAAAGAACGGTGCCCAGCAAATGGAAAGATATGTTTCAAATGTGGAATTAAAGGTCACTTTAGTCGAGTTTGCCGGCGTAAGGTTCCTGGTTCTGTCCATGAGATAGAAGAATCACCATCTACAACAAGTAGGCCTAATCCTTTTCAGCTCAGTACAGTTACAATTGAGGAAAGAGTTTCTGAATCTAGGTTATCAGAACCATATTATGTTAATCTTCTTGTAAATGATTCGGGGTCCCTAAATTTTAAGATTGATACGGGTGCTGACGTTAGCTGTATTGGCATTCAGGAGACAAAACGTTTAGGACTTAAGGTAAAACAAGCTTGTATCCAACTGAAGGGTTCTCGAAATATACCTTTGAAAGTATTGGGAAATTCTAGCGTGAAATTTCAAATGGGAAGTGTTTTTTATAATGAGGAATTATTTATTATTGTTGACCAAAGGGAACCTTTTTTGGGTAGATCAGGAATAGCTGCATTTTCTTTGTTAAAAAAAAAACTTAAAGAAGTGAACTGCAGTGAAAGATGGATATCCAAATATCCAAGTTTGTTTTCTGATCTGGGAAATTTTAAGGAGACATATTCGATAAAATTGAGAAAATGATTATGCGTCAGTGTCTATTGAAACTCCGAGGAGGATTGAAACTCCACTGAGGGAGAAGGTAAAATTAGAACTTGATAGGATGGTCAAAGGTGATGTAATTGCCCCAATCACTGAACCGAAAGAGTGGTGTTGTCCTTAGTTGTGGTTCCAAAAAAGTCTGATGCAATAAGATTGCGTGTAGACTTTACGGCTCTTACAACAAGTATGAAGAGAGGGAAAGATTGATTTGACCTTCTGTAGATGAAACTTTAGCACAAATGTCAGGGGCGAAAGTGTTTTATAAACATGGCACCAACAGTAGTTTTTGGCAGGTTAGTCTTGATGATCAAAGTGCCAGGTTAACTACCTTCATCACACCTTTTGGTAGATTTTACTTCAAACGACTACCTTTTGGAATTTGTTCTATTTCAAAGAAAAGTTGTAGGCTGTTTAGAGGGACTTGAGGGAGTTGTTAACCTTAACGATGATATTTGTGTGTATGGACGTACACAGGAGGAGCACGGCCAGAGGCTCGATAGTGTTCTCCATTGGTTATCTGAAACTGGAATCACGCTTAACCGAGACAAGTGTGAGTTTGCAAAGTCAAAGTTGACATTTCTGGGCCATTTAGTAGAAAATGGTGATCTTTTACCCGACCCAGAAAAAAAAATGCGGCTATCAAGGGATATCCTGTTCCAAGAACTGAACATGAAGCGTTTCCTGGGGATGGTTAATTATCTAATGAAATTTGTACCAAATCTTTCAGATATCCTTAAGCCGCTAAACAATCTTCTTTCAAAAAGAAATAAATGGTATTGGTCAGATAGTCATGACAAGTGTTTCAAGCAGGTGAAAGAAGCTCTTATGAACGCTCCTATTTTGTGTTTGTGCGATCCTTATTTATAAACTAGGGTTTGTGCTGATGCTTCAAAATCTTGATTGGGAGCTATTTTAGAACAAAATGTCAATGGGCAGTGGAAGCTAGTACAGTATGCTTCCAGGTCTTTGACAAACACAGATATAAGTTATGCTCAGATTGAGAAGGAAACACTTGCTTCGACGTGAGCGTGTGAAAAGTTTAGTTCCTTTGTTTTGGGCAAGACTATTGACTTGGTAACTAATCACAAGCCTCTTATCCAAATATTGGGTCAAAAACATCTTAGTGATTTAACATCAAGACTGCAGAGGTTGAGGATGAGACTTATGTCATTTGATTACAACGTGAAAGTTGAAACTGGTTAAAGTTTTTTTGTACCTGATGCCCTTTCTAGAGCACCTTTAACACAGTTCCTAGTAAGGAGAGCGATATTTCAGAGGAAGACATCGAGGTATTTGCAAACTCTGTTGTATCTACCCTAACTTGTTCATTCAGCAAATTGGAGGTAATAGGGCAAGCTGTAGAAGACGATGAAATGTATTAAATATTACACAATGCGATAGGAAGCAGTGACTGGACAAATTTGAAGAATATTGTTTTTTTTAAAACAACGTGGGAGCTTGACATTTGTACGAGGGCTAATTTTGAAAGGCATGAGAATTTTTATCCCGAGTGGCGTTTTAAATCAGATTCACAGTGGTTATTTAGGAGCAAATAAGTGTTTGGTTCGTTCTAGAAAAACTGTGCGGTGGCCGGGCCTGTCAGTTGATATAAGGAAAATGGTCGAAAACTGTTCCAATTGCCTGGAGAACCGTTCAAACCCGGCAGAACTTCTAATACCATCACTAGTTCCTAGTAACCCATGGGAAATTATTGTAACTGACCTGTTTGAGTATAACAAAATGATTTATATTTGCATGCAAGACTATTTTTCTAGGTACGTAGAGTTGATTACCTTAAGTAGTACGAATACGGCTGCAATAAAACAAGCTTATATGACAATATTTTCTCGAGATGGAGTGCCTTGTGTTGTCAGATCAGATATCGGTATAACTTTGGTTTCATTGGAAATTAAATCATTTTCAATAGAGACAGGATTCCGAATTGAGACTTCAAGTCCTCACTTTCAGCAATCTAACGGCCAAGCGGAAAGAGCGGTAGAGATATGCAAGGGAATCTTGAAAAAAATAAGGACCCTTATCTTGGCCTATTAGCACACCGATCATCACCTCTTGACTGCGGTGTTTCTCCGACAGAATTTCTCTTAGGCCGGAAGATACGGACGACAATGCCTACAGTACCAGAAAAGCTACAACCTCATAGGCCAGACGTGAACAAGTATCGCAAAGACAGTGAAATACGTTGCTACAAAAATAAAATGTATTATGACCATTAGCATAGGGCTAGACCCCTCAGACCCCTTGACATAGGAACAAAAGTATGGATAACTGATCTAAAAAGGTCTGGGATGATTGTTGAAAAGTGATATAACAAAAGAGAATATTTTGTTGAGTCAAATGGGCAGCGGCTTCGAAGAAACAGGATTTTTCTCAACCCTGGAAGTCAATGGTCATCAAGTTTTCCATGGTCAACATATCCAGTTGTAGGAGCTTCAAGAACTATTTATGCAAATGGCATTGATGGACAATTGCAAAGTGGAGAAAGAGATATTCAGGAGGGGAGGATGGAGCAGAATAGCCAGGAGGGACCAGTGCATACTGGACCAACTAGAGATGGTCAATATACTGTATGACTCGAACAGGGAGAGAAGTAAAACCTTCAAGGCGGTACCAAAGCTACTATCCTATTTCGTTAGGAGAGAGGATGTAAAGGAATATCTTCCATATGATTTATTGTTATTGTTTGTTTGTTATGGTTATCGTTGTTTTGGGATGATGTTCCAGTTATGTACATATTCTTAGCTTAAATAAAAAGCTATTCCAAAATATATTTTGCATAGTACTTTTACATGATGAGTTGTTCATAACTTAAATGATGGATATATAAACTAGTTTTCTTTTTACCTCCATGAAGAAGAGGTACTACCTCAACGAACCGGAGTAATTATAAGGCCTTCACAGAAGAAATGGTTTGTTGAAAAGTAAACATATTGTTTAATAGTATATAAATTTGAACGAATGGTGTTTTTAGTATCTGGGGGCCCCAAAACGAAAATTTATAGCAGTCCTGGACACTTTTTCCACAAGACCTACTTTTGCACCGGTTCTCTATACGGGACTTTCGCTAAGAAGCAAATAAGTAACTCCCATACACAACGAATATTATTATTATAACACTTAATCAACCAAACAAACGCATGTTTTCAGCATTCAATGTTTCTTTATCTCCTGAGACTCTCAGCAAAATGGAGTTCGTGTCATTGTTTGAAGTTGAAGTCTTTTAACTGTGGCAATAGTAAAAAAAAGAATAGTAAAAGTAATTTAAATACGGCAGAGTAAGCTATGAGGAGAGCGATGGAGAGAGGTGGAGAGTGAGAGAGAGGAATCCAAACAAATTAAAACCACTTGTCAGTTAGTTGAATTGGCATGTACATACGCTGTTCTGTGATGTATGGTGTCACTTTTTACTTTGATACTTTACAATTTGCATCGTAGACAAATCATCACTCCGCTCAGGATAAAAGTAAGTACTGATTTAAGCAAAATAATTTTCACCTTTTGACCTTATAAACTAAAATATGTCATACAGGGTGTTCAAAAAATGTGGGGCAATAATTTACGTAGTGATTCATTGGGTCAAAATAAGCAAAAAAGTTTATACAATCATAGGTCCTAAAGTGCTTCGTTTTCCGTCTGTTTGTCTGTGTATGATTTTTACATATTTAATCATATCTCACGAAGCACTTAACGTATTAATTTCAAACTTGGTATATGGGTAACCACTATTAAGAACTATTTTTGTAAGAATTATCAAATTTCTACTTTGTAACATTTCAAAATGGCGACTATTTTTTTTCAAAGCTAAATAACTTAAAAAACGTAAATTTTAGAAAAACTATACAAATTAATGACAAACAAATTGCGACATTTAATATAATTAACGATGATATTCAGATTATAACAATCGGACCAGTAATAATGGAGGAATTTTAAATATTCCGAATAAAAATTGTAAATATCAGACGTAATGTTCTAAGGAACCATGTTTTTATGCAGAAAAATTAGAATTTCTCCGTCATTAGTGGTCCGATTATCATAATTTTAATATCAGCATTAATTAGATTAAATTCTGCAACTTTTTTGTCACATGTATAATTTTTATAAAATTTATGGTTTTTAAGATATTTAGCTATGAAAACAAAAAACAGTCGCCATTTTGAAATGGTACAAAGTAGAACTTCGATACTTCTTACAAAAATAGTTCTTAATAGTGGTTACCCATATACCAAGTTTGAAATTAATACGTTAAGTGGTTCGTGAGATATGATTAAATATGTAAATATCATACACAGACACACAGACGGAAAACGAAGCACTTTAGGACCTATGTTTACATAAACTTTTTTGCTTATTTTGACCCAAGGAATCACTACGTAAATTATTGCCCCACATTTGTTGAACACCCTGTATATAAATAATAAAATTAAAACTTAAAATAATATTCTTCTTATAAAACCTCTAATATAATATGCCATTAAACATCTACTGGTCGTAGACCTGGAACAGTACCAACAAATTATGTGGATCGAAAAATTTGTATCCAAGAGAAATTATTGGGATTGCAAAGAGAGGGTTTGTTAATACATACCCAAAGATTTTATTTCTATGCAACCTGACAAGGCATGTCAGCTCAACCTATGTTTAGGGAATGAGGTTGTATAAGAAGGTCATTTGTTGATTCTTATTGTAGCAGCTATGATAACCTCTACTTAGTCAATATATTCTAATTAAGTCTGTACTGAAGGGGGACGAAGACTGCCAATAAATGCAAGATTTAGTATTTACCATCAAACAAATGGAGCTTTTAAATAAACCTGTTAACGCCCTATTTAAAAGTAGATAAAATATTAATTGGTATGAAGATATTTATTCGCTATAATTATTTTCTGTCTCTAGAGCAGACCTTGATGAATTTACAGGCAGTGTACAACATCAGTTATTACTAATTACACATATTATGTGAATCTTGTTACATAATACATACAACTTTAATTAGAACATTTCCCTCTTCAACCCATAAAATGATAATATTATGCAAAATGTTAGTGATCATTTCAATCAATTGCGCGAGTTCAGGCAAAGAGAACCAACAATCTTTATGTATATTGAGATATGATATATTTCATTGTACCCAATGAAAATTTTTAAAACTTGTTATAACTGTTACATAAAACATCAAAAACAATAAAGTATTAAACAGTTCAAAACAATAATTTTTGAAAATTGTCACATTAATTATTAATTACCGTCGTTTATAAGGAAAGAAATTTGGTCAATCTTAAATGTAGTGGGAATGTTGCGTGGTATGATGTTAATTTGGTAGCCACAAAAATTTTACCCACTGATACTTCAAAGTGATTGCTAAACAGTAATCGTAGTAAAAGACTTTGTTCTTCTTTAAAATAATTCAATAACCAATTGGATGGTCAATTTGTTTCTAACCGAGGACATTATGTGTAAATCATAACAATAACTCCTACAAATTATATTTTTTATATTTTTCTGATACCACTTACAGCTCAGAGATTCACTCTTGAATCGCTGTAAAAAAAATTTGCTCCCTTAATCTCTATTGTAAATCTTGTGATTCAACGGAGAAAGCGTCAAATAATATTGTTAATATCTGAGGTTTGCCTTACGATCCAATTGTATTGAGTGGAGACCTAGGTTTGAACGCAGTAGCGTTATCATCAGTCCTTTCCTCCTAGGTTAAGCTTAACAAGATATCTTTCTCATCTTTTACTTGAGATTTGGTCAAGTTGAATAAAATCACACATACTTTACACTGACAAGAATATACTGGGTGTCTCACCTAAAGTAAACCAATGGCTATCTTTTTTATTATAAATCTGAAATAGAACTTCTTATAGAGGACTTCCCTTTATTTTTTTAACGCTGCTTTTTGGAGTCACTTTGAAATTTAAAAATATGGCCACCATTTTCCAATATGGGGGACAACTTTGATTTTTCTTATGGAACATCCTATAATTTATGGCGTTTCTGGATTTTACGCTTAATTTTAGGAACTTTTTGTTCTTTCTAATTTTTTCCTAAACCCAATGGTAAAGGAGGTACGAGCAGTTAAAAGTTGATTTCCCCCCTTTAAAATGCAATAGGAAATTGTTGGTAGTCTGCTTATCGAAAAAGGTTGAGTTTAATAAAATATACCAAAGAATATCAGTGCCTAAAAAATTGAGTTTAGGTCATATTTAATGATAACATAATTTTTTGACGAGATTCACTCGTTAACATGTATTATTTTGAATATGCCTCCATAAGGTTGAGTTGGGGTTGAGATAAGGGATTCGAGGTAAGGGATGGCATAGTTAGATGGGCTCAATGCAATTTAAATGGGGAAAACAAATTTTAACTGCTCATAAGAATAAGAATAAGACTAAGAAATACTTTATTCCATTGATCTGTATAGCAGAAATAGGGCATGTCATAATTAAAACAAAAATAATATAACAGAAATACAGTCTTACAAATAAAAGTATACATTGATATCAAATTCATACCTCCTGAACCATTGAGTTTAGGAAAACATGTGAAGGTATATATAAAGTTCCTAAAATTAAGCGTAGAACCCAAAAGGCCATAAAATATAGGGTGTTCCATAAGAAAAATCAAAGTTGTCCACCATACTGGAAAATGGCGGCCATATTTTTAAATTTCGAAGTGACTCCAAAAAGCAGCGTTAAAAATTAAGGGAAGTCCCCCATAAGAAGTTCTTTGTCAGATTTATAATAAAAAAAGTTAGCTATTGTTTCAATTTAGGTGAGACACCCGGTATACAAAAACACAGGTGAAAAAACTTTGATTCATGGCTTTAACAGGTGTCAGTGTAAAGTATATGCGATTTTATTCAACTTGACCAAATCTCAAGTAAGAGATGAGACAGATATCTATTTTTAGCTTAACCTAGGAGAAAAGGACTGATGATAACGCTACTGCGTTGAAACCTAGGTCTCCATTCAGTAAAATTGGATCGTGAAGTAAACCTTCAATACCGGTATGTTCAATAACGGTCCAAAAGCTATATCCCTATACATAAATTAATAGCAATGTTTTCAGGAGAAAAATAATTTAATTTAAGAAGACTTCTAGAGCTCTTTTTGTAAAGCTTCCTGAATGTATAAAAAAAATTATTTCAGCTTCTAAGAATGCTGGGTTCGGATCCACTGAGAGTGCTGCTAGTACTGACGATCTCTCCGGTACCCCTCATTTTTGGGCCCACCACAGTATTGTCGAGTGATGGCCTTGGCAACTGTCGAGATGTTAGCGTGCCCGGTCAACAAGACTTCAATTCCAATATTAATCGAGTAAGTAATACTTTAAATAATTGAACTTCTACTTGATATTAATGGCATACTTTCTTCTAGCGAATTTCCGCTACAGGGAAGAAGCTATTACCGTAGGTCTCATTGTAAGACCTAAGCCCAAGACCATGATAAATTTTCTTTTGGGGCCCCTTTGAGCGAGTGTACTTTTTCCAATTCTTATTTGTTTATAACAAAACAGATGGTAAGGATTTCAAATAGTTATGTAGTTGTACCACAAAGTTCAGGGCAAGCAAAAGTCAGTATTTTTATCCACATTATGATTTTGATTTCTTAATTTGAAGACATTTTTATAAGATATCAGAAAATAATCCATTCTCATCATAGGAAAAGTATCTACTCTACTGAAACTAATAGTCTGTCATCATTTTAATTTTCAGTATTTCTTTTCTAAAAAAAAAGATTAGAAAGGAACGTAACTCAAAAGGTGCTTTAGAGGTGAGACTTTCTAACAAACTATATTGATGCACATTTCAACGTTGGGAATTTTAAAATATCAATATTAGTTGCAGATAAAAAAAATCAAGGTTTAAAACATATTATAAATGTAAAACCTTGATTATGTTAATTTACTTTGAATATGAAGGATATTTAGGAGTTTACGATTAGCATGCCTATTTCATCTTGATTTTTAAAATGTACCAATACCAGTGCGCCTATTTAATTTAGGAATTTGGTAAAATGTTATGATATTTGCTTGGTATTAATTTGCCAAACATGTTCTTAAGATACGAAACAGAAACCCAAATATTTTTCAAAATGTAATGTAATCGAATATATTTGAGACTGACATGTCGATGTTGCTTAGAAGTAACATACCGATTCATTACTTTTGAAAAAATCTCCAAAACAGACGCATGAAGGTGCGCTAAACAATGAAGGTCCATATAAACTAACCCCCAGATTATGCTAAATGAAAGGTACGGTACTGACAAAACAGCAACCTATAGAACGTCTACAAAAACACTTAGAAAGGGGCGAAATAAATGAATAAATTTGATGAGCAATTTCTTATCCAAACAGAAGTTTCAAATCTAAAGTAATATAGTGTTTCAAAAGTTTGCTCTTAAGATTTTTATAAGTTCAGCCACTCGTAACTTACAACAAATTACACACACAATGAATTTCTAAAAAAAACCAGAACAATCCACATTTTTCTGGGGAGCTGTTTTATGGGTCAACATAAATAAATAGTCAAAATGAAACCAAAGCCTATTTTACTATGTTATTTTCAAAGTCACGAAGTAACGCAGGCTGCTAGTAACCCTTATTAAAACATTTCCTAGAATGAAGCATAAACATCTGATCTAAGCATCTGCGTAATTTTATTAGACAGTCTGCAATCATCACAATACTGCTACTGGATCATACATACAATACACCTGAAGGAAAGTTGAGAAAAATAAGACAAAAATCATTATACTGCCATGCTGTCTGGCGGAATAGTTTGGTCCTTACGGGGCCCGCACAACCTTAAAATTGGAAATTATATTAATACATTTTATTTTTGTAATTTTTTAGGCTAAAGATTTTAAATGAAACATCATTTATACAGCAGATTATTTTCAGAGATAACATAGTAAAATAGACTGGGCATTGACTATACAGGCACATTATGAGAAATGAGGCAAGTCCGCCAGGCGTTTGTCTACCAATGGCTCGGAACCCGCGGAGAAATGTCGATAAAACTGTGATGCATACATTTTAAATACAACGTCGTAAGAACCCTTAATGTACTCAGATAACTTTGATATTTTACTTCCTGAAAAAAACATTAGTGTAGACAGGTAACGATACGAAATTTATTAATTATTAAAATCGTTTCATTATTAAAATAAATTATTGAAGTTAGAATTTTTCATTCAGATCTAAATCACGTCATGAAAAAGTTAGTCGGCTGGAAAATTTTTGTTTCTTGGTCAGAGAATAAGTGTAAGCGCAAAAGTTTGAACCAATAAGTTTAGTTCTATTAAATATTTTTTCTAAAAATTAGCTCAAGTAGTTTAGTTTTTACAGCAGGTTAAAGAGAACTAATACAATTGCGTTCGAATCTCTTTCAACTACGCCGCTCGGAAACAACGCTAACTTATTGATGCGTGTGGTTCAAATACTGATGTTTGAAGCGCTTGCAAATCACAGATTCCTTTAATATTTTACACACTCACAGATAATCAGTGTGGGCAAATAATGGTATAGAATTTTTGACATAAACTGCACCTTATATGAAAAATAAATTATTAAATATAGGGTTTGATGTAAACATTCATTTTGTGACATGGCAACGTTGTAATGCTGATTTTTTTGTTGTTTTTTGGTCAGAGACAAAGTGTGAGCGTAAAAGTTTGAGCCAATTAGTTAAATCGCATAAAGCTTATTTTTTTGGAAAATCAGCTCGAATCGTCTAGTTTTTATAGAAGGCAAAAGTTATGGTTAAAAGTGCGCTGGACTAAAGCTCGATTCCCACTGCTGTCCGTTTTGTTTTAACAATTTGTTTAGTATATACGTTTAGTTTTAATTTAGTATTTTCGAAAGTTTATCGTTAATAGGCTAACAAATTTCAAGCTTAAAATTATATCAACTATCAGTACTAATTATTGACTTATTTTAAATTTACAACAAGCAAACTAATCAATCTGGTTTACAAACAAATTATTAAGTGCTAATATCATAATAGAGATTTTGTTTGGTACTTAAGTACTTCCTTTTTAATCTTGATAATCTAATTGGCAGTGTTAATCCCATTTTGCCATCGTTCTTTGACTAATATTTGGAATTACCTTGATGAAATTTCCATTATGTTTTATCAGTATGAGCATTCTATGGTATTTTTTATTCTTTGACTAACAATGATTTTTCTATGATGTCTTTATTTTTAAGCTGTTTGGATCCAAGATATTTTCCTTCAACCACAAATAAACCGCAAAAGGTCGAATAGAACTATGAGGCACGATACTTTTCTGATCAGGTTTTACATAAAGCAGATGTGGAATCTTGCACTTAGTCTGAACACAGTAGAAATTATAGTAAACATTATAAAAATACCCCCAGCTCAATACCATCCAAGTTTTTTAACCTTTTGATGCTTTGATGAGAAGTAATTTAATAAAATAATTGTTGAACTGTAATGATACCTTCAGGAATGTTTGAATCTATTGTATATTGGCTGAAATTGGATCCTTGTTTGTCAATCTTCAAATAGGGTATTACTAGAAAAACATTAGTGTATTCTTGAACTTTAATCGAAATATTTCTTCATCTGTGATAGGTAATACATCAAGATATGCCTGTATTACTAGTCCGTACTTTTAAAATTAAAAGGGATCTTAAAAAGTTTCGGTAGGTCAGTGCGAAGAGGCACTGAACGGCTGCCGTCGCTCGGGAGTAGGCTGACTCACCGTTGAGGTGCGAATTGCAGCTTTTGCGCCAATTGGTAGGCAAACGCTGCCTCTAGAGCAACACACTCGCCGGAGCAACTGCCGGGTCTATTTTATTTTGTTGTCGCTGATTTTACAGGTCTTGCAAAGACTAATAACTTTTTGGTTTAGACTTACCTCCTTTTGATGGTTTTGCAATTATAAACAAGAAACTTCATTCCCCCTCATACAGTCTATGTTACATGCAAATTCCCTAAGACATTTAAGTTGCACCAATTAAACGTGAGTACAGCACGATTGTAACATGGGTCTTACATGCGAAAATGGAGCTTTTCGTTATAACTATGAAACCACCAAATGAAGGAGGGAGGTAAGTATGAATTAAAAAAGCTAGTAAACTTTGAAAGACCAATAAAACAATGAAGTATTTGACATATACTGCCATTTAAATGTTATGATTTTCAGGGCTACCAATATTAACAAAAAATATTGAAAAATAATTAATTTCTAAATGTTAGCATGCTGTATATCTCGTAAATCTCAATAAATCTGAGTTTTCAAACAATAATAATTTTAAAACGAACAAAAAAACCAAATGTTTAACGGTTCTCAAGATACAGGTTACATTAAAAATACCCCCGTTGCAGCAGACCTGCAAACTCAGCGAATTTCAAATCCAAAACAACATATTTCAATCCAGCATAGCGAGATTTGACATGTTTTTGTAAGCTCCATAAGAATAACATAGGGAATGAGTATGCAGGTGTGCTGCTACAGGTATATTAAAACTGGGTGGTTTCAATTCATTATTTATTAGATCTGAACTAGAAGAAGCTATTTGCCAAGTTTTATCTATATATGTTGAGAAATAACCGTGATATAGAATTTTACTTATTTCCCTTAAGGTTAACATTGGGACAACGTACTGTGTATACCACTTTCAATATCTCGGTAACCAATGGACATAGAGCAGTGATTCAAGATACTAAATTGTTTGTTTTTTTGAGCTGGATTCAATGGTGCCAACAAAAATTCGGTAGATTTTATTTTTCTATGTAAAAAACTCAAAAAACCCATTTTTGGAGGGGGTTTATCCCCCTTTACCCCCCCTTCCGGTGGTCCAATCGGGCTGGTTTACGAACTCGCCAATCGATTTCCACTTAACATGTCTGTACCAAATTTTATTAAGATCGGACCATTTGACACACACACACACACACACACACACACACACACACACACAAACACACACACACACATATATATATATATATATATATACATATATATATATAATTTCGAACGAATGGTGTTTTTTTCTTCTGGGGGCCCTAAAACGAAAAGTTATCATGGTCTGGGGCTTAGGTCTTACCATGAGACCTACGGTAATAGCTTCTTTCCTATAGGGGAAATTCGCTAAAACCAATATTTTCCACGATAATACCCGCCATATTGAAATGATAAAGATAAGTGAATTAATTCTATTTTCAACAACCTGTTCGTATTGTTTATAGCTTTATAACGATTCACAACATGACGTAGCCTACTCAACATATAAAAATTATGGTAATAAGACCATTTAAAAAAATAAATATACTTATTACGCTGTTTCTTGGGTATGAGTTAGTGGACGGTGGACGGCTACAGTCCGTTGTGGACGGCATAGAAGATTCACTCTGTACATAGAAATGACAACAAAACTAAACATTCTCCAAGGCAACGGGCAACCTAAAGTGAAACTGTCCTAATTTTTGATCAAATCGGTCGGTCAAAGTTCAAATTCAAAATCAAATTAAAATTAAAATTTAGTTTATTTCTGAAAAAATACAAGCCTTTGATTTCTAATTTTTTTGTATTTAATTTTTTTATTTTGTTTATTTCTGGAATGTTAAGCCCATTATTAACTTTAAAAAGTGCATTGTTATGTAAATATTATTTTAATATATTGGTATTATTATTATTATTTTAGAAAAGAAAGGTTGTGCAGTAGGGTTTCGGCATGCGCAGAATGGAGGAGGTCTTGCTATTTGTGTCGTGGAGAAGGACGATTTCAGCATTATCTATCAGTTGAAGGTGGGGGGGGGGAGGGGATCAGGGTCAGGTACGCCTGTACGCTGCTGTCTCAATGAGCTCTGAATTAGAAATCCGTAACTGCAATAACTATTCATTGACACGCTTTTCAAATGAAAAAGTTATAGCGAGATTTGTAACAATCGTGTGAAAAGTTTACAGGTACCTGGTACGTACTGAAGGTTTACGGCAATGGCGCCGCCCATGGTGATCCAAAATGTCTGACATTAAAAGTTTCACGCAAGGATCCAAATAGCAACGCCCTCTACCTGGAAAAGAATGAGCTCAGTGATAGCCTATTCGGATCGTAAGTGATAATCTGCTTTCGTTGGTTTGAATTTGTATGACCCAGTTAAAGAGCAGAAAATATTACTACTATTCAAATGGTTGATTAAATTACTACTTTTTGAATTTTAATCATGTTGTTTTTAATAATCTTTTCAAACGTTCTACGCTCATCTAAGCATCGTAAAGTGACTTGCGAAAGGCAAGCTATTCTCAGTTGGTTTCAGGTTTAATATCTAATGCGGAAAACCCAAGCCGGTTTGAAATTTTTAATGGCTATTAGGGTTGTTTGTATGTTTCTTTTTACTTTTAGAGATTATTCACAAAAATGTTATTATATTTTTTAACACCAGATCCGGAATTTAGTTAATACCTAAGTGGTCATTTTGGCAACTAGGGGTCGACTGGAGGCCGAGGGAGGCGCTGGGTCGCTACTCGCTCTGATGCTCGAAGAGAGTAGCGCGTTATATTGAAAAATTAAATATTAAATTTATTTTAGAATAATGTTTTACTTGTTTATAATTGTTTTATTGGAACTATTGTCCTCAACTCAAACGCAACTAAAAAGTTTTGCAAATCTGTGTATTTGTAACATCTGTGTAAGCGTAATATCCTGTGTATTTGTGTTAATTGAAAACATGTGCAAAAAAGGTTGGGATAAGTTTTCAAAGACGATAGCTGGAATTTTGAAAAGAGCAGTGACAGAGGTTTGGTTTTTAAGTTTGTATGGTTAAAGGGAAACTTTGAACGGTTATAAAAAGTTTCGAACTAGTCAGTATTTGCTAGGTCAATTCACATATTTATCCCTAAAATTCCTGCATTTAAGATTAGTTGGGCATTGTACTTTCCTTCATTGACTATTGGGCTGTTTGTAAATTAAACGTATAATTTTGTAGGTCCACAATAAATCGGCCAGAATCAATGTGCTCGTTAGTATTAGAGTCCGAAACTAATATTATTTTTGGGTGTAGTTTTTCAGGGTTTTCATGTGGTGTTTTTATGTCAACAAGTCAAAAAAGATAACTGTACAACCTAGTGGCATATTGCTGCTGAGGATGAAAACTAATTTCCTTAATTAAAACCTGTTAGGATTATTAAATAACTTAAGTTGTTGACATCGTTAGGCTTTTACGTGAGTGATTAAGAAATTAAAATTTACATTTAATTGATTCTAATAATTTTTTTATTGATTTTGGATAGTAATTTATGGTGACCCTTAATGTACATAATATTGTAGTTCCAAGACATGGATACCGGCTACAGGGACTGTTTATCCTAAGGAAGGAAGAGATGAAGGCAAATTCTTCTCTACGCTTAACTTATGTAAGTCTTTGAAGAAAACATTATTAGTAGGATACCCGGAGATTCGGGGCCCTGGCGGGAGATTCGGGATTTTGCATTATCTTTAAAAGATTGTCCTTCTATTTAGTTCAGTGAAAATGATTACCAAAAACCTCTGATGAGTTCCTTTTTTCGCCTTTACTTCCGATTTCTAATATAGGCCTACTAGGATAAAGAAGAAGTTCAAGTTAAAGTTCAAGTTCTTTATTGAGCATGTTGACATACACAATGATGCTAAGTCATACAAAACTTTCTAGAAGCTATCATAGATTGCTTTAGAAGCAATCTACTGGGATAAAAAGTGCTTTCAACATGATTAAAATACGTTTGAAGCTGAAACCTATACACACAAGCAAATATAAGAAATTGGGGTAAATACAAACTATTATGTAATAAATGTGAAATTATTCACGTGGGACAAACTAGATGTAACTTCCAAGTAAATTAAAAAATCATACAAGCTAAAATATCCAACAACACGACAACAAAGAAATATACATATATATACCGAACACATAATATACGCCAAACAGATACACATACAATGAATAAAAGCAATAACAATAAAAAACAACAACAATAAAAAAACAAAAAAACAAAAAAAAACAATGAAACAAAGATGAAAACAACTATGAAACATCAAAACATGACAATATCTCCCAAACTGGCAATGTCTCATGGTACTGCTTGAAATATGTTTTTTAATTTGAGACACGTGGAGCTCATTACACCTTTTTATATCGAGTAAAAAATGCTGCAACTAAATGATCAGAGAACAGTAGAAATTCTTTTTTAGCTTTTTCAGTTTTGATAACTAGTTTTTTCAAAATTATTTTATATAATTACGTAAAAGAAATTTTTCCGTCGAAAATAAGGGCGTTTGGCAAGTCACAGGATAATGGAAGAGGGCTTAAAATGGAGGTATTGATGTCAAGGATCGGGGAAAATACTTAAATTGCTTTAAGTTCAACAGAAAATGAGGAAAAATCTAAGATATCTCCCATTAAAAGGTATGGGATCAAATAACGTCTACTTTGTAAGAAAATTATGCCGATGCTTGATCCGAACCTATATTCTACATGTCGACTTATGGTTTTCTCAATAGCTAGCTAACCATGCACGTTGAATGTACTTTAACAAATACAGATCTTAACCTTCAGATTTTGTAATTAGGGGTTGCAGCCTAAGGTAAACGCACCGATGATGATAGTTTAAGAAACCATATGAATTTAATAACCTGTGATTTCGTAAAAACAGGAGTTTAACCTCTGCTAGACTAATCCCTTGCAGCGCAAAGCACCTTAAAATTAACTGTTATTATTTTTCACTATATGAAAACTGGTGTAAAGTAACAGAAAGTCTAATATATTTGTTATTTTCTTTGAAACACATTATACACGTTTAGTCTCCACAAAACCTCTTAAATGACGTAAACTACAAGATAACCCAAGGAAGTTAGCAGGCGCCACACGGAGGGGGGGCTCAGGGAACTGAAACCCCCCCAGACATGCATTTTGGAAATAATTAATTCGACACTTCTCTCAAAAAGAAGGATTTTTGTAACTTTATAATTCTTACCTCAAGGGTTTAAGTTACTGCAAAATGTAAGTCGTCGCCATTTCAGATCCCGAAGTGATGTTCTCTTTCACAGATTTGGATTGAAAATAACTCGTCCAGTCTTCACAGTTTCTAGTTTAAAAACTTTTAAAACTTCCCATGCAAATTTTAAATAACCTATTTTTAACCAATCAGGAAATTGACGTTCGGACACAGCAGAAGCAGAGTTGGCTCCATCGAAGGCTCTATACTCAGGCTATAAATTTGTCGATACAGGATAATATGTACTATTGTGGTACTATATAAATTAATTTATTTTCAACAGTGATTCGAGATTCGAGGAGCAGTCTAGGGCGTGCGGCAGTACTTCAGTTGTTGATTAATTTGGTTGATCATGCCAAATCTCCAAACCCAAACGGGCAACGGGGCAACTGGTGAAAAATATCACGTTACAAGAGGTTGTTGTTAAAACGTGAAAAATATGGATATTTTTACCACCATTCTTTAAATACTGAGTACATGTTTTCTTATCTGTTTCAGTTGTATTTACGATCGGCAAAGAGTACACAATCATGAGTACAGACTACGATAGCTACGCAGTTTTGTTTACTTGTGGGAAATTTGGATTGGTTTATTGCGGTATCTAGTCTGTTGTTCTTATAGAATATTATTTAGTATTGAATTTAAGCATCAAACCAGCTACAACGGCTAAGTACGGCTACTAGTACGAATTACTTCTTCCGAATTGGTATTATGAACACTAAACTATCCGGCCTGCAGGTCAAGTATTAAATCTCTCCCATTTGAAAAAAAGTTGCATCCAATAACTTGGATCAAAGCTGGTGGCTGAAATTAACCTCGTCATTAAAATTAAGTAGGGTGAGTGCACTAATGAATGACCACCTTCAGTGAATGACCGATTTGCAGAAAAAAATTCATAATTAGAGTTTCTGTTGAGTTAAAATAATGGAAACACCTGAAAAAGGTAGCTGTTATCAATTTTTATTATTTTAATAATATTTAGAATGATTTGCTAATTTTTAATTTACCTTTAAGGGTTTTTACTTTTTACTGTTCAAAAAAATAAAAACTCATGGCAAAAACTAGTGAATGACCGATTTGGTTATTTACTGAATTATGACATGAATTATTCAACCTGATCAAAAAAAAACTACAAATAGTAATAATGTACTTTGTTTCTTCAAAATGTTAACAATTAAGGGGGGTTTGCCATCCTATATTCGGTCAATGACTGGGGTGTAAGTAAATATCTCGTGATATTTTTGGCAGGTCATATTTAATCGCTCAATTTTAATAAGAAGCAAAGAATGGCAGATATAGGCTATGAAGAATTGAAATTCTGACTTTTGGTGGGGATATCACACAATTTAAGGATGAGCACATCTTCAGGTATTCTTTGTGAAGAAAACATGCATCCTGACAAAACTGCATTATAAAAAATAGAAGCAGTCAAATGACGCAAAAATAAAATAAAAATGGAAGTAGAATGAGTGGTTAAAAGTAAAACCAGCGATGAAGAAAGGAGAGGAACACGCACAGAATAATGAGAGAAGCAATCAAAAGTTTTGAGTTACAATATGAGGCCAAAAAGATCCGCAGATAAAAACAAAACAATGCATTCATTACTTGATCTAAAAGTAACTATACAAAAGTGTTATTTATCATTATTTTTACGATCGTTTTTTGGAACAAGTTGAACTGTTTAAATAATGGTGGTAGAAAAAATATTGTGTGTGTTATGAGCACAAATAGTCATTGCCGCTCTCAAAATGTTTGGCTTTCTACAATTCTTGAGCGGCAATGACGTATAAACTGGCGCCAAATCTTAAGGCCCACACCATCCATAAGACTAATGTTAATTTTAGCATTGGGCTTATGGAAGGCGTGGGCCTTAAGATTAGGCGCCAGTTATACTTTGCGCTTTTAATACACAAATAGCTATTTTCTCTTCTTAATCATTCATTTTTCAGAATTCACATGGCTGATGAGTCGTAAACGAGTGCTAACAGGAGAAGAGAAAGCGAAATTCGATAAGAACACGGAAAGAGCTTTGGAGGGCCAAAGGAGCGACCTCGGTTTAATAAGAGGTAGTTCTGATTTCAAGGAAATAGATCACTCTAATTGTGGATCGTAGACATCCCACGGACGTCAATGTTCCTTTTGTTGTTTGTACTTCAGTCTCTTTAAATAAAAGAACACTCTATCCTTATCAATTATTGTACACATAATATGGGAATAAATAGATCTTAAAATTACTCGCTTAGTCATTATTTCATTCATCGTAAAACTGTGAAGGCTAAGTAATAAACGCACCAAAGTAATTAACACCAAACAGCCTTCGGCTCGCTGGGGGCTCCGCACCCAGGCCCCTTAAGAGTCTCCACCCCAAAGCGGAGAGTTTGTATTTAAAAGTCACCGTGCGAACAAACTGAAATTAAATGAAAAATATTTTATTTATTCAGGCAAAGTTAGGGCCTTTAAAACTATATTTAAAAAAAATAATCGTAAATTTTACTCAATTACACAAACGTCCATCCATCAGCAAACACTCTATTAAACTCTGTTAGTTTTTGAACTCTGATAAACTCTGAACTGTTAAACTCTGATAAACTCTGTTAGTTTTTGGGGCTGATAGTTTGAATGACGGTTTACTGTAGAGGGGTTAAGCTTAATATTTAGGTGGGAAAGGGGGTTGGTAAGGCCAAAAAGTGAGGCTAAAGTATTTTTTGACAATAACATTGCAACAAATATGAAAAATACTATTCGTTTTACAATGGGGGAGGTTATTTGGTTGCGGGGGGTAATTATTTAAAGAGAGACAGGGATTATTGAGCCAGGAGTTGGCGAAACTATTTTTATTTTACTCAACATTCATTAACAATTATAAATTGCTTAATATGGATAATATATTAGTCCGATTTATGGGTTGAATAGATTAAAAGTTATAGAAGACGTGTTAACGTGTATGGTGACACTGACGAATCCCTAGTCAAAATTGGGTCTTTCAGTCATGAATAAATTTGTAAAAATAAATAAAAATCAGGAGTAAATTAAAAAAGGAAAGTTCAATTTGAGGACGTTTTATGAGTTTGAACGGGGTAAGGTTAGAGAATGATCTCTGATAAACCTGTAGAGTCAAATTGACTATCTCCGTGTGAAAAAGCCAGTTTCTTTGGCAAAAATATACTTTCGAAAAATAACAACCATAAGGAATATATAAAATTCAGCAAAAATTAACATTATGACACTTTTTTAGGGGTTGAAACGGGCTAAGGTTACAAAAGACCTCTGATTAACTTGAATGGTCAAAGTGCATTGGGGGGGGGGGGGGTTGAACTGAAGGTCACAAGAAAAAGTAGATTAAACTTTTTATAAATTCTCGGTGCAAAGCATTTTGTTCTTAAGGGTGGGTTTTTGGTGGTGGGGGTTGTAGGTTGTGGGGGGTTAGCTATTTGAATAAGAGAAGGTTGATGAGGCTAGGGTGTGAGGTAAATGTATTTGTTAGGAAATTACATTGGAAAAAGCTCAATTTGCTTCATTTATGGGTTGTTTTTCGGGGTTGAAAGGGGTTAGAATTGGAGAATGACTCCAGAAAAACGTGGGTGGTGACTATGAATGGTTCCTTGACAAACATCGGCTCTCTCAGTTGAAGAGTAAATTTTCTAAAAAATAAAAACACGAGGAATATTATAAATTTAATGAAAATTCATGTAAAAAGGAATTTTTAAGGGGTCGAAACGAGGTCAAATAGGCGAATGACCATAAATTAACCTGAACGGTCAAAGTGACCATCTCCGCGTCAAAAATATGCATCTCAGCCGAAAAATAAATTAATAAATAAAGACAAACCTAAATATAAATTGGAAATTTCTGAATGCATTTAATTTAGAGGTACTTTTGGGGATGAAGGACATGAGATAGGTCAGAGTACTTAAAGACCACAGTTGTAGAAATTTATTTTTAAATACAGTAACTGATCTTCGTTTTTCGATAGGATCTTTACTTCAGCCGCTACAGCCTTGAAACGAAAAGTACTATTTTCGAAAATCTTTTTTCTTCCCGTTCCGGATGAAAATGTTTTGTTTTGACAATTTTTCCTGTAGTTTGACGACCAAAAGAATATTCCTACCAAGTTTCAAGTTTCTAGCTCATCGGGAAGTATGGTTAAATTTGTATACGTGAGTGAGCCATTACACAAAAGGCCGTATTGATATTTAATATCAAAAGAAGTTGTAGCTCGTGAAAAATATATTGCACATTGTGCAGTCCATTTTTCAATAGGACCATCCGTTCGGCCTCTAAAGCCGAAAATACCTTTTAAAAAAGCTTTGAAAATACCTTTTTTAGCGATTTATTGTAATTTTTTGAGGGGGTTAAAATAGTCCTATTTTTTGGAGACACTCAAAATTTTAAATTTTACCAAAAGAGACCAATTTTTTTATTTAATAGCAATTTTACCGAGGTAGTTTCATTTTTAAGCCACTAAAGGTGAATTAAAACTCCAAACGTCCTAGACGCCAGGCTTCTAGGATGCGGTGTATTCAAAACTTTGTCAAGCTGTCAATTTTGATAAAAACACGTTAGAGACCTCCAACTTTCACCATTCACTTTCTTTTAAATGAGGCGACAGTCAAAAGGGGTTTGCTTTTGAAAATTTAGAGTTGCCCCCAAAAACCCCAATTTTTTGGGGACATTCAAATGTTTGGCAACGTCAAAAAATAATTTGGGTTGAGTTAGTATCATTCCCCAAAGGTTAATTGTTTGTCTTAACAAACAAACAAATTAAAGAGGGGGGAAGGACCTGTGTACACACTGTATAGATAAGATATGATGATTCATTTGATTTAGAATCATGCATTTTTCACGTCTTAGATTTAAAATTTCTAAATATTATGTTTAGTGGAATAATTGTGTATATAAGTGAGACTTGAACCATTGCCATTTTGAAATTAGCCATAAAATTAGTAGCCTGCAGTCAGTTAAGAAGAATCAGGGCCGCCGAGAGGCCATGTCAGCCAAGTCTGAAACTTGGGGCCCGGGCTTTTTTCAGATTGAGGAAATATTGCTAACGACTTCTTAGAAATAAAATTTGGCCTAAATGTTAAAAAATAAAATGTCTAACTTTCTCAGACAAATTACTTTGATAATACAATATTTAGTTAAGGCAAAAGCGATTGTTTTGCCTGTCTGTCTATCTGTTTTTTTATATTTGCGGCTGACTGTACTGTACACTAGCTACGGCGGTGGCGGCCAGCGAGTTTTGAGCGTGAGCTACCTCCCTCTCCATCCCTCTGAATTAAAATATATTAACAACAACTTAAATACGTTAGGTAATTATCCACGATGGTAGTCAACAAGAGCAATACAAATGTTGCAATAAATGAAGATGACCGGAAAAACAATAGTGTACGCTGATTTTTAAGTTTTTGATTTTTAATCAGAGTAGACTATTTTCTAAGTTAGACCGACCATTCAGCCTCAGTTAGTTTGAATTATTGGTTTTTTTTTTTGGAGGTTCGGATATGTATGATGTCCCACCTCTAGACTGTCTAAAAATGCGAGTTTAGAGACCTAATACTCAACAATTTTTCGGGGGAGGACCCCCGGACCCCCCTTTTGCTGGGGGGTATTCTATACCCCCCTGACCCCCCAGAGGGCCCGTTCTGTGTGCAGACTTGGGGCCCGACTAATTGAATCATTGACTAATGTGCTGCAACAAAGAAGTCAACGTTAAATATATGCGGTAAATAACTGTAAGGACACACATTTGGCCTTAAAATCATGGCTTGAAATGGCCGAATTGAACTTTCTATTCAGGAATGGTTGTGTGCAAGTTACTGTAGAAATAAGTTGAATTTTCATTCATTGATCCAGCTGCAAATGCCATAATTGATTGATATCTCAATTGACTTGAGTTACATTTTTGAAATGTAAAACACAATAATCTTGTGAGGTGGCGTTAAAAGCAGAAGAGAATAACTTGTGACTTTAAAATTTGCAGCAGGCGAGGAGCTTAGGAGCAGATCAATTATAAAGAACTAAACTGAGGAAGACAAAACCACGATAACGAAAATTACTTAAAGGATCAAACACCAATCTGACACACCTGATGACAACATCGGATGACAGCAATTAGTGTAAAGACCATGGTAGCTTAGCTCATGGGTGTTAACGTATAAACCATGCCTTCATACGAACTTCGAAGGTAACAAGTAATAGGGATAAAAAAAGAAAGAAAAACTGAAAGCAAGCGATGGCCAAGGTCACAAAGTACAAAATATACACAAATTCTATTCTGAATTGGAATATTTTATGATATACTTCATAAAATATTCAGTTTCTGTGAAATCATAAATCATTCCTAAAAATAATATTAGTAAAATTAATCATCCAATCATTACTTATCACCAAAACATGTAAATGCCTATATAAATATAACAATCAACAATAAGCAGAAAGGGAGCAGGTTCAACAAACAAATTAGTTAATGTAATACGTTTGTCCTGATCGGTCTATATTTTTATTTTTTACCTTAACCTTATTATCTTTTAACATATCTCGATGTATTAATTAATTATAACCTCAAAATATTTTGGGACTTTTGTCAACAAGAAGCCGTAGTATTATATCACTACTTGTTCAGTAGTAGTAAATATTTTGCCATGGTTTTTTCTTATAAACAAGAGCCTACATTAATGTAACATTGACATTCAGTACATCATTGTTTTTTTAAGCAAACGATACTAAAAATAACAATGAATCTATGTGCAAAAAACACATTTTTATTCAAATAATTTATTTTAGGTAGTTAATTAGAAAAAATCGTCTTTATATCATGTTTGACGCAGTTTGAAAACCCTCTCCATCCTGAACTTTGCGCAGCTACAACATCCTCTTATTCCATAGAAGAGTTAAGTGCAAATTAGGCCAAAATAGGCTATTGAGAGCACTCTTTTAAACAAAATATCGTAGGGTTATTTAAAAAGGAATTATAGACGCAACTTTGGCACAAAATGGTCAGCATGGTTTTCCTAGGTAATTTCTATATCAAGATACAGTGCGTCCCTAAGAATGTGACTGAATGAGTTTCCTGTGAGAGGTTATCATGCGCCAAAACTGCTGGCTGTATGTCAAAATCCCGCTGTCGAAGATAGAAAGACAATGCATGATGTTTGATTTTACATAGTTTGTTTTGAGGTTGACTTCTGAGAATGGTTGTGTGAATGAATTGAGATCGATGAAAGAATTCATCTCCAGTTCATGTTTTGTTGATGCTTTAACGCAGATCGTTTTAAAATCTGCGTAATGAATCATTATTCCATTCTGGTTCAAAATCGTGTTATTGACGAACAACATAAAAAAGATTGGCCAAAGTATCGATCTCTGCGGGCAGCTTGGACCACTTTTACTTTACAAGAAAGTTAATGTTCTAATTCAACATACTGGAATCGGTCTACCAGATATGACGTGGGCCACTCGAATGACAATCCGTGAATGCCGTACGTCTTTAACTGGTGCAACAGTATCATTATCTTAAATGTATTTTAGTTATACCTAAATCCATAGTTTTGATATCTTAGTTGTTTTGTAGCTTTGTAAGGATTTAAATGCTTTGAAGTACTACTCGTATTAATTATTGCTTCTTTATCCAAGAAAACATTGAATTTGTAAAAATCTTACTTTTTACACAACAATCAAATTAATAAAGCAAGTAGATAGTTAATTTAATTATATAACATGTAATCAAATTCTGTTTAGATAATTTTACAAAAAATGTCACATAAAAACATAAAAAGGTGATGAGGGCGTAAAAATTAGTTCGGATATTTTAAAATATACATAGAAAGTATATAAAAAATGAAATACTTTCCATGATTGCTATTCTGTGGATTATTGTTCTTTGGAAATTTTCAGTGACTGAGAATGGCCTAAAGAAAACTTACAAGCGAACGTTCGATATAAACAAAGCTCTTTTTCTTCCTTTATATCCTTAAGGAAAGTTTATCCGAGAAGGAAACCAACGTCTGCAGACAAATAGATATTGCTCTGAGAAAATGCTTCTTTGCAACTCGAAAGGTAAGCCAATGTAGCCAATATATTCATTGGAGTTTCAACATAGTTAAATATGCATAAGGATATATTTTATTAATGTTACGTCCATTTTTACCTCTACATTGTTTGGTCAGACGAACAAGCCACTTTTACTTTGATGATTGTTAAAAATTAACAGATAAGAAATAGATGACACTAGCCACCAGTGTCACTTCGTAATTGAAAAAACAATATATAAAAATGGTTTACGGTTTTTAAAGATTATTTGTTTGCTCCTTTAGTTAATAGAATGTGTGATTTTTACTATTTGAAACTTCTTGATCTCATGAAATTTATTGAACTCCTTGAATAAAAGTGAGAATGATGAGCTATTTCCCACAAGGTTGATTAAGAAAAGGAAGTTCGCAGGTTTCCTGCCAGAGATATGCAAACGTTTGGGAATTTAGGCAATTATCCATTAGATCCCAACCACATAGGCTAAATTCGCATAACAAGTTTATTCAGATGCATTGTCACAAGATAAAAAATTATATGTACTTCACATAAGATAATCGCCGGGATAATCAACTGTGTATTTGGTAACCAAAGAATTGGTATCAATTACTAATATGGACAGAGGAATGAAAAAAAATTAATGATTCTAAGCAAAAACTCATTATTTTTATTTAATTATGTAAGCAATCCAAAATACTCTTATTTGGGGGCTCACCAATCCTCTTCATTTGTCAATGGTCCGATTGGGCTGGTTTTCGATGTTTTCCGAATAATTACTATATTAACAAAAAATCTCTCATCTGCTCATAAATAGAGCGGAGCATTGGGAAGATAATTTCATAGGCTAAAAATTACACAGAGAATTATGTCAAAGGATATTCCAGGTTTCGCTAAGGACATATTTGAAAATTATTTTAAAACATTTTTTTGTGAAGCTACCATTAAGAGAGGGCCCCTCGGTCACGAAAAATATCGCGTTTCTACCTGACAGTCAAAAGTACCCGAAATTCCGGCGCGGATCGAGTACGCCCGGTTGAGCGGTCCAGACCGTACCGAATTTGAAAGTTGATATTGGCCTTACGGGAGGATCAGGTAGAAACGCGATATTTTTCGTGACCGAGGGGCCCTCTCTTGGGCGTACTCGATCCGCGCCGGAATTTCGGGTACTTTTGACTGCATCGAACCGCGCCTCGGCGCGCCGGTCATTAAGGAGGATTAGGAGGGGTGCCTCGCCACCCGGCCAGGAAGTCGCTACGGCACTGAGGAAAAAGGGAATTATGTTTTCCCTGCGTCCTGTCAGTGGCAGTAGCTGCAGTCTTCTACTGCCGTCGACCGCTTTTCCTATCAAGTCACAATAATTGTTTCTGCACCAATATCACAAGCAGTTGAAATACATATGATTAATATTTTCACTCCATGTAACAAAGAACAGTGATTACCAATTATAATTCCTTGTTGTTAGGTTTGTATCTTACAAACTACCACTTCGTTGGGCTTATAGATATTTAAACTTTGGAACTTAAATCAATCGTTGCCATTATTTAAGGACATATGAATAATGTTGCTTCGATATTTATACGTCTTTTAATTACTGTAGACTGTAAGTGGCATTCCAATTGAATATACTTACAGAATTGAACTTATAGATGAATTTTAATTGTCTGGTGCCAAAATCTTATATAGGCAATTCATTAAAAACGGAACATTTAAGCAATAATTGTAAAATAATTTAACTGAACAAAAGAGAAGTAAACAAAAACAATATTTTGAAGAAATTCAGGAAATTCCAGTGATTATTTTTGCTAGATGTTCTGGCGATCAACGTCAAGGAGTTATAAAAAAGTCAGCGGAAATTGAAAACATTAGTAAATATATTTTCAATTATTTGAATACATAATAAAATTTGAGAATGTTTAAAAATCTACTTAAAAATATAGCCAACATATATAGACACTCAAATACATAGACACTAGAATACCAAATAGAGACTCAAGTACTTACAAAATATACATCCATATACACAGTATTTATACAGGGTGTTTTTTTGAAACGGAACCCAAAACATTATTTTATCAGAGAAGGATTATTTCTCCCCAAGATCCCCAGATTTGACCCCACAATATTATTTTCTTTTGTGATACATAAAAAGTAAGGCCTAAGAAAACAATTCACAGGATATTCACCACCTCAAAACAAACATATGCCTAACACATTTAATGCAAGAAATACAAAGAGGTACCTTACAGCACGTGTTCGGGAATTTGATGGAGAGAGCACAACTTTATACAAATGCCAATGGCGGATTGTTTGGACACGTAATGTAAACTAATTGTGATCAAACTTAAATAATAGGTTGTAAAATGTAAAAATCAACAAAACAATACTCATTTCTTATGTACATGTGCATTATTCAATCTTAAAAATGGGTTGCGTTTAAAAAAACACCCTGTATTATGCATTAAAATAATATTAAATAAACATTAATATAGGCTAATACGGGTATGAAACATAGAAATAAAACATAGGTTCTTTTAATGGGAAAATTATATTACCAGCCGAAAAATTATATGTTACAGTACCAGTTTTGTATAGAGTCCCGATAATCCGAAACTTAGTAATCCGAAATTCCGCTTAGTCCGAAACGGTATTGGGAGGGATTTTTCTCCAATCTGGGTAAATAATTGTTCAAAGTTTTCAAAGAACGTGAATTGTCTTCAATTCGATTTCGCGTAAACAGTGGGAGACATTTTGTGAACGACGCGACGACCGCACGTGTTTACCGACCGCGGGTGAATAGACGAAACGTATGAATCGTAAATAACGGTACGAATAACTTTGCAAAAAAGTAAACGACCGTGAAAGTCGCTAAAGCGTATTTACCGCTCGCAAGAACAATTTTGTAAATAAATAAATGGTCGTTTAATTTTATCACGCGCGTTTACCGTTCGCGGGTATTCGTCGCGGCAGCAGCAGAAGTAAGTTTGCAGAAACGATCGCGCGTTTTTATCAATTGCGGGAAAACAACGGAAGTAACTCTGGGAATATCTTTGGAAAGTAAAAAAAAAAAACGGGCGTAAAATTGAATAGCGATATTTGCCGACCGGGAGTAAACAGCAAATTATTGAAACAATGTATTTAGCAATTATTTTTATTTCATTAATAATTCCGCTTAATCCGAAATATTCGCTAATCCGAAATAGGTCCGGTGCCAGTTATTTCGGATTATCGGGACTCCACTCTAATTACTTTGAGCTAGACACTTCTACTAATTTCCTCCCGAGAAATATGAAATAACCGGTTACGGCAAAGATCACATAAAATTAACACAATTAAAGAAGAGTCCCCTAAATGTACAAACTTTCAAAAACTACTTTTGGAGCGTAAAAATCCCAAGCAGCTCAAGAATTTTGATGCAAAGATGGTGGAGGAGTCTACTCCCATACTCAAGCTTCGCCCCTTTTGCTGCTAAGTAGTTGTAAAAAAATAAACTGATTTTCGAAACAAAAGTAAATTTCTTGGTTGTCATAATATATTTTAGGTTTACCTCACTCTAAATATTTATTATCCATCCATCGCACAATGAATGAATTGTTTTGATGGTTGGGATTTTCGTGCACCTCTAAAAGTTAATTCTAACATAGGGTAATACATATTTGTAGCTTAATAATTACTTTTGATCGATAAATAAACAAAAATTAACAGTTCAGTTATAAATTGTACCTTATAATCACTTTGGATTGGCCAGAGACTAATATCTTTTTCCGATAAGTAAAGATACATTACCAAAATAAAATAAATTGGTATTAACATGTCTAATAAAAAACTACATCGAATAAAAATCTTTAAATTCCTTCGGTCTATATTGAAAAATTACATATATTATAGTAATTAAATAATTATTTTATGGGACGAAAAACGTTTATGTAGTTGAACGGTATAGACATCATTTTTCTCTTTTCTTAGTTGTTTAGACAATTTTACACAATCTTATGGACCTTAATATTTGGTGTGTTTTCAAAGTTTTGTATTAGGTTTCGGAAAAAAACATTAAAAATTCATCTTAGAAAATTTCTGTAAGTGGAAATATTGTTCGTTTTAGCGAATTTCCCCTATAGGGAAGAAGCTGTTACCGTAGGTCTCATGGTAAGACCTAAGCCTAAAACCATCATAACTTTTCTTTTTGAGGTCCTCAGATGCCAAAAACACCATTCGTTCACTTTCATAAATATATAACCATGAATGTAAACCAGCCCTCGGACCACCGGAAGGGGGGGTAAAGGGGGGTAAACCCCCCAAAAATGGGTTTTTTGAGATTTTTACATAGAAAAATAAAATTTTTCAAATTTTTATTGGCACCATTGAATTCAGCCCAAAAAAACAAACAATTTAGTATTTTGAATCATGGCTCTATGTCCATTGGTTGCCGAGATATTGAAAGTGGTAAACGCAGTACGTTGTCCCAATGTTAACCTTATGGGAAATAAATAAAATTCTATATCTCGCTTATTTCTCAACATATCTTGATAAAACTTGGTAAATGGCTTCTTCTAGTTCAGATCTACTAAATATTGAATTAAAACCACCCAGTTTTAATATACTCATTCCCCATGTTATTCTTATGGAGCTTACAAAAACATGTCAAATCTCGCTATGTTGGATCGAAATATGTTGTTTTGCACTTGAAATTCGCTGAGTATGCAGGTCTGCTGCAACGGGGGTATTTTAATTTTACACTTCCTTTTCGAGTTCCCAAGTTTAAACACCAACGACGCGTTTAAAACGTTAATGGTTTTTTCAAGGCCAACAAAGCGGTTATATTATGTTTCGGAAAAAACATTAAAAATTCATCTTAGAAAATTTCTGTAAGTGGAAATATTGTTCGTTTTAATTTTATACTTCCTTTTCGAGTTCTCAAGTTTAAACACCAATGACGCATTTAAAACGTTGATAGTTTTTTAAAGGCCAACAAAGCGGTAGTTTATCAATCAGTAATTCCTTATATTGGTAGCAGTTTATAAGACAGCAGCCACAGACTGGAAGCAGGGACAAAAATAATTCCCTTTTCCCCAGTCCCGTAGCGACTACCTGACCGGGTGGCGAGGCGACCCTTCCTAATCCTCTTTAATGACCGGCGCTGTTCGGTGCTTTCAAAAGTACCCAAAATGCCGGCGCGGTTCGGGTGTCCCCGCTCAACCAATATCGTTAATTTTTAGCTCATTTGAAAGAGCATAAAATGATTTAGCGATTTCAGTGAGCAGAATTTATATATCACATTTAGAATAATTTAGAAAATATTCCGAGCATCTCATTTTTTGCGATTTTTTTAACAACTGAACAAAAAACGATATCAAAATCCTACTCACTGAAATCACCAGATAATTTTTGTTCTATCAAATGAGCCATAAATCAACGATTTTGGTTGGGCGGTTGAGGCTGTAATGAATTTGAAAGTTAACATTGGTCTGATGGGAGAAGCAAGTAGTCGCGCGGGACAGGCGCCTTCTCTTAAATTGAATATTTAATTCATAAAATAAGCCGCAACAGGTGCACCGACCTAGCATGTTCATTCTATCCTTAATTCAATGTTTTTTGTTTCCTCTTTGTTATAACTGTTGGACTCTTATTGTATTTGATTTGTTAATATACCTAATTAAGATTAACAAATAAGTATAATATAGTCAGTTTCGGCAATAGTTCTATTCATCATAATTTTTATTTTGGACTGCAGAACAACTATTTAGCTGAACAACGCCCACCTGTGCCTGGATTTAAATTAAGTGTTTTCCTTGTAGTTAATAATGGTAGAATTTAAGACCTCGCTGTTAAGCTAGGCTTAGTGAGGCTTATTGTAATTGTACTTTTGAGTTAATAAATAAATAAATAAATAAGTAAAAAATACCACTTTGGATACAAAAATGTCTAAACATAATTTCTTGGTGATAGTCTTTCATAAGGTGTCAGTGAATTATCCTTAATTCTTTGATTAGATGAAACCTAAATGATATAATCACGTGAGAAGTTAATATAAGGCGTAAAAATTAAAGGATTTTATTTTCAGGATGAGAAAACACACAAAATATTGTACGGTCCCTGAGAGTAAGCCAAAGCATGTACGTGTTCCTACAACAGCTCAGACCTGAGTTCATGTGTCGATTCTGTTTACTACTGATGTTTAGCGTCTTGTTAGCAGGCAATAGGCAATTTGTATGCTGCACATTTCCTCAGGTGAACTGCGTAAGTTCTCCACGATTGTATCTGATATCCTAAATGATTCATGCGGCCGAATGTTCAATTGATCGTGTTTTGTTTATAATTTTGTACTTAAACTCTTTCTTTGGACATTACTTTTAAACAGTTGTAGCTGACTCTTAGTTTTAATAACATTGAAATTGACTGCATTAATAATAAAAATCATTTTGAAGGCCCTGTTGTGTTAGACGGATTTGGAAGTTGATATAGTTTGACTCTGTTAGCATGTAGGGTGCTGCTATCTAGTATTCTCTCTAGCTGTTAATGTAAAGTACCAAAATCATATACCCCAGATAGTAAGAGGAATTAGACTATATACACTACGCGACACAACTTATCATCGAATCCCTTGCTCTTCAGCCGATCGATCTGATGATGTTTATTTATTTATTTATTTATTTATTTATTTATTTATTTATTTATTTATTTATTTATTTATTTATTTATTTATTTATTTATTTATTTATTTATTTATTTATTTATTTATTTATTTATTTATTTATTTATTTATTTATTTATTTATTTATTTCCATGCAATCTTTACAGGTTATATACCCAATAACAAAGATGCAGTTCATGTATTATAACTGTCCATTCTTCAGAGATGCACCATATAATATGTTAGTGTAAGTAGTATCCTCTATTAATTTTAGTAACTTACCAGTCACTAGATCTACCTTAAATCCTTTTAAATTTAGGATCATCTTTTAAATTCTTGCTAGTATGCTGGGTGAACCGCTTAAAAATGTGCCACCAATGACACCACAGAAACTATTAAATTTAGAGAAAACCTTTTATGGGACGTTTTGCCTATTTTTTATGACAGTAAAAATATGAATTCCATGCTTTTTAAATTCGGCGGACAAATTTTGATTTCCTTATGGACGCCCATAGAATTTGAGTTTTTTTACTCTACGGTTAATTTAAAGGCATTTTTATACCTTGGCATTTTTCCCTACACGCAATAATCAAGGAGATATGAGCATTTATTTTCTATTAGAAATGCACTGGGAAATTGTCGTCAGCCTGTAAATAAAAAAACATTGTTATAAATAAACCATAAAGAGCGAGAAATGTGGCTTTAGTTGAGATTCCGTCATAAAAATATGTTTTAGTCAAGGTTCACTCCTGTAAATGTATCATTTTAGATATTTTATATTCAACTTGCTGATCCCCACGGCTTCGCCTCCTTGGGTAAAGAAAATAAAGAAAATAAATGGTATCAGCATTCTGACACATACTTTCTCCCTTGAAGCAAGAAAATCCACAAAAAATTAAATAAATTTATAAACATCCCAAAAATAGATACCAATTTCTATATAAATTGGTTATTAATTAACAGAGATATTGGTTTTTGAATATTTGCCATAAGATTAACATTAGAAAACGTACTGCGTTTACCGCCAAACGAAAAAATCAATTATCTCCGCAACCAGTTGACGTAGACTAAAAATTAAAATCAGTTGATTATTTATTTTTTCAAGCCCCATAAAATGAACGGTATCAGGAACCTGACACAACTTTCTCCCATTAGGTCATTTAAAATCAGAAAACTTATACAGAGAAACAAAACAAATTATCAATTAATTATCACAAAAATTCATTCCTAATTTTATCAAATCGGTTCGTAAATAACGGAGATATGGGTTTTTGAATATTTGCCATAAGAATAACATTGGACAACGTACTACATTTACCGCCAAACTAAAATATCAATTATCTCCGCAAACAGTTGACGTAGACTGAGGATTCAAAATACTAGACTATTTAGTTTTTCGATCAAAATTTTATGGTTGCAAGTATATTTTCTTTAGAAGTTACAGATTTTGTGAAATTTCAAAAATGTGAATTTTTTAACACTTAACCCCCCATAACTTCTGAACCTGAATTTTTACAGCCATGCGGGTGGTGTCGTTTTGTTTTTCATCCTAAGCAATAAAAACTATGAAATTTTAATCAAAATCGTTAGGGCCGTTTTTGAAAAATTTGGATTTTTGTTTTTTTATGGGGTTTTATGGGGTAAATACCCTTAAAAATCAAAAACTCAAAAAATTAAAAAAAATCCTGGAGATACCACGGCTTAATACCTACTTGCCAAATATCATGGAAGTCGGACTACTGGTGTGGTCTCCAGCTTTGTTTACATCCACACTCTACACACACATACATCCACACACACATGCATCCACATACACGGATAGACAGACAGACACCACTCCGAAAACCACTTTTTGGATTCAGGGATCACTAAAATGAATATATCCACTGACAACTCAAGTACGACAATTTTGACGAAAACAATACTTTCTCCATTTACTATGAATAGGGGGGAGAAAGTAAAACAATATAATTGATTATTTCTATCATAAAATATTAGGTGAAGTCCATTTAACGTTTTTAACGAATTTCCCCTATAGGGGAAAAGCTAGTAACGTAGTTCTCATGGTAAGACCTAAGACCGAGGCTATGATAGCTTTTCATTTTGGAGCACCCAGAAGCAAAAAAAAGAAACACCATTCAGTCAAGATAGACATATGTCGTTGTCACTTGCTGTAATTATTGGGCACTTAATGAAGTGTCCAGCGCTAACCGGGCACTTCATGAAGTGCCTAGATCGCCTGGGCACATAGTGTAATTGAATAGTTTTATTAAAAATTATATAATGTGACCAACAAAACTGGGCACTTCATGACGAAGTGCCCAACGCTCGTTCTGAAGTGCTGTAATTAATTCTTTTACACATTGTGCCAAGCAGCTGCTGGGCACTTGATGTGAAAATGCAAAACTTCTTTTTACCACAGAAGAGTTTTTACGTTGCTGTTGGTATCCAGTATCCATTTTTTTATTGTATACAAATTAGGATCATGTGTAAAGAATGATGTTAAACATTGAGAATACGATTGTCTATCACTAAACCAACCAAATCTTGTCTGTATTATTTTTATGATTGTTTCTTCTTCTGTGTATTCTAGTTATTTTAGCTACACATAATTATTATTATAATTATAGGTGTTTTAAATTATACAACTGACCATACGATTGAATTTAGTTTGTTTGTGTCACCTTTTTCTTTCTGTTTTAGGAAATGTTGTTCAAATTAAAGGATATTATTTCTAGGTTGAGCACACACCACCGCTGAGAGCAAGTCAAAGCACGTACGTGTTCCTACAACAGCAGCAGACCTGAGATCATGTGTCGACCTGTGTTTACCATTGGTGTTTAGCTTCTTGTTAGCAGGCAACAGGCTATTTGTATGCTGCGCATTTCCTTAGCTGAACTGCCTAAGATCTTCACGGCTGTATCTGATTTTCTAAATGACTCTTGCCGTTGAATTTTGTACTGGCCGTATTTGTTTCTAGGATTTTTACGTAAACTCTTCCTTTCGGTATTAGTTATTACCAGTGCTAATTGAATATTCATTTTTTATATTATCATTTACTGCATTTATAAAAAAAATACTAAGATAATTTTGTTTTAGGCTGAAGTAGAATTCAACGTGGTTTGACTATGTCAGCATGTCAGGTGGTGCTATATAGTACTTTTCTTCAGCTGTTTGTGTAAGTTACCAAAATCCTATACCCCAGAAAATGAGAGAAATTTGATTCTGTAAAAACATAATTGTGTCCAGATTTTTAGATTTAAAGCCTGCTAGTGGGGAAATTCACCAATTTATATATGATAGTAAAAAATATGAGTTCAATTATTTGTAAATAATTACCGTCATTTAAAAACAAACGAACACCATTGCAGCAATTCGTGTCCTAAGCAACACCAAGTATTTATGGTGTTTCTTAATCTACGCTTAGTTAACAGAACTATTTATACATTAAAATTTTCCCTTCACCCAATGGTTAAGGAGTAGTGAGCAGTTATTATAATTTCCCCTTTGAAATTCATTGGGGAATTGTATATATACTGTATATCGGAAGCGGTTGGAGAGGAAATACTCCCGTCGCAGCAGACCTGCCTAGTCAACGAATTTCCATTCGTCAAATGATTTTAATATTTTAAAGAACTTTGCCAACTGGCAGATATCTGATTTAGTTTGATCAAATAATAAAATGTTTACAACAGTTATTTATTTCCAACAGATAATTTTAATGGTGTCCTATAAGCCAAGCCAATTTTCTAGTCTTACAATTAACATGTAACTTCTTATTTCATAAATGGGATTCTAGTGGTTTCCATTTTATACATTTCTTAGACTGATAATTTTCGGGTAATCTTGATGTAGTATATATAAATACCAACAAAGATTTAGTCAAAGAATCGAAATCAGTTTTGGCCTCTATTTGGTCTTAGTAAAACAGGTGATGACATCGTAGTGTGGTGAAAAAATGTATTGTTTTGGTTTTGTATTTCATGTGTAGAGGAACAGCATACATTTTTGACCAATTTTTGCACTCGCATAATGTGTTTGTTTCTCTATATAATCTTTACCCTACAAAGATGTACCCTATGTGATGTAAAAGTTTCATATGTACAAATATACAAATCTGTTTTGTTATTCTATCACCAACATGGAAACTTATAGATCCAATATGTTTATCGTTTTGAATCTTTAAATAAATTACATTTTATCACTAATAAAAATTTTAATGGGATTGTGCACATCTTTAGGGAAAAACAAATTGTTTTGGCGTACTTAGATTTTCGCGTAGTTGCACACAGGTTGATAAAAAGAATTACAAAAAATCCTGCTTATCTATTAAAATAAAGGTTAGGTGTAATTCAAGAAAACTTGTTTTTGTCCTCAACTGGTCGCAAGACAAGTTCAAAAGTCTAAGACACTATACGTTTTGAACTGAGAAGCTAGCTTAAAAAGACTGTTTTAAATATAGCTTCAAAAGTCCTAAACAAGATGGAAGGGTTGAACATATTCATGCTAAATATCACGTTTGATGGAACACGGTCTACAATGAATGCTTGATGTTATCGTTTAATTATATTTAAAACTGTAAATTTAAACATAGTGTCGAAAAATGTTGAGTGCTTGATTACAGTATAATTATATTTCCTGTTACAGTCCTGTAAATTATCAATATATATATATTATAAAAGAAGAGTTGTGTGTTGGTATATTTAGTGCTACAGCCAAAACTACACGTCGTAGAACCATGATCTTGGTGTCAAATTAAAGCTTGGAATCTCATGATCTGCACTATGGTGGTTGGGTTTCGATATTTTATTGGGTGTAGGTACAGGATCGTCCGAAAGGGACCTAAGTCAAGGATTTTGTGAGTTCTTGAGGTTTTATTTGTTTATATCAAAACACATGGTTTAATTTGAAAAGGTAACTGTGAATAAAGTGGTTGCCAACAGAATGCAGCACCTACAATTGTTTTTGTACAACAGGTGAATACAGTCTTATTTAGCAAATGTGTTTTTATTTACGTTTTCTATTATTTAGTAAATTTTAATCTTAGGTTATGTTATAAAAAAACATGAAGTGCACTAAAATGTAGAGTTATATATTTTTTTGTTTTTACATTCAAATATAGTAAATAAGACGAAAAAATGTCAAAACGTAGAAGAAAATTATTGTAATTCCGTATCTTATCACGTAAATGAACGATTGCAAGAAAAAATGAAACAACGAAGAGAAAGAAACACATCTAAAGGTATCACGGAAAAATTCACAGCGACATCAAGAAACAATGTCGTAGCAGATTTGGAACAGAAAGGGAGGTAGACGCACAAGGTGATGAAAGAAATAATCAGAACAGAGATATAACGGAGAACCTTCGAAAAAGGGATTAAACAGAAGAAGCTGAATTAAATTAAAGTTTAAAAGCTGTTTACAAAAGGACAAGGAACTATTGATTTTGGCTTTAAAGTACACATTATTCCAATAAAATGTAGATTGTATTGAACACCCAAATGTAGTACTTTGCATGATGGTCAAAATTTGTAGTTATTGCATAGCACAAAGATTAATTCAAAAAGAAAACGCATATTATGTCCTGTTTGAAAGGGAAATAAGAATGCTACCACCAAATATGCCACCCCCGGCTTTATCAAATAAATAATATGTATGGAGAAACAACATAATATATTGAATTTTAGATTACATTAGACGTTATAATTCTTGCTTCCAAATTACATCTTTTGGGCTACTATTTAGGCCTTCATAAGATTTTTCAACCCAGCGAAGCGGGTTAAAACAGCTAGTACAATACTAAAATCATCTATACTAATCCTTGTAATCTGTAATATTGGATAGTGAAATCAATAAACAAACAAGAAAACAAGTAAAATATATTTTTAAGGCTATTCAGGCCTTGGGTTGAGGATGGTCTGGTGTTGTTTTTGGCTTCTTATTGAGGATTTTACTGAAATCACAATCGGTTTGATCGACTTTTATAAATTCTTTGGGGTCAAGGACATCGTAATTTTTCAAAACCTCGTCCGTTATCTTGTAAAATTCCTTTTCTTCCTCTGGAGTCAAAATCTGTTTTCGACTCATTAGCCAACTGCATTCTGAAAACAAATGCATATAATGAACAGTACCCCCGTCGCAGCAGACCTGCGTACTTAGCAAATTTCCATAGGATTTATTTTGTGTAATTGAGCATTCAACACATGTAAGGGAAAGTATTGTTTGATTATGTTTTGTAAATAATATACTAAAAACGTGTATTTAAGTATTCATGAGCTTTGAACATGAGGATATTCAACATTGGTTTTCATTAGTAACATCACAGAGAAGCTTTAGCTTCTCTGTGGTAACATACACTTTTAGTATTTTAGTACCTGGTGGACCGATTCTTGCTCGGTGTTATTACATGTTTACCAGTTCATCCAGTTACTATAAAATATTTCAATGTCATAACATATTAAATAGAAACCTTTTTATTGCTCCATGGACTCTTCATTCCACTTGCTGTATTTTCCCTTGATAGCTGTAAATTCAAAACAGCTGTTATGATTACCCCATTTGTTTACACTTTCCTTGTTTGTTTTCGTTGCTATCACGGCAACCCATAAGGCCAATGTTAAAATTTTACAACTTTAAAATTCGATTCATTACGTTATTAGAATTTATCTGGCCAATTTATCTGCATAAAAGACGTTTTTGTGTCATAAATGACTTATTTGCAGACTTTGAAGGAAATCCTCGGAGCCGTTTTTGAAATCGTTGTGCAAACACACATACAACCAAGCAAGATAACATTGCTCAAATAAGAGTATAGGATATAATTCTAAGCCTTTTAATTTTTAATAAATGTAATCTTTATATAGTATGGAAATGTGAAAAAAACATAATAATCAATGAATTCAAATCACTCAAAACAAACTAATAATATTCCCATAAACAAATGAAATACAATCATATGTTAAGTTTTGTAATATAAAACAATCTGCTGTAAGTTGCAGCAGACCTGCATCTCCAGCAAATTTCAATAAAAAAATTTATTCTTTCCTAAGTATTGTAAACATGCCACATATTATGCTACATTTTCAGGCAGTTTGGACCAAGACCCCCCCCCCCCCCCCCACAAATGCACGTATTTCCTTTTTACTTTCTCCCCCATATTGTTTTCGTCAAAATTTTCGAATTTGAGTTGTTAGTGGATATATTCGTTTTAGTGCTCCCTGATTCCAAAAACGTGGTTTTCAGAGTGGTGTCTGTCTGTATGTGTGTGTGGATGTATGTGTGTGTGGATGTAAACAAAGCTAGAGACGACACCAGTGGTCCGATTTTCATGAAATTTGGCATGTAGGTACAGTTCGCGCATTATATCTCCGGATGACCGAGTCAGCTGGTTTTAAGGTGCGGGGGGTAAAGGGGGTAATTTTTTGAAAACATTTTCTAAAACACCGCTGCTTGTCAAATGTTGTGTTTACCAATATCATATGTTTTAAAATATAATTTGACACGGTTAGTAGCGTAGTGGTCATAGCCGGAGATATAATGCGCGAACTGTATGAAGCTGTGGTATCTTCAGGGGTAAATTTAATTTTTTTAGAATTTTTGATTTTTAAGGGTATTTACCCCATAAAAACCCATAAAAACAAAAATCCAAATTTCTCAAAACCGGCTCTAACAATTTTAATAAAAATTTCATGGTTTTTAGTCCTTAAGACTACAAACACAATAACACCACCCGCATTCCTGTAAAAATTCAGGTTTAGAAGTTATGGGGTTTAAGTGTAAAAAAATTCATATTTTTCAAATTTCACAAAATATGTAACTTCCAAAGTAAATATACTTGCAGCCATTAAATTTGACTTTAAAAACTAAATAATCCAGTATTTTGAATCATTAGTTTACGTCAACTGGTTGCGGAGATAATTGATATTTTAGCTCGGCGGTAAACGCAGTACGTTGACCAATGTTATTCTTATGGCAAATATTTAAAAACTAATATCTCCATTATTTACGAACCGATTTGATAAAATTAGGAATGAATTTTTGTGATAATTAATTGATAATTTGTTTTGTTTCTCTGTATAAGTTTTCTGATTTTAAATGACCTAATGGGAGAAAGTTGTGTGAGTTTCCTGATACCGTTTATTTTCATTTGAATTTATGATATAGTATATATTTTTTGTAAAATCATGATCGATGAACTCTAACCATTCCAAATAAAGATAAATTAAATATTCACCTGGAAATTTAAAAATAATCATATGTTTATAGATTCTTCAGAATCTATATGAAAAAAATTTCTGGGATTTTGTACAGAGCAAATCGACCTCTAGAAATAAATTTTTCTACACATATTTGGTATCAAATTAAAGCTATTACTCTTTAGATGTTCCTTTTGCGGGTTTGGAAAACATCCCATGAAAAGCCTTTGCACAGGAGGCTTTTGAAATTCCAGCGAAAGTGCTACTATCTGTTTTAGGACCTGTGAACTTTTTCCAGTTCACATTTGTTTGTAACAAAAGAGATGATCAAGATTTGAAATAGTTCCAGAGATATAGCCCAGATTGCAGGTCGAGCAAACGTTAGTCAACATTCATCCACATTAAGATTTTGATTTCTTAAAATATTGATGTTTTTTAAGACTACGGAAAATAAGGAAGAGTATTTGCCCTATTGAAACTAAGATCAACAGTCTGTAATCATCTAAATTTACTGTATTTATTTTCTTAAAAAGGAAACTTAAAAAGGAATACAAGTTACTCGGGAGGTGCTCAGGAGATGGGATTTTCTATCAACCTATTGACAGTGAATACACATTGATACATGTAATGTTTCAACACATTGATGAATGTCCAACGTTTAGAGTTTTAAAATAGCAATATTAGTAAAATATTAACCTAAAAAATAAAGTTTTAAAACGCTAAAACCTGTACTTTGTAAATGTACATGGAATGCGAAGGATATTGAAGTGTTAATGATTTGCCTGTCTATTTCGTTTGATTTTTAAATGTACCCATAACAACTCGCCTATTTAATGAAGGTTTTTCACTGAAAGTTACGTTATTTACTTAGGTACAAATTTGCCAAACATGTATTTAAGATGTGAAACAAAGAAGCGGACCGATAAAAAAATTTAATTCTTTGGCCGTTTTGAGCGTTGAATTATTTGTTTTTACGTCGAATGGCTGTTTTATAAATTTTATTTAGAGATCAGTTCATCGACAGATCAGTAGTTTGTCCATTTTCTTACTATTTGTTGTTAAGACCTAACAAAGATGATTACAAGAAACTGACGCGTTGATGTTGTGTAGAATTAACATAAAGATTGAATACTCAATAAATTTCTAAAACAGAGACCTGATGATGCACCAAGCAATGAAGACCCATGTAAACTAATCCCCTTTTTGTGCAAAATGAACGTTGTTGCACTATCAACACTTTAAAGAGTAGAACTTATACATACACTCTTTTAAAGCAGATAAAAGTAATCAACTTCTCCAATTATGTGAGGAATTTCTTACCCATATTGAAGTTTAAAGTTTAAGGTAATAAGTCTTTTTTTTATTTTAAAGTTTGACCCAACGAGAAGTTAAATTATTACTGGCAACATTATTTCAGTGCTATGACACAAGGAATCGGTCTATACAAATCACAAAAATTCATACACTTCCTCTTTGAAAGGTTTTTTCGCTGCAAAACTCCATACATAATCAACATGAAACTAAAGCCTATTTTACCAAGTTGTTTTTAAGTCACGAAGTGACGCGGGATGCTAGTTTTATTTTAAAGATTTTCTACTTTAGAGTAACCCTACTTTAGGGTCCTTTCAAATTTCTCTTTCCATGTTAAATCTTATAAACTTATATGTGCTTGGAGAACATTTTATCAAAAAATTAATATTGTTCCTTCAATTCGCTTCAGATCAAGATCTACCTGATAGCAACATAATAACATTAGCTCAGTATAAAAGATGGCAATAAACTTATTTATTTAGTAAATGTTTAATGTTTACATTATTTACCGTACTATTAGACGATAGCAAATTGATTTTGAAAAACAAATATTTCATTATTACACACACTAAAAGACCCCCCCCCCTAAAGTCCCCCCTGAAAAACTAATATAGGGAGGGCCAGCATATCCCCCTCCCCCCGTGGGAATTCTCAATGATAGGCGTTGGTTCCGAGTCAAAAACTAAAAAAAACTCATGTAACAACTGCAAAGAAGTAACTTTTTTTCGAAAATGGCCCCATGTTATTTTTTTTCAAATAGTTATCGATGATTTTTATTGTTTCTCTTGGTTATGCTGTAATTGGAAAGTGGCAAACAAGCAAAACTTAAAAGTACTTGTCAATAGCAACAACAAAATATATATGTCGAAAATTCTCACGGAGGGGCTTTCATATTGGCGGCCCATGGCATGGTCTATAAAGAATTCTGTTTCCAATTTAGTAAAAGTGTCTAAAAATAAATAGGAAATTTTTATTACCATAATGGAAGAGCTTCCACACGGTTCCACATCCGTAGACCACCGCGTATCTTGAAAAGTCTGTGCTCATGATTGTGTAGGTATCACTGAATTCACCGACGACTGTACAAAAACATATTTTGGTTAAGCCTAATGTAATGACTAAAGTTAAAGATTAAGTTTTTTTGGGAGACAGTACCAAATGCAATACATTATTTTTATCTCTATGTGTCACTTGACACATATGATTAAAAAAACAATTTTCTTACAGGTAGCTTAGAAGTCAATACTGCTATAAAGCATTTTAATCGTATCCATTGTTTTGAATGGGTCTAGTTACATTATAAAAGTACAGTTTAATAAGTTTTCATTCATTTGTTTTAATGTAATGTATAATTTACACACATTCAAAAGAATTATTATGAAATTATCCCTTTCTACGAGATCTTCATTGATTCATCAGTTATTTTGAAATATGAATTTTCAACAATAGACAACTACTAATAATTGCCCATTCTCACCTTCTTGATAAAATTCGTTTAGCCAGCGAACTGAATCTTATGTTTGCAGCAAAGTATAAGGTACACACCCTTCCCACAAAAGAACACTCCTTATGCAATAAATTCTCTTTGAAGAATAAAATACCCCCGTTGCAGCAGACCTGCATACTCAGCGAATTTCAAGTGCAAAACAACATATTTCAATCCAACTTAGCGAGATTTGACATGTTTTGTAATCTCCATAACAATAACATGGGGAATGAGTATGCAGGTTTGCTGCAACAGGTTTGTTAAAACTGGTTGGTTTTAATTCATTATTTAGTAGCTCTTAACTAGAAGAAGCCATGTACCAAGTTTTGTCAAGAAATGTTAAAAAATAAGTAAGATATAGAGTTTTTTTATTTCCCATAAGGATAACATGGTGAATGATTATGCAGGTTTGCTGCCACAAAAATTGAAATTTCGGGGATTGTAGACTAAAATACATTAGATCTCATCTAGATGAAGCCACAAACCAAGTTTTATCCAGATATGTTGAGAAATAAGTGAGATATAGAATTTTACTTATTCCCCATAAGGTTAACATTGGGACAACGTACTGTGTTTACCACTTTCAATATCTCGGTAACCAATGGACATAGAGCAATGATTCAAAACTCTAAATTGTTTGTTTTTTTGAGCTGAATTCAATGGTGCCAACAAAGATTCGATAAATTTTATTTTTCTATGTAAAAAACTCAAAAAACCCATTTTTGGGGGGGTTTATCCCCCTTTACCCCCCCTTCCGGTGGTCCGATCAGGCTGGTTCACGAACTCGTCCAATCGATTACCACTTTACATGTCTGTTCCAAATTTCATTAAGATCGGACCATATTTACGGCCGCTATCGTGCTGACAGACACACATATATATATATATATATATATATATATATATATATATATAGATAGATAGATAGATAGATAGATAGATATATAAAAATTCGAACGAATGGTGTTTTCTGCTTCTGGGGGCCCCAAAACGAAAAGTTATCATGGTCTCGGGCTTAGGTCTTACCATGAGACCTACGGTAATAGCTTCTTCCCTATAGGGGAAATTCGCTAAAAACAGGTTATTTTTATAATACGATGAATACTGCATTTTTCAAGTCGTGTGAATTTTAAATATTTTACCGACAATAAATTTCAAAATGGATTCCATTTCAAATTCTTCATTCATCAGTTGTAACTATTGTATAGTATTATTGATGAAAAGAAACACAATCGGGATGATCTTTAATTTCAAATATGTAGTATGTTTATTGTAACTGATGAATTACATTACAGACATTTTAGTTCTGAGGTAAACGCCCCATCTACACTGATATTTCCACTTACTTGGGAGGAAGAATTTCACTTTGAACTTGCCCTCGCGGCTCCTTTTGTTAGCCTGTACAGCCGTCCCGTCCAGCGCTTCCCATCTGTTGTTTCTGAAAATCATAAACACCGTTTGTTAATCAAAACTTAATCGAAACGTTAACTTTACACCTACCAAAAATACTAGACGTTATAATTAGACGTTCTCATCAGCAATGTATGTGTGATAAAAATACAAAAGTATATTTTAGAGTTCAAAATATATAGAAATTATATTTAAAAAACAATTATGGCTAGACGGATAATGTAATTCTACTTTTTAAAGACAAATTTTTGGCGAAGTATAATCTATGTATTCACTTATATTGCTGCTGGGTTACTCTCACCACAGGTTCTGGCTGTTTGAAGTTCCCATCTGTGACATATGACTATATAGCCATATGATTGTATTTATTATTGTTTGATGTAAACAAAAAAGATACTTTTAATTGTATAAATAAAATATAGTTCAACTTATAAAGATTATTTTAATTTAAGTTATAAAAAGTAAACATGGTGCCGAAACCCAATAAAACCAGAAAGAAAGATAAGAGTAGACAAAGTTCTCCTTTAAGAGAGAACTACAAATCTGATGATGAAGAAAATAGTGATGAAAAAACAAGTAAAGAATTGCCTTTAAACATCAAACCTCCAAAGCCATTGATAGTCACAAGTGGCAGTGAGATGACAAAAAGGTGGAACTTATGGAGTAAGCAATTTCGGTGGTATGCTACAGCTACTGATTTGAAGAAGAGGTCACTAGAGAAACAGATAGCTACTTTCATGACAATAATTGGAGATGATGGAATTGAGCTTTTTGAATCATTTGATATAGATGAAGAATCAACAGACTTGGAGAATATAATATCAAAATACGACTCATATTTTAGAAAGAAGTCAAATATAATATATGAAAGGTTTATCTTTAACAATCTGAATCAAGAAAAAGAGGAAACCTTTAATGAATTCCTAACCAAGGTCTCTAATCAAGCAAATAAATGCTCATATGGCAGTATGAAGGATAGCTTACTACGAGACAGACTGGTATGCGGCATTAACCAAGACAGTACTCGCCAAAAACTATTTCATGAAGAAAACTTAACACTTGAAAAGACAATAAACATTTGTAAGTCTTCTGAAGAAATACAAATTCAGCTATCAACAATGGCTGAGAAGAAATACAACAATGTTTATGACATTCAAAGTAAACAGTACACAATTTCAGGCGAAAAACGTGATGAGAGCACATCAAACAAGAAGCTAGAAGAAAACACCTTCACTTGCAGACGCTGTGGATATCACCATGGCCCTCGAGCTTGTCCTGCTTATCAAAAGAAGTGCTCGAAATGCGGTATCACTGGTCACCTCTCTAAAGTTTGCCGCTCAAAACCAAACAATCAGATAAAGTCATTAAAAGCTGAGAACTTGGATATAGATGGTAAAGTAGATGCGATTCAGCACTCAGACCAGGTAACTTTAATTAATTCCTTTTCTAATGAACAAAGCACTGTCGATTGGACTGAAATCTTATTATTACCCGATAGTCAAATAGTAGTTTATGCAACGATTGTATAATGCATGCCTTTAAGCCACGAGTGAGATGTAAGTTAGAACACGAGCGAAGCGAGTGTTCTAAATATCTCACGAGTGGCTTAAAGGCATAATACAATCGTTGCATACACTATTTTATCTACGACCAAGAATATACGACAAAATTTCCCCCGAAGTTAAACAAAACTCATGACTTACTAATGATGGAATAGGTCAACTAAAATTTGAGGTTAGGCAAATAAGCAGACTGAGCCATGAATCGTTGTGGAACAATCAGCTGATGGGATAAGTAAACTCAGACATGAATCGTAATGCAACAATCAGCTGATATGCGAATTGCGTAATTGTTATTATGACACTACTTCCGTCAAATGCCGAGCTCTCATTGGTCTAGAACCAGTACTCTAAAGTGACACCAGTACTCTAAAGTCGACATTAGAGTACTGCTTGGTTTTTGGTGTTTTAATGTATATCATTATAATGTTTATTGTAATACCATAATTGGTGCTTATTACAATGGTCGTAGATAAAGGTTTCTTTCAAATTAGACACTGGAGCTCAGTGTAATGTAATAAGTAAATATGCATTTTAGGACATACCTTCATATGACCAAAGAAAAGTTAGTAGCTTTTTGAAGGGTTGTTTCTGGAGCCAGCTGCCATTGGTTGTTGGGCTATTAATTAACAATCCTGCCTAAGGAACATGCCAAACCTAGTCAGTAACAAGGCTACAAGATCGCGCCACTATCATCACGATCATCACACTCATCCTTCACTCATATTCAGGGTAACGTCCTCCATGAGGTACCTGTCTTAATAAAGTGATTAAGTGATTAAGTGACCTTTTTTGCTTATTTAGATGCAATAAACTAAGTTATGGAGTTTGGTAACGGACTTTACAGACACCCTGTATTTGAATATATCACTCACTCAACATGGAACTGTCGGCTTTGTATGAGCACGTGTCGGTCTTTGGGATCCGGGGTGTTCACCTTGACGTAGTTGACCACGATGCACCGAGCCTTGCCCTGCAGCTTCTCCAGGCCGAAACTGGACTGCACGTACCAGACTCCTAGAAACTTTAGACGATAAATTAATATCTGGTAGTTTAGTAGAGTAGGAGTCACCTAAGTTGGCCAAAGCATATACTAATCATCTCATCAAAATTGTTTTTACAAGTCACATTGAAAACATTGTTGGTTACACATGGTGATTGTTTGCATTTTCTTCGAATTGTCAAATCGCCACGTTGCGTTTGTTACAATATTGTTTTGTTGTCATTCGTACGTTGAACCGGAATAAAACAATATTTAAAAAAAAATGTTGTCATTCGTGGTAATCTTATAGGTTATAGAATGTTTACAATATCACATATTTTTAGAATTTTCTATTTTCATTCAACCTTTTTACATAGCGGGATAGTTTAATCAGGTTCTATTCCTTGATTGACATTTGTTTTCGTTTGCTTAGCTGCTTGTTAATTTTTTTCTGGACCAATTTTGATAAGTTTTAAACGCAACATGAAACAATCTTTCTTGTCAGATGCTGTTTTGCAGCAAGTAGTAATGCCTATTACTACCTATAAAAACTCGCCTATTTTTCATCGTACATATTATTTAATAAAATAAGAAGGTCCAAGACTTTTAATCATGCCGCATCCATGACACACGGTCTCCGTGTTCATACATACTTAATTTGAAAAAGCCCATCAGTAATATTTTAAGTAGCGCAAGAGAACTTCCAGTTGCAATATTGCATCAGAACTTTCCCTTTACTGCAAGTGCTTTACTAAAACAAATGTTCGTTAGCTATGTTTTCAGCACAGTTGGATTGTATGGTTAAGTTTGTAGGAAGATAATAGTTTATTTACTTTAGTTTTTGCCAACTTAAATGACTCCTACTCTACCTGTTTTGGGAACGAAACACAGCACTGTGCACTTCATCCAGAATAAGAAAAGAGGATGAGAATACGGTGAGATCAGACCTAATTTCAACTAACGGGTCAATGCGATCAAGTTACTCCTAGGGGGTACATATGAGAAAGCACCGAGATTTTTTAGTTAGTTATGTAGCCCAAATGGCCCTTTGTAAGCTATATTTTAACTTTCAAACTCGTTGAAAAAGCATTGCGTTTCTAAGGCATGTTTTACTATAATCGTAAACTACATAAAACCAATTTAATTGCAAATTGATCTTTATATTAATAGACAAGCATTTTTCTATATGGTTTTGTGCTCCTTTTTCATCAGGCTGTGTGCATCATAGCGAAAACCTAAGCACACCGATAGAATTGTATTTTCTGTAGATATGTACAATCCCTTTAAAATTTAAATTACAGTTCGCGCACGCTCATCCCAACCAAGAGTTTTGACGCATCGCGGTGTGGGGGAGGAGGGACAGTCAATCCCGTTCTCAAGCCCCGCCCCTTTACTACTGCTACGAGCTGTAAATAAGTGTTCTATTATTAAAAAAAGCAAATTCTTGTATGTACAAATATATTTAGGGTTACGGTTTGAGGTTTCGTTGACGTAAGCTTTAATTAGAAAATCATTTTCCCAAAAGTGAACAAATATTGTTTATTTTCTTTCATTGATGACAGCTGTCAACTCGGTCCAAGTTTGATAGTCGCCATAAAACGGATCATAAAAACACTTCAAGGACAAGAAAAAAGAGAAAATGATCGTCCAATAGGAAACCAAATAGGTACAAAAACCACTTTGCTGCAGCCAATGACATACCCTTATTTAGGAATCGTCTGTTTCTCCCTAAACATTCACTGTCCATCTCTCTCGCACACGTTCTTTAAAATGGTCGGGACTGGTCGGGATAAGCGTGAGCGAACTGCCTTATAGACATGCAGAAAATGGAATAAAAAATTAACATTGGTCATATGAGTTGTCATGGTAGTGATGAAATAACAAAACAGAACACATCTGTTATCGTATATAGCTGTCATAACATGCTGTTTTTCGTGGAGTAAAGATTAAATGTAGAAACATTATGTAAGAGTGAAAAGTGGACCAAAATGTACACAATGTTTTTTCTGTCATCTGATGAGATATAAAACCAAAACAATAACAAATTGTTATCAGGCAATAAAGAAATGTAAGGAATTCATTAATGACACGAGCTGGTATTTGTCCAGTAAAACATCTAACAAAGTTAAGAACTAATTATTATTTTCATACAATTGCAAGCCACATTTTTATTGGGGCACGGAGTAAAAATATAGCATTTAATTGAAATCAGGAATATTTAGAGAGGATTGAAGATATGATATTCAAATGTATTTCACTTTACATACATACAGAGAGTAAATAAAGTTTGCTCACTTAAATAAGATTAAGAGATAAAAATTTGCTGATAGAAAGGGAAGAAAATTAAGTTAAGTCTCTACCATCAAATAAATGTACTACCAGACATGCAACCGGAGTACAATGGACATTTTACTCAAATGGTGTTTTTATTGGTGGAGAATGGTAAAATATACATAACATTTTAGTCATAATGATAGGAAGAGAGGGAAGGGGGGAAAAAGATTCGAAGGGTAGTGAAGGAGGGAAAAGTTCCAAATGGTAGGAAAGAAGGGAGGAGAGATGGTAAGAAGAGAACGAAGGAGAAAAGGAGAGTTGGAAAGAGGATCGGAAGGAAGGGAAGAAGAGAGTGATGGAAGGAATGAAAGCAGGGAGGGAGGGAGGGAACTGTGGAGTGTATGGATAAAAATGATTTGTTGACTTAATTTTTACTTTTCTCTGGATCAATAATCAGTTCAGTCGTAAAATTTAAACGTGGAATGTTAATAAAATACTAATTACTAAAATCCATGCCGGAAATATAAGCTAGAGGTGAGATAAAATAATTAGTCAAAGATTGAGTCTCTCTCTTTTCCTTTTGGTCCCAATTTGGTTATATTGTGTGTGTACATGTAATATATGTACTATATGAAATGTATCAAAAAAGCATTGGTGTATGCATGGATCCTTTTCAAAATTAGCTATTCGTACTTCTTGATTTGAAAATTGGTCGATTTTTCGACCACTGGCGATCCATAGTTCTAATTATTAGACCAGTATTTGATACAGGACAGTGTATTTTTTATATTCTTTTGCATGATACAAATCAATTGTATTTATTTATTTATATATTTGATATATATATGCATTTTTCTGAAGAAATTTAAGGAAAAAATTACCTTATCCATTTTTTGAATGAAGTTCTGTTGAGCAGCCATGGTTGGGCACCACCCTAGACTTGGAAGCTCGAAAACGTATCCCCCCAGTTCCATCGTTTGGGCGGTTTGGAAAACAATTGGAAGCAACAACATCAAAAGTGGTTGTTGCCTCTCTCCATAAGGACAGCACCCAAAGATGGTCAGCATTCTCAGTAAAACTTGCAAAAAAGGTACTGAAAATAAAAACGATTGATAGATAAAGAAGGTGATATTTTGACATAACGAGTATTAGCACCGATTACAATCACTAGTAGTCCAGAAAACGAAAAGGTATAAAGGAAACATTTTGGAACATAAGTTTTGACTTTGCAGCTTTATTTGGACTAGTTAAGAGGTGAACAGCAATATCCATTTCATTTCGATCTGCAATTAGTGCCTGCATTCGAGTAGCTGCAACCATTTATGCACCAGCGATCAGCAGATTGGTGCAAAATTCATACATGTTATATTCTTAGACGTTCTTAGAAGCTTTTACAGCTTCTTGTCGTTATTAGCATTGATTTTATACCTAAAAGGAGACTGCTCATGCTTACACATGTTTTGAAGCCAGAAATTTCCACGCGAAATTAGTACATTTTCGTCACTAGAGATTGCGCCAGCTGTGATGTTTCACGTAAAATATTCGTATCCCTGAAATTATCTCGACCAGAATGTGCTAATTTTAGTAATATATGATCAACTTTGTTGGCTTCAAAATTTAACATTGCTAGGACCATCTATTTTTTCTTTATAATCAATGGTATTAATCTTATATGATCATTTCTGCCACTAATAAGCAGTTAGCACCTGCAATCTGTTAAGCTTCAACCTATTTGCATGTCTATATTGAAATTTGAATACGTTACATTTTTGAATTATTTATTTAAATGTTACTGTTACGGGTTTACTTTATCTCCCTACGGGACACAAAGTAAATGGGAGAACGGTTTAACTTAGAAATGTCAAATAAAATTATCCCCCACTAATTCAGACTTGAAGAATTCATTAAAAATATTTTCATGACGATTTGTCTACAGGGTGTTCCAGAAATGAATGTCATGAGTTTGAATCTCCGAATTTTTTTATGTGAACCAAAATCAAATTCTACATCATTTTAAAGGTCTTGTTAAAAGAAACATTTTGGTGAAAACAGAACTGAATTATCTCAATCAGTTTCAAAATGGCGGCCATTTTTTTTGAAAATGTTCGATATTTATGGAAACCCCGGTATTTTCTGAACCATTAAATATTTTTCTGTTCTGATTTAAAATCCTTAATCCTTGGTAATTCAGCTTTACTACGTTATGTTACATGACAATGTTTTGATAATATCAAAAAGTTTCGGGAAAAAATAATTTTTTGAAAATGTTGATAGCCCTGAAAATCAAAAAAATTAAATAGCAACATGTGCCAAAAAGCATATCATTTCAAAGGCCTTCAATATTACTACAACTTTATAATTTACACAAGTATTCTATCTTTTATAGTTTTTTAGTTATGGACAAAAATTCCATTTTCCCATATGAAGTGCATGTTATTTATGCAGCACATAATACTTTTAAGGGTACCCATATACCGTTTGCTATGGACGGTTGCAAATATGGGAAAAAGGATTATTTTGTCCATAACTAAAAAACTAAAAAAGATAGAATACTTGTATAAAATACAAATTTTTAGGAATTTTGAAGGCCTTTAAAATTATATGCTTTTTGGCATATGTCGTTAATTGATTTTTTTATTTTCAGGGCTACCAACATTTAAGAAAAATATTTTTTTCCGAATATTGGATATAATCAAAACATTATCATGTGACATATCGTAGTAAAGCTGAGTCACTAAGGATTAATGATTTCGAATCAGAACTGAAAAATATTTAATGGTTTAGAAAATACAGGGGTTTCTGTAAATAACGAAAATTAAAAAAATGACCGCCATTTTGAAACGGATTGAGATAATTTAGTTCTGATTCTACCAAAATGTTTCTTTTGACAAGAACTTTAAAATGATGTAAACTTTGCTATAGGTTCACACAAGAAAATTTGGAGATTCGAACTCATGACCTTCATTTCTGGAACACCCTGAAGATAAATCGCGATGAAAATAATTTTAATGAATTCTTCATACGCAAATTAGTGGGAAATAATTTTATTTGGCGTTTCTACGTTAAACCGTTCTCCCGTTACAACAGGTGACCAGGCCGGTAACTTTTTTCTAGTTACAGTGAGGTGGACAGGTGGTCTGACTCACCCTGTATATACAAACTACATGAACGGAAACACTGATGGCACAATGTGGTTAGTATTCTAATGCATTATTATTTACTAATGCATTACCTAATGCTCTGAAGTCAATATAAAAAGTTAATATACTCACATGCAAACCTACAGTAAATTTGTCAAAAGGTAATCAGAATATTTTTGTGTAAAACTTTGTTTAAAAAATATTTGATCACTTTACTCTCATACTGAAACATACAATAAAAGTTTTATAATGTGAATAACGTTCATGATATTGTTCTGCGACTCGATTAATTAGTGAACAGATGGTTTCAAATAATTGTTATAATAGCAAAGCCCTGGCTCTCAATTTCTCTGTTAATTGGTAACTGCTACAGTTTCAAAGTAATAGTCTTGTATTTTTTAGAACAAATTGGATACGGATGGTCATGTTTTGATTTGGATTTTTGAACATTTGCCATTACTGATTAGTAACAGTGATGGTAAATGTCCGCGAAAATCAAAATAAAATCATAAACTCACCACCACTAACAATTAATTTCAAACAAAGAACTGATGACATTTTTCTGCACACTTTTTTTCATGAAATTTAATGACATTTTAGGAAAATGTCACCGTCAATATGGACATCAGAACGTATACAAATAGAGATGTCTTAAATTTCTGGTGTTTAACAAATATTAGTATTTAGCTTAGTTCACACACATATTCATAATGAATCATAATATATTATGATATTCATAATATATAATATATATAAGAAAACATATATAGTGAAATAAAAAAATTAACAATTAACTATCGCACAAATATATACCCAATTTTATCAAAATCGGTTAGTAAATAACGGAGATATCGGTTCTTAAATATTTGCCATAAGAATAACATTGGACAACGTACTGCGTTTACCACCGAACTAAAATATCAATTATCTCCGCAACCAGTTGGCGTAAACTAATGAATAAAAATATTAGATTATTTATTTATTCAAGTCAAATTTATGGTTGCAAGTATATTTTCTTTAGAGGTTACAGATTTTGTAAAATTTGAAAAATATTAATTTTTTAACACTTCTCTATAACTTCTGAACCTGAATATTTACAGACATGCGGGTGGTGTCATTTTGTTTTTAATCTTAAACACTAAAAACCATGAAATTTGTATCAAAATCGTTAGAGCCGTTTATGAGAAATTTGGATTTTTGTAATTTTTATGGGTTTTTTTGGGGGGTAAATACCCTTAAAAATCAAAAATTCAAAAAATGAAAATACACATGGAGATACCACGGCTTTATACTTACATGCCAAATTTCATGAAAATCGGACCACTTATGTGCAGTAACAGCGATTGAGTGCATCATCAACTTTAAATTTGGCAAATAAAAGTAGGTGTAATCTAGAATCTACCAACACGAAGCAATATTCACTCATGGGCAACCAAACGTGTGGGACGTAGGTTTAATCAAATGTTTAAGTGTAAATAATGTGAACTGCATGGGTTTGTTTTGAAGTCGACGGCTATCCGAAGAGCCGTGGAGGTCAATGCCACTGTTCCGAAAATTCAGCTCTTTACTACACTGAAGCAATGTAAAAACAAAGTAAAAAATGTGCAACGTACTAGAAAATGTCAAATAGCTTTAACGTTACACATAAAACGTTCAATAAATAAATAAATAGTAAATAACAAAACTTAAGTAGGTCGTCATTTCAAGCAATGTATGATGAATGATGAATAATGTATATCTTAAATCAAATATTCAGCATTGGTATTTTATTTTTAGGGGCTTTTGCCCCTACAGGCCATTAGTATACATTAATGAAGCTAGCTGACTGATTGATTGAACATTGAAAATGCAAACAAAAAATCGTCCAGTAAACTTTTATGGAAAAAGTTGAAAAATTCTACCTTGCTGAAAACCCCTTAAAACTTTAAATCTTGAAAAATCCGTTCAGTAGTAGTGGAAGGCCGATTCAAGAACGATGAGGGGTACGAGGGGTACGATCCGTGACGTCATCAGTTGTGACGTAGCTGTGGAGTGCAAAGTCCAAGGTCATCGCTGACGTATGAGTGCAAAGTCCAAGGTCATCGCTGACGTATGAGTGCAAAGTCCAAGGTCATCGCTACGTCATTATTTCTCGCGCGCGCCACGAGTGCAAAGTCCAAGGTCATCGCTACGTCATTATTTCTCGCGCGCGCCACGAGCGCAAAGTCCAAGGTCATCGCTACGTCATTATTTCTCGCGCGCGCCACCACCGTTGCGCCGTTCGCTCGGCTCGAGCGCGCCGGTTCCTACTAGATTCTGCCGCCCTGATACTTCGGAAGAATAAAAAACGGAATAATTCGATATTCGATTGTCGATTTCGATGACCAGTTCCGTCCCAAATCAGAACATTTGACCCAACACCATAACAAGTCCAAACTCATAAAAAATAAAATAATTAAATAAATTGCATTTTTTATACCCTAAGCCTCTTAGCCTCTTTAACATATATATCCTGACAGGCCTTGACAAAAAAAATCAATTTATAACGCTTTAAAACATAATTAACATTTCTTACGGGTAATTTTATCTCCCTCAAACGTCAAGGCCCCCTATTTAAACCCAACTTTAAGCGCCCTAACCCAACTTTAAGCGCCCTATTTAACCTCACATAGCGTCCTTTAGCGGGCATATCCAACCCAATTTCCCGTCATTTCTCGATTTTCAAACTTAAAAAATAAATACAATTAATTTGAACAGTTTGATGTTTTTAATTTACAGATGCATGTTAATGATCGTTACAAGAAAAATCTGGCCTATATAGTTGGGACATGATTTGTGTCCCAACCAAATCTGAGCGATTTTGGTGGGACCAAACCTTAAAGCGCCCTATTTAAACCCAACAACCCTAACTTTAAGCACCCTATTTAACCTCACATAGGGCCCTTGTCATTTCTCAATTTTCAAACCTAACCTAAGGCCCCCTATTTAAACCCAACTTTAAGCGCCCTAACCCAACTTTAAGCGCCCTATTTAACCTCACATAGCGTCCTTTAGCGGGCATATTCAACCCAATTTCCCGTCATTTCTCGATTTTCAAACTTAAAAAATAAATACAATTAATTTGAACAGTTTCCCTATTTAAACCTAACTTTAAGCGCCCTATTCAAACCCAACTTTAAGCGCCCTATTTAACCTCACATAGCGTCCTTTAGCGGGCATATTCAACCTAATATAACCCAATTTCCCGTCATTTCTCGATTTTCAAACTTAAAAAATAAATACAATTAATTTGAACAGTTTGATGTTTTTAATTTACAAATGCATGTTAATGATCGTTACAAGAAAAATCTGGCCTATATAGTTGGGCCCCGATTTGGGTCCCAACCAAATCTCGCACTTTTTACCCATCTTTGTCCACAACTTGAGTAATTACGATGCTCAACTGTTCGTCAAGTTATTGGGATTCGAACAGAACAAGATAGCGGTCTTAGCCACGACTGAAGAACGATATATATCTTTTGAACTCAAAGTAGAGGGTGGAGTAAACTTGAGATTTTTAGACTCCTTCAGATTTATGGCCTCCAGCTTAGAAAGTCTCGCGAAGAACCTGACCAGAGATAAATTCAAACACGTAGCAAAGTTTTTCGAAAACGACAAGTTAGATTTAGTTTTGAGAAAAGGCATCTTTCCCTACGATTTTATGGATAGTATGGAAAAATTCGACTACCCGTCTCTGCCTTCCCAAAAAAATTTTGATAACGAATTGAATAAGACAACTGTTAAAGATGAAGATTACGAGCACGCGCGTAAAGTGTGGAATGAATTTGAGATTAAGAATATGAAGGAATACACGCTTTTGTACAACAAAACCGACACACTGCTATTGGCCGACATAGTTGAAAACTTCCGTGAAGTGTGCATGGACACTTACAAACTCGATCCCGCTTGGTATTTTACGAGTCCCGGTCTGGCTTGGGACGCCATGTTAAAAAAGACCGGTGTTGCTCTCGAGTTATTGACTGATCCCGACATGGAACTTATGATCACCAAGGGCATTCGCGGCGGAATTTCTCAGTGCTCCCACAGATATACTAGAGCCAATAACAGATATTTACCAGATTACGATCCTGAAAAGCCCGAAGAGTATCTCATTTATTTGGATGTAAATAATTTGTACGGATGGGCCATGTCGAAGTATTTACCTCAGAGCGATTTTAATTGGGTGGGTGAAGATGAATTACGAGATATCGAAAGTGATCTGCAAGATGGAAATTGGATCGACAACGAATCTGCATATGGTTTTATATTGGAAGTAGATTTGAAATACCCCAGGAAATTACACGACTCCCACAAAGACCTCCCGTTAGCACCAGAAAACAGATGCCCTCCCGGTTTTAATCAGAGAAAGCTTTTAACGACTTTATACGATAAGGATAAATACGTGGTGCACTACCAAAACCTACAGCTCTACCTGTCATTGGGCATGGAGTTAAAAAAGATCCACAGGGGCATTAAATTCCGCCAATCGGCATGGTTGAAAGAATATATCGATATGAACACCGATATGAGGACAAAAGCGACCAACGAGTTTGAGAAAGATTTTTATAAACTGATGAATAACGCGGTGTTTGGTAAAACGATGGAGAACATACGTAAGCACGTAGACGTACGTCTGGCCACGCACGACAGGCAAATTGACAAACTAGTGGCCAGACCGAACTTTAAATCAGTCACCGTCTTCACAGAGACATTTGCGGCCGTGCATATGGGCAAAACCAGATTATACTTTAATAAACCGATCTACGTAGGCATGTCAATATTAGATATTTCGAAGATAGCCGTTTATGACTTTCATTACAATGTCATGAGAGCGAAATACGGTGATAAAGCCAGAGTTCAGTACACTGACACGGACAGCCTGACTTATAGCGTCAAAACAAAAGATATTTATGAGGATATAAAAAGTATGATCGACCACTTCGATACCAGCGATTACAAAGCGGATAACCCCTATAACATGCCGCGTGTGAATAAAAAAGTAATTGGCAAATGGAAAGACGAACTGGCCGGTGATGTTATGAATGAGTTCGTCGGGTTACGTTCGAAAATGTACGCCTACGACTCTGAGGGGGAGAGGAAGAAGAGGGAGGAGGAGAAGAAGAAGAATAAGAAGAAGGGGGATAAAAAAGAAAAAGGTGAGGGGATTAAAAAAGCTAAGGGGATAAAAAAGAATGTCGTTGACTTTCTGTCGATAAAAGACTATAAAAACTGTTTGTTTGATAAAGAAGTGAGTTATGAGACAATGAACACCATTAGAAGCAAACACCATGATTTATATTCGATCAAACAGCGCAAGATAGCCCTCTCCCCCTCTGATGATAAGAGATATATCTGTGAAGACGGCGTGGAGACTCTTCCCTGGGGCCACTACAATATCCCTATCGAGCATCTGATTAATATCGAAGCGAATGCCGCACTGGACATGGATTAGAAGGTACGAGTTTGTTTATATTTTAAATACTTATACATGACATATTTCGATCATTACTAAAAATATTATTTTTTTTCCTCCTTATAAAGGGGTAACGAATCGTTACCCCCTTTGAATTATCGATTTTATCATGGATAAACTATTTTTTCCTCTTCGAATTGCAAATTTTATAATTGATAAAAAAAATATTTATTAAAAACAAAGATATAAATTCAGTACTAGACTTTGACTAGAAAATATGAGTTTTTTTCTCTAAAAACCTTTAAAATGACTCATTTTTGAACAGTTTTTAGGTGGGACCCAAAATGGGTACCACCCCATTTTAGGACCCCTATCCAACAGAAAGGGTCCTATTTGTTTTGAATTATCGATTTTATCATGGATAAACTATTTTTTCCTCTTCGAATTGCAAATTTTATAATTGATAAAAAAAATATTTATTAAAAACAAAGATATAAATTCAGTACTAGACTTTGACTAGAAAATATGAGTTTTTTTCTCTAAAAACCTTTAAAATGACTCATTTTTGAATAGTTTTTAGTTGGGACCCAATATGGGTCCCACCCCATTTTAGGACCCCCGTCCAACAGAAAGGGTCCTATTTTAGGATTTCCATGTTTCTCTCATAACGTATGACGATAATTATGTTTCGTCATAAAGAAGTTCCCTGTCGAAGGTGGGAACTTTGCCGTAGTGATAGGGCTTTCCACTAATACCCACCGACACTTAAAAAAGAAAAAAATTCATCTTCAAATTCTAAGGTAAGATATATGTTAATTAAAAAAAAATATTTAATGATTTTCTAACCCTTTATATCGTAGAGTTTATTTTTTCAAAAATATATATACATCTCAAAACATTCTAATTAAATTCCTTTCCAAATCGTAAGTGAAGCCGATCTCCGATACAACTACCACGTACGCTGTGGTCCCCTGATCCGCCGCCGGACTGGCGACGGCGTTAGTAAAGTCCAATTTTATTTGAATATCTTTTCTTTTATTATCAGTGGAGAACGGGTAGTGATGCGTGTCGACTACCAACAACGGATACTTGTCTACAAGATCGACATCGTTTAAATAAACATCTTCATCTCCGAATAACACCTGCCTGATTGAGCAATAACTCCCGTATAAAATACTATAATGTTTATTATTTATCGCCAAATTTTGCTCCTCCTTCGGATACCGTTGTCCGTTGATTATAACGTGGTAGTTTTTTATGTTTACAGCGTTGAATCGGCTCGGATCCTTCTCTTGATTGTTTTTACGGCTGGTCTGTAAACCTATGATTATAAACAGCGGGTTGGATATATTCCGGTACAAGTTGGATATGTCGAAACTATATGAAGACCCCGACACAAAGTTTTTTTCTATGCACTGCCACTGGTAATACCTGTATGTCAAATCGCCCTTATCACTCAATCGTCTTAGTCCTTGTATGAGTGGTAATTTTTTTATTCCTTCATAATCGACTAAGGGTACTTTTAACACGAAACTCGTGATTTTTATCTTCGCCTCGGCCGCCGTTTTTTCGTTAGCGCCAGTACCCTCCTTCCAACGGTATATCGCGTCATCATCTTCGTTTCTTGTAAAAATTATTTCAAAACCTCCTTTGAATATCGGATATCTCAGAGCGTCGAAAAACCCAAGACCCAGATGTGACAACGGGCCATAAGCTTCGAACCCATCCACCCCTTTTTCGAATTTAGATTTGAATCCCATCGTATAATGAGTGCTCTCACCCGATTTACTATAAGTTGTTAGAGCTTTAATTGTACTTGTGATACCGACTTCATCAACACAGTCTATCAATTGATTGTGTTTTTTTAATTCGATTCTCTTAAACAAAAATGCCGGGAAATTATCGATCAACTTGATAGGATCCGCCGCGTCGTACTTCGTATCATCCGCTTTTTTCACTACTTCCCCCTGTATGTGATAAAATATCCTCCTGTCATAAAACGCGTCTCCATGGTCAAAATAGAATGTCATAAACTTATTCGGTGAATTGAAATTTAAATCGGTCACCGGTTGGACGGTATTGAATTCGCACCGCTCTATCTTATCAGACGCTTCCTCGTAATACTTTTCCATATCTATATTTAGATTTTAAGTTTTTAGTTTCGAATAAAAAAAATAAAAACACGATTTAAACTTAATAAAAAATATACTTTTAAAATTGTCGGATAAATAAAATATTCATCTCCTACTGAACATGCGCATATATTTCTTCCTATCCGATGCCAAACCTAATTTATTCACATGAACCTTAAAATCCGCACCATTCGACAATTCACCACCTTTAACATTATTTTCCTTTAACGCTGACAAACATCGTCTTATGTGTTTAGCACCTTCCGGCCGAGTGATCAGTTTTTCGATCTCGTTATTTATAAACTTGACGATCCCGATTTTTTCGTTATTAAAATTATTATTTCCCGCTTCCTCCTCGGCTTGTATAAACTTTATTCTCTCCGACAACTCGTCATAATCGTCTATATATTTATATTCCACGGGGTCGTTCGTATCAACGAGTAGACCTTTGCCGGACGAAGACGGCTTTTGTTTGAGTTCTTTCCATATGTCACTTATTAAATTCTTCCATTTCCAACCACCGCTCGCCTTGGGTCTGGGTGAGGTGGGATCGTTGTTATGATGTAGAGCGTGTGTTTTGATTAAAATATCTTTATATTTTTCAAAGTCCTGAGAAGTGAACGCGCCTATACTTATGAGTCTCTCCTTCGGTGTCGTACCGACCGCGGCTGTGGATTGTACACCGTGGATCTCCGCTCTGGTCAAGAGTGACCACAGTCCCTCGGTACCTACGTATCTGTCCATAGTTCTCTCCAGTATGATATCGTTGTTTTCGATGGATATGGTTTGCGATCCGATCGCGAGTTTGCTATTCGCGAAATCGTAATAAACGCCGAAACTCATATCGTTACAGTTCGAGAGGTATTCCTTTGCGATATCACCAATTTCCTCGTTTTCGGTGAATTCGCGGATAGAACGATTCTGTAATTCCTGCGAAGTTTGCGCCGGTGATAAAACTGTAGACGCATCGAATACGTCTGGGTTTTCGATTGGAGTTATCGTTTCGTCCGCTTTATCTACCGGTCTACCAAGTGTTTTGTCCACTTTACCTACAGGTCTACCGGGTGTGCTCGACGTTCTAGGTCTGAACTGTCCGACAGTGGGGATGGGTCTTCTCAAAATGACACGGGGTTTTTTCTCTGTCTTTAAAGTTTCCGTCTGTTCTTTTATAGCTTTAACTACGGGTTCGTGTTGCTTCTCTTGTTCGCGCACCTTTTCCACTTCCGCTCTTCTAGACGTGTCGAATTCACTCTTTAATCGATCTTCCAATTTATCCAACCTCTTAGCCTCCGCGACGGTAATCGGTTTGTTTTCACGGTGAGGAGGAGGCGCTAACAATTGTTCTTTCGGTTTGGCATTTACTAACACAGGGTGTGAACTGAAAAGCTTTCTCCTTTCCTCAGCTTCGCGTATCTGATTTTTCTTACTGTCTTCTATCCATTTTTCTTGTACCTTTTCATATTTTTTAGCCATTCGTACGTCGGCATCGTCCGGCCACATCTTATCGGCCACCTTCTGTTTTTTCACCAGCGTGCCGATGATCTCATTATCATCGCTTTTCCTCTTCATTATATTATCTATATATAGGTTTCGGGTTCAGAGTTTCGCTTTTCAAAAATAAAGAAAAAAATAAATTTGAATAAAAATCTAAAAACGATGCATACACGTTGTTTTTATAAAATATAACGTTTACAAATCGATTATTAAAAACGATGCATATACTTTGTTTTTAAAAATAAAACGATTCATATACATTGATCTTAGAAAATAACGTTTACGAATCGTTTATTAAAAACGATGCATATACTTTGTTTTTAAAAATAAAACGATTCATATACATTGATCTTAGAAAATAACGTTTACGAATCGATTATTAAGAACGATGCATACACATCGATTATCGTTCGATAACATCGTTTAACTCGTCTTTTAACTTGAACATGTATTTTCCGTTGTGCGCTTTCTTAGCGGTGTTTATTGTCAAAAATCCGAACGGTTCGCTCCAACACTTTTGACACATCTTTTCGAATTCATCAATCGTCATGTCCGATCCTACGAAATCGTCATAAATACGTTTCGTGTAGTGTTTGTTTTGTTTGAAGACGCATAGCAGGTTGACGTTGTTCCGTATCACTTGCATGTCGACTTTACCGTAGCTCTGACTGAGGTAGACGCAGGACAGTTTTTTATGTCTACCTCTGATGAAGTAGTCTTTTATCGCTTCTTGTTTTTCCATCAAACAGTCGTCGAACACCACGAGGGAGTTTTTCTTGCACTCGTCCAGTGGAGGTAAATCTTCGCAATTGTTAAAAAAGTATGCTATCTTCTTATTCAACTTGTTTTCAGCATCTATGTACTTTTCGCGTAATTCTACATAAGCCGGCTGTTCTATAGACTTACTGAACACATATAAATTTCTAAACACGAGACCGCGCGGATTATAAATAAAATTCAACAACAAATTTGTTTTTCCGCAGCCCGAGGAGCCTACTATCAGACAACGTAATGGTTGGGGTAGAAGGTTATCTTCGATCTTCTCTTCGTAATACGGGACGATATCCATCACTCTCTATGAGGAAAAAAATAATGCACCGGTTAAGAAAAGAAAAAAAATAAATTACGAGAAATAAGAATTTATTAGGATGGGAAAATGTTTACTATTTATTTCACCACAACATCACTTCCGACAATGTTTTTTTAACGAGGTTAATCAGGTCGAAATCGTCATCGTGAATTTTTATACATTTGCTTTTACGGTTATAATCGTATTTCACATCCTCTTTAACTATTTCTCTCAACACCTTTTTAGTTAAAATCTCATCGTCGATAGTTATGTATTCAATTTCAAAACATAGATCGTATCCACCCAATTCGTTGACGGCTTTGTCAAAAACACGTTTTTGCGTGTCTACGAATTTATATTCATTTTCACGATCCGTCCTCTTTAGAACACCGAACATTTGTTGGATCTGCGCGTTATTTATCAAAGTCTTGAACACTTTATTTTCCGATTCCAAACTAGTGACGCGGTACTGATGTTTCCTAAGCTTCGGTAAAAGTTTCTCGAAAATCCAATCTTTAAATTCGTTCATGTCATTTTTTCTCGCTACCAACAAACAACAAACACCGGGGTCATCGATGTAGACGGTTTTGGGTTGCACTTTTGTAGGAGATTTCGCGGTATCGTATTGTTTTATCTCCGAATAGGTGGTTTTATACTTCTCATCGACATGATCGTTTACCGCTTTTCCCGGTCTGACATAACCCAATATTTCCGCGATGGTATTTGCGTGAAACCAAGGTTTTCTATCACCGTCGAATATAATGTAAATATCGTGATTTTCATACGTAAACTTGTTATTTTTTATATCAATCGTGTTAACCATTTTACCCCCACTAATATATAGAAATGTATCTCGTCGAGTCATGTTTTTTTTATGATCAATTTAAAAAATATATTTGACGATTGCGTTAAACGTTTTTTGTTTCAATTATAAATTAGTCCCAATTTGGGATGCGTTAATGAATTATTTATAACAGCCCTAAAAGAGGAAGTGTTGAGTCCTAAATTAGGATAGCTTGGTATTAGAAATAACGGTCCTAAATTGGGATGTGTTAAGTCCTAAAACAGGGTGGGACACGGTTTGTGTCCCAACCCTTTTCGAGGAATAAAAGCTCAGTAAGGCTTATATTACAAAACCACGGGTCTAAAAATAAACAATTACCTGTAGTTTTAAGGGGTCTATATTTTTAAGTGTTTTTTTTTAATAATCAAAACTCCGTCTTTTGCAGTTCCCTCTCGTAAAAACCACCGATCACTTCTTCACCGTCTAGAGCCTCGATTTTGTACGTGACGGGTTTGGTGTTTAAAACTTGCGCGATCACAAAAATTTCGCTAGTCCAGTTTTGTTTATATTTATTTCTAAATACGACTTTACTCGCTGTTATACGGACTCTGTCTCCGACGTCGAATTTCGGTTTTTTACGCGGCACTTCACTTTCGAGCTCCTGATACATTTTCAACAGATCGGACTCGTTGCTCTTATTGACATCGGCCGGACGCATTTTTATCGTGCTGTGGTAATCGTGTTTGTTGTATTCGTCGGTGAGCTCTTGTAAGACGTCGTACCATTTGTGCGAGTTTCTCACTTGGAATTTGACTCTGAATTTATCGTTTAACGTCCTGTGGTATCTCTCGATTATCGCCGACTTTTCCTCGCTCTCCGTATGGTACATTTTTATGCCGTGTTTTTTGAGCATGTCGTTAAAAGGTTTATTTTTAAACTCTGTCCCCTTATCCGTGTGCAGCAGTTCGGGCGTAGTGTGACCGTCCTTTTTCGCTCTCTCTATTATCCTCTCAAAAGCGGCCGTCACTACTGCGCCGTCTTTTTTCTTCAACGGTTCGGACCAGACGAATTTGCTAAAACAGTCTATCACGTTTAAGATGTATTTGTACCAGTTGTTCTCTTTGGCGAATTGTTTCATGATGAGCAGATCCGCGGCCCACAGATTATCCAGACCTTTCATGATTATCCTGCGTTTTATAAATTTTTTCACTACCGGTTTGTGCAGTTCTTTCGCCTCCACCACTTCGGGCGGCTCTTTGATAAACGAATTTTTAACGCTACCGCAGACCGCGCAATCGGAACTCGCCAACCATCTTTTATTTTTCGTTTTCACAATTTTCATGTTCTCTGACGCGGTCTGTGTTTTACACGTGCGACAGTAAGAATTCATCTCCTATATTAATGAAATTAAATTTTCGTTCGATGGAAAAAAATATCAATCATTTGGCAAGTTTTAATTTTTTATATGAATTCAAAATATTAATTTTTATACATAGATAATGGGGAATCACAAGAGGAAAATAAATTTGACCAAAGGTCAACTGAATAAGCTGCGGATAGCTCATAAGAAGCTTAAACGCGCAGTGCTTACTTTAACAAAAGATCAATTAAAAAATGGTAATACCGAAGTGTCACTCGATGGTGATCAAAACAAACAAGTGGAAAAAGCGTTGAAAAACAATAGAGGGACACGGTTGATTTTTGATTATTCACAGTTGAAGGAAATGATCGATGGAGGTCTTCTGAAGGAAGTTTTAGAACTGGCTGAAAACAATATTCCGTATTTTAAGAAATTCGCCTCACCTCTGATAAAGAATAAAGTGGCGCCTGTGTTGAAGAATGATTTCGTGCCGTGGTTGAAAAATTTAATAGACAATGAACTGGACGAATTGATTAATAAAGATAAAACCGGAGCCGGTCTGGAGAAACGTGTAAGCAGAAAATTGCATAAGACTCTTAAAGATATTAGAGAGGATAAAAAAAACTAGTTCCGCTGACCATGTCCGAACTGGAGACATGGGCCAACAAGTTGAAAATCAACAATTTCCGTGGTGTTTTTATGCGAGAGTGTTTACCCGACAAGCCGCGCAAAAACGAGTGTGCTATTATTAATCTAGGTGATCTGGAGTCGGGCGGCACGCATTGGACTTGTTATACGAAAAAAGGTAATTATGTCATATATTTCGATTCGTTCGGTGAGGCGCCTCCACCTTTAGAATTGGAGAAATATCTAAATATGACTAAAGGTATTTTTTATAATCATATGAGATATCAAAATTATGACGATCCACCTATATGCGGTCATTTATGTTTGGAGGTATTGCGACGTTTTTCCAGAGGACAGGATTTCAATACGATAGAACGTGCTTTACAAAACGATAAATACACATTTTTGAGATGGTTCGAATAATTTTATTTTTTTTTCTCCCTCGCTCTTAATAAATAATCTTAACCGCAATTTAAAAAAGTATATATAGAGAAATGGTGTATTTCAGATTGACGGGTCAGAGTCCGCATTTGCAATTGAAGCTCGAAAACCCCATACACTTGAAAGAGGACGTGCGTTATTATCTAGCGCTCACGGGGTTTTCATTTCATAACTATTTTTATAACTTGAACGAGGAGGCTTCAATTACTTTTGCTGTGGGGGAGGGTCATCCTACACTAACTTTTGATGTGGAGTTTTGGGATTTGAAAACTATGCAGAGAGAAATCAGGGAATTCATGAGGATTAATAAGTTTACACCGGCGATAGATGTGGAAAAGTTTAAGATTTTTCGAGACCCACAGTCTAAGATATGTATCAAATCTCCAGTCAAGTTCCATATAAACAACGAGCTGCGACGGTTTCTCGGATTCGATGAATTGAAAAAAGATGAAACCTTATTCGAATTACAGTTTACAGCGAACAAGATTTTATCAATATATGAGGAGGAAAGTAAATTACAAATCAGACCGTTCCACATGATCGAAGTGCATTGCGATTTAGTCGAACATTCGTATGTCAATCACGCGGAGCATCGGCACAGACACGATTTCTCCTCGTTGTTGTATCACTCGAGTCCGCGAGAACACAGAGATAAAATTTACGAGAAACCGTCCGTTTTAAATTACATACCGCTCAAACCTAACACGCAGACGATAAGAGAAATCAACATTTATCTGACGGATGAAAACTACGTTCCCCTGCAAAACGCTCTGCCCGATTATATCATTTATTTAAAACTAATCGATGAGTCGGAATTAAATATGAATTAGTTTTCGTCAAAAGCGATGATTTATTACATCTTTTGAAACGCTCTCAATTTTTTATTCGACTATGAAAATATATTTTTATATATAGACGGAAGAAAGATGGAAATGGAAAAGGATTATTATAAAGATATCCTCGACGAAGTGAATGGTAATTCTTTCGCGAAGATAAGTGATTTAGAAATCGATAAAAAATATTTGGTCAATAGCATAGAAAGAATTCATTATGCTTATGGTCTTAGAGTTTTGGTTACATGTGATGATGTGCGGTTTCAACTACCCGAGAGTTGGAACGAGAGAATGACTACGAAAAATATAAACGCGCTATTGAAATCGGACCAACCGTTGTATGTGGTGTACCATGGAAAGATCCCATTGTTGAATGATAAGTTTAAACACGATATCAAGTTTGTGAGAGATTGAATATTCGTTATTATTATTTGATTATACTTGTTATTTTATTTATGATTTAATTTTTTTTCTCGTTCCTGAAATGTATTTTTGCACAACAGCTTAATAATTTATGTAGTGCGAATATAAGCGAATGTAATATATAGGTAACAAAAATGGAGTCTGTCACTTTTAAATATTTCAAATTGTCAGAGTTCGCCTCACCACCCGTCAGAGGTTCACCGGACGCGGCCGGTTGCGATTTGAAAAGCGCTTATGACTATGTAGTACCCGGTCGCGGTAAACAGTTGATAAAGACGGACTTGTCTTTTCAATTTCCCCGCGGATGTTACGGTAGAGTAGCACCTCGAAGTGGCTTAGCTGCTAAGCATTTCATTGACGTGGGCGCCGGCGTGATAGACTTTGATTATACAGGCGATTTGCGTGTGTTGTTGTTTAACCATTCGGATGATGATTTCATCGTTAAAAGAGGTGATCGAATCGCTCAGTTAATATTGGAGGTTTATAGAAACGATGTGCCGGTAGACGGTGGAATCGATATGCGGAATACGGAACGCGGAAGTAATGGATTCGGTTCGACCGGTGTGTAATGAATTTTTAATTACATACGATGATTTTAATTATTTAATTTATTTTTTATTTTTTTATTTTTTTTACGTCTGAAATATATTTCTGCAAATCGGTTTAATAAAAAACTCGGTTGGAATTTAAATGATATACTATATAGATGAATAAAATGGAGTCTCATAACATGATTATTACTCTGGAAGGAAATATCGGTGCGGGTAAAACTACTTTTGCCACAGGCTTGTTTGATCGGTTTAAAAACCTAGGGTTTAAAACCGTACACATACAAGAGCCAGTCGGCGCATGGCGGGATTTTCACGGTACGAATTTATTAGACCTCTTGTATAAAGATATCGAGAGATGGGCCTTCACTTTTCAAGCTAACGCGTTAATGTATATGACGGAGTGCGATAAGAGAGCCGTTGAATATGCGAAGAAAGGTTATATCGTTATTAAAGAAAGATCAGCGTTCACTGTGAAACATGTTTTTAATGAGCATTATAAAAAGTATATGACGCCCGCCGAGATACAAATTTTAACTGACCTTAGTAATTCGTATATCGATCCGCGTAAGACTGCATTTGATGAGGGCGGTGTTAAAGATATTACCTTGTACTTGCGGACGAATCCAACAACATGTTTTGAACGTAAGTTAATAAGAAGGCGTCCGGAAGAAGTGGGTAAAAAGAACCTTGTGGATGAAGAGTATTTAAAAGAATTGCATGCGATTCACGAGGCTGCTATTTCCAAGTCGATCGGGGAGGTTATTACAGCTGATGGAACTAAATTTGACCCCAATGATCCGAAGTCAGTTAGAATTTTAGGGAGTGACGAGTTTGTGTTTGATGCTTTAATGGACATTGGTGAGTTGGATGTTTTGGATAATATCGGTGATACTATAGGAATTAAAGTTAATCTAGAGGATTGTTGGACGTTTGAGGGAGATAAAATTACCCGTAAGAAATGTTAATTATGTTTTAAAGCGTTATAAATTGATTTTTTTGTCAAGTTCTGTTAGGACATATATGTTAAAGAGGCTAAGAGGCTTAGGGTATAAAAAATGCAATTTATTTAATTATTTTATTTTTTATAAGTTTGGACTTGTTATGGTGTTGGGTCAAATGTTCTGATTTGGGATGGAACTGGTCATCGAAATCGACAATCGAATATCGAATTATTCCGTTTTTTATTCTTCCGAAGTATCAGGGCGGCAGAATCTAGTAGGAACCGGCGCGCTCGAGCCGAGCGAACGGCGCAACGGTGGTGGCGCGCGCGAGAAATAATGACGTAGCGATGACCTTGGACTTTGCGCTCGTGGCGCGCGCGAGAAATAATGACGTAGCGATGACCTTGGACTTTGCACTCGTGGCGCGCGCGAGAAATAATGACGTAGCGATGACCTTGGACTTTGCGCTCATACGTCAGCGATGACCTTGGACTTTGCACTCATACGTCAGCGATGACCTTGGACTTTGCACTCATACGTCAGCGATGACCTTGGACTTTGCACTCCACAGCTACGTCACAACTGATGACGTCACGGATCGTACCCCTCGTACCCCTCATCGTTCTTGAATCGGCCTTCCACTACTACTCCGTTCTTAGCTATGCTGATGACCATGCAAAATTTCAAGGTTTTAGGTCAAGTAGTTTGGGCTGTGTAATTACTTGTAAGTGGTATTCGACAAATATACAGGGTGTCCGGAAATTATGGTAAAATATTTTAGTATATGATAGTAGTGGTAAAAATAATAAAAAAGTTCATATAAACATAGGTCCTAAAGTGCTTCGTTTTCCGTCTGTGTGTCTTGTGATTTATACATACTTACTCATATCTCACGAACCTCTCAACTTATAAACTTCAAACTTGGTATGTGGGTGACCACTGTTAATAACTATTTTTTAACTATTTTTGCAAGAAGTATCATTTGAAAATGGCGACTGTTTTTTGTTTTCAAAGGTAAGTATCTTAAAAATCGTAAATTTCCGAAAAATTGTACAAGAAATAAATAAGTTGCAAAATTTAATCCAATTAACGCTGATATTAAGATTATAATGATCGGGCGACGAGTAATGGAGAAATTTTGAATTTTCCGAATAAAAACATGAAAATTTCAGATAGGATGTCCTAAAGAACTATTTTTTATTCAGAAAAGTAAATTTTTTTATACTTCTTTCAAAAATAGTTCTTAATAGTGGTCATTCATATACCAAGTATGAAGTTTGTACATTTAGAGGTTCGTGAGATATGACTAAATATGTAAAAATCACAAACAGACACACAAATGGAAAACGAAGCACTTTAGGACCTATGTTTACATGAACTTTTTTTCTTATTCCTACCTCTACTATCATTTACTAAAATTTTTACCATAATTTCCGGACACCCTGTATAGTAGATAAAAAGGTAGGGGCTCCATAGAGTTTTAGAGTAAAAAAAGTACAAGAGAAACTTACCGTCGAATTTGTAGTTCGAAAAAAATTGATAAGTAAGTTTGAGATATATTTTGTAAAAAAAATAGCTATTTAGATCTTTTGTCATATTCATAATTTCAATAAAATAATTAACATGACTTAAGAAAGGCCACACTAATACTACTGTTCATTCATTCATTTCATTTTCATTCTTTGGTGAGCCAGGTACCTCATGGAGGACGTTACCCTGAATATGAGTGAAGGATGAGTGTGATGATCGTGATGATAGTGGCACGATCTTGTAGCCTTGTTACTGACTGATTAAATGTGGATACTTTTTACTTTCTCCCCCTAAACACAATAAATTGAGTAAGTTTTGTTTTCGGTAAAGTTTTCGAGTTTGAGTTGTAATTGGCGTGTGCGTCAGTGCGTATCACAGAGAACGTAAATACGTTATCTGTGCGTACAGATGTACAGACATCTAAACGTTATCTGTGGCCGTGTGAAAACGCTCGCGAAAAAACAATCTCCTAGTGTCATCAGACTTATTCATAAGCAATTTGAGGAAACATCCCAAGAGAAATAGGAAAACACTTTTAACAAAAGGTATTGCATTGTTAAATGTGAGTAGTCTCAATTCATGTAATTCATATGTGTCAATGATGGGTCGGATTTTAAATATTTGAGTTTAAATTTATTTTTAATTAAAGTTTTTTTGTATCACAGTTTAGTTTATAGTAAATTAATTTGTATTCTCAAATCTTAATGAATTAAATGTAATGATAATCTTGAGTCATCACAATATAAGTAGCATAAACAACAGTTAAAAAATTACAATAACAAATAAGTTAGTAACGTAAATCAGCAATTTAATTTGCCTTTGAGTCCTATAATTAATTACCAATAGTACTTGGGAAAGATATTTGTCATTAGTATTTTTCTGATTATTAATTTCGCACGTGTTGTTTCTATCATTGAAAAGTATGTCTGGACCACTGTGCGGCGCCCTGGGTGCGGCGCGCAGCGTGGCGAGGAAATTTCTCCCTGGCCGGCTGAGTCGGCCGGCCAGCCGGCCAGCCGGCCAGAGCGCTCAGCGTGGCAACGCTGCTTGGCCGGTTTGACTAGCAGCGCCATCTATGATCTGGCCGGTTTTTTAACCAAAACATGATTACAAATATTAACATTGCGTGGCGCTTCTGTTCCTGTTTATTTTTCTATGCTAAAATGTACTGTACTACGCGGTGCTGCCAGCTCTGCAGTTGTCACTAGACTGATCGAAAATGAAAAAATCATCCCCTCCACAGATTTTGTCCGCGCTGCCTGACGGACAAAGTCCGCTAGTGGATGGCGAGCGATCAGACGGACCTGCGGTCCGCCCAAACTTTCTCTGATTTTGTCCGCGCTGCCTCACGGACAAAATCCGCTCGTGGATGGCGGGCTGTATTTGTGCGATTCATTGGTTGGTTGGTTGGCTGGTTGCTTGCTTGCTTGGTTGCACAGTTAGGATTTCTTTCTAAGTCCGGAAATATCTAATTTCTGACTCTTAAACGTGCTCTTTGCAGGTTACTTGGCCAATGAATCTACTATATATTTGTCAAATACCACTCACCTTTCATCGCAAAGCCCTAACTACTTGACCTAGAACCTTGAAACTTTGCATGAACGTTCCTCTCAGAACACAGACATCCACTAAGAACGGATTCTTAAAAATTCCCTCAGGACTACACCCAATGATTCATAAAATTTTCAATGTTAAAATATAGGGAAGCTCGTGTAATTGTCATGGCAACCTTAACATTAAATCATGATTCCAAGGAAGTTTTCTGATGTTTTTTCACGGGTAAAACCGTGTTGATCAGCTAGTATGTAATAATATGAATTTTAAAAGTCGAAAATATTCTAGATGAGAATTGTGGTTGTCATACTAGCAACCGAAATATCAACGAAAATGTAAACAAATAAACTAATCATAGCAGCTGTTTTAAACTACATCTAAGAAAATTGCCACGTATTGAAGAAAGATTACATAGAGTAATGAAAAAAGATATTTATAAATATTATGACACTAAAATATGTTATAGCAATTGAACCATCTGGTAAATATTAAGTAATACCAAGCAAAACTCGTCCACCATCTACTGTGGATAAAAAAACAATAAACACATAAAAATGGCAAAAAAGACAAGAAAGACATTTTCTCAAATAACTCATTGACACATTTGACTTTGTGACAAAAATTAATTTATACGCGAGAACTACCTACTTAAATTTAATTTTAAGATACCCGACCATATTAATCCAAATATGATAGATAATTTTAATTATGAAATATATTTACCTTACCCTTTATGAAAATAAATTTAAGTTTAGGAAAATGAGTAGATTTGGAGACTTATGAAAAGGTGACGTTGTTCAATGTTTTTTGTAGGGTTGTTCAATGTTTTTTAATAGAACATGTGATGAATACAACTAGTTTTATAGGTTTCATGCCATTATTAAGATCCCTTTAGTACCTCAATAAACGGACTTGATAATGTCACGACATTAAACTGCCAGCCATAAATTACAAGCTTTATTTGATCTTACTTGTTTCTTACTTACTTGTAGGCTTCCACGCCACAAGTACTTGATTTTTGTTTAGTTTTTGATCGTCCTTGTTCAAGCCCCTATGAACAATAATCATAAATCTTAAGTCAAATGGCAATCGGACTCAGTTTCGATAGTATAGCTCTGAATAGCCGTATTGGCGGGTGATTGTTTGCACTGTTGAAGGGGTCCCTCCAGTAACGTTGTAAGCGACATTGAGTAAACTTTTCAGGAAATGGAAAAAACATATAATTGGAAATGTAATGATGTAAATATGTTTTATTTGTTATATGCAATTATAATATCATAAAACTAGCCTAACTATAAAGTATTACAATATTATCGCACGTAATAAAAAAGTTATTGCAAAAAAGTGATTTTAAAATTGCAATGACGTTGTAAGTGACAATCGTTTGCAACGGTGTTGCCGACTTTGCCGCTTGCAACGTTATTGCATGGAAAAACAAACATTGTATATGTAATAAAAAAATATTATTACAATATAAAAATACGTATATATATATATATATATATATAAAGTTACACTCATTAAAGTATTAGTTTAACTAAAATAAATATTTAAACGCTAATATTTCGTAACAATAAAATTTTAAGTTGCACAGAAAATCGTTGCACTTGGCAGATACAACGTTGTTGCACGTACCTCATGTGGTTGTTGTTTCCCGGGTACTGGTTTCTTCTTTTCATTAATGTAGGGTTCCCCAGCATTTCTTCTTTGCTTCCTAACATTTCTGGCCCAACTTTCGAAATTAACCGGGAGTTTTTTACTCCGATTTAGCCGAATAACATCGGACGGTGACAGAACGGTGCGCGGTGATGTTGCCATTTTTGGCGGTTACAACGTTACTGCAACTGCGGGACCAACAGCGCTTGGTTTCCAACCTGTGGTAGTGCTGCCAACACAAGAGATATCAACGAAAAAATACCCTGCATGGATGCAGGATTTCGTTTACAACCTTACTGCATAGAAATCTCAATTTTGAAAAATTTTTCGTTTACAACGTTACTGGCGGGACCCCTTCTGTTGTCGAAATTACTGTGTAGCATCTGTAATGTTTAGGTAATAAAAATCACATGGTCATATGTTTGTAAAGGTACTTTACATAAGAAAATATTTTGCTCAATCACACGTGCGACTAAAGAAAAATGCATGTGAGGCCAACTCAATTGATGAAATACAACTACTAAAGATTCCATAGAGAATTTCATTTTGCCAAGGAGGTTATAATAGCATTCAACATTATTTTCGTTTGCACCATTTTTAACTCACTTATGTCTGTAGGCCCGAGGAAATTAAATGAATGAATAGATAAGTTTGATGTTTTTATTTTAGTCATATTTATAGGAATATTTGGGGACCGAGCTTCGCTCGGGGGAAAGCAGTAACATTTTCAAATATATGTGTTCATATTGCTCCAAAACTATTAAATTAGCTTTGTAATTTTAATCAACTGAGGTTTAAATTTTGTTCAGTTATTGAATTTATTCTGTCTATGTTCTCTAATCGATGCTCTCACTGCTTGTTTCAGTGGCCAAGAGTTGTGAAGCACGTTGGTGTATATCTCAACGGTGTCTTCATAAATTGCTCGACACTGCCACTCGTTAACAGATTACAATATCACAGAAAATTCAAATTATGTTATTTTACTCTACAAATAATTATAATAAATTTTCTGAGAACCTAAATTTTGAAGAACAAACTGAAGTTTGAGGTGGATTGAGTTGAATAATATCACGTTCTTTCTATTATGAACCCTGTCCTCATAAAATAAACCTGTTCTTTGTAGATTTTTGAGAATTAGCTCATCTCTATTTCATAAATTGTATTTGCAAACTTTAAAAAACATTAAACTGATGATTTAAATTTAGTAAATCTAAAGCATAAAATCACCTTTATGTAAACAAATACATCTTTTTGCTTTGATATTATTTATTTCTAATTAACCTAAGTCACAGCTGTTTGCCTGTTTGGGATTTTTAAATGGGGATAATACCCCATGAGCAATCTGTACTAAATTTTATTATTTCTGTTCTTTTCCACTCTACTCCAAGTCAAGTGGCTTGATGATGAACAGCTGGGTGATTCTTTTGTTTACTTTTTCATTGTTATTGACAACACATATGACCCCATGTTAAAAATTATCAACTTAAATTTCATTTTTCTAAAAAGTTTTGCGTTTCTACAGCAAATTCAACCACGTAGGTGAACTTAAAAATAAAAACTACACATAAGTGCAAAATTTCATTGAAATCGTTAGAGCTGTTTTCGAGATAGGATTTATAAATATATATACAAGAATTGCTCATTTAAAGTAATAGGATACTAGCAGTTGCCCGTGGCTTCGCTCACGATATGAATTACAGCTGATCTTATCTCTGCTCTTTGAACTGTCAAATCTCAGTATCCACAGCTGCTTACATTTCAGTATTTGAATGTTTATATTCCTTTAAAATGTAAACATTGAAACTGAGGACGTTCACGGGGCTTAGCCCGAAGGGATTTTAAGGAAGTGAATAGGCCTATATGTTTCCCAGGTTCAAGATCTACCTCTGTGTGAAATTTCAACCCAGTTGGTTCAGTATTTTTCGAGTTCACCTGTCCCATACATACATACATACATATATACATACATACATACATACATACAGAAACCAACTCTTCTTTATAACACCACAGATAGATAGACAATTCTAATATAGTTGGTCGTTTGAGATTCGAGTTACTCAGAATTACCGACAAAGAACGGAATATACTCCCCTCAACAAAAGTCAGCATGATGCGACAGAATAATTGAATGGGCCTAACAAGATAAATGGAAACAAGTTAGTTACCACACTAACGTTGAATAAGGAGGACAAAAACATTAAATTATTTGGAATGAATTTTTAACATAAGAAAATATTTACAGATCTCCTTTATTCAAGGAAGCATAAATGTGGATATTCGTTCTCAAACATGAACGAATAATTGGCAATAGGTTGCCAAAACAAGAAGAGCGGCTCATGCTTTGCACAATTATGCTGCAGACAATTTTATTTCGTAAGAAAATTCTCGCTGAAATATTGCAGCGCATCCATTTGTAGTGTAAATGAAACTAAATGTAAAGAAAGCTTTGGCAGTTCGACCAAAACATGTTTTTCACCACACTACGACGAAATCACCTATTTTACAAACGTCAAAAGCGGACCGAAACACAGTGTTTGCCGCCACAGGACCGAAAACGTTGGGGGCCCTAGGGCCGAAAGTCAGCTGATCGTTTATTTGCTTGAAACAACGTCAGAAGATCACATAATTATTCGGCATTCAATAGGTTCCAAAGACAGGATAGTTGCGATCATATGATTTTCATAGCTGTTGTTCGTTTGAATCATGATCATGCGGGACTAAATTGACTCTGTTACTCAGTCAACTTGCATTTAAAAAAATGCATTTAAACTTAAATACACATTTAGCGGCTCACAAAAACAGGCGATGAAAAAAGGTCTTACATTACGATCTGTAAATACTGCCAAAGCATCCATCAGTTCTTCAATTGTTATTACAAAAATCCATAGGGAAATGTCTTACATTAATCAATAGCTCTAACATCAATCCACTGATATAGGGTATTTTACGGTGGGCTGAAATATGAGTGTAAAATGGATAACAGGAAGGATTTATTACTGGCAAAGACAAGCTGATTAGTTTTCGTAAAAATATTGCAGGATTGTTAACAGTTAACAGCCTGCAATATTTAGCTACTGCCCGTGAACACCAGAGTATTAAACATTGCTTTTGGAGTAATGCAGGCTGTGTTACATAGCGAGGTGCCGAAGCCGTACTGTGTGAAGTAAATGTAATACGATTTTTATGAATATAAATTTTGTTAAAGTAACATTTTAATGATATCCAGTAAAGGACTGATTTATTAGCAAACACTAAAAATGCAAGAAAAATTATTGTTTACAATATTATAAACCCCACTTTATATTGACTTAAAGCAAATCACTTCCAGTTAATATTCACTAAAAGTTTTAATTTACTTCCTAACATATCTCTCCTTTACACCACCCTGCTCCTTCCCCAAAAATGCGATTTTTTTAGCCCACAAAATTTTCTTCCAAATATTTTATTTTTTATGTATTGGCACTAAATCATAATTAAGATAAAATATTCAGGAAAGATATTCAAAAAAAGGTATTATCAGCGCCACCATAATATGTAGGGATTGTTTTGTACTATAATTAATCTTTTCAAAAAGTATTCACTTTCGCTCCCTCTTCCATCAATCAGCTGTTTAGTCCGTTCAAGATGAAAACCAAATGGTAAATATAAATATTTATATTTATTAGCTCTGACATCAAACCGATTTCACAGTAAACAAATTCAAAATTTTGGTTTATCAAGTTCAAAGCAGATTCCTCAAAACATTTTAATTTAAGCCTGCGTTTTACACTAAATTCATGTTTTATTGTGATCTGTTGTAGCCTTTACACGCCAATAATACGACCTACGTCTTTATGTACGCATTATGTGCAATTACCCGCTTAAATGTGTTGTGTTTATTATGATTATAGGTTATCACGGCTGAACTTGAAACTTTTCGGATAAATAGTACAAGATCGAAACCAAGTACATTAATTTATTTTCAAAATGGAAACAAGTAGCAAACCACGCAAGATTTCGTTTCAAGACGATACACTTGAAAGTAGTGAAGATGATAAACCTCTTGAGTTTGAGCAACTGAAAAAAATGTATGATGATACAGTCGAGCAGTTTACAGACCTTTTACAAAAGATCGATCCAGAGATATCGGCGAAATTGTTGAATTCAGGTCAAGTTCCGAAAAAGTTCGGCGAGGATTCTGATGTTGGCCACAAAGCACCCACTGAGAGTACTTCAAAACATAGAAAAAAGCCGAACGAGGAAAATACGGAGTCTAGCGCTTCTTCCCATGACGACTCTTCAGAAGAGTCTGATAGGGAGTCAGGAAATTATAGACAGTCAATTGTTGTAAGAGGACAGACGCCACACACAACCAAAATGTCATTGGCACCCGTGTTGTTAGACATCGCAGCCAATACTATTCTACCAACTTTAGCAAATGCTGCTACAAATTATATGAAAGAAAAAGAAAAATCAGGATCCCTACCTCCAGGGGTGTCGGGCTACCTCCAGCCACCACCTGGCCAGGCGCCTCCTGGGTATCCACCGGGTGCCTACCCCCCTCGTGGCCCGTATGGTTGGGGACCCCCCTATCAAGGCTATCCTCCAGGCCCTTATCCAGGGTATCCACAAGGGCCGTACCCACCACAAACACCCGCAGGACGAGGGATGCCTCCTGGATATCCACAAGGCACCCCCTCGCAAGCTCCAGGTCAAATGGCTCAAGATCCTCAGAAACCTCAGGCAACGCAAGCTTTTCCAATGCAAGCCTTTCCTATGCCTCAACAAGGAGGTTATCCACCCTTTCAAGGATACCCTCAAGGTTTTCAACCGCTACCTGGATTTCCACCTCAAGTACCTCCTGGAACGCAGAACCCTCAACAAGGTTTCAACCAAATGCCAGCTACTGGGCAGATGCTAGCTACTGGGCAGATGCCAGCTACTGGCCAGATGCCAGCTACTGGGCAGATGCCAGCTGCTAATGCACCGTTAAAAACTGCTCCTCAACCTACAAAGTCAGCCCCTCCCCCTTTCTTATCATCGCCCTCTCCCTACGAGCAACAGGACCCTAATCAGCAACAAACACCACCAGATCAGATAAAAACGGCTCCACAACCCACAATGTCAGCCCCTCCCCCTTTCTTATCACCACCCTTCGAGGAACAAGTTCCTAATCAACAGCAAATACCATCAGGTCAAATGCAAACAGTTCAACAACCCACAATGTCAGCACCTCCACCTTTCTTACCACCGTCTTCTCCCTATGAGCAACAGAGCCCTAATCAACAACAAATACCACCAGATCAGAATAAAGCTGTTCCACAACCCACAATGCCAGCCCCTCCACCTTTTTTACCACCATCTTCTCCCTATCAGCAACAGAACCCTAATCAACAACAAACACCACCTGATCCGATAAAAGCTGCGCCACAACCCACAAGGTCAGCCCCGCCACCTTTCTCATCATCGCCCTCTCCAAATGAACAACAGGGCAATAATCAACCCCAGATCCCTCAAGACCACATGAAAGCTGCTCCAAAACCTATGAGATCAGCACCTCCGATTAATAAACTGGGTTCTAACAACAATGGAAAGGATAAATTTACTCCATATGATCAGTCTCGTCAGTTTACACAACCCGAGAACAAAGCAGCAGAAAAAGTACCTGAAAAAAGACTTTCCGCACGCTTAAAAACTCCCTCTGACAAAAAAGCTTTAAATGCTCCAAAAAAACCTCCAGAAGTGGTTAAGATGGAAGGCGAAGTACTGAAATCCTTAGAAGATATTGATGATCAAATAAATGTTATTCTTAAGAAACTGGAAGGGGATTATGCTTATTAGCTTACTGTGTCGTATTCAAACTTGTATATGTTGTCCTTAATTTTATATTGTCATGAAAGCCCATAGAAATACGTCAATGACCAAGAGCGATAAAAATATAATAATTGACCAAATATATTCAGTTTTATTATTTACTAGACGTTTTCCGTGGCTTCACCCACAATCATAATTATTATTAAGTAGTATCTCCATCATGCCGCTTAGCCGAAAAATAAATTGTCGATAAAGCCCTGGATTTTTAAGATAATGCAATAGTTTTTGGTAGTGGGATACATTTTGAGGAGTTTCCAAAGCATGTATGTAAATGTATATTTACTAAATTTTTCAAAGTTTCAAAGGAAAAAGACTTTTTCATCGTAATGGAATCATTACTATTTACTATCTACATCTATAAAGGGCAAAGCCCTCACGGACTGACAGACTCACTTACTCATCGCTGATTCTCTAGCTTCCCATGTAGATAGAGAGCTGACATTTTGTACTCCGATTCTTTAAATAAGTCTTAAATAAGACAAATACGCGGTTTTCACGCCGGTATCTCCATAAGGCTCTGCCCCACAGGCTTCAGAGCTTACGGAAATTTGGTTTCTTTTGTTTACAGTTACCTGATATTGAATGTAAATCAATAGGTGTTATTTAGAGGGCGCGTTCAGCCGCAGTCACCGGTGAGTAATCTACCAACCTGTAAGAAGTGAACGGTAGTGTTAGTGTTGGATTTACCAACTACCAACCATGGTTGTGCATCCACCGAAAAATGTTTAAGGTGGTATGTAGTCCGCAAGTAACCGGATTGATTGTCAAGATATGGTGGTGGTTACTCACCGGTGACAGCGGCTGAACGCGCCCAATGTAAACACCCACTGAGGCTGGAGACCTCAGCTAGTCTGTATTTAAAGCCCAAATTACATAGAACTTTTGAGATAACCGTCTGATATCCATCAACCCATACATAATGAAAGGTTTCGGGGAGAAAATTAGAGGACAAATTGTATTTTTCAGATAACATTTTCTCCAAGGGTACATTCATTATTTACTAGTGGATCCGAGCGCACGGAATCGTGCGCTACTCTAGCAGAGCGATAATTCAAATGGCGACAAATTTAAAACACAATCATGCTAACACGATCCGTCTTGAGGGTTATGTTTACACAAATTAAATAATAACAGCAATTAAATTATCCAGCTGATCAAAATGTAAACAATTATGTTCTTCATAAGGATAACATGGGAACTTTAAAAGCCAATGGGGCAGAGCCCAAGGGACTTTTTCAAAAATGTAAGGCCAGTTTGCAAATCTACGCGACACGCTCTTTCCAATGAGCCGTCGATGATCAAAATCGGTTAAGAAATGACGGAGGAGTTCATAAGACAAATTTCGTGTTGGCGTATTAATTATATAGATAGATAGTCAAAGGTACAAGTAAAAAGAAAAGCGCTGAACAGGTGATGCAGTTGTTTTATTTATGATCATTTTTTTACTTAATCACAGTCTAAGAAAAAATACAGTCCCGTCAGTTGGTCGCAAAAAATATCCCCCCTACGCAAACCTGGTGGCACACAAGCACAATTACTACGTGCACAAGCAAACCAAATGTCGTTTCCCTATCCACTGTTTAACAACAACAAATACTCTGATGAAAAGGTGTCCTCCCTATGCGATCTTGCTGGCTAGCACATAAGAACAATTACAATTAGATCACAGTTTGAGAGAAAATAAAGTCCCATCAGTCATAAAAAGTATCCGCAAACCTGGAGGCACGCAAGCACAATTACTAAATCCTCAGTAATCACATGTTGTTTCACCATCTACTGTCTAATTACAAATACAGTCTGGCTACCCAGATGACAAAAGTGTCTTCCCTATGCGATCCTGGGGGCTGGCACATAAGTACAATTATTACAAATTAGATGGTGTCTAATTTTGTTAGTAACTGTGCTTGCGCTTGCGTTTTGAACGTTAGTGTCGCCCTGCTGACAACATAATGCACTACAATATGTGACAAATGTCGGGACTGTATTTTTCTTAGACTGTGTTTAGATGGTGTCTAATTTTGTTTGTGATTGTGCTTGCGTGCCGCTTTGGAACACTAGTATCGCCCAGCGCCCTGCGGACAACAAAATGCATTGCAACATTTGACAAGTGTCGGGACTGTATTTTTTTCTTAGACTTTGACTTGACAGCTGCTGATCAGTGCGTGTCCACCGTACTAGGCATCACGGCGCTTTTCCCAAAACGAGTTTGACCGTTGATCTAGTTCAAACTCTAGTTAAATCCACAAATGGGCACAAATTTACTTTCTTCAAAAAAAATCTCCGTTTGTACTCAGTTTAATTTATTCCACGTAGTTCAAATAAGAAAAAAGATTTAACTGATGGACATGGAGATGGATGTGGTTGATTCAGTGCGTCGGCGTCGTGTATAAACTCATCACCACTCATGGATTCCGTCGAACGCACTGTCCTTTTTATTGCAGGGCCATGGTTTCGGCGTTTCGCCATCTTCAGCTACTCAACTACTAGTAACTGAAGATGGCGAAGCGCCAAAACCATGGTCCTGCAATAAAAAGGACAGTGCGTTCGACGGAATCCATGAGTGGTGACGAGAATTAACTTAAACTAGATTTGGGGAATGCGCCCCTCAAAACTTAAACAGTTGGTCATTTTTCCATATTATTATATCAGCTGTTTTGAAGTATTCCACATTGCATTTTGTGATGCCTAGTTGATGCTAAATGAGTATATTATCACACACAGGTTGAACAGGTTGAAATGTAATAACTGAACAAACTCAACGGAATGAAAATGGGTGTGGGTGTACAATTATTATTTCATCTACTATGGCATTTTTTTACAACAAACAATTCAAGTGTTTGTGTTTCTAAAAGTAAAAAGTATACAAAGTTTTAATGATTTATGTTTGAAATATGAAGGCTAGATCCAAAATTTATCCAGGTAGTTGTTGCTGAGGCATGTGTAGAATGTGTACATACCGGTTTATGTTTTAGCTTTTTGAAAATAAGTTATTATTTATATATTTAATAAAATTTGATCTTGGGGCTTAACGCCCCAAGGGGGAGCGACGCCCTTGGGAGATTTTCAGGTGGCGCGTTGAATCTATGCTCGCATTTGTAGAATAGAGTGGCCCACAGGCAGGAAAATCAATGCCCCATCGAAGCAGACCTGCATAATTACCAAATTCAATCATGTTTTTCTACTTCATGAAAGTAATTGTATAGGGGAACTAAGAACAAGCATTGAAATAGTGTTATATGTTGACAAATAATTTTATAAAATTTCAGGGTATATATAAAAAAAACGACATAGCTGTCCCAAAAAATTTTTTAAAGTGTTGTAAATAAAACAAATACTGTAGTTTACAGTAAGCGCAATCTCCTTCTTTCAGTATAAGCTGATACAAAGAAGAAAGGTCTTTTATTTATCTCTAGTCAGTGATTTATTTTATCTTCTATTCCCGACAGCTGTTTTGTCACACTAATGCATTTCTTACTTTTTACATCTGTTTAAAGTACCTGGTGGACCGAGCCTTGCTCGGTGTTATTTCATGTTTACGAGTTCATCCAGTTACTATAAAATATTTCAATGTAATAAAATTGATAAATAGAAACCTTTTTTATTGCTCCATGGACTCTTCATCCCACTTGCTGTATTTTCCCTTGATGGCTGTAGATTCCAAACAGCTGTTATGATTACTTCATTTGTTTACACTTTCCTTGTTTATATTCGTTTCTATCACGGCAACCCATAAGGCCAATGTTAAAATTTTACAACTTTAAAATTCGATTTATTACGTTATTAGATTTTCTCTGGCCAAGTAATCTGCATAAAAGACGTTTTTGAGTCATAAATTACTTATTTCCAGACTTTGAAGGAAATCCTCGGAACCGTTTTAGAGATAATTGTGCAAGCAAGCAAGCATACGAGCAAGCAAGCAAGCAAGATAACATTGCTCGTATAAGAGTATGGGATATAAACATTTTATCAATTTGTACTCTGGCATAAGAATATTATGAGATCTTTTAGAGAATCTGTGGTGGAATCCGAAGGTCAGATTAGGATGAAAACCACATAATTGTCCAGTTTCATGTTTAATGAATTAGTGCAAAAACTTCAGCTACCAATATGGAAAGTTAGAGGATTAGTGATAAGCGAGTGAGTCAACCAGGGCTTCGCCTTTCCCATAACTTAAGATGTAGGTCCAGAGACCCTATTTTGGAAATGGGTGAGAAGTGCGTGGTGAGAAGTGAGTTGGCAAGTGAGTGAGTCACTCATCCCTCAAATTATTCGTTTCAAGATATAAAATGAAAACACAGATTGAATAACCCCACAATATCTGTGTACATATTTTTACATTTTGTTCATAGTTTGACGGATGTTTCGTCTGAAACGTTGACATCCCACGAGGTTGTTTAGAAAATGCTAACATCAGCTGACAGATGATGAGTGACGCACTTTTCAAACGTTTCAAAAATAGGGCCTTGATAATGATGCTTCTCATATCAACGTGTAATCATATGATTGTGGGAAAAACATGGAAAATACATTAGACCTGACCTAACTTTATAACGTACTTAGCAGGGCCCGTGGCTTCGCCCATGATAAAAATACAACATTCAGTATCACCCTTAAATTTACCGAAACTGGCCAAGTCAAACGCCGAGAAACATTTATGGTCAATTCTACATACCACATCTGAGCTCGCCCTAATGTCGACCATGGGGCACGGCATAAGGAGAGGCACCTTTGGCTTTTGATGACCATGGGGCACGACATAAGGAGAGGCACCTTTGGCTTTTTCGGCGGCGCGTTGAATCTGCTCGCATATATAGAAAAGAGTGACTCTTGGGTGGGACTGTACTTGGCTTACGTACCCCCGTCGCAACAGACCTGGGTACAGTAGGAAATCGTATTTTTTTGCTTCATGAATCTATATGTGTAAGTAGACCCATAAAACATAGTTTGAAATTGTATTAACTGTAAAAAATAATTTTCTTAAGTTTTTAGGGTCTACTCTAGACAATAAAATTACAATACGCCTCCAGCAATAAAAAAAAATGCTGCCTTATGTTTTAGGGTCTATATTGAAAACAAATGAATAAGCTGTCCCAGCAATGTTTGAAGCGCTTTACATAAAATGAATTGTTTACAGTAAAACACTCTACCTCTTTAAATAACAGCTGTTATAAAAAAGAAATCATTCAAGTATCTCTAGCAAGGGGTTTATTTTTTGTAATACTCCTGAAGGCTGGTTCAAAATGCAATCTTTATCTGTGAAATTTTACATACTTATACCAACATGGCAAACGGTCCAACAGTTTTCGAGTCCATAAACTACAAATATATAAATAGATATACCAACATCCTCGTTTATATAAGTAGATGGAATACAAACAATGTATTGATAGAATGATTATATTACTGTAATTGACTCTTGTTTAAATTTTGGCTAAAATAAATGTATTACAACGTTAAGGTTTTAGACAAGAGCACAATTGCAGACTTGATGCTTTGCGCCAGAGGGTAGCTGGGTTGGAGGGTCAACTCTGCATACAAATTGTATCATGATGTCTTGGAGCCTCAACATTTACATTAACAAGATTTCACCGTCGTCTACGGAGTACGTGTAAATTGCAAACGTGCTTTAGCCTGGCGTTGCCCAGATTTTGGGAAATGTGCGGGTTGTCCTAAATTAAAAATGTATCCATTTTAAGTTTTTACTATTATATGGTGCTACAATTCAAATTTTAAATGTTTCTGATAGTGTGAAAAAAATTTCATTGTTTATGTATACCGTATGTAGACTTTGAAAACATGAATATCCACAATTCTTTGTTTGCGGAAACATCCGTTCTAACTATTCAATGTTGTTTATGGTCTGCTGGTAAATAAATGTTCGTTAAAACCATATTTTCCTTAAGTATCTCCTCCAACGCCTAATGCCATGGACAACTACAACACTTTGAGGACATCTAGAATTATTTCCTTTGGTCAGACATTCCCAAATTTTTTTTGTAAAACTTTATCCTTCGACACATTAACTAGTAAAACCGGCTTAGAACTCTGTACGGAGCACTGGTCATATATACAAAAAAACTCCTAGCGTATTAAATAGGTTTTGACTAATAATTGTTGATATTACATGGCCATGGTTGTAAATATATGCAAAATTTGTGTCAGTTTTTCGAAGGATAAAGACCAACTACATTGTTAGTCTTCATCTTGTTAGTCCCTGTTAATCTTTATCTTTATCTGTTAGTCTTTATCTTTATCTGTTAGTCTTTAACTTTATCTTGTTAGTCTTGAATCACTGTTACTGTACCAGTTTGTAAATGAAGTTGATAAAATTGTGATTGAAACTTCTGGTCCCCAAGCCACCATTGGCTGTTGGACTATTAATTCACCTAAGGAACACCTGAGGAACATGTCAATACACAATTTCAGACAATAACAATGCTGAAAGATCGCGCCACAAACATCCTACACTCATCTCTCATTCATATTTGGCTAAAATACCTACCAGAGCAGGTCCCCATTTCTCAAAAGTATAAAGTTCAAGGAACCATATTTTCTTAATGTTCCATTTTTGTTGTTTACCAGATTGTAAATTAAATAAAAATTATTCATTTTGAAAGTATTGTTGGACATTTTTCGATATTTTTTAACAAATAATACATTTATTTGATTTGTTTTAATGTTCTATTAATTAAATTTTTAGATTTTTCAAGGGTTTTTGTTTCATTGGACTGCCATAGCTGGAACGCAGAACCGGATAAGCATTTTGACCGGATTATGCATGAGTAAAGAATAAGTGTGGGATGGGTGATATGAAAGCCCTAAAACCCTTAAAAGGTACCTAGAATAAGAATTGAAGTCTTAAAAAAAATCAAAAATCACCTAACTTGACCCTATACCTTGTTCATGACCTTTTGAAAAAAGTCGCTGTATTCTTTTAATACATGGAAGCGAGATTTATAAAAATTAAGTTGAAATAATTTAATAGTATCGAACATGTATGCACAGTTCATATATGCGAAATTATAATTCTTATGAAAGTCGGGATTAAGCACATTTTTCAGCAACTGATTCAGTTGATCTAAAACGTTATCACCAGTATAAAGAAATATATTCTGATGTTTCATGCGATATCTTAATATTTGTTATGATTTCATCATTTTATAGTATCGAAAAATTATAAATGATATAGAAAGATTGCTAACAATATTCTTCGATTTGACTATCTCCACTGCTCGAAGACTCATCCTCTTCCAATAGATAGATCTCATCGGATAGGTACCAGATTACAGCAGAGGTATATATAAAAACAACTGAAAAAATAAAAAATAACATCAATAAAAATAAAGATATTGAAACTAACAAGAAAGAAACAACTTTCGGATAGGTGAACTATTTTTACTAACCATTTCGACTAAAAAAGTGGTTTACAAATCCTGGAGACCTTGTAAGGGTTCGTTCCTTGCAGTCTTGTTTCCGGAGCTTAGTTCTTAGACTGCATATACGTATTTTTCACTTATTAATTCCTTACTTTTAAACTACTTAAGGAATCAATAAACTTGCGTGCGAGAGTAGACACTAGCACATAGTATAACGTTATTGTTACATAGTATAACGTTTCTTACAAATGGCGGTAGTTTTTTATCTCAAAAGGTTAGTATATAAAAAACGTGCATGTTATGACAACTTGTAAATGATACGAGTAAGCAACAAATAGGTATTCGCAATTTAATGAAGGCCTAATTTGAATTAATTCATAATCTAATTTTCAGGAGGTTATTACGTGCTATTAGACCAAAATAGGCCTAAATTTATAAGAAATGAAAATAGTCTGTAGCCCAAGCAACAGACTAAACTTCTCATTAATTATCGTGATATATACATTATTGAAAATTAAAATACTAATACCTTTTACTCCTTTTATCTCTCATTATTTAATATTTGGTTGGATCAAAGTTTCTGCCGATAACCTCTTTAAAATTAACACATATAAACAAGATGCATGCCTGGAATCTTACAGAAATCAAATATCCAGATTGATTATTTTTTGATATTTACTAGTTAAGTTTCTAGAAAGGGCTGTGTTTGACTAGCATTCTTAAGGAATGACGGACAGTTCAGTAAAAGTACATACTTGTCGAGTTCATGTCCCCAACCAGTCGAAACCAATCCGCTGCCCCATCATCTGTTTTTACCTCCCCCCTGAAGAACAGAACAAGAGAGCAGTAGAAGCGAGAAGCAGTCAGGATGATGAAACATGCCATCGCAATCCGTAGCATCACCGAGCATTTCTAAAACCACAAAAACAATTTGAAGTTAAAATAATTCTTAGTCAAAATATCAACAGCTTACACCAATCCACGAGGCTAATTTATTGAGATAACTTCCCTCCCTGTTTATTTTGAATAGAGCCAAATTTTTGTTATCGTACACAGTAATGTTTACACTTTTTCCAAAATGATGTCAACGGAAGATATGGAGTTTTTGCCAACCACGGTAAAACAATACGATAAATGTTAAACAGTATTTTTTAACTGTTAAATGTAGAAAATCAGCTGATTTAACTATTCAACGTTCATCGTGTTGTTTTAACGTGTATTGCAAAAACTCCCTAGGTTATTGACTTGTAACCTTAACACGGTTAGCTAAGAAACTAGAGGCTTGAAGGGGCTAATAGCCCCTAAGCAAAATCCTTCTTTACTATAGTACAAAATACCTTTTTAGAAAATAGGCTTTAAGGTCCACAAAATTATGATAATATCTAGCATTTGGTTTTAAGTAAACAAAGCAGACCTTTTTAAATCCCAATGTTTTTAAATGGCAGCTATTTTACGTTATTTCTCATTTTATAGCAAGCTTAAAGCAATTTCAGTATTTTCCCCGAGTCCCTGGGATGGAGACCTTAAATTTCAGCCCCCTCCCATCATCCTGCGACCTTCCAAACGCCCACAATTTCGGCGCAAAATTTTTCCTCATGAAATTATATATTATATAAATCACTTGGTATTAAATCTGCATCGTTATAACATAAACTAAACAAACTTACTTAACTTTTTATTATTTTAAATTATGAAAAAACTCAAACCCTTAGTTAACATAAAATCGTAAAATCTTAAATTTAAAATATTTTTGTTATAGTACATTGGACGTGCATAGTTAGCTGCATTTTGAAAAAAAATCCCACTTGTCAACATCTAGCACATGGCTTTGAATCAAGCATTAGCACCACATGTTTAATGTAAACAAAACAGTCGTTTTTCAATCCCAATGCATTTTAAATGGAAGATATTCTTCGTTATTTCTCACTTTCTGGTAGATTTGGACATAATCTGATATTTTTCCCGACCCCCTGGGACCAAGACCTTTAATTTGAGCCCTCTCCCATCATCCTGCGAGCTGTCAAACTCTCACAATTTTGATTGAAAAAAATCGCTTACAGAATTAGTAATATAGATGGTCTGCCTGTTGTATTAATAATTTATTTTATAGAAATTATTGTTTTAGTTATAATTTTTCTCACAAAACCACTCGATAACACAAAAGTATTTTGCTATTATATGAGAATAAAATGTTTAGTATTCACAAGCCCATGTATATTAAAAATAATCACAAACCTTAAAAAAGTGAATTTACATAATGTTTTACTATTCCAAACAGTTATATTTTTCCAAATAATTTTTTATTGCTATTTTTCTATATAAATTGTTCAAAATAATCAACTGGAAATAGGATGGCTTGGGTGAATATATAATCGAAAATTATTTTTTATAAATAACTAGCATCATTCCTACGACACAGACGTTATTCAGTTTTTATGCTATGAAATTAAAACAAAACAACATAATGACCGTTGGATTTAGTTACCCATGCAGTGTATTCTAAAGAACGGGTACCTGAACAAAATATCCACCCCTAAACCCTTCTTGAAAACTAATATTCCATTCAATGCAGTAACTTTAAGAAACTTATCTAGGGCAATTGGCAAAAAAACTGTAAATAGTAAAACGTAGTACTTAGAAAATCACATTCGGTATTTCAAAGAAGCCGAACAGTTAAGTACCAAAGAAACTCCGACATAAATCTGATTCGAAACAATGATAAATCTTCTTAATGTAAGAGGCTACGTGCAACATACTTACGGTAAATGCTTTGGCAATAATGATTAATGACACTACAATGAAAAGTACACTGGTAATAGTATCTTGGTAGAAAGCTGAAACACAAAATACAGTATACTAAATTAACGTGTTTATTCCCGCTGTGATGAAACATTAGCCATTGCGTAACATGTTTACGTTACTACTTATATCAGCAATTTCTTAAGTACTTAGGTCAGTAATTTCTTCCCAATCAGGTAAAACACGTTACATAAAAATTCATGTAAGTTAATATAAATACGGATAAATATGATTTTTATGTTTTTTTTGTAATTTTTTTTCTTTTAAGAAGCTTTGGAAAACTTAATGTTAAGAGGATGCCTTAACAACTTCATAAGCTTCCCTATTGTTTAAGATTAAAACTTTGATGTGGCTCTGGGGGAATTGTTAAAAATCTGTTCTTAGCGAATGCCTACGCCCCATGAGGAACGTCCGTGCAAAGTGTATAGACCAAGAGCTAGGACACATTTTATTTACCCGAGTTTACCATGATCTTTGTTATGTTCTTAAGTAAACCCATAATCTTGAGACTCCAAAAAGGCAATTCTTAAGGTTGGTGAGTGGTGGGTGTCCGAGTAATGACGTCATCAATATGGCTGCCGCGCAAAAGTGTAACACTTTACAAAAACGAACATAACTTTGCAACAGAGTAACGTAGAGCAATGATCTTTTTTTTTTAAATCGTTGGTAATAAAATTGCCTTTATTTTATGTCTGTCAATATATATCGTAAGTCTAACGGTTTTCCTGATATTTAACCTAAACTTTACTTTTTGTGAATTTTTAGTATAAAAGTAAATGTTTGAGGCTCAATAACTCCTTAACTGTGAAGAAATAGACAAAATATATAAGAATAAAAAAGGTAGATAATGTTATAAGGGTTTTGAAAATACCATTTATGTGGGCTTTTGATGGTGGCTTGTACGATAAATGTGTTAATGTTTAACATTCAACAAATTTATTTTGCCCTGCAACTTCTGTATACATTGTGCAGTAAAATTAAGTGATAAAATAGGTGGAGGTAGAAATAATTGAAACAAAAATTATCCTTGTTGTAAATGGTAGGTAATATGCTCCTAATCGTCATACATCCGTAATGTCGCGGGAAACTCCTCAAAATCACGTTTAAAAATGGCGGCTTTTCCCGCCATAGAAAAATCTTGAAAATAGTGTGTCGATTGCATTTTTTGTAAATTTTTTTCAAGATATTGACTTTGGACTACCACCAACTAACTATTGTTGGGTGATTGGTTCTTAATTTTGACAGGGTACTCATTTTTGGCCGCCATCTTGGATCCGCCATATTGGATATAAATTATTTTTTTCTCATCTAAAGATGGTGTTGTGACACATCATTATAGACTAGATTTTTACCCTGAACTCAATGCTGAAATCCGTTTAAATAAATCTCGATTCGTTAAAAAGGTGTGCTCAAGAAACGGCACATAATATACAACCCTACTTAAAAAAATCAGCCCTATGCATTTCTTATGGACATTCCGTGCTTTTAATATTAATTTTGATTATTTATCTCATATCTCCAGTTCTAAATAATATATGCCGCATGTATTAGTCTTAAAATACTCAGTGATTTGACGGCTTTCTTGTGAGTTATTGATCAATAAAATCGGACAAGTGTTGGACGAGCTATATAAGGCTTAAAGCAACTAAACAATTAATATTTTCAAAATTGGTTCTTTGTTGAAGATTTTAGTGCAGGTTCTAAATGGGTCACAACATTCGTCCTGGTCTCAAATTACTCAGTAATTTATAGGCTTTCATAAAAGATATCACTCATTAAAATCGCACTTACGTAATTTGAGTTATGAACCTTCATTCCTAATAAAATCTGTTTACTTTCTTAAACTGAAAATAACTAATGACTCATACATAGAAATCTAACAGAGACTCATGAAGGTTTTTAGTCTTAATTAACTCAGTATATTATTGGCTTTCATTTAAGCATTAATTTATTTAAATCGGTTTAGATTGACGTGAGGTATGGACCTCCAACTAATCTAAAAATTCAATTTCCAAAAATTTCATAATTATTTAAAGATTTATATCCCCAGCCCCAACCATGGACCTGCAGGTCAGAATGGTTTTAAGACAACTGGTGAACTATCAGCTTTCATTTAAGCTATAAATATCCCTTTGGGAAATAATGAAAATCAGATAAAATTAGGATAAAGTATAAATCTTAAACCAAAAATTAATTTTGAAAAAAATAATTTTTAAGCTGCTTTTTGCCTTATAGCTCATCCAATATTTGTCCAATTTTAATGATCAGTACCTCACATAAAGGCTGTTAAATCACTGAGTATTTTAAGACCAAAACATGCAGCATATATTATTTAGAACTGGAGATATGAGATAAATAATCAAAAATAATATTCAAAGCACGGAATGTCCATAAGAAATGTATAGGGATGATTTTTTTTTGAATAGGGTTGTATATGTATATTATGTGCCGTTTTTTGAGCACAACTTTTTAACGAATCGAAATTTTTTTAAACAGATTTCAGCATTGAGTTCAGGGTAAAAATCTAGTCTATAATGATGTGTCACAACACCATCTTTAAATGAGAAAAAAATAATTTATATCCAATATGGTGGATCCAAGATGGCGGCCAAAAATGAGTACCCTGTCAAAATTAAGAACCAATCACCCAACAGTAGTTAGTTGGTGGTAGTCCAAAGTCAATATCTTGAAAAAAATTTACAAAAAATGCAATCGACACACTATTTTCAAGATTTTTTTATGGCGGGAAAAGCCGCCATTTTTAAACGTGATTTTGAGGGGTTTCCTGCGACATTACGGATGTATGACGATTAGGAGCATATTACCTACCATTTACAACAAGGATAATTTTTGTTTCAATTATTTCTACCTCCACCTATTTTATCACTTAATTTTACTGCACAATGTATACAGAAGTTGTAGGGCAAAATAAATTTGTTGAATGTTAAACATTAACACATTTATCGTACAAGCCACCATCAAAAGCCCACATAAATGGTATTTTCAAAACCCTTATAGCATTATCTACCTTTTTTATTCTTATATATTTTGTCTATTTCTTCACAGTTAAGGAGTTATTGAGCCTTAAACATTTACTTTTATACTAAAAATTCACAAAAAGTAAAGTTTAGGTTAAATATCAGGAGAACCGTTAGACTTATGATATATATTGACATGACATAAAATAAAGGCAATTTTATTACCAACAATTAAAAAAAATATAATTGCTCTACGTTACTCTGTTGCAAAGTTATGTTCGTTTTTGTAAAGTGTTACACTTTAGCGCGGCAGCCATATTGATGACGTCATTACTCGGACACCCACCACTCACCAACCTTAAGAATTGCAATTCTGAAGACTGTATGTTATGACTAACCCTAAATTAACAACAAATTTGATGGTAAATTTGGGGTAAATAAAAGTGGTCTATCTCTTGGTCTAGTATGTCTGTGTGTGTATTTGCGAATATGCTTGTGCACTTCACTCAAGTACCTGATTTCCTCCGCCAATTTACTATCGCCAATGCATTCATATAATCATTTACCCGTTGGGTCTTTTATTTATTTATTTTTTAATTTGGTGTATTTGTCATCTCTCTTCCATGTAATTACCATCCGTTGTATTAAGCATTATACTTAATGTAAGCTTAGAAAAACCATTGTAGGTACATTTTTTTTGTAATTTTAATAACTAACGTTAATTAAAAAAAAGAGTGACTGCTTAGGATTCGGCCCCCGCGCACAGGTTTACCTATGCGGGGACCTTTCTCATGATATTGTGTTTCATTGTGAAATTGTATACGTATTCATGGAGAATAAATTTATTTTGACTTTATTTTGACTTTAAAGTTTCATGGTTCTTGGTCAAGTAGTAAGGGCTGTGCGATAATAGGTGAGTGGTCTTTGACAAACATATAGTAGATTTATTTATTATTTTGATTTATTCTATTATGTTTTCTTTTTGCTAAATACCAGTTGACACCGTTAGCATATTTTTAAAGTGTTGTTCTAGGGTTATTGTTTCCATGTTGCTACATTTTGATTTAACTACATAATTACTCATGAGGGGAAATTAAATAGGAAACTTCTAATACATCGCTTGGGAATACTAGGACCTAGTCTCAACCCCAGGACAGATGTCTGTAATGTTTACAGTAAAATAAGGAACGTATCATGCGTAAGTACAGCGATAGTGAGCTGTTCAGAGCGTTTTTACGTTAGTCTGGTTATTGGATATTTTCGGTGAAATGTTCAGTAAGTAGTAAGTTTAGAGTGTTCAGATACTCCTTAAAAGTTTTTCGAATCATGAAAGTTGATAAAAGAAGAGTTGTTTAGCTGTTACCAAACATAATTTTATGAAATTAAGTATAATGCAGCTTTTATGAATTTTAATATTAAGAGGATGAGCTGTTTACTTACTTGATATGTAGATGTCAGTCCATTTTTTTAGATCTTTATTGACAAAAACGTGAACAGAGAATGCTACGAGTTTGAACGAATTCAGAGCCTAAAATGCAAACAAAATAAAGTTACTCGGTTCGATGTTGAATCCATAGTAAAATACGTAGCACAAATATATATTATTCAGAATTATTACTTACGTAATATAGCCTGTAGACATCAATAATTATTTTATATTACGCCAACATGTTTCGAGGACAATGACACTTCATCTTCAGGGCGATTTATACTAATTAAACTCACAAGGCCCACATTTCTGCAGTTATCAAAACTTAAAAAGGTCGTCTACACAAAAACAGTACGAATACGTTTATCAGAGTTTCACACACTAATGAAATAAATACTACCGACGTCGGACACAAAATACTGAACAAAATACTGAAATAGGCCTACTCTAGAGTACCGTAGACCGGTTAGAGTAGGCGTACGGTAACCGGCCGGAAATGAGGTGTTCACTGTTCGGTATTTTGTGTCCGACGTCGGTAGTATTTATTTTATTAGTGTGTGAAACTGTTTGTGACATTCGTATTATGTACTGTTTTTGTGTAGAGAAACTTTTTAAGTTTTGACAACTGCAGAAATGTGGGCCATGTGAATTTAATTAGTCTTCGAAACATGTTGGCGTAATATAAAATAATTATTTATGTCTACAGGCGTTTTACGTAAGTAATAATTCTGACTAATATTCAAAGGCATCAAGGCTGTCAGAGTAAAAACAAATATATAGCACACGGAAATAATTCTATATTTTGTGTATTTTCGAATCCCTATCACCTCTTAATATGTAATGACTTTGATTAAGTTTTGGTAAAAAAACTCCCGACGCAGGAGACCTGCATATTTAGCGACTCCAAATGTCTGAAAACATATTTAAATTCAAAATTGCGAGATATGATATGATTCTGTAATCTCCATAAGAATAACATAAGAATGAATATGCAGATTTGCTGAAACATGGATACTAAAGCCGGGTGGTATCAATTCATTATTTAGTAGATCTGAACTATACGAAGTTTTGTAAAAATATGTTGAAGATAGGGAAGATATAGACTTTTTTTGTTTCCCATAAGGATGACATGGAGAATGAGTTTACAGGTTCGCTGCTACGGAAATGTAAATATCAGGGATTTTAGACTCATATACATTAAATATCATCTAGATGAAGCCTTAAACCAAGATTTATTAAGATATTGTGAGAAAAAAGCTATATATAGATCTATACCTATTTCCCATATGGATAACACAGGGACAATGCACTGTGTCTACCACTTACAATACTTTGGAAACCAACGAACGTAATGCAATAATTAACAGTACTAAATTGTTAGTGTTTTCAAGCAAAATTCAATGGCGCTAGCATGAATTAGATTTACAGCTGCTATCGTGTTGACATTCTTAAATATATATTTACAAAATATATATATTCTCTGCTTCTAAGAGCCCCGAGACGAAAATTTGTCATGGTCTCGGGCTTAGGTCTTACCATGAGTATGTTGTGCTAAAAGTCTTCACTGACTATAATATGACATTTTAAAGCTGGTATAAAAATAAATCAGACATTCAGATATTGTTGTTGTTCTTAACAAACCGATTCAAAAATTTCGGTATCACTATTATTTGTTATATAGTAACCCCGACATTTCACCCTCACAAGTACTACGGTAACAGCTTCTGCTCTAAAGGAGAAATTTGCTAAAACCTTTTTCAAGTAAATGCTCAAAAACTAAACGGACAAAGACCCACCGCAAATAAAAATAATTACTATATTTATCTTGATTTTATTTCCAGTAAGGGTTTGGAATAATTGACTCTAGTCAAATTTTATACGCATTATAAAGTACATTAGAACTATTATTACAGTAAAATACAATATTATTTACTATTTACATTGTCGACCATGTGAAAGTTCAGCCTAAAAGCCGTACACGAATTAATACTTACTATAGTGCAAAGGCACATAGAAACACTGGTTGCCTGCAGTGAGTAAGGGCCTCCACAACATGTTGGCTCGAAATCTGGAGCGTCGCATATATCGCACATCTAGTCAACAACATTAACAGAAATAAATTACGCATACTAATTATTACTCGTGTAAGGAGCTTTAACTATACCACCCACATTTGGTAACATATAACTCAGCAGTACAATAGTCTTAGCATTGTTCTAATGTTGTGATGTTTTGGTAATGCTGTGCAGACGTTTTAGTAATATTTTTTAGGATAGGCCTCGTTGACATCAGGTAGTAACAGTGATATTATCAACGAGGGAAGCATGAAACTTTTCGATCCACAGGAAAGTTCGAGAGAACCGATCCTTGTTAGATAAAATGTTTTCCGAAATGGTTTGAATAAATAATATTTTAACAAATGAAAAATACTTTGGTATTAAAATACAATAATTACTTTTTGATGTCCTGTAACATGTCAATTATTCAATACCTAATAAACTTACATTGCCATATTTGCCATTTATTGAAGTGTTCTCCAATCAGAAATTATCGTAAGTCTGTTATAGGATATGATACTTCATTAAACAAATTAAATCAATGTTTTGAATGCTCCCGGCATATTTTAGATAGCAAAACTTTAACTGAGTTCCACGAAAAATTGTAAGACATCATTGGAAACTGTTCTATAATTTTTTTCAAGCGTTTTTCGAATATTGGTTTCACAAGTAGAGTAAAATGATAAGAAACATTACGGTATAGGACTTTGAAGACTTCAACTGTTGCGTTATTATGACAGCTGCAGTTTTTGCTATTAATCTATAATGTTATTTTTCCCTAAACAATCCACGCAATTGAATAAACTTTAATCATTATAATTATTGAAAACTTTGATGATTAATTTTTAGTATTATAAGACTGACAATTTGTGAGTTAGTTGTTTTATTATGTTAGTCAGCTGTAAACATGTATCTACTTGTTAACTACCAGCTACTTGATTTTAACAAATCCAAATTATCAAAAATATCGGAAGCGGAAATTTTATATGTAGGCCTATGTATACACATGTTTATACATGTTTATAGCTAATAAGGACGATGCCACGGGTAAGATCTAGTATGTCATATACAATAACGTATGCATGATTGAGATCTATGAGAAAGTAGATATGTAAGAACGCGAAATGTCTAAAAGTAGGCAAAATATGTTTTTAAGGGTCGTACATTTAAAAAGTAGTGTTCCTAAATCGTAATAGTCGTATTCCTAATATAAAAGTTCAGAAAAGTTCGGAATAGGGAAGTAATGTTATTAAAAGGGGGGGGGGGTCCGGCTACATGAAGGTAAGCTAAATCTATGCAATGAAATCAACAAATCAACTTCCTCTTACCCTTGTTAAAAATTATTCAAGTAAATTTGAGAATATTTTGGTTAATACTTCGTGCTAATTTTCCACTTTTAAGTGTTGCTAAGTTTCCATTATTGTTATAGATAGCTCTAAATCTTAAGTTAAACTAGAGATATAAAAATTCCAGTTATCATAAGGTCTTATTGTATTTGGCAGATGCAAATATAAAGAAAGAAATTATTTTTTGGGTAAGAGAATTGAACTTAATTCTTGCAGATTTTAGTTGTTAATAAATTATATAATGAAAATAACCATAAAACGAATTAAAATATAGTTAACATTATTACGACAATGTTGACGTTGTCATGGTAACGCTACTGGCACAACTTTCTAAAACATTAGCCTATACACTTGTATATTCTAATACGTTCATTTATTATACGTCTGATGAAACATAAGTTTTATTGATGTTCAATGAAATTCAGTTTTCATTTATTGTGGCTTGAATATTTACTTAAAATACAGTGTATTTTATTCTATATGAGAAATAAATAAACAAACTTTTTTTAATTGAATATGTTTACTTAAAGAGGAAAACGGTACAGTAACTTTAAGATGTCTACTTTACATTCGAACTACTTTTTTGATTGAAAAAAAAAAGAGTAAAAAAAGTAAGAAACCGTATCAGCCTCAATGCATCCTCCAGTGAATCTATTAATATTTTGTATTGCCATAAAAAAGCAAATACTTAAGGAAAAATGTAAAAACACAAAGCTTTTTGGAAAGCTTTGTAAGCTTTATAAGCTCTACTTTGTGATACTTTTGTTGCATTGGTTTCCAAGCGAGAGTGTTTAAGATTGTATATGTTGATTATTGATATAGGCTTACTTGGTGCGAACACAACTTTCAGCTACAGCGAAGACTTTATCCCTGTGTAAGTCTGTGTTATAGCATTTCAAGCTTCCCAAAAAAGATAAAACAGTTAATGTTCCGCTCATTGATATAGTTTGATCGGCAGAGTATGGGGTAATGCTGCTCCCTGTTATATGGAGAAGAGGATAGTTAGGTCGCAGAGAAAGAGTCTTGGTTTAGGACCAATAGGATCTGAAGACCAGGCTGTGTAGGGAACAGATGGGAAAATTGAGTACTGCTTCAAAAATACTAGACTATTAACAGAGACCTCATTTATTAGATTTACAGACCTGATTGCTTTGTAGATTTTCCATCATGCGACAAAGATGATACCGAGGGTGAACGAATTTTGTTGCCTGGCTTCCTTGAGATCCGGATGCATTATCATTGGACTTTTTATGATTGTAAGTAATAAATAGCGTTCCTATCTTAAATCTGCTGATAAAAGTACATTACAGTAATTGCATAATACTGAAAGTAATACATACTAAGAGGGTGAAAGTAACTAAGCATTTTGCAATTGATATAAGCTTATTAATTATTTTGTCGAAGGTGTCATAGCGGTGAAGTGTGTCATGAATATTTTTAAATGCCTCAATCTCAGTGTTGTTCATTGTAAAAAATAAAGAATATGTAGAGCGATAAGATTAATATAAATTAAAATAGGCAATAAAACTTCTTGAAAATAATGATTGCGATGCAGTTTACAACATAATGAAAAAGAAATTATTGGTTTTACAACAGTTTGTTGAATATGTATATCATATAACCATTAGTAATCCTATTAATATTAAGTACATACAACATTCAGTAAACACTGTTCTTGACTGATGATTAATTATGCGACATTGTATTAGCGTCAAACCACAAGTAATTCATATTCAGGCCACTATATAAAGTAAAAATAATAAAACAAACAAATTTGAGTCGAAGTTGGTAAAATGTTTTTATTTGTTTGAAGATCATTTTTCAATTTACATTAAAAACTAATATCGTCTATAACAACATATAGTACACATTTAACTTTTTTTACCTAAGTTAAACCTAGTTAAGACAATTTAGACTTACACGGTTCATTATGGATTTTAACGTAGAGCTAACAGATAATAATGTTAAACTTAAGTTAGAATTTGACAAAATATTATTGTGTATTCATATTTTGTCAAAGGTACAACAGTTAAATTTTGATTTCAGATAACTTCGACAATTTATTTGTTCGGATACTTTACCCATAAGGATACAGGCGATGAAAAGCAATTGTTTTACTTTCGTGAAGGTAGGTCAAATTGCAATACATAGAAGGTTAAGAAGGCTATGTATATGTACTGTAACTCAGGCCGCAATATATTTTAGTACAAGAGAATAAATTAACACTTTTGATGTCAAGGAAAATATCAAAGGATGTTATTGTTTTAAGAGGAATTTATTGACTTCCAAAAATACCAGATAATATAGATCACTGATAATGGCTACTATTAAATAAATACTTATTTAATAATAAGTAGTGTTATGTACAAGTAAAATGTTGCAATATTATGGTCGAAACGCGTTTATGCTTTAGCATTATTTTAACAAAGGGTACTCATGTTAATTTATATATATTTATATATGCTATACACACATATAGTATATGGGGACAGAGCTTTGCTCAGGGGATAATATTAATCTTTTTTAATATACAAGTTCATTTAAGGCTCCTCACTAATGACAAGATAATTAACAATTTTGATGCAGGATAGTAAGCTCAATGTTCTATTTCACTCTACTTGCATTGCGCTAAAAACAGTATTAAGTGGTATGTTGATGAACAGCTGGAAGATTAATTTGCTTTCATTCTCGTTGCCATTCCGAAACAAACATAGCTGCTAATATGGAACCCTGTTAAAACTTTTCAGATTTATATTTTATTATTATAAACATATTGTGTTTCTAAGATAAATTTAACTACGTTGGTGGACTTAAAAATCAAAACTACACTCCTGCGAGGAAAATTTCAGAACATTAAATGCTTTACAATTATAACTCCAAGAGCTTATAAGCTCGCGTGGAGGAAATTTAGACAGGAAACAAAATAAGTCTCTCAAATTAGGCAGTCCTGAGCTATATTCACGCCAATTTACATACATAATATATAACAATCTAATAACAATATCAGATCATAGTAACAGCACATTTAAAAAAGACAATACACTTAAAAACAGACAAATATATAAATAATAACAAAAACTTGACAAAAACAATAAAACAGTATGATATCAATAATCCAACATATAGTAAAATTTAAAGATAACAATAACGAAAAAATTGAATAAATGACAAAGAAAATGTGAGGAATCAATTCCATTGCAACTTAATCAATTGTTACTTACAATGGAATTTTTATCTCAATTTTAAAACGAGGTTCTCATTTGTTTAATATATCTTTTCTTAAGAGAGCTATGAATTTATTGAACATGATATTGTTATTGAAACAAGATTATTAGTTCTTAAATAATTCCTTTCTAAATATATCAGCCTCAATTGCCATAACCTTTGATGCACGGGTACACAATAACATTTGGCACAGAATAGTTTTAATCTATAGTTATCAAAACATGTATGCATATTCATTGCACTTGATAACAAATATAATTGACTAATCTAATTTTGAGGTAATTATCTTCTATAAATAAATATGAAATTCAATCAGTCTTTTTCATATTGATAAAAATATTTAAAAAAAAGAAATTCTTTCAATCTTTTTACAAAATTAATGGTGCGGACAACGAACATTTGAGTCATAACAATAGGTTTTAAAATTGCAGGAAAAGTACCGCCATAATTAATGACTCCGTAACGTCCTGTACTCTCAAACCATAAACTGGGACTTTAAATGCTCTTTTTTTAAAGTTTCTCATGTATTAAGGAGCTTAATGTTTTCAATTTACCAGCTAAGTATTCAATGTACTTAACCCATTTTAAATTACGATCAATGTAAACTCCTAAATATTTTACAAAGTCAGTTATTTGTACTGTATTGCTGCACAGAAACATTTATATAAACACTGGTGATTTTGACGAACTAAATTAAACCTTGTGAGATCTTTATCATAAAAACTAGAACTTGAAAATAGAATACATATAGATTTAGAGCCGTTAATTAAAAGTTGATTAGTAACCAGCCGTTGAGATATAAAATCTAAATCCACACTGATTTGATTGTATTATTAGTATCGCAGTTTTATAAAATATCAAAATTTAGGTAATGATAGTCATTACTCCTATCCTTTAATTTGTCACATTAAAAAACCGTTATTTATAATGTGGATTTTTTCAGGTACCATAATCTCCTTGATAGGATGTGCATTCAACTACATAATTTCAGCAACACTGTTGATAGGAGTATATTTGGTAAAGTTTTATACTTAAATCTTAGCTAAACATATTAAAAGTAATAGTATTTTAGATTTGCCACTATACCAAACATAAAACATCATGGGTGAATCAAATTCAACCAACTCGAGTAGTAGTAGTAGTGGTTTCATGTTTATCATAAAAACCTTTGATGAAATAAAACTAGCGGTGATCAAAGTTAATCACATACAAACATCCAAATAAAGTTATGAAATCTCTTCAGGGTGGCTTTCAAGACAGTACTACCTAATTCTTAATTACTTAAGTCGGTTTCAAATAGGATTTCTCTTCCATAAATAAAAATCAGTGACTTGTTTCCTTGTATAGCGTAGACGAAAAGCATAGTACAAACTGTTAGACAAAACTATTCAGACTGATTTAGTTTTGGCTGCAAGATGGAAGAATCTCACTATTTTAAGCAATTGGCAATGGTTGATATCCTTTTTTTATAAAAGACATGCTATACATAAAAGTTTACTTTTTATTCATCCTGCTCTGTCAAAACATACTTTTTCCAATTTTAAAATCATATTTGGTGACATTGTAATCAATGCTTCTTTAGATTAAGTGCCTGATAGTCTTCTTCATTTTTACCTTAATAAAAATAAAAAAAAACTATTAAGCTATAGTAAATGTATAAAATTAACATATGTTTTATAGTTAGCTATTGGTATATTAACAATAAATTATCTGACTTTATGATATGTATATTATTCTTAGGTATCACTTATTTGGCCTTTTAATAGTAAAATATTTCGGTATGTCAAATATTTAATTATCTAACATTTACTTCATAATTTTGTAAAATGCTGCTATCTTACTTGAATCTAAACAATTTAATACATAAAGTCGTTACAGCCCACCCGATAGTATAACTTTTCATACATGCTATACCCGACATATGTTTTCATGTTATTGTTCGTGAAATAATGTTATTGTTTTTTTTTTAGATTTTTGTGTTGGTACTCGCAGCTGCAGTTCTACTTCTGCTCTATTCATTTTTCCTCCTTTTTGCTGTTGGCTTTGCGGCGAGTAGAGAACATTACCCTTCCGCCGCTTCGTACCTCATCTTTGCAGGTACGGGAGCATCCTTGTCGGATTGGTGATTCCTCCTAGATTAATTACTGTGAATATTTAGAGTTACGTTAAACTTCTGGTCGAATTCCGTTATCTGCCCACAACTGTATATTTCCAATATACAGTAATACAGGGTGTTTTTTTTAACGCAACGCATTTTTAAGATTGAATAATGCACATATAAATATAAAATGAGTATTGTTTTGTTAATATTTACATTTTACACAACCTATTTTTAAAGTTTGATTACGTTTAGTTTACGTTATATGCTCAAACAATCCGCCATTTGAATTTGTATAATGTTGTGCTCTCTCCATCGAATTCCCGAAAACGTGTTGCAAGGTACCTCTTTCTTGCATTAAATATGTTATGTTTGCTTTGAGGTGCTAAATATCCAGTGAATTGTTTTCGTAGGCCTTAATTTTTATGTATCCCCAAAGGAAATAATATAGTGGTGTCAAATCCGGGGATCTTGAGGGGTAATAATCCTTCCCCGATAAAATAGGGTTTTGGTTTGCGTTTAAAAATACCCTGTATAACAAATAAATAGGATGTGTGGAGGTAATTAGATATGTAAATGAGAAATTATAAAAAACATATTATATTCATATATTGCCTGATATCACACCCGAGTATTATCGAATGAGCCGTTATAGGTTAAAGTTTTTTAGTCGTGGACAGATAACGGAATTTGACTAAACTATTAAATTAATTCAATATGAAATTTCAGATACCGATTTGATTCCCTCTGAAAACCTTTAACGAAGTTTTTCACAGAAAATTCAAATATTCCATACTCCTGTATATCAATACACAGTTGTAAGTCTTTAGTGAGTTCTCTTTCTTAGTGACTACTGAACCAAAGCGTTTTTGGTTTTGGTTTTGTTTACGCCAGTGGCATTTTTATAAACGAAATACTTAAACGCTTATTCAAACAGCTGAAATTTGTGTGGATATGCCGGGAATTTAACCCGCGACCTCTTGAACTGAAGTCCAAGACGCTAGCCGTTAGGCTAGCAACACGCCCAAACCTAAGTTAAGTTTTAAGTTAGTTAAGTTCTAAGGTTGTTTTCTTAGAACTTAAGTTTTTTGGAGGGGCTATGCCAAATACATCCCTTCGAAGGTTGAATCACTAAAATTCTTGTGGAAGAACATCAGATTTATAACGGAGTAAACACTGCAATGAAGTTGCAACAGTAATCTAGCAACTCTGTAATTTTAGTGCCGTCTGTAAACATCAAACGTTATTCCCTGTTATTTGATTTCCCGGTGCGTAAAGTAAATTTTTTAGATTGGCTAGTAATATAGTAAAACACCTATACAATAAAATAGATTGTCCCAGGAGAAATTACCGTCCTTTTATATTAATTTAGATTTTCTTGTAATTTATTAGCAAAACAGTGGCAACTACATAATACATAAAAAGATTTTTAAGTTCGAATGGTTGTCCAGCAATAAAAAAAACATAAAACTAGATAAAACCATGGACATAAGTCATCTTTCACTTTAGTTAACATTTTACTTCATACTCAACATTTTCAGAAGTGATTTCTTTTCTTAGTGCTGCATTTTTACTTCGCCCTGGTTGCGTACAGCTACTATGCTGAAGGAAGGGAAGAAAAGGCGTTCTGGGAGAGTATGGAGGAAGCGCGCAGGGCTGAATTTCAGGAGGAGAGACGACAAGCTAGAGAGCAAGGACTTCCCGACCCGTTCAAAGCGGCCCTGATGAAGTACCGGAAAAAGAGCTCGCTCGACGACGAGGAGAGAGAGCGCAGAAACCGTGGGTCAGAGCAAGCAGCCACTAGCGAGGAGCAGAAGTAGTAAAGTTTATGTTCAAAGAACTAGTTGAATATATAACTAAAAAAGCATTTTCTTTCCATCTTTCATTCGTTCTGCAAGAAAAGTTCACGGAATGTTTGTAAGTAGTATCTTCCATTAGTATATATGTATAACATTACGTAATCAACATTTTTCTGTAGAAGTCGTTGGTGTTTGGCAAGTCGCTAGGGACTCGGAAAAATACTGGAATTTCTTTACATTTAATAGAAAACGACAAACAACCTAACGTTTCTGCAATTGGGATCTAAAAAAGGCTACTTTGTTTATATTAAAACATGTGCTGCTGTTGCTCGATTCAAAACCATACGCTAGATATTAAAAGCCTAATTCCAAAAGAGCTGGTGAATATACAAGCCAGTCTACTACTTAAGGCATCTTGTACTATGACAAAGAAGGATTTTTTGTTTAATTTTTTTATGACAGTTAAAGGGGTTTAGCAGCTTCAATCCACTAGTGTGATATTTATTATCTTGCTATTTAACAATGGAAGATACAAAAGAAAAAAATTGTCAAAAATCGTAGGGAGAGTTGGTCTAAGTGTTATTTCAGGTGAACCAATAATAACTATTTTGTCAACAATTTATCAAAGGTAACAGAAAATATGTTAATAGTTGGATGAACTAATTAACAGCATTAAACATTACATCCTTTGCATTGATTTACAAAAGAACACAATTTTTCGCTGAAAATCAACTATCACTTTTTTCCGTGTGAAAACACCCTTATAAAAACGTTCTCATCCGAATAATGAATTCGGACTTTGTGTTATAATCTTTTTATAGGATGTTTAGCTTTGAATGTCCGAACCCTTTTCGGTTGTCTTAGTAGATTTAGTGTAATAAATTATTCCCGACAAAATGTATGACTCCATTATTTTTTACAATTGTTATATTCGTAAAAATATCTCTCAATGGCTTAGTGATACAAACTCTTCGGAGACATAAAAATCCCTTAGAAAATTGTCAAACCAAAATTGTCATAACATTTAAAATTGAATCCACCCCTGAATAAATTTTCGTCTGCAGTGTTTTAAGAATCGGCAGTTTTTGCCTGCGGTATGGGAATGTAAGTCGACTAACATTTTACATCTAAATTAAATTCATTTATGCTATAAAATATATCAAGATATATTGTGCTAGAAATAATGACTGAAATGATTACGTGGTTGAACTTAAAAAAGGACAGTATTTACAAAAATAGTACGACCTGCTAGAAAAAAAATGTAACCACCTTCATGCAGAAATAATTTAAGTAACTGCGAAGTAAAAATGTTGGACTCCGTATCATAAAAAAAATGGAAGTATTCATCTTTTATTTCTCATTTATTCTATTAATGAAACTCAGTTTGGAAAAAATCCGAAAGGTTATTCTATTTATTCGCAAATACTTCACGAAGATTTTCCCTTTGGGGCGGTGCGTTGGGTGCAAGTGGCTCCTGATGCCAAGGATAGTTCGGGTCCTGTTGCTGGGGGGGTGAAGCCGCAGCGAGCGCTGAGCTGTCGCATCCTTCCTCCTCCAACATCATGCCGTAGCTGTACACCACGATGGCTAAGTACAGGAAGACAACTGTAAAAGAGTCACAAGGTAAAAATGAGCTACATAATTGTTTTTACATAAAAAAAGTAATCAAGTTTGTATGTTTGTTGTGAGGGAAAAATTTGTAGAGTTTGAATTGATAAAAAAAAATTTATAATAGGTAAATTTGCCATGATAACTGACTTCATCATTAAAAGTGTCGTCTAATATTCCATCTGAAGTAAATGATACCGAAAACAAGTAAACTACATGTTGTAGTAAAAACCTACTTATTTTGTTAATATATATTATATTTTATATAATCTACTATATATTATAAATATAAATTCTAGATCCGTTGATTATTAACGGATCTAGAATTTAAAAAAGGGCCGCTTTTATTTAAAGTTGTATAGCTTGCTTATTTCCCAACTGATCTTGATACAACTTTGTACGTGGTTTCTTCTAGATTATATATACTTGAATACATCTTAAAATTTACCGGTTTTGTATCTATGTGGCAGCCATCCTGCGTACTCAATTCCCGTGTTATACTAATGGAGAATTTGTGTTAATACTTATACCACTATTTAAATGTGGAAAAATCAGTAAGGTTAGGTTAGGTTAGATAACTTAATACGACCTAACTAAAGATCCTGTGTTAGGTTCTGGCTACCACAGGTAGCGGTGATTCGTGATTAGATAACGAAATTCGACGTCTGAACCTGAATTTCAATATAATTTGGATGTCCTCCACTCAGATATTACCCTCTTAGTACTAGGAACTCATTTAAAAATAATTTATTCATGAAGGAAATTTTAAATAGTGGCCACCCTTTTCTAAAAAGGATCCAAATTAAATAATTGTCAAATATTATTGTAGCTTATTAGTTTTAAATAAATATTGATCAGTGCAGTGAAATATTGATTTAATTAATATTCAAACCAATATTACTGTATATTTTCTACTCTGACCTTTTCAACATTCACACCATTTATATTTATATGTAAACAAAATTAAATGATAAAAAAATTTAAAGATAATATGAAAACAAAACAATATATCGAAAAACATACGTAAGGTCAAAACAAAAGGGGTCAAAGGTCGCCCCAACACAGGCTCTGACAGCTGCGATATGAAGTTGAGTACAGCGGCGGCCCCGGCTCCAACGGCACACATCTTCAGGTACGACACCGACCTCTAAAATGGCACAGAATAAAACGTGCAAATACGTGCATCTAATGTTTTACATAGCAATTGATAGTTATTTTAATCAACTAGTTGTAATTAACTTGAAAACTTAAAAAAATTAACACAAAAAATAATAAAACTACCTAAAATATTGTATCTACCCACACAAAAAAAATCTATCGATTGTTTTATTTATGAAAAAGAAACATTCCTAGTTACTAATGTAATTGGTATTCAAATTCCCATTCCAAATGTGAATGGGGCTAAGAGGAGAAAAACATAAATTTCGATGATTTCATTTTCAGTTGTTTAGCCTCCGAAGTAATCCAGTTAGTTGCTATGGCGACTAACTGGATTACTTTGAAGCAGGTATTTAAACCATTAATAATTTCTATAAGTATAAAAATATAAGAATTGCTCATAAATCATATAAACAACGCAATTTTCGGATACACAAGAATTTTATCATTGGGAATTAGTAAAAATATTACAAAAGGTATAGGCTTAAATATATTTATCAGATTATGGAAGATTCTAAATCTTACCAATATTACCATTCCAATTTTGCAAGTAAAACTAATTGTTTTTATTTTGTTAATAAGGAAATAAACTTTGTAAATAATAAAGTCTATGAAACTCTTGCTGTATTTGTCGGTGAATATTTTATCACAACAAGAATTCTGAATGTAAACTTAAAGACTCACCCTGTAAGTTGAGAAAATTATTAATATTCCCAAAAATATCTCAAAAAATTCCAACACAATGCGAGTCATGGTCACTGGAAATAGAATTAAAATGTAATTAGATTTTCAATTATTTATAATAATCTTTCGGATGTGAACCAACAGATAACTAAACAACTTATCTTAAATTTAGGATCTATTTACAACTAAAATATTTTATTTTTATTTTTGTAAGTTTAACTTAGTGGATGTGAGAAGAAAGGCTTGGTTCAAAATAAAATGATGTATCTAAAACTCATGACTTATTTGAGACGGGGTCCGTCGGGCTGCACTTATTCGCGTTGTCACAGGAGCGCTTTCGGCTTCTCGCCATTATCAAATACTCAAATACGTCATGTGTCTTCGGCGCACGGACCAAAACATCTTCGTTTTATATCTATAACTTTTGAAATTCAAATTACAGTTTCGTACTTACATATTTCCTGTACTCTATCTCTGTATTTTTCTTCCAACTCCTGATATTTCAAATAAATCTCGATATTCTCTTCCAGCCATATTGAATGAAGGATCTGAAAAATTATTTTTGTTTACCTATTGCATATGTCTTAAGCCGTCCTACCTATTATAAAATCTACAAAACATGCGTTTACTATAAAGAATATATTTATAAGAAAAATTTAAATTTTTAAATAAAAAGAATTTTAGGTTTTTCCAGGGGATCTATGTGCAAATTGGGTCCCCTAGAGAAAACAAATATTTGCAATTGATTGCCTTATCACACGGGCAAGTTTTCCTACATATATTCATGCCCTCATATCATCTTAAGTCGTTACAAGTTTATAATAGTGCAGTGTCCCACCGATGTTCAATCAGTCTTTGTCTCTCGGAAGTGATCTTTTCATACCGAAGGTTTATTTATTAATTACAATAAGTCTCACCAAACATAGATTAATAGCGAGGTCTGAAACTCTAATACATTTGTAAATTATATTTAGAACACAAGGAAAGCAATTTAAATCCAGACACTGGTGGGCGTGGTTTGGCTAAATAATTGTTCTGCAGTCCAAAATAAAATTATGAGGAATCGAACTACGGCCGAAACTGACTATATACTTATTTGTTATATCTTAATTATTATCTTGACAAACCAATTAAAATGAGAGTCCAACAGTTATAACAAAGAGAAAAAAATTATTGAAACAAGGATAGGATGAATAAGCAAGGCTGGATGAATAAGCACCTGCTGTGGCTTTTGGAAAATCCACAAGTCAGCTAATAACTGCCAATCTGCATAGGCAGAAATGACCCCGGCTGAAAATAGCCATGCCACTCCACTCTGCTACTGTCTGTCATTCACCAGTTTTTCATAAATAACTTCTTACTGTTAGCAATATTGCATATTAAGGTTAAGCATATTTTCTCTAATCTTATCGACTCGGTTTTTACTTTGCCTTCTTCTTACTCCTGTTTCATAGTTTAATTTACAAAACTTATAATATATCAATTGTAGGTGTGATTTAACTACCTCAACTAGGCTACAATTACCGATAAACGTGGCTAATTTAAAATTCATTTTAATAAGCTGTACCGAATCATGCTTACAGTTATTTGGCGACGATATTTTTGTTTACAATCTGACTTAGGTTAAAAATCCACTTTAGAGTATTCATCTGTTAAAGTAAAATCACATTTAAAACTGTTACAATGCAAGCTTGTCAGCATTGAAGCTTTGAAAGCATCCCCTCAAAATAAATCAAAGGTTAGGGGGTAAAGCCTTAAAAGTAATGGTCCTCTTAATTGCCGTTCGCTGGTGCCCTGAATCGTAAGTTTTAAAATGTCAACTTGATAGTAAAAATCGATTAAATAAAACTGGTGAAAAAGGGATATAACAGAGAAAAAACGTATTGTATTAGGAATATAGATGATTAACCAAGCACTTAAAATAACATTTTTATAACAATATTATTATTATTATTATTATTATTATTATTATTATTATTATTATTATTATTATTATTATTATTATTATTATTATTATTATTACTATTATTACTATTATTTATATGTCCCCCAGGGGCGGCCGGCTTTCGGCTGTTCGGGTGTCTGGCGACCCCGGGTTCCCGAGCCAAGCTGCGAGACTCTCCTTCTCGCAGTTCTTCTTGAGCCAAGATCTTTCTTCCTTTCTCGGGTCTTGGCTCGCCTCTTTTTTCTTTACTGAGCTAATCTTGCTCACCCTCTTCTTTCTTCGACCCCAGACCCTGGGTGTCTTTTCACGCCTTCTTCTCTTTCCGTGTTGGGCCGGAGTAGAATGTTCCAACAGTATCCCCTGCTTGCCGTAAAAGCCGGCTACAAGGGGGCCATAAAGCATGATGTCTGCGAAAAACCACGGTAACGTACCCCAGGTGGGTCAGGACTCCGGTCCGAAATCCCACCCCGATCACTCGGGCTGCCCTACGGATTCTGGGGAGGGCAACCAGACATTCTTGACTGTGCCACAGTCGCGCCGAAACAGCTTGGCGAGCACAACCAGCATGGGCAGTGACTTCAGTCATGCCACTGCGCAAGACTTGGAGTACTGCGAGAGTCAATGGGGAAATGTCCTCAAAGCCCGCGAAGAAGAGAACGAGATTTTTGGCCAAGTGGAGACTCTACTGGCCAACATGACTGGAGCCTGCAGGATCCAAAAAAACGTAAACAACACGGTGAAGGAGGGAATCCTCTCCCTATCCGCGTTGTTTGAGAAGTTGAAGCTCCTGCGCAGATCGGCGGAAGAAGTCCAGGACAGATACCACCACAACGTCAATGACATTGAGGTGGCGAGAGACGCCCGGAAGAGGACAAGGTCGCGGATCCAAGGGCGGCTCCTCAAGGATGCCGTCCTCGCGGCCAGTTCCTCGGCTCCAGCCAAGCGGGTGCACAGCCCTAGTGAGAGCTCTGACGAGCACGAGCCTAGGGTTGTGCCAACGAAGAAAAAGAAGAAGGCAAAGAAGAAACCAAGAAAGGCGGAGGCGGAGGATCTGCCGGCTATCACGGTTACCAAACCCGATCAGGGCGCGGTGGCCGTGAGGCCGAAAGCCAAGCCGGGGGCGAGCGCTGGTCCATCTTCTGTGCTCGTCAGAGTGGCTGGCGGCCAGTCCTATGCGGGTGTTCTCGGGAAGATCCGAAAGGACCTCAACCCCGACACCTGCGCCGCCAAGATTGTCTGCGCGAGGCCGACTCCGAAGGGGGATGTTATCCTCCGGCTGGGGAAGGGCTCAGACAGGCAGAAGTTCGCTGCAGCCCTCGGAGCTGCTGTCGGCAACGCGGGCAACGTCATTGCCCCAGAAAAGCGTGTTTCCGTCGAGGTGAGGGACCTTGACGCCCTCACGGAGAGACAAGAGGTTGTCGACGCACTCGACAAGGCCCTTGGCGGACCCGGTGACAATCGCAGGGTGTCACTGGGACCGGCAAACAAGCGACAACTAAAGATGGCAGTCCTCGACCTTTCTGAGGAAGAGGCTGCCAAAGTGCTGAAGACCGGCCACCTTCGGGTGGGTTTTCTGAGCTGCGCGGTGCGCCTGCGAACCGTGGTCGTCAGGTGCTTCAAGTGCCTGGGCTACGGGCACCGTCGCAGCGAATGCACGGGGACGGATCGGTCCGCTCTTTGCTTCAAGTGCGGAGAGTCGGGCCATCACCACAAGGATTGCGGCAACGCAGTTCACTGCTTCCTCTGCAGTGAGCTGCAGCCGAAACCGCAGTGCGACCACATCGCTGGTTCCGGGGCATGCCGCGTTTTTAGGCTTGCCCTGGAAAACGCCAAACAGGCAGAACAGCAACGCAAGTCCAAGCCGGGTAGAAGAAGAGGGAAGTAGTTTCCTCTTCTGACAGACCGCGGTCCCCAGTATGTGGTTTTCCAGCACGGGGCCTCCCCCTGAAGTAATGTGCGAAACAGTCCCGGGGGGAGATTCGCCCGGAACGAGGAGGTGGTTTAGTGGGTAGGGCTTCGGCGAGTCCCACACTTCGTCCGTAAATGGATTCCACCTGCCTTTCCCCAAAAAAAAAAAAAAAAACTATTATTTATATGATCGAATCACTATCAGCCAAGGCAAAATCATTACACCTAGAAACAAGAAAATTTGTATGAGTGTATTCCTGGGGGAATTGGCACTCATTTAGACGATATTTTTCTTCCAGAGAGCCAAAGCAGTTTTACATAACTAATTAGGCTTTGATTAATTTTTTTGGTCGTCATGGTCGTCTGCTATTTAATGTAAATATACTGGCGTGATTCGATGTAATTGCCCAGTAAAGCGTTTTACTATTAAAATAAAGTTGTATTAAACAGACTAGTATTTAATAACCAAGCATTTTTGGTGCAATTAACAAGTAAGGGACAACACTGCATGTCATCAAAATACAATTTTACCATTCATGATAATTTAAACTATGATTAATTTATTACAGGCTGGTTACTCCGGTTTCAAACGATTTATTTTAATTTTATCAACTCCAGCTTTGCCCAGGGAAAGTTTAGGAAGTGCTGCATTCTGTTGGTAGCTATCGGAACTATTTCCTATTATGACTAGTGTCATTATATAGAAAATAGAAGTCAATATAGAAGTCAATGATATGACCCTATGTTTTGATATAATCAAATCGAATGCTTACTAAACCATTTCCCAAGACCATGGCTCCCCTAAAAAACCCTACGACGAAGCCCTTAAAGTTGATGAAGACCAACCACCATAGTGCACATATTGAGATTCCAACCTTTTATTAAACACTAAGACCAAAGGTTGTTTATTTATTTTTATGAATTATTAAAATAGCAGTGTGTAGTCCTACTTAATAAATTGGACATCCTACGAGCAGTAGCTCAAGAGGATTTAGAGAAAACTAAGGTGTAAAAGCTGATAACCCTGAAATTTTAAGCCTTCACTTTGTGAAATCCAGCTGTAGGGCGACCGTCATACACGCAGTCTCAGATTTATTTTAAATTTAAAGAGGCAAAACGTGGGGATCGAGGAGAACAATTACGGATGGCTGAAGATTGGCCCAGCCATTTGTTAAACTCATCTGAACGCCGAACTGAAGTCTTCAAGGGTTGGGTGTCCACTCAAGGAGAATACAGAATTATACAGAAAGTAGAGTTTGAATATTTATATCATCTGTACGATCTTATAATAAATGTTATACCATTTTAAGTTCATTTTGATTAAAACATAACTTAATTAAGTCTACCTCAATCTTTATTTTTAATGACTGCCTTTTCTGTTATTTTCATATATTTACAAAATACCCTCTATTTTGAAAACCAGGTAAAATGTTTTTGTTTTCATTCAAAAGTGTTAGTCCTTGTAACCTTAGTCTTAAAATAGCTTCACATGCCATTACTATTAAAATTTATATTTTTCGAATCTTTTGGATATTTTATTATTTTAGAAAACTAAATTAAATAGTTGCGACATTTTCAGGGAAAGGTTACAAGAACTAATAATTTTAAATCTGATAAAAAAAACTGGTTTACAAGATACGGCGTATTTTGTGAATAAAATAATATCATAACAATGGCCGCCACTTAGAAAAAAAATCAGACAAGTATGTTGATTTCACCGAAATATTCGTTTTAACGAGACCTCACAAATGAAATAACTGTTCTGAGGGTTCGTAAAGGAAATTTTAGGATTCTAAGCCAAAACATGATTTTCTGGAACAATATGAGTTTCTCTTTCAGACGACACCCTACCCACAAGGTCTTTTAATATGACGTTCGGATGGGTTAAACGAAAATCGGTACCAGATTTCAGTCATCTTTAAGTGTCCTACGATTATTCTAATTAAACTGGACTATTAGCTGAGATACTATTGATCTATTTATACTTACGACGTGAATAAGCCCAATGATATAGCACGCAGGCTCAAGTGGTACACATAGGCAGCAGCGTAACAAACAATGCATTTTTTTAAGTAATCTGTACAGAAAGATTTGATTTTAGGTTGTTTTTATTATTTGAAAAAAGTTTTAAAAGTGTTAAAATTGCAAACATGAAACTAAACCAATTTTTATCCAAATTAGGCCTGGCCCAACATGAATAAGAAAAACAGTTAATCAAGAAATTGTCACTTATTTTGCGTCATGGCAGTGATGTATCCATGTCTACATAAGCTATGATTTCTGAACTGCAACAGAAATACAGAGGAAGCTATTTTTTTACATCTCTACTTCTGGTCAACTGGCCAGTGAAGACAATTTAAAATGGAACCACCTACTTTGGTTCTATGATCATGTAGGGCCTGACCTGTTCAACTTTTGGCTTTCAAGGGCTGCGAATGGTATGTAAAGTACTGTAACACGTTCTAGAGGAAATTTAACTTAATGGTGAAATGACTTTAAATATATTGGGTTTACTAAACAGCTATATTCATAATGACCGCCGAAGACGGAGTAAATGAATGAAAACTCGCTTCTTAGTGAGCATCTTTTACCCAAGCGTTTTATTTTAGCGTTTGAGTCAAATTTCATCTATGTAGGTCTGAAAGAGCTCTGCAGTCTTGGAGATTCATTGCCTTTTAGAAAACCTCCTATATCTTAAAGAATGTGCATTTACCGTGGATTATCTTTTTACTTGGTATCCATGGGAACAATAATACAGAGAGGTTTATTCGGCTGTAGTGCGTCGTAGTTTCAATTAATTAATCATCATTCAAGGCAAAAATCAAATTCGTTCAAACAAAATTAAACATCAAAATTATAAAGTACCTTGAAGTTAATTATTTTGGTTGGTTGCTTGTTTGATTTATATGAATAAAAATAAGTAAAGTTGGATACGTTTGTTATGTTTTTTTAAAATAAGATGAGAGCTTACCAAAATCACTGTTAATTTATGTAACTTCAAATCGAACCGTACTATGAGGCAAACACTTTTTAATTTAAATTGCATAGCAACGTGAATTTTCAGTCTGAAATCCCCACTTCAAAAAGCTTGACTTGGAAAGACTTCAAACTTACAAAATTGCCCTGGCCTCGATTAGAATAAAAATTGGTCGAAGATATTCGCATTTCTGTGCCTATGAGTGACAGTACGTTTCATTTTCAGTGTGGTTAAGGTACAGACTGCAAACAAAAACGTCACTCTTATAGCCGGTTTAACACCAAAGTATTTATAAGTTTTCCACTAGTTGCGACAACTAGTTGCTTTTTCTACAAGATGCAGCGGCTTAATTTCAGTCTTACACTAGTGGAGAGACAAGTTTTCCACTTTTTGCTGGTTTATCGGAGAGTAGGTGAAAATCAAAGAAAGTTGTCAACTATAAGTGGAAGAATAGTTGCTGCGCGCTTTACGCAAGCATCTAGTGGACAGCTAGTGGAGAACTGTTCCCTCTTTACGCAAGCATCTAGTGGACAACTAGTGGAGAACTGTTCCTCCACTACGCAAGCATCTAGTGGAGAACTGTTCCCCCTCTACGCAAACATCTAGTGGACAACTAGTGGAGAACTGTTCCCCCTCTACGCCAGCATCTAGTGGACAACTAGTGGAGAACTGTCCCCCCTCTACGCAAGCATCTAGTGGACAACTAGTGGAGAACTGTTCCTCCACTACGCAAGCATCTAGTGGAGAACTGTCCCCCCTCTACGCAAGCATCTAGTGGACAACTAGTGGAGAACTGTTCCTCCTCTACGCAAGCATCTAGTGGACAACTAGTGGAGAACTGTTCCTCCTCTACGCAAGCATCTAGTGAAGAACTGTTCCCCCTCTACGCCAGCTTCTAGTGGACAACTAGTGGAGAACTGTTCCCCCTCTACGCAAGCATCTAGTGGACAACTAGTGGAGAACTGTTCCTCCTCTACGCAAGCATCTAGTGGAGAACTGTTCCCCCTCTACGCCAGCATCTAGTGGACAACTAGTGGAGAACTGTTCCCCCTCTACGCAAGCATCTAGTGGACAACTAGTGGAGGACTGTTCCTCCTCTACGCAAGCATCTAGTGGACAACTAGTGGAGAACTGTTCCTCCTCTACGCAAGCATCTAGTGGAGAACTGTTCCCCCTCTACACCAACTTCTAGTGGACAACTAGTGGAGAACTGTTCCCCCTCTACGCAAGCATCTAGTGGACAACTAGTGGAGAACTGTTCCATCTCTACGCAAGCATCTAGTGGAGAACTGTTCCCCCTCTACGCAAACATCTAGTGGACAACTAGTGGGGAGCTGTTCCCCCTCTACGCAAGCATCTAGTAGACAACTAGTTTTCCCCCTCTACACCAGCATCTAGTGGACAACTAGTGGAGAACTGTTCTCACTCTACGCACGGCAAGGGAACAGATTTTACTAAGATTTTCTTTTGTTGCTCAATTTGAAGAACAGCAACTTTTAGTTATCAACTAAAAAATCTTCCACTTGTTGCTCTATTTTGGAGAGCAGCAACTTTTAGTCAGCAAGTTTTAGTCGTCAACTTTTTGTTGTCAACTTTTGGTTGTCAACTTTGGTATAAATCCGCCTTAACACTGCTTATCATTTTATTTTCTAGCTTTCTCAAGAAAATATATATATATTTTTTGCTTAAGTCATATATTTTATGTTATAATTGATTCTTCGCGAACAGTTCGACAGGATAAACGGCACGTACAGACTAAACAGTAACGGACTAGGCATGAGTTGTGATGTCAACGGGACCAGTACGGCTGAGCTGCTGTCCCAGGCCCTTGCCCGCCGTAGGGCGCGGTCTGCCCTTGCTGTGGGGGTGGCCTGTACCCTCCCGAGGTGTAGGGCTGTCCCCCGGGCTGCTGCCCGTATCCGTACGGTCCCACGAGGTTAGGAGGCATGTAATGTGTCGGTACCGGCTGTCCGGTTGCCGGGTCTATCACTGTCACCGTCGCGAAGCCTTGCGCATCGAACGAACCGACGCCCTCCTCGATGTATTCCCCGTAACTGTACCAGATCAGGCAGAAGTAGAAGCTCAACACTGGAAACACAAGGGAAAAGTCTAAGTTGGCAGTAATGTAAGGCATGCGGTATTGGTTATGAATTAGGGAGTTTTCCCCCTGATGGGTGAGGGTTGTTTATTTTTATTACTGTCAGGAAAATAATTTTCACAAATATTCTACATTTTTCTAGAAAATATTAATAGAAAATGCTATCCATCGATAGTACTCGCCAAGCCGGCTGTATTACTGGTTTTTACGGCATTGAAAGCAACTGAAAATTAAAAAACTAAATAAAATATAATCTAAAATTAAAAGCTATTCATACAGTTTACATAGTAAAAAAATCCGGTAGGTATATTTTTTATTAAAAATATATAGTTTAGCACTTATACCAATGTAAAAAACAGGGTGATCATCTTAAGTGTGCCACTGTTGGCATATCAGGAACCATCAGATTGAGTGAAAATATCAAAAATTATTAAGAGAATAAATCAATTTTATATATAAAAGTTTTTTAGAAAAAATAATTAATTAATTGCAAGTCATTTTCCAATATTGTACAAAACTATTCAATGTGTTTTATTGAATGCTCTGGACTATAATTTTAGGTATTGATTTAATGATTATTAATGCATTTTTATGTTTGAAATGTTTCCTAGACCCAATAGTTAAGGAAATATAAGCATTTTAAAGTTTGATATTTTTCTTATAAAATGCATTTGGAAAACGTCGATGGTCCATTTAAAATTATTGGTAAAATCTAAAACCATCATTATGAAGGGTAATTTATCTGGGAATTTAGTTATCCACCTTATTAAAAAATGGCGGCAATTTTCAAAAATCAAATTCATATTGATGACTCGAAAGTGTGTAAAGTTCTCCAAGTAAAGTTTCCCGAAAATTTTTAAATTACTTTTTAAAATATGTTTAATTATATTCCATAAGGTTCATTGTTTGTAAAATGCAGTTTTATTGTACAGCTATGGCGAATTTCAGTCTCTATATTGTAGCTTTCAAACTCCATCGTGAAGCTGGTGAAAATGTATTAAACTGTCTATACTGCGAATTACTTTATACATTTAAAAGATTTGATATACTCAACTATACACACTCAGGTATTAGGCCAGTCATATTAGGTAAAAATATCCCTCTACCTGGAAATAATTCCCTAAAACGGGAAACTTTGCATATGTGTAGTACTAACACCCATTAACAACATATCAAAAATCAACATTCGTGCATGCTGTGCTGCGGCCGCCATCTTGGAAAATGGCGGCCAATTTTCACTTTTTTGCTCATATCTCACTAACCGTTGGAAATACAGAAAAACTGTAAATACAAAAGTTGAAGAGCATAAAAGAATACATCTTTTTCCTATTTACACTTTTGCTGTATCTCTAACGGTTATCGAGAAAAACGTAAATTAATAATAAAAAACTTGCACTTTTTGCAGTTCCCGTCGGAAATTCAATTTAACACGATCATGAATCTACAAGGTTTGGCATTTGAGCATACTTATAGTTAAAATAAAATAAATTTTTAGGTTACCATTTATATTTGAACATTATTTACAAACAAAAAAGTGAAACAGTTGTTAATATTACATTTTGATCATACATTTTGTTCGACCATCCTAGATTCATCCATGTCCACTTCAGGCGAGTTCTCGCATGACAACCCCTCACATTTACCGCACATTGCTGAACACAGCAGAACTGCTCGTTTGCACTCGCAAAAGTCAGAACACGTCTTACAGTTGCAAGAAATTACGTGCATAATTCTCTCGGGTGCTGGTGGAAGAGTGGTTGGAATTGGTTGTAGTGAATTGTCAACCAAACTCCAGCCCCACTGACACGGATTTAAATCATGTCCAAGCCATTTTTGGACTTGGTGATAAACACGGAAGCTGTGTTGGGAAGCTGCAGCTGATGTTGGGGGTAGCGTGGCCAAATCAAAATGTGCTTGCAGCCTTTTCTTGGCAGTATGTTGGCGGTACATATAAAATCTGTGCTCATCCAATGTTTTATTCGCTGATTTGCATATAATAGAGTTTTTGTCCTCCATAAAATGTTTATTTAATAACGAACATTATATATTTAGCTTTCACTTAAAATATGTTGTTGATGCAATGCAAAAACAACAGAACCTCAAAATATCAAACATTATTTGTATGACTGTTTACAGTCAATTTATTATAATTAGCTGAGTAACAACATTCACATGTGCAGTTAATACCTTATCTCTCTCCATAGAGTAGTATTATTTCCTGCTGTAAGAACTTTGTCACGCTACTTACCAAGCTTCTACCATACATATAGGCATAATAATCAGTGCATCTGATTTTACATATTCATCTTCTTAATTTATAAAACTCAATAACTTTAAAAAATGTCATACACTTTTAAATTTGATGTGTTTAATTGCCAAAAATACTATTTTTATTACATTATTATTGTTATTATTAAATCTTTCTCGATAACCAGTAGAGATACAGCAAAAGTGTAAATAGGAAAAAGATGTATTTTTTTATGCTCTTCAACTTTTGTATTTACAGTTTTTCTGTATTTCCAACGTTTAGTGAGATATGAGCAAAAAAATGAAAATTGGCCGCCATTTTCCAAGATGGCGGCCGCAGCACAGCATGCACGAATGTTGATTTTTGATATGTTGTTAATGGGTGTTAGTAATACACATATGCAAAGTTTCCTCTTTTAGGGAATTATTTCTAGGTAAAATCCTAATATGACTGGACTATATATGAACATAACTTCGTTTTAATATTCAAAGTATTAGACTTGGAACTTAAATAGTACCATTATGACTTTCGATCACTAGAGTATGCCATGTCATGTAAATAAAATTAGTTGTTCGTCATATTCGCGTCAGCATACGTATTTAACGTGTTTAACTATGGCAGACACAAAAAAACTCCTCTGTCGGCATTTAAAGTGTCAAGTACGAATCTCAAGCATTCGTAAGCTAAACATGTTTCTGAATGGTTTGTGAAGACATCGGAGCAAAAGAAACACGCATTTTTATGTATATAATTTTTTTTATCTTACGCTTTCTAATGCTGAATCGGTAGTTTATAGTAGACTGTCGTGATTAAGTGCTTGTGTTCTCAAATCCCAAGTCTATTGCTAAGTGCCACCTGTCAGTGTTATGTATTTGCATTTGTCTTGTATCAATGTGTTTTTGTACTGATCAAATACTTATTTGAATAGGATAGTAATTAGAAAAAAATAATTATTTAATTTTATATATATGAATAGAACTCGAGGCATGTATACGTATTTTATAACAGATACGTATCGTATTTGATTGATTAATATAAATTACTCTAATTGCCCACTTACTTAAATAAAATATTTCGGCGAGCCATAGGATGCCGCCTGCCCTGTATAGAAATACTTTGGCTAACGTCAAAATCGACACCAGTCCGGCAACCGCATAAGCCGCTGCTTTCAGCCCAACCACGATTCTCTAAAAAAGTTTGGAATGTTTGTTAAAGAAATGCTAACAACTATTTTTTTAAATTTTATAAAAATTGTCTCATTTATGGGAACAATTCTCATTCAATCATGAGAAAATATCAAAATAAAAGGTACGTTTTAAGTATCATTATTAACATGATTATTAACATGATTAAGTTAACATTGTTATATTGTTTGATTAAGTAGGTTGAAAAAGAAAAACAACACATGGAACAAAAGAAAATGAGTCGGAATGGCAAACAAATGTTTTACCCTCGTTAACTTTATATTTACGAGATATATTTCTTTAAAGAAGCAAGTGTGGAAAAAGATTTTTGGGAAACGCCTTGATTTCATGATATGTAAAGTACTTTTCAGTTTTTATTTTTTTTAAGTTGCAAGCCTTTTTCATGTTTAACACAATTACAATCATTGTCGAACTTTGTCGCAACTTTAATTCAAACCTTGAGAATAATATATGTCTTTAAATATGCACGAATTGCAAGTTTTTATTTTATATAATAGGCTACTCTTATAATTCTAAAGTTTCTAATGAAAAAACAAAAAAATTATCAAGTTTATTTTTGGATAGACTAGTAATTTCTAAGCAATTATTATAATGAAACATTTAAGCAAACATTACCTCCATTGTAACATAAACCACTGCTAAAGATATTAAAACTATCGCCGCTGAAATAGATGCACGTGCGATATAAACTGAAAAGAAAAAAAACCCAACTTAGAACTGAATTAATTCTGCGGATTCATTTTAATAAAGAAAATTTAAACATATATGGTAAAAAGATACATATAATAAAATACATCTACAAATTTACTACGTTGATAGTTAAATTTACGTATTGAATTGTATATTATATTTATTTAGAATACGGTCAATAAAATTCTAATTTGTTGCAGCTTAATGTATAGCCGACATTTCAAATTACTCTTAAAGGCTAATAATAAATTAATATAATTAGAAAAACATCATCTTTTCTACAGCCTTATAGACTATTCCTTAAACTCCTTAAATATTCCTTAAAACTCTTCCCCCAATCGATGTTGAACACCAACAGTTTTCTGAAAGGTTTTTTTATTGATGTTTTCTTCTGATAAAAGTTATTTGTTTTTTTGTGTGACTCAATAAGAGTATTTTTTTCTTGGGGGGTCAAAATTTATACTTAGAACAATATCTTGAGCTTGAATTCAAATGTAGTGGACGTATATGAGAAATAAAGATTACAACTTAGCAAATATTTTTGAGATTCGCTTAACATATAACACCTTGCTGAACTGATTCACATGAATACATCTGAAATAAAACTACGGATAAAGTAATTGAGTTTAAATAAACACCTATTAACTTTAAAATACGGACACGCATCATAAACTCACCAGTTAAAATATTTATTCCGCTTTATACTTAAAACAAGTTCAATCGAACCGATTTTACAAATGAATAATACTTTCGATCAACCCATCATTAAAAATATAAGATATATTTCTACTTACGTATCATCACTCTCTCCCTTTGTTTCTTGTTTTCTTCGTCCTCATTTTTTTGGGGGCCAAGGTGATCAAGTACTGCTTTGCACTCCATTAGATCTGCGAGATGTCCCATCTGAAAATAAGTATATTCAGTCGTTATAAGCTAAAATTGAAATCCATATTTATAGCCCCTGAACTGCGATATGACTAATTAACTTATAAATACCTTCGTCATACAGCCCCTATGTTGTAACAAACGTTACGGCCGTTTCGGCATTAATATGCCATCTTAAGACGTTGACTTTCGGCCAAAAGGTGTCGTTAAGATATAAAAAAGTTAATGCACATCACACACATAACACATAATTTACATTTACAAAAATAGGCCTGTTTCCCGGTAGCGCACATCACCGATCACGAGCAGATGACAGACTGAATTATCCTTGCTTCGTCGTGTCGGTGGCGGCGTTATCAGTAGTTGCACTTTGCCCTCGTGGTCTTGGCGTTCCCCTCTGATTTAATATACTTAATATACTTCGGCATATTAATGCCGAAACGGCCGTAACGTTCGCAACCACATAGGAGCTGTATGACGAAGGTATTTATAAGTTAATAAGCTAAAACATTGTAATATGATATTTTAGATCATCTGTAAAGGGATGCTAATATCTTGGTGCTTTCTACCTAACCAAAATGTATAAATAAATACAGGTCAGGTAAAGTAATAATGTTTTTCAGTGGTTTAGAATGAATGCCTGTAGCAGTTATGTTTATAAATAACAATAATAATAATATGTTTATGTTTATGTAAATAAATATTTTTATAACTAATCCTTATAATGTTTCTTCAAATATGTAATCAATTCAAATGACTACTGTTTCCCAAGTAAAAAAACAATATTGTAAAATATTAAAACAACATTTCTTAATATTTGCCAACAATATTGGTTAGATCATATTGATAGAATATTGTTTTAATATTCTCTCAATATTGGTTTACTTTTCCTTTATTAAATCACCATTCCTTTTTTTACCTATATAAATTCCTTCCGGGAAAGGGTCGAGATCAGGTTATCACTGATTCCAAGAGAGCCACAAATCACAAGATCTAACTCAGAGTTGATATGAGCATAACGAGGATGCTCTTCACTTCACCCGTTTAGTCAGTTGTGTTTACAAGACCTTAGTTTTGAATACGAGTTCATATGTGGGAAGAATGATCTGTTTTCTAACAGATGGTCTAAAATTATAGCTACTGCTTTTATGCTTCTTTTATACTTTTTCCAGGTCCTCGTTTTCTATAGAAATGCAATTATTAAACCGTACATTGATACAAATAATAATTCGTATGGACTTATTTTAAAACGTATGGGGTTTCGAATATTTCTTTATTAATTAATAGAAAGGCTATTAATATTCTTGAATAAGTTCATGGGAGCTAGTTATAAAAATCTAGCTATAAATAACTAAGACTTAATAGAGGATCAAAATATTGGTTTTCTTACTATGAAATATGCGCAAATTGCGTAGCATCCATATTTTAAGGGTACGCAACAGCAGCATGATGACTGGATAACCATTGAGCCCTGAAATGTAAAAAGGTACATAAAAATGTTGTAGACATGAAAAAAATTTGTTATAAAATAATGATTTTCATTCAGTCTCTTTATTCAACAATCAAACCAACAAGAACTAATAGGTTGCTCATTATACTCATATTGCAAAGTAATTTAAAACATGTGGAAAATAAATTAATTTATTAAAGTTTTAAGGTTGCGAGCATATCAAATTTTAATGTAAATTGCAAAATAACAACTTCAACCTATGCCTAAGATAAACAAAATCTCAATAGAACTATTTTCAAAAATTTATTTTTGGGCACATGTATTTATGGCCCACAAGACTTAAAGTTTTATCGTACATAAATGTTTACTACGGCCAGGCCGTGTCAACTAAATGACTGAGATAAAATAAAATGTTTACTCCATTAAAGAAAACTTACCTGGCAAAATTATATTTTAATTTTAAAGGTAAAAATTTGTTAACAATACAGTACACCCTTAATAGTGCAACATTTTATAGTCCGACGCACTCGGTAATCCGACGCTTCGCTAAATGCGTCACCAGCTAGCGTTTTTACACAGCTGGATATTTAATTTTTGGTCGTCTTGTGACAGGGGATTCGCGTTGCAGTTTCACGGTCCTCATTCATATCCGTGAAAGGATTTTTTAAGGAAACAAGGATTTTTAAGAAAGGAAAGAAGAGTGACGTCAACAATTATCGCCCTATTGCGCTTTTAAGTACAATTTCTAAGGTGCTAGAAAAGGTTGTGTATGCTAGATTAAAGAATCATCTGAATGAACACAACATCCTAATAGATAATCAATATGGGTTCAGGTCTAATCGTTCAACCGTTCAAGCAGCTGTTGATCTCATTAATGGTGTAATGACAATCCTTGAAAATCGGGAGCCAGCCTTGGGGATTTTTTGTGACCTTTCTAAGGCTTTTGACCGGGTAGACCATGACATCCTCTTGGATAAATTGGAAGGATAAATTAGAAAGGAGTTCTACTGGCTTGGTTCCGGTCCTATCTTTCAGGCCGGAGGCAATTTGTGGAAATTTCTGGAACACGTTCTGGGTCTTCTGAATGTAGGTATGGAGTGCCTCAGGGCAGCATTTTGGGGCATCTGCTGTTCATCGTTTACATAAATGACCTAACTGAAAAACTGCCTATGACCAAGTCGTTATTCTATGCAGATGACACAACGATGCTCTTTGTTGGCCCTAAATCTGATCTTCTCAGTAGAGTTAACGAATCCATAGGAGCACTTCAAAGCTGGATATCAGTCAACAATTTTGTTTTAGATTCAGATAAAACCGTCTTTGTTCAATTTCTCACAAAAAATAAAAGTCCTAATGACATCTCTTTTAGACACCTTGGAATTAAAGGAGAGACTTTTGTCAAGTTTCTGGGCCTGACTGTGGACTGTAATTTATCGTGGTCTTCACACATTTTACAACTATGCAGCAAACTGAGTCGTATCTGTTACGCACTCAGAACAATCCTATTTTAGATCCAGGCTCACTTCTTATGGTTTATCACGACTGTTTCTCCTCTATAATGTCCTATGGCATTAAAGTATGGGGAGCGTCACCTCTTGCTCAAAAGGTTTTCCTGGTTCAAAAGCGGGCTGTCCGTATCATCAAAGGGCTACCCCTATTGCACACTTGCAAAGGGACGTTTCGCTCACTAAATATTCTTACATTTCCATCTTTGTACATTTTAAAAGTGATCTTGTCTACGTTAAATACCATTGATAACTTATCTGTTGTGGGCGCAAATCATAGGTATCCAACAAGGCATGGCGAAAATCTCCTTACACCTAGACAATCGCCTTACCCTTTCTGAGAGAGGAATGGTGTACCTTGGACCTATATTTTTTAACAAAATTCCTGCTGAAATCAGGAGTCTGAGGGGCTTTAAATTCAAGAAGGCGTTGAGGAGTTTTTTAGTCGACAGGGAATTTTACAGTATTGACGAATTCCTGTCTGCCTGAATGCTTGACATAATTCTTTGTATTATAGAAATGTTCGTTTTACTTATAGCACAAATTTCATATATTATGTTGACGACTGAGATGTACATGTTTTATGTATTATATTCAGAATAAAGAATGTCTAGTTGTCTAGTTGTTTAGGGATATACTCTGCGCACGTAACTCTCGCTGCACTGGGACAGGGTAGTGATGTGCGATACTTATCGTATCGTATGGCAATATCGCGATACACAGGGAACGATACGATATTTCAATACAATATTTTGAAAACGATACGTTTCGTATCGCCAAAAATATATTCGATCCCTATCGGCAAATAGAGGCGATATTTACGATTACGAAATTTTTTAATTTTTATGGGAAATCCGCTTATTTCTCTATATATCTTCATAAAACCTAAGCTATGTGGCTTCACCTAATTGAGATCTACTGTGTTTGATTATGGGTATGTATAAAATCCCCCATTTTGACATACTTGCATACTCATATCCCATGTTATTCTTATGGAGAATATTCGTCATGCTTACTTATGAACATAGGTACGTTGGAAAATCTTGATGTGAGGCACCATTTTAATCACTTATTGAAGTATTTGAAATTTTCTGAGGATACTACGGGGGTATTACAGTATTTAGTTGCCTGTTATTTTATTTTTCACTGTTTTGGACGATACGATTCGATACGTATAGTTTTAGATAGTTAGGGGCGATACGATATAGGGTTTCGATACGATACGGACGATACACCTTCGATATGCATCATATCGCCGTATCGCACATCACTAGGACAGGAGGAGTGCGAGGAGGTAAGCCAACATCGACGACCGTGACATTGTCGCACTCCCCTGGTCTGGCCTGTCCGGGCAAAAGTGTACTTGCGCCACAAGCCATGTTGTACAGGTTTCTAATACACATGTGTACGGTGGCGTTCAAGTTTCTTTTCAGAACCTTTTCCCCACTAGTGTAAGGACATGATTTAGCTTGGGTACACGTTTTTAATATGGGAAGATTTATTCCAAAATGGCCGCAATGATATAAAGATCTTTTATCAATTATCACTTCATTTTCGGTGGATGTTCTTTTTTGACGCCATCTTGGATCCGCTATTTCGAATAAAACAATTGCTTTCAAAATAAATAACCTTAAAAGGATTGATTCGTTTTTAATTCTTAATAGAAGAATGGCGATGTCTTCAAACTATGCCTTATTTAAAAACGGTTAAAACTTTTTATTCAGCAAGGAAAGATAAATCTAAAAGATGCATCCCTCACCACCCAATAGGGCTGATTGATTTAATAGGTTTAATAATTCATGTTATCCAAGTTTACGATATGTGCATTATACTCTACTTTCAAGTCTTAATCTACATCATATCGTGTTTTACATTCAATATACATTTCTTTTTTGAATCTAATTACTAAATTTCTAAATCCTAGCCCGTTGAGACCCATAAGGGAGATCACAATTTATGTTTCCTCAAGTAATAGGTTGTATCGGCATTATTTTCGATAATCCGACAAATTTGGTAATCCTCCATCGACCTGACTCCGTTAGATTATCGAGGGTCAACTGAAATAATTGTTGATTAGTTCTGTACTCAACATAGACAAAGGCTCGATGGATTTACTCGAGCAAAATCCATGCATTCGGTAGGTGGCTCATTAGTTGAGCCAATAAAAAAATGTAGTTCAACTACTTTTCTAATAAAATTTATTTTTAATACAGCAAGGTTTCTTTGTTATTAATGATCGTATACAAGCTGAAAACAGTGTACTGTATTGTCAGGTTGCTAGGCTATTGAACAGTTTCAAGCGTAGCAACAGCATTTATTTTTAAACATCCAGTCTCATTTATCACTAAACGAGTGAATTTTATTTTTTAAACTTAACTAGATTTTGAACTTTAAGGATAAAATGTGATATATTCTTACCTTCTTGGATAGAAGTGTTCGCTAGGCATTACAGTTCTAAAAACACTGGAAATTTATTTATATACATGTATTAAACTAAAATTTACTTGGTTTTCCTGGGCACTAAGCAACCACTGCAAAACTGAAATCACACTTTTAAAAGTCCAAGCAAACTATCTCTAATTAATTAATAATTTATAGTTTGAGTAATTGTACTGGTCTAGGACTTCCATGCCTTTTCATCTCTTTCACGTGATAACGTTTGGAACAAGTACAATCTTCCAATGTTACAACTCATCCTTTTTGGTTTGTAAATATAAATAAATAAATAAATATCTTTAATTATAAGTACAGGTAGGTGACTCTTATATTTTCTTCTTAATTCTAATTAATTATTATTGTTCAAGATGGCGTCATTATAATTAGTGTAATACTAGCCTATTTAATATTTAAATTTGAAATAAAAGAATGGTAATCTGTTACAAAACTATTATTTATTCAACAATAACAATAAATATGAATATCAAAATTGAACTCTAGGGGGACGTACAAGGATTATTACAGTGGATGGGGTTAGATAAAATTACTTATGCTAATTGGATTAATATGGTACAATTTAAGGGCATTAGCTCAGTTCTTGAGAAGCATGATCTCTTCACATAGGGTTCTGGGAATCGTGCGGGCATGACATTGAAAAATTAATTTGTTTGAATATCACAATCATAAATACTTTTAAATAGAATAAATAATTTTGATAATAATATAAATTGCCAATTCTGATCTCTTTTTATATTTAATTAAATCAAGTCTTTGTTTGAAAGTCTGTTCCTCTTCAACAATGGTTGGTGAAGTAAATTTTGGATTGGTCTTACCAAGAGTTTATCTCTTCACCCTGATCTTTTCTTCAGATAGATAAATTTGGCCACTTAAAGGGGAATCAACTAAGATCAGGTTTACCGCTGGCTAACAAAAAAAAAAAAAAAAATCTACTAATTAAGGGGGATGAAATTTAAAATTGGAACGAGGTCCAGGTACAATGAAGTTAACACTTGGCCATCTCTCTCTGGAATAGAAGCTGGAGTCCTTTACAATGGTTCCACTTTTCACTTTAACAATGTAACACATGGTTCACTAACTTGGTCTTTGGTAAACACTTCACTGAATTATTAGAGATCAAATTTTGAAAAACATGCTATATAAAATAGATAATTTGAGATAGCGTTCCCTGACCCATAAATATAAATTATATTAAATTATGAATACAGCTGATCTAACTTAACTTATCTAAAATTTTTATGGTAGATGGTAATAAATTAATGAATGATTTTAGGAAAATAACATTATCAAATAATTTATATTAACTGAGTGATATACTAGGTTGACATATTATATACAAATAATTATTAAGCTGTGTGTTTGTTTATTTATATGGGTGTTCATTTATGAAATTTAAATGTAAATGTTTGTGAACTATTACAATGTTATTTATACATCATAGTGAGCAAAAGTTTCTAGCCTAAGTCATAAATTAATTGCAATAATTAAGAAGACTCACAAATTGGAAACAAAACAAGTTTAATATCATGTATTTTAAACAGAAGTAATTTCCTTTTCTTAAGGCATTTTTACGTAATAAATATTGAAAACATGCTACATAAATAGATTCAAAATTTTCCATTTTTTGTATGACAACTTTCATTATCCCATACTTGCTTACAAAAATTGATCTGTCTTGAGGATTAAAGTTTCGACTCTTCTCTGTCAAGTAGAATATTCCCATAGCTCCATAACACACTGGTGCAGTAGATTGTAAACACTATAAATAAAAAATGCTATTAAAACGAGTACGCATGCAGCTCGCTGACGTGATGGGACGAATCGTAAATTCACACACACGCGCGCACACACACACACACACACACACACACACACACACACACACACACACACACACACACACACACAAACACACTTTTTTAAACGGATTGTGTTTTTTGCTTGGAAATTAAAGTCATCATCGTGCCAAGCTAAGTGCCAAAATGCGGGCCATGCCATTAGAACTCTATACCAAAATAAATTCGCTAAAATTGCACTAATTATTATTATAAAGTATATATAGTACAAAAACACAATAGAATTGTTTAGATAAGAATTAACTTCATAAAGTATTTGTTTTAAAGTTTTTGATAAATGTTGTTCCCTACATTCAAAAACTACTTTTTATTTTATGTCGGATTAACTAAGTATAAATGTACCTTTTTTGATACTATCACAAAACCTTTTTCCATTGACTTACGCAGTATTTTTGCTCTTCAGATATTTATTTCACAATCTAACCAATAGTGTACTTAGAAGTGACTTTTAGCTGTGGTATTTACTTATTTATTACTTTTAATTTTATATCTTGCAGCATTAAATCTGTTTCTAATTTAATTTCATATCCTAATCTATATAATTAATACGCCAACACGAAATTTGTCTTATGAACTCCTCCGTCATATCTTAACCGATTTTGATCATTGACGGCTCATTGGAAAGAGCGTGTCGCGTAGATTTGCAAACTGGCCTTACATTTTTGAAAAAGTCCCTTGGGTTCTGCCCCATTGGCTTTTAAAGTTCCCATGTTATCCTTATGAAGAACATAATTGTTTACATTTTGATCAGCTGGATAATTTAATTGCTGTTATTTGTGTAAACATAACCCTCAAGACGGATCGTGTTAGCATGATTGTGTTTTAAATTTGTCGCCATTTGAATTATCGCTCTGCTAGAGTAGCGCACGATTCCGTGCGCTCGGATCCACTAGTTTTTCATTAATTTAACACAAACTAAAGGTTTTGTGGATATTAAATGAAGTGTTTAGTATTTATAAGACACCTAATTATAAATGCTAGAAGGTAGGCAAACTTTAACATCATTTGCCAACAATTTTTGTTTTGTGAATAACAATCCATTTAAGCAAAATCTCACAGTAAATTTTGTTTGTAAAATATTTCTACTCAAACATTTATAAATTTTGGATCTGAATTTTTAAATAGCTATAGAGCCAGTAATAACACAGAGGGGATTTTTTTACTTTTAACAGTTTTTGTGAATTCGATTACAGAAACAACCAAAACAATTGACTCCGATGATTTTGTCTCATCAACTTATGTAGGGTTTAAGTTCTAGAATCTAAAGCTAGGTTAACTTACGCAACGCAACTGAGCAGAAAATAATTTCATGAACGCTGTTCACGAAAAGACTTCTTACGCCGGCTTCAACCAGAGAGACCACGGCTACGAGCAGCAGGCAAGACGCAGGGGTGAGGAAGTAATGCGCAAAATTCTAGAAAAAAATTAAAGGGTTGGTTTCATTTAAACTTGCAAATATTCTACACAGTAGGGTAAATTATTTTAAAGTATTTAGCATAGTTAAAATACTATCTCGAATTTATATGCGATTAAATGAAGACAATACAAAGTTTTAGAATTAAAATAGCCCTTAGTCAGTTTGGAATTCCAACTCCTTCGGACCTCACAAAACGGTTGTGGCATTGCAGGTGCGATAGTATTAGCACGGAATAGATAGTCTAAGGTTGAAACGAAGTATTTTATTCGCATTATTGTCACAATATCAGTTATGTAAATAAACGAAAAAAATAGCTTAACATGATTTAGAACTAAAGCCTCCATTATCAAAAACTAAATAGAATGAGTAGTTTTGCACAACGAAATAATATTGCATCGGCACTACCCAACACAAGGGCATTTCTAAGGGCGGAAACATAGTTGAGCGGCACGACATGTCAAGAAGAAAAGGACTCGTCTAGCTGAACTGTTTTTGATAATTTATGTAGTCAAATGAGCTAACGCATAGCGCAGCTAGACGCTTCAGGTGCGTTAGCTCGTTGGACATCATGCAATACCAAACACATCGAAGCTAGACTTGCCGCTTGCCTCTGGACTCGCTCCTCCACTGTGCTTTCAGCTAAGCACTGCTTTGCTAAGCACTGCCAGTGCTTAGGTTACAGACATTTTCCATCCAACAATATAAATTCTGTACACTCAACATTTCATCAGGGAAGTTTGCCAACTGTTCGAATCGTTGGCTTTAATGAGTATGTTTATTTTTATGACGTGAAAAAACTTTTGCGTATAATATAGGAGGTTTAACTGTCACTTAAGAATTTAAAGAAATGTTGGACTTTTAATTAACTTTCAATAATAAATAAACATAATTAGCCTCACATTTTTTTATAATTACTAAAAATCTCCCATAATGCATCAATAATGCGAGGATTAAAAATAGGTATATTTACTTACCCTTATTACTCCCAAAATAATGAAAACCGACATAATGAATTGGATTATGCCTCCGATTATCGTGAACTGGTACCCTGGATTTAAAGAACTCAATAAATATTAGTTTGAGGATTTAAGGATATTTTATTAATTGTTATCATATCTAATAGGCTTTTACTAAGCCAAAATTGTTATTAATTAATTAATTACAAAATCAATAAGTTACTCGATGCAATCCACACTAAATGCGATTCCAAATTTATCTTCTAATTTTAGTTAAATAGCTTGAAATATATAAAGATAATTTTGATAAACTTACTTTATAATCCCATTAATTATAAATTTACGTTTTATAGTCACACAAACTTTAACAAACCCCTAACATTTTCAGCTAAGCTGTACAAATATTTTCGCAAAACTCGAAACATAAAACAAAATAAATTTGTTTAGTCCTTTTTACTAGGCCCATACAAACCGTCACAATAAGTCAGTTTTAATAATAAAAGTAAAGTATTATGTAAATCATGACTTAAGGTAATTTTTAAGTAGTCCTATGATAAATGGGTGTGTAGGATCAGGTTTCAGCAAAATATTTTATCTCAATTATTTCTTCGTTATTTTTTTTATTACTTGAAACTTTTTAATATAACGCTGATCGATTGGTGATATTTTCCCTTTGGTATGCTGGTGTTAAGTGCGTGCTCAACACAAATTTCACATAGTTTATCTGCTGTTAACAGCCAAACAGTATAAATCAGTGACAAGAGCACTTGGATTTTCTTAAAATTACATAATTTCTTGTTGTTTCACTCTAAAACACAACATCAATGGCATTGTAAAATTATGTTTTGTGTTATACTGTCTTAACAATCTAAGAAAATTATATGTTGTGACATGTTTTGTAAACTATGACACATTCAGACCACCTCACATTATACACAAACGAATTGTTCAATACCGAAATTCTCTGTGCCGATCGTCAATATTATAAAACCTGGCACACTCATGGCTTATAACCAAATGTAGGCTACAATGAACTGGCATGTTACCGACAGTTCAGTTTTTTATGTGCTGTAGCCACAGGCCCAAGATGAAGCTCAGAAGATTCTGGTAACTTGCGGTTTTTGTTTATCTTTGTTGAAAAACTATGTTGTATAGTAACACAATTTACGGTTTAAACGGTAAAAAAAGATTCTTGTTAAATAATCCATAAATTTGCGTCTCGAGTGTTTGACAACGACGATAAAAGTTGAAAAAAATATAATTCGATGATAAATGTTGTAATCGAGTCTCTTTAATGTGGCATGAAATTTTATTTTTAATTTTCATACAAAATACACCATTAGATGAAAGTCTTCTCAGCTTTTACAACGGCCAGGTACGAATGTATTAACAACCATCGCAGTTCAAAGGTTAAGTACATTAGGACAGACAAACGCATTAGACAAAATTTTAATATAACTGACATTAAAATGGTTTTTTCTTTTGGGAAGGAAAATAATCCAGATTTAAAAATTTAAGTAATTTTCACTGTAACCAAACAAATCTCTCCGTTTATTTGATTGCCTAAAAAAATACACGTTGACTAAAACCAAGCACAATTTAGGTGATACTTGACCATAATATTAAAGAGCAATTAATCGCAAGTAATTTTGATAAGAGTACAAAAAAGTTACAAGATTTGGCTTAAGCATCTATCTTAAAATGGAACCCAAGGCAACTAATTTGACGAGACTTTGTGGCGGAAGATTAATGTAATCATAGTCAAACGTTTCACGTCCACCATTCCGTCACGACTACAAACTATTTTTTTTGTATTGATCCACCAGAGACTACTATTAATAATGTAAACTAAATTGTTAAGGATTCTACACCCTTAAACCTTATGGTGGATCAGCCATATTAAAATATCTGGCAGATTCATGAGGATTTATAATAAATTATACTACGTCATATGCGATTTTTAAAGTACCAAATTAACTGTTAACCTTTAATTACATATTATATATGTTTTATAACAATTAAAACATTCAATTACACTATGAATGTTACTGCCAGTAGTTCTACATCAGATAAAATAAGAAGGTGCAGCCCAATTTAATTCGGTTCCACTAAAAAATTAATTTGAACAATACTTTAGATAAATGCACAGTGTTATAAGTAGACAAGTTTAACAAAAAATGGTCAGTAATTCCGATACTCAAGACAGTAATTCTAAGTGTAAACGTCTATTAATCGTACATCACCCTTAGTCAGATAATAAGCTAAATAATTCGTTTTATTAATTAGATGCCCTTGAAAAGTTTATGGAGTATGGCAGGTCGTTGCACAGTTTCATCCCAAAGTGATAAGGAGTTTGTTCAAGGGCAGAGGTTTGTCGGTGAGTAATGTAATGTGGGTATCAACCCTGTGTCTTGTATTATGATTGTGATTGTGAGACTAAATGGGCATGCTTTGTCAAATACAAGACTGAGTTATATATGTAAACGCTGGAAAGTCAGTTTTTTTATAGTTTTATAAAGCTTTCCCAACAATTTTAAAGAGGTTGAGATAAGTAACTATTTATGCTTTTTTTGGGAAATTATGCTGGCCGTGAAGATAAGACACCTTCCCACTGGTGGACTCCATGTAAATGTAAAGAATGAAAATGTGCATTGTGTAAAGTAAGATGTATAACTGTGCATGATTTTAATTTCCTACGCAAATATAATATATTAGATATTTTGGGTAAAAGTTTTCTAATTCATTTCGTTTCCTACCACTAAAATAAACTACTAAATTAATTGAATTATTACAAAAATAATCATACAATTTTGAAAAGAATAGAAAACAGTTCGGGTTTTACAGTCGCTTATACACAATCAGCAAAAAAAAAAACACTTTCTTACTAGGCTTAAAGACGCTGAATAATACTTTTTTATGTCTCTATGAGAACATAACAGACCCGTGTCGTCAGCATAACGTAGAATATATGTAGCCTGAACATGCGATTCTAAATCGTTAATATATATTAGAAAAAAAGATCACGTTCGTACTTACAGCTTTGGTGGTATTTAACTTCTTTTTGGGTATATCTGCTTTTAAAGTCTTCGTTAAAGCTTTCATTGTAGCTCTTCACACGATATGTGAGTGAACAAACGGAAAACACCTATAATAAATACAATTCACTTATTCTGTCGGCCCATAACAAGTTTTACATTTGAATGTACCTTAGGTCTCAAAATCTGGACCGATTTAATCACTTTAAAACAAGTTGTTTTTATAAAAAATAGTTTGCACATATGTTCCGACAGAAAAACACAATTTTTAAATGTGGATGTTTATATCTGCTCCCGGTCCATACTGCGATTTTTTTTTTTGGGGGGGGGGGGGGGGAGGTTCCTTTGAATTCGCAGGTAAAATCAAGCACAAATAAATTGAGGAACCACTCATTTTGAAGGACTTAACACGTTCAGCACGACGGAAGCCAACAGTCAGTACTATACTTTTCCCGTCGTGTGCCAGCGGTGGCGCCCTACAAACTGGCGCACTGATACAATGCTCTTTCACTGTGCTTTAGGATTTTTGCTGGGGTATATTATTAGTGGGTTCGTATTGTAGGGTTGTGTAGACACACGGTGGCCACCGGAGGCGGACTTTGTAAATGTTTTTGTAAAAAATATATGTTGAAAAAATCAAGGTGAAAAAACCGCTAAAATAGGGGGAGGGGCATAATAAGACTCGGGATATGGTTTAATTGTACGGAGGTTACGATAACTAACATTGTATCGTTCGCCACTTTGCCTTCTACCGCGTCATCGGCAAATCAGCACGTGACGCCGTTGGCTGGCACGTCGACCCATGGTGATTTCAGTATGCCCACCGGACAACGTGCCCCACCGGTGGTACACTATTAAAATTTATTAATTTCATTTGAATTAGCTATTTTAGATATATACAAGGTTAAATCAACAGATTTTTTTAGATTTAGTTAAAAGTATGACTAAGGTTACTTTGGTCTTTTTGGTCAGTTTAAGTTACCGGTACCGATCATTGCAACATACTTTTAATAAGTTCGGAAATTCAGTCGAGTACCACTAGTGGCGCACGTCGGGCTGAACGTGTTAAAAAGAAAAACAAAATGGTGCAAATCAGAGGCCAATATTTAGCCCCTTACCAAAGTTACAGCCGGTTAAATATTCAAAATTGGTATCAGGTTAGTGTTAAAAAGTACCCACTTGACAGGCCAGTACTATGTTAATGGTACACAAAAATTTATGAAAAAATTATTAAGCTATTTCTGGTAGTCCGTTTGGTAAAATTGACTCATCAACCTAACATGTGGATACTTTTCAAAACGTACCTTATGGCATTTTAGAAGTTTGAAACTGCTGTAACTAATGTTATGAGCATAATATTGATCCCGGAATTATGGAATTCCGTTTATTTTACAAAAATCTTAACAATTAGTGGTAATCTACTTAATCTGCTCCAAACCAGAGAAAGGAGATGTGTTTTTTTCGTGTGGGGGGCAATAATCCTCGTTCTTAATATTAAAATATTTACCTTAATTGCTACAAATCTATCTATCAATGGTTGCGTAACATCCTGTAAAGAATACGATTTATAATACACGATTTACGCTTTCATAGCCATACGTACCATGTAGATCGTTCCAATCAAAGCGCAGCCGTAGCGAAGATTAATACAGAACAGACATTTAGTTAATTTAAGATTCATTTTGGTTGTTTATTAAATGTTTTGAATAATTTATCAAACAAATTTTGGAACTAGTACTAAGCAACTGCAATAATAAAAGTGCTTTAATTTAAATAAAATATTTGCCTGATATAAATTATTATACTTTAGAAAAATACTTGTGGAACCTACTTTACGCACGAATTAACTATTCGTTGTTTTGTAATGTAATTTTATATGTCGCATATGTTTGTGTATATGATAGTTTCTATTGGTTTATGTTAATTGTTATTGTATGCAAGTTTATTATGTTATTGATAGTTTATTGCTTGTTTGGTTTTTTAGTAAAGTAGGAATAGTGGATTTGTGATGTAATCGTTTAGGTTCCCCCTTTAAGTATGACGATCAGTTTTTGCGCGGTCCTCTGGTCCCAGTCGTTTGCGGTACGTGTAAATTGATATTATTTATGTTTAAAATGTAAACCTAGAACGAGTATAAATATTATATCTTTATCCCTCGGTACATGTAAATGTATGTAATATTAAAAATATATCTCACCACCTCAAAGTACATTGCAAATACATCATGGAACAGGTAATACAAACATAGGAACAAGGTCAACCAACGATAGGATTTCCCGCGTAGTCACACGTGTACTTCAAGCCGCCATTGGTGGATCGAATCCTGTTCTCTCTACCGATAAGAATAAATTTGTTTGAAAAATTTTTCTTTTATAAATATGAATATAATTCGATTGTGCTTAAATATTTTTAAGATGCGTTGAACTGATGGATTTATTGTACTTGCAGATGTAAGAATGAGAAATCACCTTTTCACACGAGGTTTCTCATGAGAGATGGTCTTAAACATGTAAAGTAAAGGACTATTAAAACTCTTTAGTTGATATAATGTGTTTAATGTGTGTTGGAAGATTCAAGTAATCTATAGTCTAAACAAATAATTTAATTCAAATGTTGTGATGACAGCTGATGGTGTGTTTTTGTTTACTTGTTATGATGTTAAAGATAGTATTGTATAAAGAGTCTTTTAATTTAATGTAGAATAAAAAGGTTTAATTTAATCGTTTGAGAATTAATCGTTTTAAGTATCAATCAGTAAATTCAATAAACAGAAATATTAAAATGAGAACAACACTTTTAGTATAGTTTTACCAAGTTGTTTTCAGAATGTGCATTATGTATTTGACAAGACCCTCTGGATTTGAGAGAAAGAATGCATCTTACGTTTCACTAACATTCATCACTAACATTGTCGGAATATTTACTACACACTTGACAGAACTTAGAAATATTTCATGCGACTCTTTATAAGGCTAAAATATACCTTTTTAGACAGTATGGAAATAGTAGTTTTCATTACTAGGAGCGAAAGTGGCTCTTTTTGGTACGAGATCGTAATTTACAGGCGAGGCGCAGCCGAGCTTGGAAATGCTATCGAGTACCAAGGAGACACTTTTGCTCCGTGTGATGAACAACTATTTTCATCATTATGTATAAATAACCATTTAATCGTTAAAAAATTAGACTACATAATTTTGAGGTTATCCAAAATAGTCATCGTCATTTACACATCTATTAGTTGTTTACAAACACAAGTTAAGAAATCGTTCAACCTTTCAAACGTAACATAAACAAATTTTGACATTAGAGTACGGCAAAATTTACCATATGTTTTTTCAGTACTCCTATTCGAAGTGATCCAAAAACCATCATTTTGCGTACGATTTAGAGAACTAAAAAAGGCTGTTTTCGGGAAAGAATGATGAAAATTAAAAAAATGTAACTAAATAATTATTAGACGCTATAGCAAAACCCCAGATAGAAGAGAACATAGATACAATACAATTGAACATATACAGAAGCTCTGACATAAAAACAGCCACGCAATAATGATTTCAACATAAAAATGTTTGCAAATAGTACATTATTGGTACCTTAAACCAAAGTACAAGCTCGAGTAAACTACAGGTCAGAGTTATCATGTATTGATGAAGCTCCGAACAGAATATGTAGGTTTTGACAATTGTGTATTGTACGAGATCTTGCAAACAACATACTATGGCACTGCAATCGATTCCCTTAGATTCCTTTCACCTGGAATTTCATTCTGAGTTTCAAGGATTTGAAGAAATAAGGAATACTTCAAAGTAATATCGCTGCAGGTGTAACTCTAAGTACGTTTCGTTATTGTAAAAATATATTTTTACATTTACTGATCTAGAACAGTGTTATGAATATTTCGTCTAATCTCGCCACCCTTAACCTGCTATCACTTTAGCTTTTCCAAGAAAACCTTATTTGAACCAGATTTTTCTCCAATACGGTTCAGCCGCTTTTCAAGGGTTTTCCGCATAGTAAAACTCCTCTAGAGCCAGCTTTATTTCAAGTGAATAAGAAGTAGTTCCATAAGAGAGTATGGATAGACAAATGAGCTGAATCTCCATGCGCGAAGTTGTCATTAAGTACCGCAGCCTTTTAGCTAGATTTGGCTTTGCTTAAGGTGTCTCTGCTACTTTCATGAGAGTACAACATTTTGTATTTAATAAGGCATTACGCAGAGTTGTTAGATGTTAATTTTGTTTAATTTTTTTATTGTGTTTTTGGATGTCTCTGGGTTGAGTTTATTACGTGTATTTTGAGACGTTTGACAAAACCATTTGGGGACTTGTGGACCACCAAGTACTTGACCTTTACGTCGTTTTTGTTCATTCAGAAGTCAGTTACAGTTAAATTAATACAAAACTTATGATTTTTCAAAACTCTAATTTTATTTATATAGATATGAAGTTACAGTTTAAGTAACAGTTTGGTTACAGATATAAGGGAATTTTGGTTTCTTAGGTCTAATTGCATCCTGTCCCGAAATAATAATACCAAAATTATGATCTTATTTAGTGTATATGAAGTTACAGTTTAAGTAACAATTTAGCTGCAGATATAAGGGTCTTTTGGTTTCTTAGGTCAAATTGCATCCTGTTTCGATCTCAGTGTCGAGGAAACCAGCCCCATAGAATAAAACCTTAGGCAATTGAACGGTTAGAATTCAACTTACTTTTTCTTTTATTCACATAATAAGTCATAAAAGCTGTGTAAAACAATAACTATATGTTTGACAATCAAAAGTGAATCATATAATCTCTCTGGCCAAATCAATTTGTATACTGTTTGACAAACCGAAAAAAAATATTGTATGTTTCAAAAAAGACCTGATAAAGTATAAAATATTCTAATAAGTGTACGGAATCCCACAGCAATGGTTTTACCATTGTGTGTTGTATTTTTATTTTAACTAGATTTATTACGTTTTTATTTCTTATGTTATAATTTTTGAAAATTTGAATAGTTTTTCAAATATTTTCTTTTTTGGTTGGATTTGATGGATTGGATGGATTTTCAGGATTTTCTTCGTTGGCTTGTTCATCAGAGACTGCTTGTGCTTGTCTTTCCTTTTTTATGCTTTTTCTGTAGCCCCAAATTACAGGAAGGAGAAGTATTACGGCTGGAACATGATATATTCAAATTCAGATTCAAAATACTATATCCTGCTCTATTGTTAATGCATAAGTGATAACTTTTCAATGACTTCAATAGCTTTAAATGAGGCCTAGTTCAAATTTTTCTTTCAATGTTTTTTCATGTGGTTTAATTTTTTAACATAGTTGGATAGTACTGGCTTGAATATAACTCTACTACAAACATGACAACATGGATCTATGAATAATGTATTTGTATTTTAGCAAAAACAAAAAGTTTTCAATCCTTTTTGTTTCTTTTAGAGAATTTCTCCTTTAAGTATAAAGCTATTACCCCGATATCAATGAGTGGCATTAAAAGTAAATGTGAGAGTTACTCAACAACAAAAAGTTGAAAGATAAAAATATACAATAAGAAAATGTTTCTTACTCGAAGTAAACAAGTGGAGTACAAACGATCGGCCCTCTCCCTTAATTAATGAATCAACAAATGAGTTTACAAGTTTGAGTCCCTTTAAAAGACCAAACATGATTGAAGTTACATCCAAAAGTATAGGAATTTTCTGAAACAAAAGCACATTATTAAATAAAGTTATTATTTTAATTAATGAATATTTACGTTTTATATCTATATTTCTTTTTCGCGAGATCGTTTTCTTATAGAATATTCACTAGGGTCAAAATAACCAGGTGGTCTTCCATGATTTCAATTTTAGTCATCATATGCTCACAACGAAAATCAATATATATGATTTTCGGTCACATGGTACAATATTTGAAATATATACATCTTTCCTTTTCAGTTATCATGTGCTCCCAACGAAAATAAATATACAAAAGAGTTGTGTGTTAGTATATTTCGGGCTACAGCCAAAATTACATATCGTAGACACTTGATCTTGGTGTCAAATTAAAGCTTTAAATCTCAAAAAGTGAACTATGGTAGTTTGGTAATTTATATTTAAGGGCTTAGGCACAGGATCGTCCAAAAGGGACCCATGTCAAGGATTTTGCGAGTGCTTTGAATAGTTACTATGGTTACCATTAGAAATAGCTACTATGGTTACTAATAGAGTGCAGCACTAAGAAACAACATGACTATGACAAGAAGAAAACAAATCTCCCAGGCGAAGCCGGGGTTATCAGCTAGTGTATTATAAAAAAATCAAATTCCCCCGATTTTTTAAGTTTATTTAAGTAAATCAGTCACCATCGTCCAAGTCTACCTATTGGTTTTTCACTTTATTTATATTTCGAGCTTAGATAAACCGGAGCTTGGATAAACGGAATGTAATTAAAACCCAAAACATATAATTGATGATTCAAATATTGGGGTTAGTTGAATCAATGTATGCTACATTCAACTTTCCAAACGTTTCAATGGGCTCCCTGAACCAACAACACAAGTGCTTTATTCACTTCTTAACCTCCTCACGAACGGACGAATATCTCGAGAAGGGCTACTTGACGAATATAATTTTTCTGACATAATCTTTCTTGTTTTGCGTAATTGTCTGCAATTTTGGATGGTTAAATTGTTATTTACAATTAAGCTATTTAAAAAGTTTACCTGCCAAATTCCAAAAGCCATAAACAGTTCCGTTGTCACCGTCCCCAACTGTGTCACTTTACTGGATATAACTGAAAATAATAAAAACTAACTAGTTATAAAAACTCACTAGCTAACAATAAAAACAACATATTTTAGTATGACCGAAACATGATTGAAACATGATTTCAAGAACTCTCTCTCATAATTAAACCTTACTGCTGACACCAAATTAATTTTTATCAAGCCTATAATCATTGCAATAATAAAAAAAATTTAAAATATTAAAAATAGTGAACGTATTGTTAAACAGTGATGAAAAATACTTATTTAAGTTACGAATCTAAACTTAAGTGTATTATGATGGTGCGTATTTTGTGAAGACCAGTGATTTTTAGTAAGACAATATTTACAGCCAGTTCTGACGTTGCATCTTGTCACCACAACCATCGTCCACACAATAATTACATACAATCCATCCGACACATACAATCATATCACACACAATTAATTTATTAAAGACATAACTTTGTAGTTTAATAAGTACATATTATGTTACATAACAACACAAATTGCACTCATAATTTGTTTACCAAAATAAGATTCGCCCTAATAGATTTTTTTCCAATCAGTTAAAAAATTAATATCCTAAATATGAAATATCTAAATTATCTAGAGTATCTACATCTCCACTCCGTACCGCTCTGGAGTGGAGCGGTACGGAGTGGAGCAGTAAGTAGTGGAGCGGTACGGAGTGGAACGGTACGGAGCTGAGCGGTACGGAGTGGAGCGGTGCGGGGTGGAGTGGTACGAAGTGTAGCGTTACGGAGTGTAGCGGTACGGAGTGTAGCGGTACAGAGTGGAGCGGTACGGAGTGGAGCGGTACGGAGTGGAGCGGTACGGGGTGGAGCGGTACGGAGTGGAGCGGTACGGAGTGGAGCGGTACGGGGTGGAGCGGTACGGAGTGGAGCGGTACGGAGTTGAGCGGTACGGAGTGGAGCGGTACGGAGTGGAGCGGTACGGAGTGGAGCGGTATGGGGTGGAACGGTACGGGGTGGAACGGTACGGAGTGGAGCGGTAAGGAGTGGAGCGGTACGGAGTTGAGCGGCACGGAGTGGGACGGTACGGATTGGAGCGGTACGGAGTGGAGCGGTACGGAGTGGAGCGGTACGGAGTGGAGCGGCACTGAGTGGAGCGGTACGGAGTGGAGCGGTACGGAGTGGAAGGGGACGGAGTGGAGCGGTACGGAGTGGAGCGGTACGGAGTGGAGTGGTACGGAGGGGAGCGGTACGGAGTGGAGCGGTACGGAGTGGAGCGGTACGGGGTGGAGCGGTACGGAGTGGAGCGGTACGGAGTGGAGCGACACGGAGTGGAACGGTACGGAGTGGAGCGGTACGGAGTTGAGCGGCACGGAGTGGGACGGTACGGATTGGAGCGGTACGGAGTGGAGCGGCACGGAGTGGGACGGTACGGATTGGAGCGGTACGGAGTGGAGCGGTACGGAGTGTAGCGGCACGGAGTGGAGCAGCACGGAGTGGAGCGGTACGGAGTGGAGCGGCACGATGTGGAGCGTATCATTTCCGAGCAAAGGTCATCGAACGTCTCGTTACTTTGTTAATTCCTGAAATCAAAAATGTTTATCTGCAACTTTTAATTTAAAGGTCCGTTTAAGGTCGGGTTTCCTATATTATTTTTTAAAATAAAGATCTTCGATTTGATTTGGAATGTGACCACCCTATAAAGAAAATTGTTCACTTCTGACTAGTTGCTCTCTGCCCAAAAACTAGATTATTTCAAAGCTATCAAATCTCGGTGAGAATCTTGATCAATCGGCGATTGCCCGTCTTGCACAATGACACTTTTGCTCGTAAGTAAAAAGACACAAGACGTGTCGTGAAGTCTGTGTGCGAAGTTAATGACCCTGATCCCCCATGTGTTTATGACCTTTTTCTGTTGGAAGAATCTAAAATAGCTTAACTCTAGGTTTAGTCGTTGGCATTTTTGCAATAGTTGGAAGGTATACTTTGCGATTAAAAAAAACACGGAATAATAAAATATGTTAGAAAGTACTTACAGAGAAATAGTTCTAACTTTTTATCGTAAAGCTGTTTAAACGTTGCTTTCATTAGAGCCACCTCCCCAGCTGCTTCGATGAAAGAGGATATCTAAAATGGTCAAGGATAACATTATGGAAACATGTTATAGCCATAGAAACATAGTTTAAAACTAGAGGGTTGACGCTGCTCCGCAGCAATAGATTGAGGTACTAAGACACAAAATCAACTCAAATCAAATAATTCTTCATTTACAAAATTAGTGTTCTTGCAATGGAGCTTCACATCTTCAATGTGACTTCCCCGACACTTGCATAAGTTGTAAAAGAGGTGCATGTAGCTGGGCCCGGTCATGTTGGAACTTCGGAAAACCAATTATACCATGATTTATTAACAAATTGGTAATAATTTGTTCCATGAAGGAAAAAGTAGGAATTTAATGAGATATTCTGTACGTAAGTTTTCGGGTCAGCGACGTGTCGCCCGGCGCATACGACTTTTCAAACTAACTATATACCATGCTTAAATACCCCCGTTGCAGACCTGCATACTCAGAGAATTTCAGATACAAAAGAACATAGTCCAAGCAAACATAGCGAGATTTGATGTGTTTTTGTAGCTCCATAAGAAGTATCCATAATAAGCTCCATAAGTATGCAGGTTTGCTGCGACGAAGATAGAAAAATCGGGGATTTTAGACTGTTACACATTAGATCTCATCTAGATGAAGCCACAAACCTTCATGTTGAGAAATAAGCCAGATATAGAATTTTACTTATTTCCCATAAGGTTAACATTGGGACAACGAATAGTGTTTACCACTTTCGATATTTCGGTAACCAATGGACATAGACCAGTGATTCAAAATCCTAAATTGTTTTTTTCAGCTTAATTCAATGGTGCCAAAAAAATATGATAAATTTTGCTTTCCTAAGTAAAAAAAAAAAAAACCACTTTTGAAGGGGTTTATCCCTCTTCCCCCACTTCCGGTGGTCCAATTGGACTGATTTAGGAATCCGTCCGATTGATTACCACTTTACACGTCTGTACAAAATTTCATTAAGTTCAGACCATAAACGGACTCGGAAAACCTAATTTTTATACACGTAAGATCTGTGCTGTTCGGAATTCAGCAGAGTGCTTCAGGTACGATTAAGAATAATCAATAGCTCAAATGAAAGCTGGTATTTCACTAAAGGTTCTTAGACCAAAACATATAGAAATACGTAATTAGAACTGGGGAGATATATTTTCAATTGAATTCAAAACTCGGGAAATAATCAAATTTATGTTTTTTGGTCGAGTAATACAGTAGATTAATGATTGCTGATGCTTGATAACAAATCTCTGCGTGCATACCTTTAATTTAAGACCTCAATTAGAAAGATCGGTCAAGTAGAAGAGCCAAACGAACTTGGAAAATGAAAACCATATTTAACTCCCATAAGAAATGTTAAGGGAGGAAGTTGCTTTTGTGCATACCTCGAGGAATACAGCAGATAAATGAATGCGGATAAATGAATGCTTGATGGCTAATCTGTGCGTGCATATCTTTAATTAAAGAACTCAACTGTGAAAATCGGTCGAGTAGAAGAGCCGAACGGACTCGGAAAAGAAAAACCAACTTTTTTTAATATATAGATTGCATTTTCTGGCTTGGAATCTTAAAAAAAGATTTAAATTGTGAAGTTGTTGCTCCTATTGTGGTGGACCATAAATCTTCAAAAGAGGTAAAAGGAAAATACACGAAAAAATCAGTGGAACTAAAACAATATTCTTAAACCATCATAATAATTTAAGGTAGCATTTTATGGTTCCTTTTGCCATATTTGTCCTTATAATATAATATATTGTATAATATATATGGAAATGATTTCCTATGGTACATCAGGAAACCTGCAATACATTTCAACCACATTACTTTTGTGGTATGTTGCTGAAGAACTAATTATCATGAGTTTAAGTAGTTAAAATAAGAGATTTTTAATTCTAAAGAAAAGTAATAGAGATTTATTTTTTTGGTACTTAATAATTATAAGTCTTTACTTTTATTTTCATTTTGGTTAGTAACATTAATATTGATGATGCCGACTGAAACCCTAATTAGGCCTAAATATAACTGACTGCCTAACCGATTTTCAACCGCCAGAGAAATAGTCTGCTTACTCAATAGAAACATCCTAAAAAAAATCAAAATATAGTTTTACGTTCCTTGATCGTATGGATAAAGAATACAAATTGTAATATTTTGCGTTCAGGACCTTACTTAGCTAGGCCCAATCATATTTGATGATGTAATGAAATATGTATGTATTCCTTGGCAAGTGGTCTTCTTTTTACAACAAAAACATTTTTGAAGGGTTGTTTCTGGAGCCAGCTGCCATTGGTTGTTGGGCTATTAATTAACAGTCCTGTCTAAGGAACGTGCCAACCTTACTCAGTAACAAGGCTACAAGATCGCGCCACTACCATCACGATCATCACACTCATCCTTCACTCATATTCAGGGTAACGTCCTCCATGAGGTACCAGTCTTAATAAGAGTGATTTAATAGTGAATGATTAAAAACCTCAATAGCACCTGGACGGATTTTAATGTTCGAGGTGTCAAATTAAAGGGACTTTGATGCAGATTTGACAATATATCTCGGAACTTTGAAAAAAGGGTGTCACTAAAGTTCAGTGAAGGGCTGAACCTTCTGAATAAAGGTACTATCCACCGACATTTTGACCAAGCTGAAGTTCACTTTGTTTACAATTAATTGAACATATGATCATGCTCTGAAATAGTTATAGAGGTAAACCACACATTGCAGTGTTTTCAGGTAACGCTGTAACAGAGTAATCTAGTATTACATACATTTTCCTACAGCATTTTAGGTAAAGTATATGGAGTATTATATACTTCCTAGTAAACAATAATTGTTTCCATATTTATTTTGTGGATTTAGTGAATATGCGAATATTTCGGATTTAGCTCAAGAGGAAATTTCCGGAAACTGTGGGGAAACCTCAAGGATTATGTCTCAAATACATTCCAGAATGTTTTTAGGAACCTTTTATATATTCAACAATTACCTAAAGAAATTGTTTGGAATGTGTTTTAAAACATTTTTTCTGGTTCGGTTAAATGCTCTACGAAAGTGTCCTGAACCTCAATATTTTTTTTCCATACGAGTCTTTTGGTTGGCAAGGGACCCGCTTGGGGGGAGGGGTTGGATCATCACGCGCTTGAAAAAAATTAAAATTTAAACAGTACAAGGCAACGTATATAATGGTAAATATTAAGATGCAGCCTATGTTTGGAGAAGTGGTGAACGGTTGTAGCATATTCAATAAGATAATGACTCTTATAAAGTTTCGAATCTGCTTATTAACAAAAAAAGATTATTTTCCCTTATCTGTGCTTTAGTCTCCCCCTTACTGAATAGTTTAAAACCATGCTTATCGAAACTCGCAAATAATTATTTGGATTATGAATGAATATAGTTTGTGATAAAATAATTAAGGAAATTAACGCTTTAAATACTTACAAACATGCATAAACAAGATATAAAGGCAGCCATTCGTAAAGGAAGCCAGCCACAGAAAACGTGTCCGCACTTCAAACAAATATTCCCAAATACTTTACAAATACATCCCATGCTGAAAAAGTTGTTGAAATATAAGCGCTTGGATGGTACTACTGAAAATGTTGTATTATCGTGCTAAATAAACTATCGTGTATTTCGTGTTGTCACAAGAATTACATAAATAAATATATTAAGTAGGAAATCCCCTGATTGAGTTTTATGGGAAATTTTACGATAACTGAGTCCAAAGATGTTTTACATTAGGAAAGGTGTTATTTTGTAAAAAAAAAGGTATTTTCTGCGTCCGAATAATATAATGCATGCAACATCTCACAGTGAGCATTGGGATGCAACTAAATACAAACTTTTAATCCTAAAAGGATAAACATACGTAATTTAGATATTAACAACGAACAAATCCTAGATTTCATCCACTTATACTCGTATCATTACAATCTAATTTATTAATAGGCAAGCATGATTAAAAAAAATTCTTTGCTGGTGAGCACCATGGAATCCAGTTTTGCACGATCCTCTAGTTATTTACTTGGGTTTTAAATAAATATAGAAAAGTTTTAAGTAAAACAATTAACAAGTACCTTATAGGTTGCCATGTTGGTTACGGCATAACATTATGATAACTAGGCACGTGTTTAACTGCAGCAAGCAGTGAGATCAAATATAAAGAGTTTCTATTTAAACTTTGATCAATAGGTGATCTCTAATTATTATAACCCCACATAAGCCTTTTAATGTGGGAGAAATTTGGACTAACTAGATAGAACTGGTCAAAACTAACGTATAATTTTAAAGTAAGAGAGAGGGTAAAATTATATACAAATTAATGTTCTACTATTTGACTTACTTGGGAGAAATAAAATTGACGTAGACCACTCGCGAATTAAAATATACAATTTATGATTATATCCTTTATGAATTTCAACTTGTACCAATCTTATATCATAGCAACGTAATGTCTACGAATTGGTAAAACATACATTTAGATATTGTACACTCTATATATTTATTTATTTTTAATTAAAGTGGCACAAAACACAATAGCATTCTAATTGTAGTATAAGTTAAGGCACAATTAACAAAAAACATAATAAAGAATGTTTATTTTCTAGGAATGTCTTATTTCCTACCCCACTACACACGCTGATATTACTATTACAATTAAAGAAGTATGATCAAGATTCAAAAATATTTCATGCGAATAATTAGAACTCATAAACATACCAACAATATTAATTACTAGCTGATCAACCCGGCTTCACCCGTGGAAAACAGAAAAACTTCCTTGGATTCAAAATTTTATGTTTCATTTACTTTATTACACTTCATTAGGTTGCCATGACAACTTCATAAGCTTCTCTGTTAGTTGTTCAACATTGAAACTTTGAGGTACTTCAGAGTGTAGCCCTGGATAAATATTGAAAAATTCTTTCTTAGCAGTTGCCCACACCCTCAGAGGAATGCCCATGCAAATTTTCAAGGTTCTAGGGAAAGTAGTTTGGGCTGTGCGATTTTAGGTGAGTCGTATTTGACAAATAGGCCTATAGTAGATGTGGATTTTAATAATATGAAAAACAAATGAATTAATTTTGAATTTCAGTTCTGTTGCATGATTTATTGACTGACCTCAATACCTTTCTAAGTTCTTTATTGATCTGGGTGCTTTGAAAATCCCTCTCAACTGTAAAAGATTGCACATACCGAAATGTATAGTGTTAAAAAATAAACTTTTCAATACATAAGCATATATTACATATACAAATATATAAAAAGGTTCGTTTGATCATATGTTACAAAATTTCAGTTTTCAATTAAACTGGTTGCATGTGTTTTATTTTGCATGTTTTAACAAAACGTTCAAAGCATTCAAGGTGTTCACTCCAAACCTTTGTTATTGTGATTTTCCTTATTGTGAAAATCTCAAGGGAGTTGCAAGTTTATACTTTGTACCATTCCAAAATCACTGTTAATTTTCAACGCTTGGTCATAAAAAAATTTTAAACTTTACAAACGATTGTCAGAAGAAAGAAATATTGTGAAAGATTAAATTTGATATGCCATAAGGTGTAATTTGTTAGAGTTGATACAATTATCAAAGAGAAATCGTGTTTGCAGTTGGCGCACGAAAATCCTAACATCGCGAAAACTTTGACGCATCGGGGTGTGAAAGAGTAGGGAAGTCTACTCCCCTACTCAAGCCCCGCCCTTTTACTATTGCTACGTTGCTGTAAATAAGTGAATTAATATACAAAACAAAAATATTTCTTAGTTGTCAAAATATATTTAAGGTTATGCTTCGAGGTTTTGTTTACGTAAGTTTGTCTTTTTAATTTCAGCCATAAAATTGGAAGTATTAATCGTATTCTCAGTATTTGAATTTTTTATTATTAAAAAAGATTTTTTAAATCATAATAGTTACATTTCCTTTAATTTGGATTAAAAATAATTTTCCCAGAAATAAATAAATATTGTTTATTTTCTTTGATTGATGAAAGCCGTCAACTCCGTTCAGGTTTAAGAGTGACTATCTAACAGATAATAAAAACACTTCTAGAACAATAAAAAAGACCGTCCAATAGAAAACCAAAATGATACAAAAAACCACTTTTCTACAGCCAATGACAAGCGCATATTTAAGAATCGTCTATCTTCCTCTAAACATTCGTTATCCATCCCTCTCGCACACGTTCTTTGAAATGGTTGGGATTTTCATGCGCGATCTGTTACTACGATTTTCAATAATTTTAGAATTTCTCTATATTTGCGGAGAAAAACTATTATGAAATTTCAGTAAATAAATGTATAAATTATTGTAGCAGCTGTAATGAAGCAATACGTCATTAAAAATAAAATAAAAGATACCAAGTTGTTTACCTTTAATAAAAATGATGCATTTGAATTTTTTCCCACAAAAACTGCTGTTTTAATTATTTTTAGCCAATTTTTTAAGAGTACCTGATAGAAACTTGAAACTCCGCACAGCAATTGTTTCAACCTGTCATTAACTATATAGCCCAGTCATTTAACACCTTGAAAAGATGAAGATTCTTATATGACTGGAAATTGCTTTAATATATATAGATTGTGTTTTTCGCTTTTGGGGGCCCCATAATGAAAAGTTAATATGGTTTTAGGCTCAGATCTCACCATGAGACCTACGGTAATACCTTATTCCTTTAAGGAAATTAATGTAAGCTATAGCAGATTAAATTTCCTACAAGGAAAGTAAAATTAAACATACTATGTACTTTTCCTGCAGAACAATTTGACTTCTTTAATTTTGAAATTTAATATAGTATGCTAAAAGATTTGTTTTCGAGATATTTAGGCATTGGTTCCCAAACCTTGATGTATTTTGCTACAAATACACACCAAAATCAAGTTTGTGAATCGTATTAGATTGCATACGCAATAAAATTGAAATCGACTTAACTTTTTAAGGTGATAAGATTTTATCACCTTAATGTTAGCCTCCACGCAGAAGGGTATGTTTTAAGCGTATGTGTAAAACAACGTTTTACATAAATTAGTTTAATATAAATGAAATATAAATTAATTGATGTTTATTTTTAGTTTTAGTCTTAATTACAACAGTTTTACCGTGAATAATTAATTTTGCTACGTAAAGTAGAAATGTTTCAAGCAGGGAGAAGCAATATAAATATAATGGTTTCATAAAAAGTTAAACACAAACATGTTCACTTGTCAAAACTTAGCAAATCTACATTAAAAACCTTTTTTTGGAAGATATAATTTTAAACCGAAAAAACCTAAGAGGTAAAACATTTGACCTATAAATCCGTTATTTACGAGGTGACTCAGTATTTGAAAGCAATAAAATATCTGAGTTTCAGCCGTAAGAGGCTTACCATTTACAAAGTGTAATCCTTTAACATGACAGAGCTCCTTACCCGCAACCAACGTGGACTTAAAACACTTTAGGTTTTTGAACTTTTTCACACAGTAGAATATCAATAAAAAAAATATAAAAATACGAACTCTAAAATTATGTATATGTGGAGGTATATTCACTACAACAATATACTTTAAATCAAGCTTTGACCTTTCACACAGAAGTTATGGATATATGGCTATATCCATGGCAAATTTATTTGAGACATTACCGTTTAATTTTTGGGGATAGATGTGTTATGAGTTTGACTTAAAAAATTATGTGCTTAATACATTCACTTAAAATCCAAATAATGTATTTATATAAATAAACCAAATTCTGTGTGCGTATGTCGTGAAAATAATAAGGATCAAGAGGGATTACGGGAAATGAAGTATTTTCTTTAAGGCTACTCCTTTTTTTAACAATACCTTACCAAACCTTTGAAACGATGTTTTGTATCTATTAATTCGTTTTCTTAAGGGGAGGCTCTACTGAAAATAGGTCAAAAACTGCTAAAAACTCGAAAACATTTGTTTGGTCCCTAATTATTCTTGAGGTCTTCCTGAATCAAAAAAATTTAATTTTCATGCAAAAATCATAATATTTATATATTATACAGATTTTTAAAATTATGCTTGCACGCGAATTTCGATCAGCCGGTAATGTTTTATACATAGGTAAAGTTATGATTTATGCTTTTTAAACTACTAATAAATAATTATCTTAGACCAAAATGGTTTTTATTTTATCAAATAGGTTATTCTAAAAAAAAACAAATCATATAATTCAGAAAAGTACATATATTTGGTTCAAAGATCCATAAAAATGCTTTTTTTTAGAAAACGCAATTCCCGAAAATTTAAATTTTCATGTTTTTAAGGACAAAAAATGCTAAGACTCAAAAAGTATTGAAGATAAAACAATGACATTTTGCTACAAATTTATGTATGGATTTACAAATATCTTTAATAGTTTATGAGAAAAAAAATTAAGTTTTAATAAAAAATTATTTTAAATTTCTCGAAATTTAAACTTTTCTAGAAAGCTCCACAGAAGAGATATTTTCTAGAGAATACATAAAGTTGTGGCCCATATCATATACTTCAAAATGACAATTCATAAATGTGTCTACAAGCTATAGCTTAGGATCCTTAGCGTTTACCGTAAACCCTTACAAAAGTTCATAAAAATAGGGGTGGTGGGGGGGAGGGAGGAGTGAATCAGACCAAAAACCGGTTGAAACTTATTAAATAGGTTTATGTACACAATCAAAAGTAGAAAACAAAATATAATTACATAATTAGGATTTAAAAAATTTCAGTAGAGCCTCCCCTTAATACATTACAGTTATAACAACGAAGGGCTTCTTTTATCATTATTATTATATCAAGAGAAACTGAGTACCCTTTTAAACTATTTTTAGTGAGCGACATGTTTACCCTTTTTAGGCATTTTCAATCTTTATATTTAACCTAACATATTAAAGTATACAATTATATTTATATCATAAGATTGATTGCTTAACGTTTTGCTCTTTTGGTCTAGTTGGCTTATAGTCTTTGTTATGTAAATATTTTATTTGGCTTATTTTTTCAAATATCTGTTATAGATCCATGACTATTCAAAATATTTCATGGTCCTACTTTATGCTCTAGGAATATACAATTTATCTTATGAGTCCATTTTCCTTCCTGTAATGAGGATGTACATTATTATTAAGTTTTATCCAAATTTTTGTGTGTGATCTGTTTTTAAGAGGCGTTATGTAAAATTAGACTTCATGAAATTTTTTTTTTACTTTTGAGAGCTTGTATGTGCTCTTGAAACCTTGATTTAAAAGTTCTTCCTGTCTGGCCTATATAAAAATCTTTACAGTCTGAGCAGTTTATTCTAAGCATTCCAGACTGGTTGTATTTGTTTTCTTTTTATTATTTTCTAATTTTGCCTTTTTATTTATGATGTTGAAAGCATTATTTTATTTTTGATAGCTTAAGTTGCATTTAGTTCATAGAAAAGTGTTATGTTATAAGGCACACTAATGTATTTGTTTTCAGCATTGTGTTCTTTCTTATGTAAGATAGGAAGTACGTATTCCTAAAGCATAAAGAAAGCCCAAAAACCATTTTTGAATAGCCACATCCCTGCAAACAACAATATATTTGAAAAAAATAAGACAAATAAAATATTCACCTAAAAAGACTAAGAAATCCAAACAGACAAAAAGAGCCATGTAATATAGATATTATTATATATGTTAATATTTCAGTTTAAATTTAAAGCTTGACATAAAAGCCCATAAAAGCTAAACATGTCGCTCAATAAAAAATATTTTAGAAAGGGTGCTCAGTCCCTCTTTATATTATTAATATTCCTCTTAAGTTTGCCCAATTACATGGTATGGTATAAAGTAAATTATATTTTTTGGCGTAGTAAATTTAGAATTTTCTAATTCCTTAAGATTTTTTCAATTGTTTAATAATAAGAGCTTAGAAAAAAGGTTGTCAGTTTTCATTAAAGTTATGAGGGGGCATTAAAGTTCTTTTCACTCAAGGGGGGTAAAGGATCAGCTGCTGATGTCGAGGACGGTTTCTTTTACAATTTAGTAAACGTATGTACATTCGCTTAAATGATGAGTTAACAGTTGTGTAGAGATTGGTAATCGATTATTGCAATCGATTGAAGTTCATTGCTGTCGGTCGTGAAATTCGCATTTTTCCAATCGATAGTTCAAAGCGCTCAATACGTCAATAGTTACAATAGACGTTACCATCGATCATGTCACTAGATAGATTTGTTGGAACTGTGAATTTTATGAAATTAGATTTATAGATTTACTGTAGTTTTAGGAATAGCTTATGTAAATTGTTATAGGATATAATCTGATAAGTTGTGACTTTTATTGAGTCTCTGAAATTATGTTATAACCATCTAATTTTAGCCTAGTTTACGTCAGTGCAAGTTGAAAAGCACGTAGCATAAATAAAAACTCCAATGCCCCCTATTTCATGCATAGCCCCTACTTTGCATGGTTAAATAAAGAATTTTCATTCATTCATTCATTCATTTCCTTAGGTAAAACCCAGCTCATCAATTTCATTGTACGTAAAACTAACAACAAACTAAAACTAAAAGTTTTTGCTCCAATCAGCTCGTTTAACGTTCTTATAGTACAAAGAGAAAAATCTAAGTTTTAGGATCCAAGATTTCTATAGAAACGGATAAATTTTTGTTTTTAACAAATAAATTAGCTGGCTAGCAATCCATTGTAAACGAACCTTTTACACCATGATATGTGTGTTGAGAAGTTGCTGCTTTTGTATTTGGTTGGATTGCGGCTGCATTATATTAGCTATTGCCTTGCTGGTATGGTATATATCTGTTCTTTAGTTATTTTACAGTTAGTTAAGTTTTTAAGTTCAAGTGAATTAAAAAAAATCTCTGTGAACTATTAATCAAACACAAAATATTTTGTAATAGTTGGAAGAAATAAAGATAGTTTTAAGACATTCCTATTTATACTCATGTATAAAATGTTGTTTATCATTAGCACTACTATTATTCATACGAAACATACTCTAAGAAAGTTTAATAGAGAAATTAATAGTCTGGGCGTTATAATTATTCGTAGAAAACCATAAGTCTGACCCCCCATCAATCATATACTTGAATGAAAGGTGCCAGTCTGAAAATCCTAGGAAAACTTGTAGTGTTTTGATAAGATTTTCAGTAGGGGACAAATATAAAAAGAAGGGCTGGACAGCTGATGCATTTGTTTTTATTTACAATTTTTTTACATTGTCTCAGCGAAGCGGGACACCTTCAGCTAGTATTATGTAAATCATAGTTAAATTGATGCAGTTTGTTTCAGATAAAAAGAATAGCTTGGGTTATAGCATTTATTCTAATTACGGGATTGACAATAGACTTTAAATTCTTCACTGAAATTATGGGTAAGTAAATAACAGTCCTAAAGTGATCTAAAATTTATGAGTAAAAAATATTCCATAGCCAGTTCAATTAATTTGTTGGATTTTTGGCCTGCAAATGCTTATGTTACATATTGAAATAAATTAGACTAAGGTAGGAAATATCTTACTTTAACCCTAATAATTATTGCTAAATAATAGTATACAAAATATTGTTAAATTATATTATCTACATAAATACTTAGCTTAGAATTTAATAGCGATTAAATGAAAAAAGTTTTACTTTTTTATAAGTTTTTTAATGCAATATTACTGTAGGATTTTAGGCAATTTTAATATTTTTTTCCTTTATAGCAGCTATTTAAAAAAATAATATTACTTTTAAAAGTGTTATAAAATTTTATTTAAATAAAAAAATACAAACTTTATATAAACTTAATTTAGTTGAGAAATTACATTTTATAGATAAAAAAAAAACACAAAGAAAGCAAAGTGACAAAACAAAAGTTAAGTCCTTTTATGCATGAATGAAGAACCTTTTAAGAGCAATTTGGAAATGTATATATACTTAAAAAAGTTGTCAGCTTGATTAGTCTCTTACAACTAATTGATTAGAATAAAAATATATACCCCCAGAAAGCTGAGGCTTATGAACTGAATAGCCCAGACAATTACACATACTATTATCACACATACTTCATAAAAGTATAAATTTAATTATTTCATATTTTCCAGAGCATACATTTACATTACTCATGCTCTTCGTTGGCTGTATACTACCTACATTCCTGATTGTGGCAGCTTGTTGCGTAAGTGTTTTCTGTTGTAAATAAAAGTAAGAAACAAAACAGGTGTTGTATAGGGTAGCATTGATAAAAAAATAAACATTGATATCAATGACGAAAAAAGTGTATTTTAAATTAATTACGTTTTTATGTAATTTATGAAATGTACACGAACATTTCTTTTAGTAAAAATTATTTTAATTATTAATATTTACCCCTATTGAAATGGAAACTTATGTTGGCCTGTAGCATTAAAACTTTCGATCACAATAATTCACGTAGGATAATCCTGAATACAAATAGCTTACACAAAAAATAGCGGAGAATATGTAGTGTATATAATTTATTATTTATTCAAAGAGCAATGGTGTAAACTTAAAGCTTAAGTTTAAATATGCTACAACAAAAAGAAAACACTTTCTTGACTTTCAGCATATATTGTATTTGTAAAAGCTGGTTCAATCTGAAATATCAAATAAAATACATGTAAAATACTTTTGACGTGTACACAATTTTTCACTTTCACATATACGTTCTTATAGATCAACTTCGCTAATACGATTTGAAATTTCACACATATTTGATTGAGAAACATAGATTTAGAAACAAAAGGTCCAAATTCGAATGTTTCAAAATTCAGTATACCTTGGATCAAAAACAAGCACTGAACATCTCCACTAAATTTAATCCGTAAAATTTTCATGCACGCTTCAAAGTCTATGTTGTGTCAGAGACCGATCTTCAATATGTTTGAGTAAAATGAAAAATGGATTGTGTAAAAACACATATCTCAAATTACATGCTGTATATAAAGTTTATAATTTTAAATATTAACATATGATATATTTTATCATTGTGTATACCAAATATAATTAAAAACAATTTACAGTCACCTGACATTTGATAACACGTCTTATTTTTTAACTCTTATTTTGCATTCCAGTTTCATTTTACACGTATTATACCGGGAAGGTTTGCCTAATTTTCTCAGAATTTATTTTGTTTTTCTAAGGGCTACCTTACAAGCTTTAATCATTACCGTTCTTGTACAGGACTAAAATTTAAAGTAAAACATTTTGTGTGGAGTAATCATTGCAAGCAAAGGTGTAAACATAATTTAGTTTATACTTACCAGTTCAATTGTACCGACGACTTCGTTCCTATATTAATTATCTGTCCAGAAGTTTAGAATTCCGTTAACCATTCTATAAAATTAATAGGCAAGCATAACTTGTGTGATTCCTTTTTTTAGCCTGAGTGCAATGGAGGAAAAATCCAAGGACACGGTTAGAAATGTACTTTGTTGTGGATATGCACGATCCCATTATAAATAACCATGGTTTTTAGAAAATTAGAAAATTAATATAAAAACATTAACACGGGCTTTATGTGTTGCCATGTTGGTTTCAGAATAACAAAACTTGTAAATCAATGTAGTCATATGTTACATTACAAGCAATAAACAAAACTTATTTATTTTCTCGTTGAATTTTGCTTAGTAGACGATCTGTATTGATAATCATTCCGTGGCCAACAACAAAATGGTGAATGGTGGCCATTAAAGATGGCCCTCGTGAGCTGTCGGATTGTCGCACTATGTATGTAGTATATCGGTTTTGGACGGATCTATTTAAATAATCCGTCTTATTCTTTAAAACTGCTTTGAGGAGGGAACCTGTTTTAACTTAACACTCAACCGTGAAACTCAAAAAAGTTATTATAAATGAAAGAAAATATGAAGAAATGTACGAGTTTTTTGCTACATTGTTGTAGAGGAAAATGGTTATACCCTTTAAAAATGCCGATAAGAAAGAGTTCTGCGTTTTCTATCATATTTTATTCGCTGAACAACGTACTGTAATTCAACAAAAGTTTGGCCACCGGAAGTGCCTGTGTTTAAGGATGGCGTACAAGATGGTGTCAAAAGCATAAAATTTATAGGGAATAAATGCCATAGGTGAATCTGGTATCATGATAACACTGTATGTAATTGAAGGGGAGAGAGAACTTAACCTTGATAGGGTTAGATATCTTTCGCCAACATCATGGATTCATCATACTGGGAGATTTTTTTATTTTTTATTTCGGATATAATTTTGCAGCCCATTATTAAATTTACGCTGATTGTGATGCCAAAATCAGTTTTTGAAAATCTTTATTCGTTTTCACGATATACCCAAAAAATATAAAGAAAAATTCCTCCTTATACAATCCTTAAGGGTGTTTCAAGCTTTGAATATTTTAAAGGATTCATTAGGATAATTTTCCTTATATCTCAGGTTCTGACCAATGCACGTGTCTTTTTCCTTGACAAAATATTCAGCAATATTACTGCTTACAGTTAAGCAACTAATAAACTAGGTCAAACGCATTAGAAATAAACTGTAACACTGGTAAAAACTAACATAATGTTTTAGAAGACTACCCTGTTTTAAGTATAGTGTTATGTTAAGTGTTTACCTGCAACAGTTAAATTACTTATGAATAATACCTCAATATTATGTACTTGCAGGGGTGTTATCAAATTGTATGTATGTTCGTTTCAATGGAAATACTGTTCTTTATATGGTTCTCTTTATGGCTCTGGACGGAAAGAACAAAAATGTTGGTCATGCTTTTATCGTATATTCCCATTCCTCCTCCTATAATGAATATAGTATTAGACATAATTGGAGTGGACTTAGGAGAAATCATTTTCTATCCAATTATAGGAATCGAATCAGGTATTTATACATTTTGATTTTTTTTGGCTTAGAGTAACATTCTTACAAAACAATCAATTAATATTTACTTAAATTATTTACATATGTATACAAAACATATTTCTTTGCCCAGTCTTACTACTTATAAAATACCTCATAAGACAGCTTTGCATTCCATATTAATTATATTTGAAAATTCTTTTTCACACATTGCCATTTTTTTCCTTTTACTTGGAGCTACACATAAGCAGCCACAATATTAATTGTAACAGGTAAGTAGTTGTTTAAAGGACTTTTAATGAATATTTATTGTCGACAACGGTTCTACAAAATGTATTAGCGCATAACTGTGGCTGTTAGAAACATCAAGTCAAGTAGGTCTTTAAAATATTTTTTTCTTGCCAGATACTAAATAATTGAACGTAAAATAATAGTATTTCCTGTTTTGTTGAAATGTCATATTTAGGTTCTTAAAAATCAAAACATTATTAAAAATAACGAATTGTAGATTCTGACGAAGACGAGATAAACCACAGTAAATTACACCTTCTCAACCGTAACTGAAGGCTGCATTTTAAAAGGCTAATTATAATATATTCAAAATATTCAATCATCATAATATATGAAAACAAATCTTAAACTATTGCGACATGGATACGACTTTGATACTCAAATAAATACACCTCCTCGTTTTTTAAGTATAGTGTAAATGTGGCAAATGTTTTAAGAAACAATTTTTTTCTATTGTAAACATAGATTCCAAAGTATAGTTATGTCTAAATTCTCTATGGTTATGATAAGCTCATAAAATATCCACTTATTTATTCTCTTGCCAAAACGTATAAAAATTAATTGATTTTTATATTAAAAAAAGAATACATACCATAATCCTCATAATTATCCTATAACTAGGGAGGTGCTACAAAAATACTATAATCACCCCCTGTTCAGTCATGAATAACAATATCTGTATGTAGATGTAGACTTCAAGGTCGTTTCTAATAGATGTTAAGTGGAAGATTTCCTGGATGTCCACTTTGTTGTCGTGGAGAGTCAACAAGTTTGTTGCCGACGTTTTTCAGCATATAATAATCTGAATTTAGTTAGCAACCTTCACCTAAACCTCTTAGTTTAGTTTACTTGTACGATTTTGTACGTGTGAATCACACTGATGATGGAGAAGTTTAATGACTGCGACACGTCGGTAACTAACTTGCCTCTTACGACAACGCTTCCTTTCCCAGAAGACGTTGACTCAACGTCAATTTTATACATCATATCTGTGCTCGTATTAAACATTAAGCTTTATAAGAAAGTTCAAAAATGGGTTTTCTGAAAATAAAGATCATATTTAACTCACATTTAATGTATGGCTGTGGTTAGGTGAGGAAGTTGTATAGATAATTTAGAAATACTCTGTATTCTGCCATATTGACAAGCCTATCATGGGTAAAGTTTGCTTGGTTGCTAGCTCAAAACTCTTTGGATGAAAATTGATTTTCTACGTGAATTAAGTCGTAAGATCTCTTATACAGAAAATTTTTGTTTCAGTTAGTGAATTGTTGATTCTCTGGCATGCTTACAGTTTGTACATAGCTCTAAGGGACGTCTACGCCTGCGAAGACGAAGATGACTAATAACCTCCAAGACTTAATACTCGGATCATATTATAAATACTCATAATTAAAAAAAACTGAAAACCTATCTGGAAAGTATTACTTGCCGTTAATATTTGTCTGTTAAATATCCTATCCTAAGTTTAAATAGAACTTCGTATCAAAGAGCTATTTAAAAATAAATGAAATGTTAAAAATATACTATAAAGTTATACACCAAAGAAAGTATCGCATCAGATTTGAACTGTATGCGTATTAGAACCAAGAACAACTACGAAACCAATCCAGAGGTTAAGTGGGGTAGCCAAGAGCTCACTAAAAAATAACATATCCATATGATTAAAACGTCTTATCGAGGCGCTTACAACTTTCATTTCTATCAAATATTGACTTGAGTCACCTCCTTCCATCGTCCTTCTTCTTCATTATACTTCACCAAACTTCAACGATATAAGTGAATTTGTTAAATAAATAGATAAATGGAGGAGTTATGTAGTTAACAATTAAAGGGCTTACAAATATAAATTTCAGTGAAGTAGTGGTCATCACGTAGAATCGAAAAAAAGTTAAATAAGTAATATATTTAAATATATATATATATATATATTTATATATATATATATATATATATATGAGTTGTGTGTTGGTATATTTCGGGCTACAGCCAAAACTACATGTCGTAGATACCTGATCTTGGTGACAAATTAAAGCTTGAAATCTCATAATGTGCTTTAAGGTGGTTTGGTGTTGACGTCTTTATGGACTTAGGCACAGGATCGTCCAAAAGAGAACAATGTCAAGGGTTTTGAAAGTTTGTTTAATAGTTACTAATTTACCATTTGAAATATCTGCTATGGTTACTAATATAATTCAGCACTAATAAACAACAAGAACATAATCTAAAATAATCTCCCTGGCAAAGCCCGATCGTAGCTATTAAAATATAAATCCATGTTCTGCATACTAATGTTTCAGCCTGCCAGAATTTTGAAATTCTGTAGCTATCCGGTATCGAAGAGATTTATCTAGCCAGCAATAATTATGTTGCAGGAAGAATGAATTTAAAAATAATTTGTACTTAAATTGATTGTCAGATTGTAAAATACGAGGATATCAAAAATTCTATTTGATCCCAGTTTAGTTTTTGCATTAAATATAGTTTTTTTCATACCCTTTAATTTGATATATCACCTAGGGTAAGTCTCTATCTTCAACATAGGATTTGGGGAAAGGGGGTGAAATAGGGGTTGATTTTGAGTTCACCACACATCCCTCTGTCATTAATTAGATGTTTCCCGCTAACATCATATTTATGTCCGAGTTGATTTTTGAATAATAAGAATTTGAAGTTAAACGAAAAACACCCTTAAAAACTGAATATTTCGAGAACGCATGAGGCAATATTAATTTTTCTTCTACCAAAATTTTTCTTTTTTTGTGCTCTTTAATTTGATATGTCACAAAGGTTATGTTGCCATTTGAAAATTTTAAGTTAGGGGTTGGGGTAGGAAGGGGGTAGTTGGGGGGATAAAGTTTTCCTGTGAAATTGACTTCCCCCTGCGTTAGTAGACGTTTCCAGGAAACAGAATACTAAAATTTATTTTTGTTTCTGAATAAATTAAGAAGCAAGTTAAAAAAACACCCTTTATTATAGAATATTATATTATATTATAATAATTATATTATAAATAGATTATTATAACTATTTAAATTTTATAGGATAAGTATTTAACCCTAAAAAATAGCAAAAACTACAAGATTACCAACGGAAAAGAAACAAACATTTTAAACAATATTTCACTGATAAGTCTTTTTAGTCGGTTCTTACAAACCTTGAGTGGCTGAAAAATTCAAAGTAAAATAAGGCCCATCACACTCCTTTGTATTTCTTGCACATTTTATCATTATTTTTTCAGCAGTAGCCCCTGGTTCTCGTGTTACTTTTGGCATCAAGTTATTGGTTAAAATAAAGAAACAGAGGTGGGCCGAATTTATTTTAAGCAGGATGTTGTTCCATCATTGTTGCACACTCGTGCTGGGGATGTTGCGAACGACAAGTTTCCATTTTGGTGCATTATGGGAAAGGGAACTGGTTCAGTGGTCACCAAGGATACATTGTCAGGAGGGCTATTAATGGTTATTCAGTTGGGAAGATTCGAAACCCTAACCATGAGAGTGATTATTAATGTGCAAGGTTTACTAACCTCAAATTATAAACCTCACCCAATAGTCGAGTAAAAATAGGTTTGTACCTAGAAGTAATTGTAATATAAATTGGAATGGTTGTTTCTTAATGAAAAAAATGCAATAAACACGATGGAACATAGTCTACTTATGTACGACCCTGGGTTTAGCCGCCATCTTGAAAAATAGGCGGCCATCTTGGATTTCATGCAAACAATTACTAAAACCTCTACTGTGTAGAAACCAATTAACCTAAAAGGTCAACTTTTTTACTAAAATGTTCCCAGTGAACCAGGCTCTCATATAAGTACATCTATATCTGATTACTTATTGATTTCATAGAAATATAGTAACTTAAACTTTAAAATTTGCAAAAGATTTGTTGTATTTTTACAGTTATTGTGAATTTATACATTAAAATTTAGTTTTTCTTTTTGAACCACTATATTCATTTTAAAGAGAGAAAAATTTGCTACAGATTCAGTCTGTTGGTATGGCCTTCCAGCCATTTTAGAGTGGAACGGATGCGAACTAAATATTTCTTTTCAGGATTTAACAGGACAGTTAGACCATAGTATAGATATATAATGTTACAATCTATCAAACTTTTGACCACTAGGGCAATTGCAATTTAAAGTAAACTGATTGAGTCTAGATGAAAAATGTACGAAAAACACGATGGAACATAGTCTACTCATATACGACCCTGGGTGTAGCCGCCATCTTGAAAAACAGGCGGCCATCTTGGATTTTATGCAAACATTTACTAAATCCTCTACTGTATAGAAACCAATTAACCTAAAAGGCTAAGTTTTTTACTAAAATGTTCCCAGTGAACCAGGTTTTCATTTAAATACATATATATCTGATTACTTATTCAGACTGAAATATAGTAACTGAAACTTTAAAATTTGCAAAAAGGTTTTTGTACTTTTACAGTTTTTATGAATTTATACATTAAAATTTTGATTTTGTTTTTGAACCACCATATTCATTTTAAAGAGAGAAATTTGCTACAGAGTCAGTCTGTTGGTATGGTCTTACAGCCATTTTATAGTGGAACCGGGCTAACTAAATATTTCTTTTCAGGGCTTATCAGGGCAGTTAGACCATAGTATAGATCATTGATGTTACGATCTATCAAACTTCTGACCACCAGGACAATCGTAATATAAAGTTAATTTAATGTACCTAGATGAAAAGAGTGCAATTAACACGATGGAACATAGTCTACTCATGTGCGACCCCGGGTTGAGCCGCCATCTTGAAAAACAGGTCGCCATATTGGATTTCGTGAAAGTTTTTACCAAAAACTCCCTTGTTTGGAAACCAATGACTCAAAAGGTCAATTCTGTTATTAAAACATTTCCAGTGATCCATGCTTTAATTAAATACATAAATAGCTCATTATTCATTATTATTCATTATTCATAACCCCATTAAGAAGAGTTAAGCAAAGTTTAAATTTAACTTGATGGTTACTTTAATCTTTGTTTATCAGTCATTAAATATATTTTTATCATTACTTTTTTTAAACTACATTTGTTGAGCCTCATGAACAGTTAATATTTTTCAATAATTCAGGGTGATGGGTTTGTCCCCCGTTATACGTATATCATATATTTTTTTAATCTTTTTTTCAGTGAATAAAATTTATTCTCTGTCTGTAAATTTCCTATTTTTCATTTTTCGATTATGGTATGTTTTTACCTTGAAAAAGTTAGTATTTAGTTATTAAGCTTAAACTAACTTAGGTAAGAGTTTTATTCTGCAAAAAATATAACATTTTTGTCTCCTTCTAGGTGTACCTTCTCTAATAAAACATTTTTGAGCAAAAGGAAAAATGATTAAATCTCCAATTTTGTGCCAAATGTATCTTCCACATTCAATTCTATAAGTTATAAACTAATGTTATGTGGTAATTAAAGTTCTTGTTAAGGTGTAAATTTGTATTTGTATTGTTGAAGTTGTTTTAAGTTAATTTAGTATTAATAACTATATTACTATATAAAATAAACAGGCAAATTTGGTGGTTACCAAACAATGGAGGATTTAGAAAAATCTTGCATGATATTAAATATGGCGGCCTGCTTCTCAAGATGGCGGTTCAATCCGGGGTCGCACATGAGTAGACTATGTTCCATCGTGTTAATTGCACTCTTTTCATCTAGGTGCATTAAATTAACTGTATATTGCAATTGTCCTGGTGGTCAGCAGTTTGATAGGTTGTAACATTATAGATCTATACTATGGTCTGACTGTCCTGTTAAATCCTGAAAAGAAATATTTAGTTCAACCCCGTTCCACTATCAAATGGCTGTAAGACCGTATCAACAGACTGATTCTGTAGCAAATGTTTCTCTCTTTAAAATTAATATGGTGGTTCAAAAACAAAAACTAAATTTTAATGTATAAATTCATAAAAAATTTAAAAGTACAAAAACCTTTTTTGCAAATTTTAAAGTTTCAGTTACTATATTTCTAAGAAATGAATAAGTAATCAGATATATATGTATTTAAATGAAAGCCTGGTTCACTGGGAACATTTTAATAAAAAATTTGACCTTTTAGTTTAATTGGTTTCTATACAGTAGAGGATTTAATAAATGTTAGCATAACATCCAAGATAGCCGCCTATTTTTCAAGATGGCGGTTCAATCCGGGGTCGCACATGAGTAGACTATGTTCCATCGTGTTAATTGCACTCTTTTCATCTAGGTACATTAAATTAACTTTATATTGCTATTGCCCTAGTGGTCAGAAGTTTGATAGATTGTAACATTGTATATCTATACTATGGTCTAACTGTCCTGTTAAATCCTGAAAAGAAATATTTAGTTCGCACCCGTTCCACTCTAAAACGGCTGGAAGGCCATACCAACAGACTGATTCTGTAGCAAATCTTTCTCTCTTTAAAATGAATATGGTGGTTGAAAAACAAAAATTCAGTTTTAATGTATAAATTCATAAAAACTGTAAAAGTACAACAAATTTTTTGCAAATTTTAAAGTTTCAGTTACTATATTTCTGAGAAATGAATAAGTAATCAGATATTTATGTATTTATATGAATGCCTGGTTCACTGGGAACATTTTAGTAAAAAAGTTGACCTTTTAGGTTAATTGGTTTCTATACAGTAGAGGATTTAGTAGATGTTTGCATAAAATCCAAGATGGCCGCCTACTTTTCAAGATGGCGGCTAAACCCAGGGTCGTACATGAGTAGACTATGTTCCATCGTGTTTATCGCATTTTTTCCATTAAGAAACAACCGTTTTAATTTATATTACAATTACTTCTAGGTCGAGCTGTTTTTTGTGTTAATTTTACTCGACTACAACCCTAATCGTTGAATTTATAAACCTCAAAAGCCCAAAACAGTGGTCATTTCGCTTTACTACTACCACTAATACCACTAACTAACTACCACTTATTACTGAGTGAAACTTTCTAAATATACACACCAAGGGTGTAGGCATTCGCTAAGAACGTTTTTTGTTTCAAAGTCTCAGGATTACACCCTATGGTACTCCAAAGTTTCAATGTTGAACTATAATAAAGCTCAAGCAATTGTCATATCAACGTAATGAATTATGAACAGTTAATTACCTTGAATTAATACAGCTATGAAGCGCAGGATGGATGGAAATCTATAGACTGATGATTCGCCATCCCCATGAAGGCAGAAGAAAACAAACGAGGAGTTCCAAAATATCAGAAAATTCCAAAGTGTAAGTGTTACAATGTAGCGGAAATTCAATAAACTTTTAGAGCAAGATACAATCCAAAACAAAGAAAATGATTATGACATCCATAAGGAAAGATGTCGTGACAAAAAAACAAACAAAACAAAATGCTCCAGCCAAAGATAGGTCTATACTTAGCGCGATCTTACGAATAACACTCGCTGGATTTTTTTAGTTTTCTGAGTGACAATAAATGACTCAGTTCTATATTGCTGACAAACAATAAGTGAAATTTCCCTACCACCCCCTCTTCATAGTTGTATTAATTATGCTATAATTGACCCATTAAATCTTGAATCCAAGGAAGTTTTCTGTTTTTTTTTTTTTCACGGGTGAAACGATGTTGATCGTCTAGTTATTTTATAGAGTTAAAATTAAAATCCAATATTAATTTTTAATATTTACAACATGTACTTGCATAATATTTTAATCTTACTGGAACACAAAAGCTGCATTGGGCCGATAATAAGCGACAATGCCAATATTAAAAGCGTTACTAGGATCCTAAGATAAGATGTTTTTTTAACATTTTATGGCAAAATTCAATGTTTGGTCATCTTCGGAACAGATATTTGAAACAATGCCTATATGCAACGCGTGCTGTTGTTGTATCTGGTTGGATCTTGGATGTATTATTTTCGCTATAATAATGATGGTATGGAATATTTACCCTACATACTTTATTTAAGAGCATTAATAATCTGCAATTTAAGTAAATATCAGAGGACAGTTAGCTGTACTGAAATACATCATACCGGGATTTTTAATACCCTTGAGCTGAGAATGAGTATAACATTTCATACTCACAAGCCTTATAAGAAAGGATTATCATTAACAAGACCAAAACACAAAAAAACTAAATAATAATTATTTGTGCTTAAAACAAGTTACTTCACGAATGCAATATTCCTTAGGTGTAGTACCTTAAGAAACAATAGTTAGTTTCACAACAGTTACATTTTAACAAACTGCTACGTAAAAGTGTTGCTTCACAAATGAAGCTGTAAGAAACAGCTGTTCTTGCTTCAAATAAATAAATATATATTACAAATGTCTTAAGAGTCAGTTAAACTGCTCATGAGAGAAACTCCCCTTATCTAGATTCATTTTCAATATTGAATCCAATCCACATATTTGTGAACTTTCAGTAACAACGTTTGTGCTGAAAATCTCACCTCACGATTGTCACTTGTGGTGGGATTTGAGAAAGGAAACAGAGCTAATACGTTCCCACCAAAAAAGCTCACGTTCAAAATCTAAAAAGGGATTAGAAGAAATGTAGGCATGCATGAGAAGTGTGGGATGCAGAAAGACCGGAAGAAAAACAATGTAATAACAGCTGTTTGTTATTAAAGTAGAGATAAGTTAGTATTCAAAACTTTTGTTTCAGGCAATGAGAGTAGGTGTGTTGTATTATTTTATTTCAATGAAGGATATAAAGATTGATTCAACATTTTTTGATGAAATTACAAGTAAGTAAAAATCATAGTAAACTATATATAGGGAATGATATTGCCTTTAAAACTTTTGGGGAACATTGTGATAGATCATACATTTCATTAGTTCTATTATTTGTTTTTGTTCATTTGAATTGTTGAAATAAGACACAACTCTAGACCAATCTCAAGCTTTACCTAGCTCAATTATTTTGAATTGAACCTTACTGTTGAGCTCAAATCACTTATTACTTTACGTACATTTCCATATAAAACATACTAGTCAATACTTTGTTCGTCTTCGTGCTCTATTTATTTAATATTTTTGATTTTAGCCATTATAATTTTCTTGGTAGCATAAACATTGAGTCTAGTCTAATTCACTACAGAAGGCAATATAAGAGAAGCTACATTTAGATTATGTAAAATGTGTTTATTAGCGTTCTTGCTAAACTAAAAACTAGTTTTAAGACTATTTTGTATAACTATTCTTCTATTTTAGTTGTACAAAATCTAATCTTTTTAATTTGATTACAACCAACATGTTATATTTCATCAAATGCCAATAAACTGGGCAAAAACCCATACATCGTTCATGCATTATATAAACTGCACCAAAATTTCAAACAACACTCTTATTTTAATATAATCTCTTTAGAACTGCCTAATCTCTTTGAGGTTTAAGCGTTCAAAGTACCTATAACGGTTCCATAAACTTGGATTATACCTTGGATACTTATCAATATTGGGTGCGTTCAGCCGCAGTCACCGGTGGCTAACCGGTTACCATAGTCACTAATAGGCAAATCCACCGCATCTTGACAATCAACAATGTCCGGTTACTTACCGAATCCACCGTAAACACAACATCGGTGGATGCACAACAATGGTCGGTAGGTGGTACGTCCACCGCTACCGTTCACTTAATATAGGTTAGTATATTACCCACCGGTGACTGCGGCTGAACGCACCCAATGTAAGAAGACTTAAGTTTAAAATTATATACGTCATTGAATTTTAATTGACGCTTTGATTAGTTTGCGGACATATGTCATCGGGGGTTAGTTATGTTTCAAGACAATTCTAAAGTTTGAACCTAATTTCGCCTAAAGATATCAAGGAAAGTATAACAACAAATATTCAGTAGCAAATAACTGAATTGTCCCACGAAAAATCATATCTAAAACAGAGAACTCAAGATCAGCTGTAAAATCACAAAAATGCAGAGAACGATACAACAAAATAATATGTACAAGAATTTCAAGATCACTAATAAGAGGAGGACCTAACATTGGATGTGAACGTGTTAAATGTCTGGCAAACGACACATAAGGGATTTTTGATTTACTTGCATGTATCGGTGGTAAGTAAATACATTGTAATAAATAATTTGTTTTATATCTTACACTTTACAGATCTCCAGATATCCTTAATCATACTCGCTATTGGTTGTGTACTTCCTATAATACTAATTGTTGGAGCGTTTTTTGTAAGTTTTTGCATTTTTATACGATACGATGGTAAGTTTCATATCTAGCACTAACCCTGGTAAACAAATGTAAAGGGAGAAAGTTTTGGAAGATAATTTTTAACCTGGAAACTTTGTTTGGGCTAGTTGGTGAACATATTAAAAGTCCCCAAATGTAGCCATTGAACAGTGGGAAGTAGGGGGGGGGGGGGTCTGAAGGTACCATTTTTATGGGTTTCTTTAATATCCTGTAAACTATAAACGTTTAGTATATAAGGAATATTAAATTATAATATTAAAGAAAAGAAAATTACCCGTAAGAAAAGTTTATAATAAATTTATAAGATAAACAATAATTGTATTAATATCTTAAGAAATATTCATTCCATCAGAAATACATGTTAATCAATATCTATTTACATCTATATTTACTACATATATAAGGAGAAGGGTTTTTCTAATGAACAGAAAATCTCTAAAAATATAAGACCTATAGAGCTGAAGTTTGTATAAATGCACCTCTTGTGCCCTAGATGCGTACTAAGAAATAGTTTTACAAAATTCCCTTAGGGTTAAGTCCTATAGTATTCCAAAGACTCTATGTTTAATTCTATGTTTAACTATAGGGAAAGTTATGGATATGTCATGGCAACCAACTACATCTTCATAAGCTACTTATGATACTTATGGTACTTACTCATGAATCCAAAAGTTTTGTTTTCCACGGTTGAAACCAGTTGCATCAGCTATTTTGAGGATAAAATACTTACTTACTTGTTCATACTTGTAGCAATCCCACTAGTACTTGTAGCTGTGTAGCAGTGGTCGTCATGTGTCGTCCCATTTCCTTATAATTATCCCCAGAATTCAACCATGGAGTAGTAGGCCTTCTCTAAGAGATACAATTTCAATTTCCTCTTGAAGGTTTCTACGTTATTACAGTTTCGGATGTCTTGGGGCAGCTTGTTAACTATCTTGCTAGCAGCATACTTAGCACCGGATTGAATCAATGTTGACTTATGACTCATTTTTTCTTCTTGTATTGTATTCATGAACTTCAATGTTCGTCTTGAGAAATTCGTCCAGAATTTTTTCAGAATCTGCAGAATTTGCAGAATTAGGCTTGCAGATTCTAGTGTGTACACTGATGTTAATGTAAGCACCTGCAATTGTTTGAATAGCGGTCTTCAGTGCTCAAGAAAATTGACTTTACAAATAATTCTAATGAGTCTCGTCTGGAGGACAAAAATTCTGCTTGCTTCACTGCACCCTCCCCAAAAAACAATTCCAAACCTCAAGACAAGCATCCAAAATAGACCTTCAACATAACACTTCTCTCAACTATAATTTGAAGTCTTCCAACTAGGCAGCACCACAATCAGCCTACCTACTATACTCTCATGTGCTCGTACCATCCGAGATTATTGCTAATAGTATACCTAAGTACTTTACACTAATGCTTTGATCTTTCTTTCTGAGGAACGGACTGAAATTAGGAACTTTTGAAATATAGAAATGAAGGAGACCAGTTTTACTATGGTTTAGATCTAGATTATTATTTGTGCTCTAATCTTGCAGTTCATTTAAACCGGCCTGGGTCTTTATAATAGCATCGTGCATGTTGTTATCGGAGACCAGATGACAGACGTCGTCCGCAAAGAGCCATACCTCACCCTCTTGTACTGCTTCAGGTAGGTCGTTGCCGAATAAAAGGAAATAAATGTCTAATAGGGCAAAGCCCTTTCACCCAAACGAAAATAAACAACATTAATGAAATCTCCGCGAATTTCCAGCAATATGACGCCTCATAAAATTGGCCCAAATAAAAGACCTTGGTGACCTCATACAAATAACCACTTATTGGTAAAAATTTCACGAAAAATAACTTTTTAATGAGCTCAGCAAGGACTTAAGTTTAGACCGATTTTTATGATTGGGGTATCAAATTACTGGACAATTGACTGCTAGTAATTGAACTTCTCATCAAGACAAGCTTTAAAAATAGCTTATTACTTTAGACTTGAACTTCAAAATAGGTAAGGAATTCCTCTTAGAATTTAAAAAGTCAATTTAATTCATCAGCTTTGAAAGTGTGTATGTATATGTTCTACACTTTGAAATGTCGACAGTGAAACTATAGTAATTTTGCATAAAAAGGCGAATAGTTTACATTAACTTTCATTTCTTGGCACATCCTCATGTCCTCTGTTTTAGAGTTTTCTTTTCAAAAGTAGTGAATCTTCATGTTAATCCTACACAACATCTACGTGTCAGTTTCTTGCATTCACCTTAGTTAGGTGTTAACAACAAACGGTAAGAAGATGGAAAAACCTCTGATCTACTGGTGAACTAATCTGTAAATAACGTTTATACAGGTGAAGTTTTTTAAAAGCAACCCAAAATGTTATTTTATCAGTTATGATTAGTCCCCCTAGATCCCCGGATTTGACCCCATCATATTATTTTCTTTGGGTATACATAAAAAGTAAGTCATACGAAAACAATTTGACAGGATATTCAGCACCTCAGAACAAACATAACAAATTTAATTAAAGAAATCCAAAGAAGTACTAGGCAAAACGTGTTCGGAAATTTGATGGAGAGAGCAAAACTTTGTATAATATTAAATAGTGGATTGTTTGAACAAATAATGTAAGCTAAATGTGATCAAACTTAGGTAATAATAAGTTATAATAATAGGTAAATATATACCAGGTAGTATAAAATCCAAACAAATCCAAAACTATACCTTTGTCATATTTACATGTGCATTATACAATCTTAAAAATGTGTTGCGTTATAAAAAAAACACCCTGTATACAGGGTGTTTTTTTCTAAGATAAACCCGAATCTAGAGAATGCATCTAGAAAGTAATAGCTTTATTTGATACCGAATATGTGTAGGAAAATTAATTTCTAGAGGTTGATATGCTCTGGACAAAATACCAGAAATTCTTTTAATAATATAGAAAGATTAACATATCTTTCTTACGGGAGGGGCTTTTTAAGAGATAAAACTAGTGTTTATATTGTAATTGGTTGGGACCAAAATAAACATATTATGTACGTTTATTACAAGAAATTTCATTTCCTTTCATATTAAAATTTAACAGGAAATACTAAAAGTACATAGTTTCGAGATATTTAGGAAAACTCTAAAATGGTACCTTCAGACCTCTCCGTTTCCCTAGCTTAGTGGCTACGGGTGGGGACTTTTTTGTATGTTTACCTCCTAACTACTCCAAGCCAACGTTACAAAGTCAAAAAATTGTGCCCTGTGCATTGCCCCTCATTACATTTTTTGGGCATTCGTTGCTTGGACTAAAATCCTTTTGTTGTTAGAACTCAGAGTTGACTTTCTCCATATAATGCACTATCTATATTATTGAAAAAATTCTGGGATTTTGTATGGAGCAAGTCAACCCCTAAAAATATATTTGTCTAAACATATTTGAAATAAAATTAAAGTTATTAATCCTCTAGATGTGCCTTTGGTTGGTTTGGAAATATCGCATAAAAGGCCTTCGTACAGGAGGCTTTTGAAATTTCAGCGAAAGTGCTACTATCTGTGTTATACTATGTGAACTTTTCCCAATTCACATTTGTTTGTGACAAAACAGATGATCAAGATTTAAAATAGTTCCAGAGATATACCACAGAATGCAAGGCTAGCAAAAGTTAACATTCATCCATATTATGATTTTGATTTCTATAAATATTGACGTTTTTAAGGCAACAGAAAATAAGGAAGAGTTTTGCCCTATTGAAACTAAAACCAACAGTCTGGTAATCATCTTAATGACATGTATTTCTTTTCTTAAAAATGAAACATAAAAAAGAACATAAGTAACTCAGGACATGCTCTGGAGATGGGATTTTCTAACAAACAATAAATTGATTGTGTATACACATTGATACATGTTTAAACGCTTTGATGCAAGTTTCAACGTTAAAAGTTTTAAAATATCAATATTTAGAACTCAGAGTTGACTTTCTCCATATAATGCACTATCTATATTATTGAAAAAAATTCTGGGATTTTGAATGGAGCAAGTCGACCCCTAAAAATATATTTGTCTAAACATATTTGAAATAAAATTAAAGTTATTAATCTCTAGATGTGCCTTTGGTTGGTTTGGAAAATAACGCATAAAAGGCCTTCGTACAGGAGGCTTTTGAAATTTCAGCGAAAGTGCTACTATCTGTGTTATACTATGTGAACTTTTCCCAATTCACATTTGTTTGTGACAAAACAGATGATCAAGATTTAAAATAGTTCCAGAGATATACCACAGAATGCAAGGTTAGCAAAAGTTAACATTCATCCATATTATGATTTTGATTTCTATAAATATTGACGTTTTTAAGGCAACAGGAAATAAGGAAGAGTTTTGCCCTATTGAAACTAAAACCAACAGTCTGGTAATCATCTTAATGACATGTATTTCTTTTCTTAAAAATGAAACATAAAAAAGAACATAAGTAACTCAGGACATGCTCTGGAGATGGGATTTTCTAACAAACAATAAATTGATTGTGTATACACATTGATACATGTTTAAACGCTTTGATGCAAGTTTCAACGTTAAAAGTTTTAAAATAACAATATTTAGTTGAATATTAACCAAAAAATCCAAGATTCAAAACCTATATTTTGAAAATTTACTTGACATGCGAAGGATATTGGAGTGTTAAAAGCTAGCCTGCCTAATTTACTCGATTTAAAACTGTACCAATAACAATATGCCTATTTAAGGAAGGCATTTCAGAGAAAGTTATGTTATTTGCTTAGGTAAAAATTCGCCAAACGTGCTTTTAATATGCGAATCAAAAGAGCGGGTCAATTTGAAAATTTAATTCCTTGACCATTATGAGCGTTGAATAATTTGTTTTTACGGCGAATACCTGTTTTATAAATGCTACTTAGGGATTAGTTCATCAGAGGATCAGTGGTTTGTTCATTTTCTTACCGGTTGTTGTTAAGACCTAATAAAGATGAATCAAGAAAATGACGCGTCGATGTTGTGTAGGATTAACATAAAAGTTCAATACTTTTGAAAAGAAAACTCTAAAACAGAGATGTGAAGATGCGACAAGCAATGAAGATCCATGTAAACGAAACCCCATTTTGTGCAAAATGAAGGTTGTTACACAGTCGAAATTTCCAAATGTAGAACGTATACACTCTTTTAAAGCAGATAAAATAAATGAACTTCTCAAATTCAGTGAGGAATTTCTTACCCTTAGTTTAAAGTAATAAGTAATTTTTTAATGTTTGCTCCGTTGAGAAGTTCGATTTCTAGCAATTGTATTCCAGTGCTATGCTATGACACAAAAAATTAGTTTATAAAATAAAAATAAAATCACAAAATTTCATAAATTTCCTCATTGAAAGGGATTTTACGCTGCAAAAGTCCATAATGATCAACATGAAACTAAAGCCTATCTTACCAAGTTGTTTTTAAGACACGAAGTGACGCGGGCTGCTAGTTTTAGATTAAAAGGTATTTTTAAGAAAAGTTTGTATAATGCAATTTTTTGATTGGCATTTCATTGAAATGAAATTTCAGTGTCTACCTTTCCAATTTTGCAAACACATCAGATAAATACAGTAAAACTTACAATGCAAGAGGCGCTCAAAGATTCCTTGCAAATACAATTTATAAGAACGTAATTTTGAACATGTGATTTGTTGTTAGGATGCGGCCTTTCTGTTGTAATATTTGGTCTTGCATTCTGTTGTAAAAATCCCGAAATCTCTGGAATATTGGCAACCAGAACTAAAAAATCAATAATATATTAAAAACACTGAATGGTATGCGGCTGCGTGTTGCCAACTAAATATCACCTCCACAATACGACTAGATGCGCAATCTTGATTAGATCCCTTATTTAGATTATTATTATAGCTCGTTATATTTGTGAATAGGGGTTTCTCACAAAAAATCAGATTGAACTAGTTTTAGACCTTACCATATTACATACCCTTAACATACTCTTAATGAAGTGTTTACAAAGTTGAATTTTCTCTTCTGAAATTATTTAGTAATGATAAAAAAAGCAATTGATTCGGTAGAAGTTGTCTTGACTTTGACTATGGGGATAAAATAAATGAATTTCTCTAATTCAGTGTGGAATTTCTTACCCTTAGTTTAAAGTAAAAAAACACTGTTACTTCCCAAAGGTCACTTAGTCAAGCACATTTCACATTAGCCTTTATGTAAGCAATATCTTTAAATTAGGTGTTATGGGAACCCTTTTGAGTCCAGTCCTACTTGATAAAGAAATTAAATGACATGATAACTATTTCTTACTTCAAGGTTATTACTATGAAGAAAATAATTTCACTTTTAAATAATATTCAACAACAACAACGGTAAAAAAGAACTGAAATCTACTATAGTAATATTCCATGTTTTTAAAATTGACTTAGTCTCTTCCCTCAGATACGTAATCAAGGGATTAAATTAATCACGTTGATGCTTAATAATGCGAATCCTAATATGAAAAAAATACTATAATGTTATGTTTTTTTCAGGGATGCTACCAGTTTGTTTGTATGTCTGCTTCGATGGACTTACTATTCTTTTTATACTACGCCGTATGGCTCTTCTCAGAAAAAGAAATAGTGGCCAACATTACTGAAGACGAACTTTTGAAATCCCTTCCGCTCCCGCACTTTATAAAAAGTAAGATTGCCGATTTGATGAGTCCTATGGTGATGGCCGTGGTTATCCTCTGTGAGGCGGGTATTTATTATTTTTATTTGTTTTTAGCAGTCAAGAACCGTTTACTACAACATGTTAGTTTAGGAAAGACAAAATAAATAAATCTGATTACAAAATATGGGAAACCATAGATGCACTTTATATTATATATTACGTATATGTAAACATTTATATCATATATACTGTCACAGCATAGTTGATCTTTCAACAATTTTGTTTACTTTTCTATCAACACTGACTCATAATAAATACTAAACCCCTCAGTTCAATCTTAAATCAATAAGAACTATAAGTATAAATATGTTGTTTTTATTTTAAGAAGAAACAAATCATCAAACACAAATATATTAACCTCTTACAGGTAGTTTTTTTTGACAGTCCTTCTCTGGGTGACTGAATATCTCAATTGTAATAAGGTAAAGATATTTTCAAATCAAGAAACTTAAATATAACTAAGTTACCGCTGAAAACTTTTATTGGCGGCCATTTTTCAAGGTGGTGCCTCTATTTGTAGATTTACAATGAAAAACTTATGATAAGAGTTGTAGATTATTGAAATCCCAATATGTTTTCCTCAGTAGCCTTTTTAAGTAAGGTCAATCATTAAGCTGCACTAGACAAAAAATCCTATTTACCTCTTATTTCCATGTAGCGGCTTTAGTAATTGTTGATCATCAATTGTTCAATGTAAACGTTATAGATATTTTCAAATTAAGCAACTTTTGAACAAAACGGTTGTTCTAAACTTAATACTAACAAATATACAGATCAAAAACTCGATTTTAGAATAACATTCACAAGATGGTTGCTTTTTTATATGTTTTCCTACAATATGTTAAATGTAAAAAAATATATTTTTAGGTTAAGCAATTCCTGCATCAAATTTGCATATTTTTTCAATAACAAAAGTACAGTCAAAAACTACTATTCACGGCCTTCATCCAAGGTGTCGCACCTGTTTGTAAGTTTACAATAACAAAGTATATATAAAAGATGTAGGTTATAAACATTTTCACAACTTTTCCTCAGTTACCTTTTTATTAGCATTAATAAATAAGATACACAGGCCAAACAGGCCATGAACGAATTTCTGCAGTCATTTTTCCGAGATGGCGACTTTATTAATTGCTGTGCAACAATATGCTTAAATAAAAGGTATTGTTTGTTTGTTGTATGTTTTCATACTCAACGACTTTTATTATAGAATTTGCTAATATAAATTCAATTCTGAAAACATACCTGTCAAAATACGAATATGGGTGGCTTTTTCTAAGATGCTGCCGATATAAGTTAAATATAACAAAGTAAGCATAAAAGTCATAGATTGTCAAAATCTCTGCAGCTTTTCTTCAGTCACTTTTTAGCAAGACATATAATTAAGATAAAAAATAATTTTTGGCTGCAATTTTACAATATGATGGCTTTATTAACTGTTGTACAACAATATGTTAGATGTTGAAAAAGTGAGGGAGCTTCAAAGAATATGAAAATAGTAAAAATACCACTTGGTTAGCTGAATTTCTGAAAAATATGATTGTGACTGGCTATAAAAGGTATATAAGCCTAGTCAAACTCAAAACATAAATAAGTCAAAATAATAACAGTAATGCAATAACTTTTCTCTACACGCAAAAGTTAATGGCTATGTATTTTAATGTTTACTTTGTAATCTATGTTTCAGTTTTTGAATTTTGCTACCTCTGCAAAGCCCAAAGTTTACAAAAAGCTCTGATGGAAGTCTACTGTTGACAATATGACAAAGAAGCTATCCAATGACATTATACCAGAATAACCGAAACTCTATTATTACTTTATACGTTTTTAAATTATGACCTTTTACATTTATTCTACCATATTTAAGCTGGGTGTCCTAGAAGAGTTTTGAGGACTTGCAAACATCGAATAATTTTTTTTTATTATTTAAAAAACTACTATAGTTGTTTGAAAAATATAATGGTTACAAGTCAAGTGTCGTCAGAAAAATATATCTTGTTTATACTTTAGGAATTTTATTTCTAATTAACTAATTAGGATCAAAGCTATCAAAAGGTTTTAACGCAAGTAAAAACAAATCCCTAGTTTTATTATAACCTTACAATAAAGTTGTTCTTTGTTCTTAAAATGTTATTCTCGAGTTTTTCTGTCAAAATATATCACATATATACTGTCAAACTTTCTGTGAAATTTATTTTTAGATTTTGAACGGCCGTCGGCATTCAACAGTGATAATGAAATGCATTTATTCTTATCAAATTTAGGATTATAAAATGTTAATTAATTTGTAAAGTTATTTGTTATAAGTGTTTTCATCATACTAACACAGAAACATCTGTTTTCAGTTCCTTTTTGTTGGCTCGAAAGTTACCCATTGCCGGCCTAGGCCGGATAAACTCTTATCCAACCTAGGCCGGAAAGAACGGAAGTAAACAATCAGCTGATTTGCAGCAAACCGACGTTTAATGCTTGTTTATTGGTGGTTTATCGGTTTATTTTTATAGAGGAATGTAGTGGCAGCACTACATTCGTAGCAAGTGTTTGTTCTGTTTGTTAGGGGTTAGGTTTGAAGGTTTGAGAAACGTATGTTTATGCAAGGACTACGTTATAATTGTAAGTATGTTTTTTTTCTGCGTAGTATGATGAAAAATATCGTACGTTATACGGCCGGGAAGTTTTGCCGTACTCGCATGAAAATCCCACACTCGCTTTCGCTCGCGCAGGAACTATCATGCTCGTCCGGCAAAGCAGTACTTCCCGGCCTAGTAACGTAATATATTATTTCATAATTCTGTATACGAAAATTGCCCGTTACCGTACAGCTGAGATCTACGAAAACCTTAGATTTCCTTAAATCAAAACAAATAATGATCAGCTGATTTTTCGGTATCCAAACATTAAATTTCTGTACCCAAACAAAATTTTGCCGTTACCCAAACAAACGAAGTTCCAATTTTGACAGTTTAACCAGCTGACTCTAAACTAAAGTAGACAGTTCAGCCGCATTGTGTCCGCTTATAAAAAACTGACTAAATTTTGAAATGTTGGACGATTTTTTATAAGTTTGGTTTTTTATAAGTTTAGTTACTTGGTTACGCATTGTAATGAAAAGTATTGTTCACGTGTCACAAAAGTCCTATTTCGGGGCACGATAGTGTTTTACATTCTCGGCTTCCGCCTTGTCTATCACTATCTAGCCCCGAAACGGACTTATTTCGTGACTAGTAGTGAAATATACTGTTTTAGCGAATTCCCCCTATAGGGAAGAAGCTATTACCGTAGGTCTCATGGTAAGACCTAAGCCCCAGACCATGATAGCTTTTCGTTTTGTAACCCCCAGAAGCAAAAAACACCATTCGTTCGAATTTTTAGATATATATATGTGTCTGTTAGCACGATAGCGGCCGTAAAAATGGTCCGATCTTGATGAAATTTGGTACAGACATGTAAAGTGGTAATCGATTGGACGAGTTCGTGAACCAGCCCGTTTGGACCACCGGAAGGGTGGGTAAAGGGGGATAAACCCCCTCAAAAATGAGTTTTTGAGCTTTATATAGAAAAATAAAATTTATTAAATTTTTGTTGGCACCATTGAATTCAGCTCAAAAAAATAAACAATTTTGTACGTGGAATCACTGCTCTATGTCCATTGGTTACCGAGATATTGAAAGTGGTAAACACAGTACGCTGTCCCAATGTTAACCTTATGGGAAATAAGTAAAATTCTATATCTCGTTTATTTCTCGACATATCTTGATAAAACTTGGTAAATGGCTTCTTCTAGTTCAGATCTACTGAATATTGAATTAAAACCAACCAGTTTAAACATACCTGTAGCAGCAAACCTGCATACTCATTCCCCATGTTAATCTTAAGGAGCTTACAAAAACATGTCAAATCTCGCTATGTTAGATTAAAATATATTGTTTTGCATTTGAAATTCGCTGAGTATGCAGGTCTGCTGCAACGGGGGTATTTGTCGTTTAACGTAATACTTCTTGCGCAAGTCTTGCTTCTATTAATTAATTGATTTCTTGATTCTATAGAATCCACATTGAGGAATTGCATTTAAATCATTAAGTTTAATTGTAAATGTATTATATGTATTAATCGTGTTCTAAACATTAATACTCTTTCGTGAACTTGCTATGCGGTTGGAAATATAGTAAGTCACCATTCGCTGAACATTTTAGTTATGTAGCTTTTCTATTAAAGCAGTTGTAAAAACACTTAAATGGTATATAAATAAATACCATAACTCCATTTATCAATTTTTATTGTTTTCCAAATCGTAATGCCTATTATAAAAAGGAAATCTTAAGGGCTCAACGAAGTAGGTTTGTTTTTCTTCAAAAGGGAAGAAAACAAATGGAAATAAATGGGTCGTGGCAAACGGGAGGTAACAAGAACCCGAACAGGACACCTCATGTGTTTGAGTGATTTATTCTCTCAAGTTCTTCGACGCACAAACAATTCGCTATTTATAGTTCTAGAAGTTAACGGATTTTTACGCTTATTAAAAATAACACTTATAAAACTTCAGTAGAAAATTACCGCAATTTTATAATATTGCAAGGTAACTGCACAATACGGCCTATTGTCCCTTATTTCAATTTAATTTTTAAGGTAATACCTCAAACGGTTTAAAATTTAAGAGAAATTTTGAAGTCTTTAAATCAACACATAAAAACCGACCATCTTAGAGGCAATCGGAACGTTTCCTATATTTTTGTTAGAGGAATCGATTATTGAATTCCGTAACATACCTTTATGAGTCGCTGTATGCTTAGCTAAAGTTGACATAATCTTCATCAATCAAATATTCGTAATGTATTAATTTAATTTAAAATTGTACAGATAACTCAGAGCATGAGTTCATTAAATTTGCTGTCTTATGTGTGACAACAGTGAGTTGCACATTCAAGAAGTGCGTCGATTTCCTCTTTGCTGCTCTCGAAAGGAATGTTTATATGACCCATTGGCCTCAATACTTAAAGCAAGTCACTCAAAAATTCTTTCCTTCAGTATGCAAAATTGTTAGAAAATTCTTCTTGAATTTTCGTTAGTGTGATAGAATTGAAAGTTAGAAATTATCATGTTTAATACTTTCTGCAACAACAGGCACTAGATAAGATGTTCATATCTAGCGTTACCAACTGCATAAGCGTCGTCACCAGGACTATTATGTACATGCTGTTTTCTACCATTTTTGTCCAAAAACTAAAACATTCCAGCACACAATGTGAACATGAAAGCTCTAAGTGAAATGGAAGCGGAAATCACCTGCTGGGTGACTAAAACCTGTTCGAGAGCAGCCGTTTTGTGGAGAAGAGACAATAAAATTTGTTTCCTCTAATAATCAGGGCCGGCTCCAGGCGAACTAGGTGACCGCCTAGGGCGCCAGGGCCCAAGGGGCGCCAAAAGGGGTGCTGAGTGGAACGTTTGTAAAAAAAACAAGGCGCAAATAAAACACTTTTATTTTGAAATGGAAAATTATAAAATTAAACTAAACGCCAATTTATACTAACATATTGATAAATTGTTGGTTTATAGGAATGCTGTTACTTACATGCTCTGCTCGTTACTTTTCTTAAACAGTTTTAAACTGTAAACTTATCTCGAACGGAGGAAAAACCTACCCTTCCAAACTTATGTCTATTTTATATCAATACTAAGGATGCGAAATTAACTATACTCTCTAGGCGCCCTTGCCGTTATACTGTAGTTAAGGTTTCTCATTAATCTTGTCAGCCAAACTTCAATACCGGGCCAATTAGTTCAAATTCCTCATTTATTTCAACTTCCGGGCATTTTTTCCCAAAGAATCAACTCCATCTCAATTTTATGAAGCCTCATTTTATGAGCACATTTTTCAAATGGCATCGTGTCTCGATGTGCGGTATTATAATGAGTGAAAAACAGTAAAAACATGTAGGAGCTGGAAATTTAAATTTAATTATACAAGTACTTATAGTCCAAGAGCCCACGAATGCCAGACCTTTGTTATTTATAAAATCTGAAATTTTCTCTGAGCAAGGTTCCAAGTACAGACAACAAGAATCAGCAACAATGAAGTTCGGCTAGTGCAAGGCCACTCTTGGCTAGTGGTTGCTTTGCCTGATATTCGCAGATTAATATCATTGCAACCTTCGAAATTACATTAACAGCTGATACCTTCCACTTAAAATACAAGGACGTGAACAGCTGTCTTAGTAATGTTGAAGCTTGCAATGGTATGACTCAGAGTCAATGCGAGTGAATTAGCATAGTTTACTTCATATTTTCTTTGGAGTACTTCATATATTATAAATCATGTCTGTCATTCACTGCCAGACATTTAGCACCGTTACAGCCTGTTTTTCTTGACATCTTTAAGCGTTTTACGAATGGTAACTATGCTAACTTTATAGTAGGCTATAAAACCTGGATTTTACGTATGAGACGTGTGGGAAAAACAAGATATTTCCTCAGTAACCAGACAGTTCCAATGAGTTTAACATCTCGCCAGACAACTCTGCAAATCTGAGGTATATTTTCCAATATATCTTTCAAAATTTTAACATTAAGAGAATAGAATTAGTAAAATTTACAAGCGGAAATCATTTAAAAAGTAAAAAATATACTTTAGCGCAGTTTTTATACGTTTTTCTATTCTCTGTGTCATTGCATTGCAAGCTTCAACTTCAATTCTTAAATTGCTGTTCTCTTTCCTAAATTTTAAATAGAAGTTACCAGCTGTTTAGGTAATTTGTAAGGTTGGAAAGATATGAATCTGTGAATATCAGCCAAAGTAACCATGCACTAGCCAAAATACGTAATTGCTGATTTTTGTTACCTGTATTTGAAACATTGCTCAGAGGATCTTTCAGCTTTTATGAAATATCGAATGTCTGACGGTCATGGGCTCTTTCTCTGTTACGACTTATTTCATTTTTATTTTGTTAGTAGCATGGTAACCCATTAGGTCCAATGTTGATTTTTTTTATTTTTACTTTCAAATTATTTTTATTACCTACGCCATTAGATTTCTTCTAGCGATGTCACCTGCTTACATAAAATTGCGTATATTATATTGTGAATTCAAAAAAAAGTTTACTCTTGGCTGTTTAATGTTTGATCTTTAATGAAAGTAAAAGTTATCGGGAAATATGAACTGATCGACCCATCGACGCCAATGACCCCAAGAAACTTACGCACACATACCATCTGCAGTTTTACTGTAATACTAATCAATTAAAAAATTAAAAAATATTTAATCTTAAAATATACTAACTAACCAATCTTAAAAATAAACTCGTGTGATTAGGCGAATCGATTTAAAGCTTTATTTAATCTCATTATATCAATAATATGCCTATTTCTCCTAAGAAACTTGACAGAGAAATAGGCGAAAAATTGTAATTTGTCTACGATATTACAAGTTTTTTCTCGTTTCGTTTGTACACAGGTAGGCAGACTTTTCAAAAATTCACCACACAAGGAAGTAAAAATAATTGTTTAGTGATCAGTAAATTAAAAACAAAAGCATTAAAAAGTTAGATGTTTTAGTAATTGGATTTTTTATTACATGGTATATGAGTTTTTTCTCCAGCCCTGATAGCAATGTACCCTCTTACAGAACTGTTAGGAAGTGTGTGGGGGGCTTGGGGGGGTGCCAAGTACTTTCGCCAGAAGATCAGGTCTTATGGACAATTCTGATAGGTTTTTTAGTACCGATTTTGGAAATCAGACAGCGCTTGCCGTCACAAAATAAAGAGAGATAGACAAAAACTGTTTTCGTTCCGTCTCTCTCCTGAGCATGGCTCGTCAATGTTAATTGCTGTGAGAAAGAGATGGAGATAGTTGATAGGGGAGGGTAATAACCAATCACAGACCCTTCCAGCGTCGTGCCAGATCACTATTGGCTGTGGCAAATTTGTTGCTTTTGGTTTTTTTTATTTAACAGTTTCAAGTCAGCTGTTGTTTACGTTACAGAGCTATGATATTCCTTAAACCTAATACTTTGTAACTGTTATTAATAACATGTCCAGCGAGACTGAGAATTCAACAAAAGATAAATGAATCGCAGCTGTTTCAGCAAAATAATGCGAGCAACATTGCGTGGACCTGTCATACTACTAGTGTCTAGGTTATGTTGTAGTTATTGTAAAATGTCCATTTTATAATCGACCATAGTTTTATTCTACGATAATTAAATTGAACATGTTAAACGTAAGAAATAAAAACATGGCAGGGAAGATTGTTTATCCCTACTCCCCCGCCTCAACCTGTCTTGTTTGACACAGCTTTATCCGCTTGTGAAAAGCGGTGCAGAGAACTTGTAATGGCGGTCATCGTTTTGCTATCAGTGGCTATTAGTAGTATAGATTATCGCCGCTGTTTTTGGTGGGACAACCCTCACTTTTGCTAATAAGAGTTTTATAGCACATTGATACAATCTATATGGTACAACTACCTTTCACCTTTAGAATTACCACATATGTTTCTCATTATACCTTGAACATTTTAAAATACAAAGTTATAAAAATAGACTAAAAATACTACCTTTGCTATTTAATGTCCGATTTGTCTAATACTTGGAAATGTTCTTGTCTAAACCTGATCATTCCTATCACACTTATACATTTTGAAATATAAAATTAATAAAACAGGATTAGTCTGTTGCTGTCTGAGGTAAATACATATGTTATTCCTATCACACTTGTGTGTTAGTAAAATAGTCTAAAATAGCAACTTTGCTCTTTATTGTCCGATTTGTCTAATATTTTGATATGTTGTTAAACTAAGCAAGTGAACTTATAAATATTATAAATTAATTCTATCTACCCTACAGGGGCGGCTCCAGGACAGTTTCTCGGGGGGGGGCCAAGTATGAGAAAATTAGGTTCATCTTAGTCACCCCCCCCCAGTGGCGTACACAGGATTCATTTTCAGGGGGATACACCGGGGGGCCGGGAGTATGGAATACCCCCAAAGGGGGGTCCGGGGAATTTTCTTAAATAACAACTGTAAATTCGCATTTTTAGGCAATCTAGAGGCGCAACAAAAAACAGAATAACTCACGAAATTTGAGCTAATTTGATACTGCTCACGGATTCAATTCTGAAAATTGTTGATCACATTGGAATTTCAGCAAAATGTTTTTACACAATGATAGGAATAGCATATTTATTTAGTGGGCCTTACATTAAAGGCGACATGTGAGAAAGTAATTAAAAAATTACATGTTCTTAACCTTGGGAAAAAATCATATTTTTCTATTTTATTTCAAAGTAAAAACTATATTTCACATTCTCATTTATTGGCGCCTCGGACCTTCTGGACCTAAAGTATCCGGATCCTAGATTATCCGAGCGAGGTTGATGAATAGAATTAGAAAATGCAGGTTGTCACACTTCTGTAGTGTTTCTCAAGTCCCAGAACGCGACCGCAAAGCTATGTTGTACACGTGTAGGCCTAAGCATCGGAGGCTAAATAATAATCGCATAATAGTGGTACGTCAAATAGTGGAGACCACCGGAAGAAGTTTGATCTCCAAACTTTGACAGTCTTATCATAAATCTTTCTAGGTTTGACGGCGAGACTTGGTTTTCACGCAACGTAGGCAGACAATTTTCGTCTGCCGCGATGCTGCTACGAGATCGTCCGACAAACGAATAGTGTAAAGGACACGGCCCTGAGAAAACGACAATATTCGTATGCCGCATTTTAACATCGTGATTTTTCACCATGAATATTTCACGTGATATGATGAGACTTATGCCACATCTGACGACGATGGGTATGGTAGTAATATCGCGGACACCATTAATGACCACTGTTTTCATCAGTAGTTTTTGCTTGCCTTATGTTCTTATAGGCCCACTCCCACCAATTACTCACGATAAACTCAATAGGTAAAAATACCCTAATCCAATATATCATCCCCGAACCAATTATCTTTAAAATAATATAATTTAACTATTTTATAAAAGTTTAGTGAGTGTGTAATGTTCTCTCTTTCATAGCAAGTTTAGTGATACCACCACCTTAATTGTGAACAAGATATTAATCTTCCCAAAAATTTTCCATAACCCAAAAATTTCGGGGGGATATATCCCGATTTCCCCCCTTGGGTACGCACCTGCCCCCCCAAATACGTGTTTATTAACACCTCTGACTATGAGATTATTAACACTTTGTTAAAAATTTTACTTAAGAGGCCATCCATAAATTACGTAACGCTAAAATCGGCCTTACCAGAAACCCCTCTCCCCTTTTAACGGACTTTTAATTCTGGCAGTAAACCCCCTCAAAAGTTACGTAACACTGTACTATCCCCCCCCCCACAAAAAGTCAAAACTTTGTACTTTGAAGATAATTTGAATTTGTTGGAATAATTTATGGAATTAATTATTAAGGTTTAATAGGTGCTTAACGTTGCGTTGAAGCCCCCCTCTCTCCTTTTTAACGGTACATAATGCTGACGAAACCCCCCCTCCTCCCGTATGGGCGTTAAGTATTTATGGACGGTCCCTAATTTGATGATTAAATAATTTGTTCATTTTTTAAATAGAACTAAGACAGGCTAAATGAACTCCAACTGTGTTATGATTGTACGTTTAGTTGAGACTACAGTAATATGGTATAGTCCGAATAAGTATTGAATGCCAGATAGTATTCAAACGGATCAATTACTTACTCGATGGTCTTGGTAATAATAAAATTATCCATACATACAGGAAATAAGTGCTATTTTCATAATAAATGTATATTGATTTGTTTTCGTCACAAATAATATTTTCCAAACCCAAACCTCATTATGGCGGCAAATCGTGACGCACTGCCAACCTAACAACTTAAAATGTCTCCTACTATTAATACTGAACAAAACATTTAAGCTTGAATTAAGTGTACATAATTAACAATTATATAGAAACAAAAAAAAATCGTCTTTGAGAATCTTAAAAAAATCTTGTAAATTTTATACGAAACGGCTATTCCGATATTGGGTGAAAAATGATTTCATATACACAAGAATGAATTTGAGTAAAACCTTGTTTGAAATTAAAAACTTCTGAGCTCTCGGGGGGGGCCATGGCCCCCATGGCCCCCCCCTGGAGCCGCCCCTGCTACCCTATATCTTTTAAAATATAAAATTAGGTAAAAATGCTAACTTTTGTTTTTGTTAACAGATTCGTCCAATATTTGGGTATGCTGTTAATCTAGGCTAGTGCATGTATAAATGATATATATTATTTTTATTTAGCCCGTATAATTAAAAAAAATTAAAAATAGGCAAAAAAAGGCAAAATTATAAAATAGGCCAAAAATATCAACTTTGCTATTTGTTGTCTGAATTGTCTAATATTTGGGTATGATGTTAACTTAAGCTAGTATATTTGTAAATGATATATATTAATTTTATCTGCTCTGTATATTTTAAAATATAAAATTATAAAATGAGCTAAAAATATTAACTTTGATGTTTATAGTTTGATTTGTCTAACATTTGGGTATGTTGTTAACCTAAGTAGGTGCATCTGTAAATGATGTGTTTTATTTCTATCTAACTTGTATATTTTAAAATATAAAATTATAAAATAGGCCAAAAATATTAACTTTGGTCTTTATTGTCTGATTTGTCTAATACTTGAATATGTTGTTCAGCTAAGTAAGTGAATTTGGAAATAGCATATATTAATAAAATCTACCCTGTATATTTTAAATGGTAAAATTACAAAATGGGTGAAATTATCAACTTTGATATTTATTGTCTGATTTGTCTAATATTTGGGTATGTTGATAACTTAAGCTAGTATATTTGTAAATGATATATATTAGTCCTATCTACTCTGTATATTTTAAGATATAAAATTATAAATTGGGCCAAAAAAATTAACTTTGATGTTTGTTTGATTTGTCTAATACTTGGGTATGTTGTTAAGCTAAGCAAGTGCATGCTAAATGTTGTATATTAATTAAATTCTCTTTGTATATTCTAAATAATAAAATAGGCTAAAAAATAATAACTTTGAGCTTTATTGTCTGATTTGTCTAATATTTGGATATGTTGTTAACCTAATCAACTGAACTTGTAAATAGCATATGCTAATCAAATATTACCACTAACTTTTAAAATATAAAATTACAAAGTATATAAAAATGCTAATTTTGTATTTATTAACAGATTTGTCTAATATTTGAGTATGGTGTTAATTTAAGTAAGTGCATGTGTAAATGGTATATATTAATTATACCTACCATGTATATTTTAAATTATATAATTACAAAATAAGCAAAAATATTAACTTTTGTCTTTATTATTTGATTTGTCTGTGTTTTTGATATGCTGTTAACTTAAGTTAGTGCATGTGTAAATTGTATACAATATTTCCGTTTACCTTGTACATTTTAAATTATAAAATTTCAAAATAAGGAAAAATTTTTATTCGTGTATTTATTAACTGATTCATCTGTATTTTTGATATGTTGTTAGCTTAAGCTAATGTATGTTTATAATGTGTATATTATTCTTATTTACTCTGTATATGTTAAATCATAAAATTATAAATATTGATTGAAAATTAATTTTGCTCTTAATTGTGCAATCTTTTTAGTATTTGGATATGTAGTTGTTCTGCGTTAGGAATTAGTAAAACCTGTATATTTTTGATATCTACCTTCTATATTTTGTATTATAAAATTGCAAATGTAGGTTAAAAAAAACTAATTTGCCTCTTTATTGTTTGATCTGTCTATTGTTTGGATATGTCGTTGTCCTAGACTAATATATGTGGAACTCCTAAATTTTATTCTCATATACCCTGTACAGTTTAAATTATAAAATTACAGGGTAAAACAACAGGTAAAAAATAATGATTTTAGTTTTTATTGGACAATTAATTAAAACTAATGTTTTACGACAGTTCTTACCCAGTACATGTGTAAATTGTACATAATAATCCTATCTGCCCTGTATAATTTAAGTTGTAAAATTATATAAACAGGTAAAATATTAACTTTTGTCTTTGTTGATTGATTTATTAAATAATTGGATATGTAGTAGTCGTAAGCTAATGCTTGGTATAATGTAAAAGGGTGAAATTACAAATACAGGTAAAAACAAACTAACTGATCCACCTCTAATGTTAGCATGTTGTTAACCTAAACATGTACATGTGTAATACTAATCCAATGTACCCTGTTATGTAATATTTGTGTAAAAAATGTACGTTGGACCTACACACTTAATTTGACAGACAAAAATAAGAATATACAAAGCCTAAAGCCTGGAAATTATAATTTGATATATTGCAGAACTTGTAGTATTTGTATGAAACTGTCTGTTGGACCTACATACTTAGTCTGCCAGAAATTTAAAAGAATTTACAGAACATGAAAAATAACTACTATTACTTTGTAACTGCTAAATTTGATTCTTATCTACCCTGTAAAATTTAAATTATAAAATTATAGGGTAAAATAACAGGTAAAAATAATGATTTAAGTTTTTATTGGCCAATTAATCAAAATGTTTGTTTTATGATAGTCCTTAGGCAGTACATGTGTGAATTTAGATACATTTAGATACATTAGCTGAAATGGCGACCTACCCAGGTAGGTATTAAGCCAAGTATGAATGACAGATGAGTGAAGGATGATTGTGGCGCGATCTTGTAGTCTTGTTACTGACTAAGGCCGACATATTCCTTAGACAGGACTGTTAATTAATAGCCCAACAGCCAATGGCAACTAAGGGACCTACATTTTAACGTGGGATCCGAACCACGATTTCGCCTCGGTTAACAATTTACGAACTGGTCTAATTATGAGGATGGTCCCATGAACGAGTACTCAATAGTGCGGACATTAATCCCCACTAAGGAACACCGTGTCCACAAGCCATCGCTCATAACTATCCACAATACGTGACCTCCAAGTAGCTGGATTACAGGACACGCCACCGTCCCAGTACATAATAACCATATCTACCCTGTAAAATTTAAGTTGTAAAATTATATAAATAGGTAAAATATTACCTTTTGCATCTGCTGCCTTTGTTGATTGATTTATTAAATAATAATTGGATATGTGTTTGTTGTAAGCTAATGCATAATATAATTTAAAAGGATGAAATTATAAATATAGGTAAAAGATTTAACTGATCTACCTCTAATGTTCGCATGTTGTTAACCTAAGCAAGTACATGTTTAATACTAATCCAATGTACCCTGTTATGAAATATTTGTGTAAAAAATGTACGTTGGACCTACACACTTAATTTGTCAGACAATAATAAGAATTTACAAAGCCTGGATATTATAATTTGATATATTGCAGAACTTGAAGTATTTATGTAAAACTGTCTGTCGGACCTACATATTTAGTCTGGGAAAATTTTAAAGAATTTACAGAACGTGTAAAATAATTATTATTATAATCACTTTGTCTATACTTTCTGGATATTTTATTTATAGCCTAAGCATAGCTTGGAAAACTATTGCCTTTATTGTTTAATTTTTCCATGATAATCATAAGCTTATTAGCCTTGTAAAATTTAATGTTGATTTATACTGTAATCTTGACATGTTTAGTTGCAAATGGTGGCAACAAGAATATCAGTATTTGTTTTTGTATAGTCAGTCTGGTCTGTGTATATATTGTATATTTTTCTTTTATAAACTTACCAACTTCATTAGTTGTTGTTATCCAGCTAGTACATGTGTACATACCAGGATACAAATACGTAATGTCCAGTAATACCATTTAAATAGTTAAAAATAAATTGTAACACATTATGGGTTAGAGTAATACTATTTTGCTTTAATATATTTATAAATGTCTGTAAACAAATGATAGATCTTGTAACATTTGTGTAAAACTCTATGTTGGACTTGCACACTTCATTTAACATATATTTACAATTATTTACAGAATTATATATAATTATTATATTTTCTGTAAATTATTAAATTAGAGTTTACAGATATTTTACAAAATTTTACATATTCTGTAAATATCTATACAGATATCTGTACAGAGTTGATTAATTAATTATTTTAATTTATATATTCTTTAAATATAATAATAATATAATGTACTAATATGCTGTACTAATGTACTAATGTACTGTAATATAATGTAATAATCTGTTACCATTTCAAAAGGCTTTCCGAGCGTGGGTAAAACACACGTTTACCACTTTGAATCGTTTAAAGTGGCTCTACGAGCACCGGCGAACGCCATTAAACGAATGTTTTGCACGTTGAAAATTTGTGAATGGCTCCACGGACACTGGCAAACTCCGTCAAAATCACGTTTGCCATTTTGAACCATTTGAAAGGGCTCCACGAGCGCCGCTACGGACGTTATACACCACACCAGCTTTGCCAGCGCCCTTTTCTTGTTGGTGATTTAATCCTCCGCATATTTTACATAGGTTTTGCGCACACACTTGGTTAAGCATAAAAAACTTCAAGCCTTAGTATTCTTTAAATTTTAATTTTTGCTTGAAAGTGCACACTCAGGCAGTTTGCGTCTCTAATCTCTGTTGTAAAATACGGCCCTGCCCTTTCCCCTTTCCATCGTAAATTGGTAACATGATAAAAGCTATCGACAAATGTTTATAATCCTGTTTAATTCCTACAGATAATTTTACAGATAAAGGTGATAAAACTCATATGAGGTTTGCAGTTTGAGGTAGGTATCCAATACAGTTATGGGATGGGCCCGTGACGACCCCGGTTAGCCAAAAACAGAGAGAGAAGGGCCGATGAGAAAGATACATTCGCGCTCGCCCTTCTCCGAGTCCAAAATAGTAAGCTAGTACTTTTCAAAAGTGATTTATACAGCAGCCACACACTCCATAAACGCTAAAAATAATTATTAAAAGGTGAACAAATAAAATCAAAATTAATCTTTCATATAGTATGTAAAAAGAGAGAGAGTTGTTTGCTTTTTAGATTGTAATCAGTTTTATCATTTTTATCATTCATTTTTCATTTATCATTTGTATGTTTGATAAATAACCAGTTGGTCTAAATAACAAGCCATAACAATGTTGCACAGCTGACTTAAAGATAAATAATAGTGAAAAGAAACTGTTGCAACTGTAATCGGTGAAGTCACAGTTTAAGTTATAAACAAGTATCTTAGTAGCGGTTGCGTATGGAAAAGAACAGTTGCCCTTTCCTGTTTCCTAACTCCAACGTGGAAGGGGAGGGTGGAAGAGAGAGGGCTTTATATCGCCCTCTCTCTCTCCATACCACAAGCGCTGTCTGATTTCCAGAATCGGTACTAAAAAACTTATCAGAATTTTTAACATAGGACCTGACCTTCTTAACGTTTGTGTATTCATTGCTTTCGCCCAGGATGCATAAAACTCTTGAGCCGGCCCTGCTAATAATTATGAATATTAAACTCGTAGTTTTATGATGAATCATAGAATCGACCATTTAAAACTAGTCGTCTATACTCTACAATGAATATGCTTATACCTCTTACCTCATAGATTTGTGTCCTCAATAGGAGCATTTTTATCCATTTATTGGTTCGTCTCAGAAATAAGTACAGTTTTAAGTCATTACAAATAAAAAATAAATAGTAATAAGTTGAAAAATAATAAGTTTTAGAAAATAATTAGCAGCAATTGGCTATGGTAGACATTTTCTTCCATAGCTTCTCGAAAGGCTCAATTTGTACTTTTCTTTGTTGGGATCACTTTTTATAATGATATTGGTGTTAAAGGATTCAATATTTAACAGTAAATATTTTACTAAAACACATATATTGCATGGGTATATTTAACATCAATAACATCTGTAATCTTAGTATCAAACTAAATCTTTAAACCATCAAAAATTAAAACTATAGAGAATAACAGAAAATCAAACCGTTACATTCTGTCGATAATTCATAGATACTATATTTAGAAGGGTAAAAAGCCGGTCATAAGATGCCTTCTTAGTGATTATGTGGGCTATGTTTGGTGTCATCTGACGGCCGTGTTTTTTTTGTTCCTTATGACCTAATGAATGCAAAAATCGTGTTTGCCACCTTCAAAGTTAGAGGGGGCACCAGAAATCCAAGATGGCGGACAACATAGCTTGATAATGTTAAAAGATTATAATGCTGGACAGCCTTACTGGCGGGTGAATGAGTGCGCTGTATTCGGAATTAGCGTGAACATATGTGTTGTGTTGGCAATCAATCATATTATCACATGTTTAAGTAAAGACGCACTTACAATATGAAAGCCTATACTGCAAGCGCATATTAAATAAATATTAAATCTAAACAAGGTCTCGTTGAAATCTATTTCAAACTTACACGTAAAATGACGATAAAAGTTCTCGCAGAGCTTGCCGCAAGTCTAAGAAGAAGTTTTATTCTCATTAGTAGTGGCAGTACTTAATATTACGTTTCGTATTGCACAAGACAACTTTCGGTAAAGTATTAAAAGAAAAATTTCGTAATGTTTATGTGCCTTAAAAACATAAACAGTGTTTTGACAGATCGACACAATCATGAGTTTTAGCACATGATTTTTAGAGTTTCCACATTTTGCCACCTATACCTCTCTACATTTGATGAAAATTCGTCAATTTTAACATATACTGTGCATAGTTGTAAGATGGGAAACACTTAATATTGGTTAAATACATACATCCGGTCGCCATATTTAATATAAGTTTTTTTAATGTAAACATAGGGTTATGACATATCAATTCAAATTGCTTTTTGACGACAAACACAATGCTGCAAACCATTTTTCAAAATCTCATTCTGTTCTTAAGATATTAGTTAATTGTTTAATAAATTATCTTAATTTTAGCTAATTTCCTTGTAGGGAGGAAGCAATTACGTCGGTCTCAAGGTAAGCCAGAACCATCGTAACGTTTTGTTTTGGGACCCCCCGAAGCAAAAAAACATCATTTGACTAAATTTAAAGATGCATCCAGCCTGATCGGATCACCGGGAGGGAGGGTAAAGGGGGATGAACCCCCAAAAATGAGTTTACTTTAATATTTTCCCAAAAAGATCCAATTGATGTTAACACCATTGAATTTAGCTCGAAAAAAAACAATTTAGTATTTTAATCATCGCTCTATGTCTATTGGTTACCGGGATACTAAAAGTGGTAAAAACAATACGTTGTCCCAATGTTGACCTTATGGGAAGTAAGTAAAATTCTATATCTCGCTTATTTATCAATATGATAAAACTTGGTTTTTGGCTTCTTTATAATGAGATCTAATGTATATTATTCTAAAATCCCCAATAAATATTTTTGTGGCACCAAACCTGCATACTCATTCCCCATGTTATCCTTATGGTAAATAAAAAATTCTATATCTTCCTAATTTTTCAACATATCTTGATAAAACTTCGTTCTTGGCTCCTTCTAGTTCAGATCTTATAAATATGGAATTAAAACTACCCACTTTTAACATACCTGTTGCAGCAAACCAGCATACACATTCCCCATGCTATTCTTTGGAGCTTACAAACATATGTATTAACTCGCTATGATGGATTGAAGTATGTTCTTTAACATTTGTAATCCGCTGAGTATGCAAAGGCGGTATTTTCTATTTACTTTACAGATACGGAATCGATATTAAATTCAATTAACAAAATATAAAATAAAATATTTAAAACACTTTATAGTTACAGGATATGGATAACAACTTTACAAACATTACAGAATTTTTTTTACTACCCATAAGGATAATATGGGTAATGACTATGCAGGTTTGCTGCCACAAAAATGTAATTATTGGGGATTTGAGAATAATACACATTAGATCTCATCATATTAAAGCCAAAACGAAGTTTTATTAAAATATGTTGAGAAATAAGCGAGATATAGAATTTTACTTATTTCCCATAAGGTTAACATTGGGAAAACGTACTGATTTTACCACTTTCAGTATCTCGGTAACCAATAGACATAGAGCGATGATTAAAATACTAAATTGTTTGTTTTTCGAGTTCGATTCAATAATATTAACAAAAATTGGATTATTTTTTATTTTTTTATGAAAAAATCTAAAATAAACTTATTTTTGGTGGGTTCATCCCCCTTTACCCCCCCTCCCGGTGATCCAATCAGGCTGGATGCATCTTTAAATTTAGTCGAACGTTGTTTTTTTGCTTCTGGGAGTCCAAAAACAAAACGTTATGATGAGTCCGGCTTACCTTGAGACCAACATAATCGCTTCTTCCCTGAAAGGAAATTCGCTAAAATGAAGATTAATTTATTAAACAATTTACTAATATTTTAAGAACGGAATGAGATTTTGAAAAACTGTTTGCAGCATTATTTTTTCGTCAAAAAAAGTTTGAAATTATATGTCATAGCTCTATATTTACATAAAAAAACTTATATCCAATATGGCGGATCCAATATGGTGACCGGATGTGTGTATTTAACCAGTGTTAAGTGTTTCCCATCTTACAACTATATATATGTTAAAATTGACGAATTTTCATCGAATGTAGTGAGGAATAAGCAAAAACTACTAAGCTTTTAACATTATTAAGCTATGTTGTCCGCCATCTTGGATTTCTGGTACCCCCACTAACTTTGAAGGTGGCAAATACAATGTTTACATTCAATAGGTCATAAGGAACAAAAAACACGGTCGTCAGCTGTCGCAAAACATAGCCTGCATAATGATAACTTATGACCTGATTCGGTACTTTGGTATTATACGGAGGCCACCCTCATACAGCGCGTTGCGGCGGTTATGTTAAGTTAGGTTATCATAAATATGTTAGTTAGAGTTACCTCATTTCGTTACGAATCGAACTATATCAAATGAGTCATACATTCACCCACCAAAACCCCTTGACAGGTAATGCACGCGCTCCGGTCAACGGCCAGACCTGGGCCTACTTGGAGGGGATTTTGTGGGCGAAAGTATGACTCATCTGGTATCGTTTAGTTCGTAAGATAACGAGGAAAGTCTTACTAACATATTTATGATAACCTAACCTAACATAACCGCCGTAGCGCGCTGTTTAAGGGTGGCGATTGGGTGTGGATGATTGGGTGTGGATGATTGGCTGTTAGGCGGTGACGACGTCAGCACTCAATCCTCGCTGACATCGCTGCCTTCTGGCAGGCAGAGCACAAATACGGTTCACCATAATTAAGCCAAATTTGGACAGTAAGTCGAAAATTACGTTCTTCCCAATGATGTAGTTATATTTAGTGTCCAGCAAAACAATCTCTCTAAAAAACAGTGGCCTCCGTATAATACCAAAGTACCTCTGAGTTTTACACTACTAATTTATATCTAATTTATATTATACCGTGTCTGTTAGGAGTTCTTTCAAACTAGTGAGTCGGTGGCGCAGTCGGTAGCTTGTCGGACCTCAGAATCATGTCTGCCGCCACTATCGTTTAACACTATTATTCATTATTGTACTATACCGGCTCACTCCTTGCTTTGCCTGTTAACGTTGACGCACATATCAATAGTGTATATGGGCAAGGCACAGGCAAGGTTTGGTAATGAGATAAACAGCCTTAAACAGTTGTATGAGATGTTATGCTTGAAAAGGGGTGCGTTTTGTTTGGGAATATCATTAAAATACAATATGTTTTAGAATGTTTCTGTTGATGAAAAAATGAGCGGATACTTTAGTATTTAAATATGAAAATTGCAAACCTTTTTCTATATATGGTTTTTAATATATTAACTTTTTTATTATTTTACTTAACAAAACTTATAGTTATTACAACACTATTTTTGGTTACCTAAAACTTCACTTAATAACTAATAACAACATATTACAGTTACACTGTTAGATCACAACAAGGTGCAACAAGGAAACATCTATATTGATTGTCACTAGCCTTATCTGAGTATTAGGTCACCCACCAGTGCCACTCTAGGAGATAGGAGCGGCGGTGCAGTGAGTGTGCCTTGTTTGCGTTGATACCACCAGTCATTCCTGTCACTAGAGGTAGAGGTTTGCACGAAAGCTTTTTGTAGACGTTTGAAAATTACAGGTAAGTTCAACTTTTTATTAATTATTTGAATTTTTATAATTTAAAAGCAAAAATGCCTTTGTCTAGGGAAGGAGAGCAGAGGACTGTGTCACTGTATTAGGTTGACATAAGTTGTAAATATATTTTACCCGTGAAATGATAGGTCGTTGAATTGCCGTTGCAGTTGCATTGCGCATGTTGGTTGCGAAAAACTAAAATTAAAATTGTTATTGATCAAGTGGATCAGATTAAATATTTGGGTTTTACTATCAATTCAAAATCAACATGGAAGAGTGATATTTCAAAATTAAAAAATGAACCTAATGTGTCAGTGCGTAAATTCTGAATATTTGGGTTTTTTAAAAAACATTCAAATTTACTCTATACAAGTAAGTGTTGTATTTATTTAGTGAAGTGGTGGCTCTCGTAAATGGTGTGATGAATTTGTTTTACTCGCTAGAACAGCGTAAAATTAAATTTGTTCAAAAAACCTTATGCTAAAAATATTTTTATTGATAACAGTTATGAAAATAACCGTCGTAGTTATGAGCCGTGTGAAAACTATTACTCCGTTCGAATTATCCTTCACCTTATGAGCATATCAAAATCAGACAAAAACTGTCAAGAAATAAACTACAAAAGTATGCATTCAATTATTTAAGTCCAGACATTTAAGTTTTGGTGGAAAACAATTAATTGGTAACATCCTGAGTAAATATAAGACAAATTTATTTACATATCCCAAATAAGCACTAACTATGAAATGTAATAAAAAAAGGAGTAACGTAAAAGACGGAGTTTGCATGAATAACATAATATTACGAATTATGCAACTTATAGTAACTGTAACCAAACGAGGTTGATTGCTAATTGTTCGCCCAATAAGATTTGATTTAACAAAATTATTTTGTTCTAAAAATACTGTAGAGACAAATGTGAAAGCCTGAAAAAAACAACCCTGATTGTAGATAAAATCTTGGAAATGCTATTATTGCTATTTTTCCTACATGGAAAATGGGCCTAAGCAAATTTTTTGCCATGCATTGGTAATGCCTAAACCTAAGACAATATAAAAGTTTACTTTTACAGGTTCATTGGCCCTGAACACAGTTTTATGACCCTTTTAGAACATATACATATATTTATGAGCATCCATATATGAGCTCAATAACAGAAGCTTCTATTTTATTTTTATCAGTAACAAGACAACAAGATCGCGCCACAATCATCCTTCACTCGTCTGTCATTCATACTTGGCTTAAAATTCCTTCCTGGGTAGGTCACCGTTTCAAGGAATGTAATAGAATGTGATGTAATTTAATATTGTTTTCCTTTGATGAAAATACAACGTCCAGAAAGAGGACTTCATTCAGTCAGTGGTGCATCTTGGGGGGGGAGATCGCCGAAATGACCGGGGGGCCTGGGGGTATGGGAAACCCCCAGCAGGAGGGGGCCCAGGAGAGATTTCTGAAAATTAGACATTTAAACTCGCTGTGTTAGACAATCCAGACGCATAAAAAAATACTGTTAAACTCGAGAAATCTGAGCTAATTAAGGTTGGCCTGATTATGGAAAATTCCTCGCAGGTGTTAGTGAAATTCCCTTCACTTAACAAAAGAAGTAGGATATTTATTCATCCACTGAGTTACTCGTCCTTTATCAACCATCTAGTAATCATTTTTGCTGTAATTCACATCTTTTGAAATTTTACTATCGCTTACCCGTTCGAATTTTTTGCCCTTTTACCGTTGACGTCGATTACCCGTAGTTTGTAAATAAATATGTGTAGTTTCATTTTACCACTATGTTATAAAAATGTCGTCAGTGTGGAATATTACCTAGTACAACTAATGATATTGTATATCGAACGCCAATTAATTTTGAGTATTAAATGTTGAAAAACGCGAGAGCAAATTACCCAATGTGAAATGTTTGAATGTATCAGAAAGTTTATGAGAATTGGTTACGATTTCTGTTGAGTATATTGTTGAAAGGGTTTTTAGTTACTAAATGAAAAAATTGGAAATGCTTTCAACACTACAAATATTCTCTTTTAATATTAACGATATGACAGCTGTCAAGACAGTTTTGTGACTTACAGGTTTAAGAGTCACTATCTAACAGAACATACAAACTCTTCAAGAACAATAATAGAAACATTAAACAACCAAATCATTACCCAATAGGAAACCGAATAGTTTCAAAAAAACACAACCACATAACATAAGCATATTTTTTAGGAATCGGCTATTTCACTCTAAACATTCATTATGCAACTCCCTCGTACAAGTTTATTAAAATGATCGGGGGTTTAGTCCATGAATTATATAATAAGTTTTCTATTATTTATTAACCTTTTAATAAAACTGAAAGTTCTATCAACACTTTCTATCCAACGAAACAATAACACAGCTTCTATTTAGAGTCATTTTATCAAACAATTTACTTTTCACAATGCCTTATTGGATATTAATAGACTGCCTGGAATAAATTAATTTTGAGCCTTTAAAGAGTTTTCATCAACTTTTGCCTCTATACAAGTGTTATATTTATGTTAAAATAATTGATTTTCCTACATGCAGGCAAAAGACTCAACGTGCAATGTAGATCCCTGGGCGAGTTTACTCTGGACCGATTTCATTAATTGCGTGAAAACGCTAAAGCGAATCCTCCCGGCGCGACGGTGGCGGGCTAGGTGGATATATTAGTATATCATAGGTGGCGGGGAAGTGGCGATTGAAGGAGGTAATGACCTTCATTTGAAATTAAACTTTACCGTCATTTAAAATGATAGGTATATTACTAGAAACAATTTTTTATTCTAAACCTTAAACTTGGCAAAACCCATAGCTCCTGAAAGGGGGGGGGGGGGGTTGACCGGTCCCGTTCGTCCCCCCCCCCCCCGTTGGTGCGCCCCTGCATTCAGCAATGACACTAGTTATCAAATTTATTTACCGTATTTTAACCGTGGATTTATTACTCCCGGCTGGGCCAATAAAGGTGGAATACATTGTGATCAGCATTGATGTGAGTAGTGAGCAGCCAGACTTTCTACCAGGTCAACAACAATGGCATGTACATATGTGTAATGTAAGTGTTTATTCATGCAGAGATTATTTATCTTTTATCCATTATTCTGCCATAACCCTAGTATTATTTTGTGGATATTAACCTTATTAATTTAGAAAATAATTATTACCATACATTCTTTTCTTTTTTAGAACTGCTAACATTTTGACAATGCTCACAACTTCCAACTGCTGCTGTTGCTTCAGTCTTCGGACAGGAACCTTAATTATTGGATGGGTTTCCTTGGTAATTTAATTTTACCTAGTGATAAAGGAAAATTATTACGTGTGTATTTATTGTAGTATTTAAAGTACTGCCCAAAGGAAAAACCTGAACCCTAGGATTAACATAAATTGTCCTCGTAATAATATATTAACACCCTTTTTAGAGATGTTGATTCCCGAAGTTCACGTTTGTGTTACTTTACAAGTTTGTGAAGATCTTGCACACTGTATACAAGGGTCCTTAATATAAATGACCGAAAGGCATAAATCTTTTCAGCAGCTTATTAAACTTTACAGTTGTAAAATCTTTTGTCGGTTGAGTTACTGTTCCTACGAGATATTGGACTATTGTTAGTTATCTAATTTCTAATTTAATTAGATTTTTAAGAGTTTGAAATGCTAAAAGAACTTAATTTTCTCAAAAAATTCTCACAATTGTGAACAAACTTTGAATATTGAAAAATAATCATCTTTTGCGACTGCGTGATGATGGACTCTCTTTAAGATAATTTTATATTTAAAACGTTGTAGAAACGTAAAACAATCTGATAATCTGCAGTGCAGTTTAATCTAACAACAATTAAGTAGGTTTGTAGCAAAAGCTGACATTATTTTTTAACTTGAAACGTATGGTTTATTATGTGAGCAAACAAAATTCGGTTCAAGATTTTAAATAATCTTACTGATCCTACTGAGTTACTTTCTGATTTTTAATGCATCTTTTAGAAGAAACAAAAAATCTTTAAGAAGAGATTTGCTGATATTCCATGGCACGATGTATCAGATGTGCCTGTAATTAATATTAATAAACGCTATTCATTAATTTTAAACATGCAATTATTCGTGTTTTAAAATAAATATCGAGATGGAAAGTAAATAGATTTTGATGAAAACTATTTGGAAATTGAGCTAAGAACGTAAATAGCAGTTAGTTATAATCATATTTAAAAAAATGTTTTATGGTGTTGTTAAGGTTTCTACAACGTTTTAGCAAAAATGAGTTGGCTGAAAAAATATTGACACATAACACATAATGACGAATTATTCCTACTTATTTTAATTAACCCTAAAACGTTCAGCTGTGTTATAATCATAAGCTATAATGTTATTCAAGTTATAATTCATTGCCTTATAACCATGGCTATAAATAATTCCGTATTTTTAGGTTGCTGCAGTGTTAAGTTTTAGCAGTCTTTACACATCTGGCGGTAAGCGAAAGCATTTTTTTATCTATACTTTATGAAATTTTTAATTTAATTGTATCGATACTTGAAATGTATAATTGATCTTGTTATAGTGGGTCATAAACGTATTTTAGATTCCCGTCGTGGTATTTATTGGTAGTTTAACACTTTTTTGAACTGAAATGAATTCACGAAAAATATTACTTGAAAACAAGATATCGTTCTTTTATTGATTTTTTGTCACTAAAAAATATGTAGCCTATCGTTATGTTTAGGGCAGTTGGTCGTGAGTGGAGTCTTACAGGTCCTAGTCGCAATTGGACTCCTGTATGGTGTTTACAAAGTAAGTACCTTGACGGAATTCAACTAAGTTAAAACTATACACATTTTAAAAATATGATGAACTAATTTTTATTTTACCCGAATTAAACTAGTACAAAGTTTAAGATATGAGACTCTAGATTAAAACTTAATACCTCTTAGCAATGTTTATTTAATTAGTGTCATTTAAATTTCATACCTTAACATTACCAAATGTGAAATTGCATAACTTATGTACTACGGTGAAGTCTTTCGTGAAACTTACATTAAATTACAATTACATTGTTTGTGGGAACATGATTAAACTGTAAAAAGTATGATTGCAAATTGAACCCAAATACTGAAGAGCTTTATTTAAATATTCTAATGAGCATTCTTATTACGTGCTTACTTATAACCGTAGAAAATCCTAACCCCATGAGACAAGCTGTATTTTTTATAACGTTTTATGATCAAACACTATTAAACATAATATAACTACGTATGGCAATAAAAAGACGTATGTTTTCATAATGAATAAAATTTCTCGTCTTGAAAATATTTTATTTAGAATTTACGTAAAAGTATATAACAATAGAGTATAGTGGGTCTTTAAATATTCCAGAACATATATTTAAAGAGGGATATTTATTGAGCACTTTATATGGTCGATAATATGCAAAACTCTTTCACTCATGTTTTGAATTATATTTTTCAGTACACAGCTAATAACACAATAAAAATTTTTGTTTGTTTGTGTATCGGAAAAAAATAAAAAAGATTGTGAACATCACTTTACCATAATAAGCATTATTTTTCCGCAGTAAACATTGTAATGATGAATTTTGTAGGTGAAACACATTTCGAAGAAACGTAAATTTATAGTAGGGTAGCAAAAAATCACATTATTTAATACACATTCTATGTTCTATGAAATTAAAATATTTATATGAAGTGCAATTTTAATAGTCATAAGTATAATTTAAAGAAATAAAAGTCTAAAAGTCGCTTTTTTGTACAGCCCTACAAGCCATTTGTGTTCTGGTATGCCGCCATCCAGGCGATTGTGATAGTGATACAAATCGCTCTTGTCATCTACTTCCTTGTGGTCGCCGGCGAAAATGGTGCTGACTTTGGTGGTATCGTAGGAGCAATCATCATCTTCATAATAATTTGGCGTAAGTTACATTAACTTCATTGGATACATGTTATGGAAAATGATTCTTGTACTAAAGGCATGAATTGTACATACATATACTTAAAGTTAATTGGTAATGGATTATGAAAAAAGGTATACATAGTCTATTTTATTGAAGGACCGAAGTGGTGCTTTTCGTGTGAGGTCAAATTTTTCAACTAAGGTGCCAAGCCGAGATCGAAAACTAGAGTAAGGTAATTTGAGGCCCTTGAGATGAAGTAGATTTTCGTTTTACTGCTCTGTATATTACGCTAGCGACTTAAAATAAATTTTTTACACATTCTCCACCTTCAAAAACATTTTCCCAATAAGGCTTTCATCTTGTAATTGCTAGTAGAAAAAAAATCAGATAATCGTCTAATTGATTTTTGTTGGTGTCAGATTAGACTGCCAATGGCCAAACATTGATTCATTAAACGCTTTGAACATTCGATAGGTAAAATCTGCGTTTTTCACGACTGACAACAATTCAACAATGAATTACCATCAATAGTTAATCAAGTACCTACTCTCGATACAATCGATAGCTCACCATGACGCCGACGTAAAAACCTTTGCAGTTTACCGACTTGTAAATAACATCTGATGTACTAGACATCAGCTAATTATTTTAATCCCAATTGCAGAAAAGAGGTTCCTTAGCTTCGCAACACAAGGAACGAGTACTGCCGTTTTCACATCGGTGTAACTAAACCCTATTGATATATATGCCTAAAAATATTAATATTAAAATACCCCCGTTGCAGCAGACCTGCATACTCAGCGAATTTCAAATGCAAAACAAAATATTTCAATCAAATATAGCAAGATTTGACATGTTTTGGTAAGCTCCATAAAAGTAACATGGGGAATGAGTATGCAGGTTTGCTGCTACAGGTATATTAAAACTGGGTGGTTTTAATTCAATATTTAGTAGACCTGAACTAGAAAAAGCTATTTACCAAGTTTTAACAAGATATGTTGAGAAATAACCGAGATATAGAATTTTACTTATTTCCCATAAGGTTAACAGTGGGACAACGTACTGTATTTACCACTTTCAATATCTCAGTAACCAGTGGACATAGAGCAGTGATTCAAAATACTAAATTGTTTGTTTTTTTGAGCTGAATTCAATGGTGCCCACAAAAATTACATACATTTTACATTTTATTTTTCTATGTAAAAAACTCAAAAAACCCATTTTTGGGGGGGTTTATTCCCCCTTACCCCCTCTTCCGGTGGTCCGATCGGGCTGGTTCACGAACTCGTCCAATTGATTACCACTTTACATGTCCGTACCAAATTTCATAAAGATCGGACCATTTTTGCGGTCTCTATCGTGCTTACAGACACATATATAAATATATATATATATATATATATATATAAATTTGAACGAATAGTGTTTTTTGCTTCTGGGGGCCCCAAAACGAAAAGTTATAGTGGTCCCGAGCTTAGGTCTCACCATCAGACCTATGGTAATAGCTTCTTCCCTATAGGGGAAATTCGCTAAAATAAAATAAAACCCCTTTTATTCCTTAAACATAACCACAGGGTCTAAAACATTAATATCTTAAGTTAACTCACAATTTGTATTTTTTATTTGACAAATCACGAAGTGCAAAAAATTGTTTTAATTTTTTTAAGTATAAAATGCTTTAGACCTGGGAAGACAATTTCATTGATTGACACGCAAAATTTCATATTCCTAACTTGAACAGCTTTTAAATAAAGTCAAAAGAGTAAGCGCTAAATCGTTTACTTTTAAGACCTACAAACACAAAATTAGCATTAAAATTTTTTCCAAATATATTTTTCTTGTTAAGAAAAATTACCTCAACAAATTGCACCTTTCTAAAATTCAAAATTCCACCATGAACAAAATCATTGCACCACCTTAAAGGGACAGTTAGTCGTTAGGTTTTGAATAAGGGGATTTTACTTCGTGTTTTAAGTCGCGGCTTTAACTGACATATATATCAAAGCTGTTTGGTCTATACCACGCTTTTGTAAAAGCATCGTTGCACAATTTAATCGAGATAACTTAAACAAATAACTGTTAACCGATGAACGGAATTGCACACCTAGTTGTAATCCCTAAAAGGGCTCTCAATCTGTGCGCCGAGATTGCACACTTAACCCGGTAGGTACCTTATGGTTTGTTATATTTTAGTTATATTTTCAGACTTTGATTTCAAATTTTGAGATTAAAAGCAAACAAACTGTTTCGTTTGAATGTGAAGCGAATTACAAATAATTGCAATGAGCAAATTTAGTGCCGAACAAAAAAGTCTTCCTTTTAATTATCTAACAAGTGAAAACTATTTGATACAGTCCTAATTGAACCAAGAGGAACATATAACTTTATTTTTTCCTGTGGGTTAATGGTTTTCTTCACGTTGTATCACTGTTATCAATATCATACATTATTGATCTATTATTTTAAGACTATATTAATTTAAAAAAATATGCTTTATTTATTTCTTTCAATAACTAATTCTGTGCTCAATTTCAGTGATTCAAATCTACTTCATCGTAGTTGTCTACAGTTATTACAAGGAGATGGAGAGCTACGCATAAAAGGAGGACAATAATAACTATCATATAATTTACCATGTTATAATTCGTGAGTATAGGCCAACAAAATTAGTATTTTGGAGGTGTAAATGTATACAATAAATCTACAAAACCGAAAAAATAAAATAAGTTTGGTAAAAATTTTAGTAAATGTTACGTCCCATACTTGTATTGTAATAAATATGTTAACTGTATTCCAGTACTATAACTAAGCAACAAATTATTACATATATTTTTATGAGGTCAGTACATGCCTTTTGCCTTTAATTTTTTCCCCTTTTATTCATGATTTAAAGGCAACATTAAGGTCAATTAATTTAAAGTAACACATGAAAGTGATGTCATGGTGGAAATTTGATCCAAAAGGTTATATACAACTGCAAGGTGAGTTTCAACTGTGCTCCCTCTTCATAGTTTTTTCCACATTGTTTGATATATCAACCCAAACTACCCACAAACATTGTTGGGTAGTAGATCTTTCATTTTGATAGAGTAGCTATTTTTGGATGCCATCTAGGGTCTGCAGTATTGAATGTTGAAAATTTGTTTCAAATGTAAAGGTGGTGTATTCAACCTTCACCTGTCATTTTAAATAATTTGTTCATGCGGATCTCAATCCCATAATCTGTCTTAAATTATAATTTTTTGTTTTTTCGATATCACAATTTATCAAGATCGTAAATGTAAAAATTACCGTATAGCAAAATCTAAAATGATAATTCAAAAACGTAGTATATTTTTCAATTCAGAGTTTTTTTTATATGAGGGCCATAACAGAACCTTTTATGTTTGAAATAACCTGGCTCATTTTAAATGGCGGATTCGAGATAAAAATTAAATACAAATGGATTGCGATATTCAAATCAGTAAAAGATCTATTCACAGCACCACTAAAAGTATTGAGTAACAACACCATTTTACATCTGAAGAAAAACATTTTTTATCCAAAATGGTGATTCAAAGGTTACGTCTGAAAAATAGTCACCCACTCAAAATTAAAATCTCACTACCCAACAAGGTTAAGGCGTAGTCCTGTGTTGTAGTTCCAAAACATGTGTAACAAGTTTGGGAGGGGGACAGTTTAAAGCTCTCCCTGTATGTTATAATAAAAATATTTAATAAGATTCTGATGATTTATTATATTAAGCAGTTTGCATAAGATATCTCGAGCAGCAACTGTAAACTCAGAAGCAAACACTACGAAGGTATTAACTCAATCTTAGTGAGACAGAGTTTTCTCAACTATCTTCACTATCGTACTGCAATCTCAATGATTTTATAACCTGTAAAAGATATTTATTGCAAAACGTTTTGACTGATGTAAGTCTTATATTTTAACCTTAAATAAGGTGTAAAAGATAAATCGATGTCTGGGACTTATCATTAGATCAGCTATTTTAAGTTTTGTAAGGGATAGTTAAACTACCTTTACGATTAGTTTATGGACTTTAACAAATAATTAAATTGGTTTTACAGTATAAACTATATAATTTTATATGAATATAGATTCATCAGTGAATGCGTTATACATTTTTGATTTATGGTAAATTATATGTTCTTGGAAAAAAATTAATAGAAGTCTGTTCCCATACGGATGTCACCAAATTACATATCATCCTAGTTTAGCAAACATTCTTGTTGATGCTTGCATTATATATATATATATATATATATATATATATATATATATATATATATATATACACACACATATACTAGCAGATATACCCGCAGATTCGCCCGCTGAAAGGATAACTAATTTTAAATTTAAATTACTAATTTAAATCATCCTATCCCATGATTTCTATGTGCAAATTTTAGGAATAATTAACAAATAGACTGATTTATTCGGGCCATGGGCATGCAATACACCAATACACCCTTAAGGTGTAGATGAAGGTGTAACGTTTCCTTTAAAACTCTTTCCCTTATGATTAGCAAATGGTATTAATTTGCTTCCTCCCATTTACCAATACAGAGAATGAGGATAACCCGGAATTTAAAAGCAAAAAGACGCTAAGGATCGATTTTCGACTTAATGTCAATCTGGATTTAACACATTTTGAAAATAAAGCGAAACTGTAAGAAAAAGTAGACAGTAAACTTGGCCAAAAACCTACTTCCCCAAAAAGTTTCTTATTTTAAATTTGTCTACATTTTATTCTTTTGTTAAATTGGATCTCGTACATTTTCTATCCCCTGAAAATATTCTACAGTACTCCAATCCCTAGTTTTAAAAACTGAAATGGCCGCCATATTATAATTTTTTCAAATACTCTATTTGAGCCGTCTGAGACTTTTTTTTATCCTTTCTTTTTTTATCTAAAGCCTATTAGGAATAATTTGGCCAAGTTTCATGGCCCAAATTGTTATAGTTCTCGAGAAAGTAAGATTTGAAAGCAAAAAATGGCCGCCATTTTGAGTTTTACAATATATCATACTTAGGGCTTTTGAGAGAAAATATTACAAAATCCTTTCTTAGTACGCATCTAGAGCCTGTAAAGAATATTTATTTGTGCCAAGTTTCATGGCTCTAAGCCTTATAGTTTTTGAGAAACTGTGATCAGTCAGTCAGTCAGTCAATGGGTTTGGGCTTTTATATATATAGATATATCATACACATATATATTTTTTATAAGAAATCTGACTGTTATTTCATAGTATTATTTATCTATTGTTACAAACTAACTTATTCTTGTTGAATTGCATGTCACTGATAATTTCATGAACTACCCTGTTAGTTAAGTAGCTTTGCATATTACACGATACTTTTTATTTTTTTATCACGCACGTTATTCTTGTGTTATTCATATCGCCCAGTTTATGGTTCGTATTGTCAAGTTCATTGTAATTGCACTGTTGATGTTTTAAACATGAATGCCTGTTATTGTTATGACATGATTGTTATTTATTTTACTACATAAAAAAACTTGATCATCGCAATATTATGTTTGTTGGTAATGTTCATTTTGCATGAGAAATGTAAACATGTATATTTAAGTTAATCTTAGTCAAAACGTAACTTATACATTCCTGTTCATGACATGTTTTGTAAAAATGATGTTTGCCGTAGAAAATAAATAAATAAATAAAAAAGAATCTCTTTTCCTATTTATAAAAAAGGGTTTGAAGGTATAAAAGTAATATAAGATATAAATATCCGCGCTACTTAACGTTTATCAAACGCTACTTCAGAGGTACAAAGTTTTCAAGGTTTTTCAGGTTGCATATGGGACATTAAAGAGTTCCGTGCGGATGTGAATGGAGGTTTTAAATCAAGCAATTTTAAAGCTATGACATACATATATCACTATTTTATTAATACACAACGAATTTATAACTTATTTACGAGTATTTAGTGTTGTATTATATGAAATATGCTTACATTACTTACTTACTCACTCCCAGGGCTACTTATATCGAAGGAGATATTTAGCCGTACCAACGAAACTTCGCCATCTTCACCGGTCCCCTGCGTTTCCCTCAGACGCTCCAATGTTTCCCCGATCCAGACTCACTTGTTTCCACCAGCTTTGCCTTGGTCTTCTTTGTCTGGCATTATTTACGAAATTTTTATTGCTAACAGTAGCTGTAATTAGTTTTATGAAATAGGGACAGATCAATGAAAATGACAAAAAATGAATGTTCATTAGCTGGATTTTAGTTGGAGGGTTAAAAATCATTAACAGTGAAATGTTAACCGTCTTTTTAGATTAAGATTTGAATGGTTTTGGAAATGTTGAAACGTTTTTAGCTTAAATAAATATGCGTTTGGTTCATTATTTTCCTTAGAATGATCTATTCCGGAATGGCTGTCAAGATATATTTGTCTAGTTTACTGTTATCTTACTCATCGGAAGTCAAAAATGTAGTGAGGTAGATTCAGGTAAAAGTATTTTTCATACGCTTTCTGTAATATTAACATAATTGATGAGTGATTACCGCCGTCACTAATTATAAAAAGCTACTACAAATTAAATAAAACAATTTAAACGTACCAATTGTGTATCTTTAGTTTATTCGGTACATTTAACGGACCAATATACTATACAAAAAAAATATAGCTAACATTTTTTAATTTTTCCTATATAAAATTTGCTTCGGAAACGGCATAACTGAGGTACAAAGGCGTGGTAAAAAAAGCAATGAATGTGTTGGTCAAAAGCGTTACTACCCAAAACATTTCTGAATCATACTGAACATTCGTCTGCTAGAAGCGAAACTGTACTGTAAAACAGTATATTTTTTTGAACTGAAATCCTCGACACCTATGCAAACCCTCCAAAAATTTATAATTTGAAGCCCCGGTTCTCAGATGATGCTTATACTGTAAATGGAATGACCATGCATAGCATTAACATTGAATACATTGGGCGATCAGTGAAATGCGAGTAGCCTAAATGGTATTTGACAAATATGTAGTAGACGGTCATGATTGATTTTTTTTTGTTTTAGACAATTTAATTTTCCACATTTTTATATCTCTTAAAATTATACTATATACCAGTCTTTTATTGTTTTTATTTTATTTACATATATATTTTTTTACTGAAACTGGCCACCGTTTAAGTTTAATATTGTAACCCAATTTTATCTTTTAGAGAGAACATACTTTAAAGTATTTTCTTTGTACGCATTTAAAGACTATAATGAATATTTGTGCCAAGTTACATGGCTTTCATAACCTTCTAAAACGAATTCATGGCTGTCATTTTTTATTCTATAACATACCCTACTTTAGCCTTACGAAAGGAAATATTTAAAATTATTTTCTCAGTATATATTTAGAACTTAAAAATAATAGTTTTGCTAAGTTTTATGCCCCAAAGGCCCACAGTTTCTGAGAAACTCTGATTAGTCAGTGATTCAGTGAACAGTTTTTGGATTTTATACATATGTAGATGATTAGTGTATAACAGCTGTTGTTTTGGTAACGTTTCCAAATTTTGTACTCTTTTAGTTATGCTCGTATTTCATGTACGTGTAACGCTTAAAAGATTAATATATTGGTATTTTCTAACTGATAATAAAGGTATGTTTCATTTTTTATAGCATTATGAGATCCTAGTTGTTTTAACTAGAAGCTGAAACGTTGCCTACCTCTGTTTTAATTTACTCGTACCTCTTTTTAATCTCAGGCATATTGAAAAAAACCGTACCATACGTGTCTGTGTTTCATTAGACAAGCCGTCATAAGATTAGAGTTAAGAGCTCATTATCTGACACTAGATAACATTAGATGTATTCCGAGCAAAATGTTTGTCATCAGTAGGTGTGGCAGGAAATCAATATTGATTATCTGCAGTTCTCTCTGCAGGCTTCGTCACAATTGCCACTTCTAACAGATGGGTGTGGGGCAGCTGAGATAAAAATCAGGTTTTCGTTGTCAACACTAGACTTTCCTGTTATAAAAGTGCAGAGAAATAAATTTTACGTTTTTTTTGTATTTCCTGGGTTTTGTGTGTTAATAAAGGAAATAAAACCCCATACAAAGCTTAGCTTCCCGATGACAACTCACCTAGCCCAATGTCTCTCTGGCCATCATATTCAAGGACCGCCCCACAGGAGCACTCCATGTTGTAGAAAGCCTATCCTGGGACGTTTCAGACAGGCCAAATTTAAAAGGTTGTCAGGTGAGGATACTCATACTTACCCAGATGAATAAGTTGGGGTGAGCTTCTCCACCCTTTAACGCTCAGACTTGACTGAGTATCCAAACTCAGCCAGAAATCCGATTATGTCACTAATAATTTATGTCCCTATTACTAATAATTATGTCTACTATTATGTCTACTTCTAATTAATACTAATTACTATTGTCTACTACTAATTACTAATAATTATGTCCCTAATAATCGGACAAAAAGGAAAGGAGTAAGGGGAATAAGAAACTGGCCATTATGGATAGCCTGTCGGATCAACCAAAATATTGTAAGCTTATATTTACTGTTTACATTGTCGACACCAAAAGGAGCATAATTTCGCCAGAAAGCTGTTGCCAGAAGGGCCTGGTTGGAGGAAACTTGAAAAAATATTCCAAATCCTTGGTCTTAACTCTTAATTTATACATAAATGCAAACATGCATATATGTATGATTAAATTTAAAGGATTCATTTAAAAGGATTAGGCCTAGTGATTAGTGCTTTGTTCACAATAAATTTTGGGAGGAGTGTTATTTTTATAGTCTGGGTCCTTAATTAGTTATGCACGGAAAATTTAAGGGCGTAGGTGTTCTAATACATAGGATAATATGTAAAAGTACTAGTTGGTCAACCCTGTTTTACGCATGGAAAACTTTTTTGTTATTAAGGTATTCTAAAATAAATGTAAATACGACATACGAAAAAATCCTAATTTAGTTGTGTTATGAAATCCCTAATTGGATTATATACTGTAATAAATGCCTGAATGGCCTTTAAGCTCAAAAAGCCAGATATTTGTAAAACTGAATTATATAGTAGGGCATTTTTGAATCATTCCTAATACTAAAGGACTAAAGTGATTCAGAAGCACAAAATAGCATACTTTAAAGTATTGTTGCTTTATTTTAACTAAAAAATGCGTGTTTTCATCAATTTTTTTTAATTTCTAAACGTAGAACTCATTATTTGCAAAGCATCGAATAGAAATTGATATTTTTAACTTTTTATTAAAGATCATTCTAAACAGCAGTCATTGCTTCAGATGTTGTGACTGCAGAATCCATGCTTGTATATTTTCATTAGGTTTATTTATTTATATACTGCTACTACCTTAACGATTTCAAGGATTTAACAGTCCAGGGGACATATTTTTTTGGGAATTTCAAGGAATAAAAACACAACTTAGTGTTACTCGTGAATATTACCTATCCACCAATCAAATAGATTAACAATTTTTAGGTGTGTAGGCGTGATGCAACCTCTAACAAACCAGAAAAACAAGAAAATTAGTGAAATTCGTGCCCAGTATATACAATGTGCGAAAGAAACGGTTGTAACAAAGAACGCATGAAAGTAATCAGAAATATAATTCAAAGTAATAATATCTAGTTTTTATTATTAACTTAATATTTTTAATAATAAATACCTACTCAATATAAAAAATGGTAAATTCCTTAGATATTTTAATGACGGGTGAAACTTAAGTAACTGAACCAATTAAGCGCCCTGATGAACCGCGGGAGCTCCAAGAGGATTCAAGGAACTTAAAGTAGTTAAGACTTACATTTTATATAACTGTTTTCATGGAATGAAAACTTAAATAATTATACTTTGTAGGCATTAAGGTTTATCGCACAACATGAAATAAGCAGTTCCCTCTTAGTTAAAATAATAAAAATAAATAATAGATATAACTATTACAGTTTTCCACGTCTGGGATTGTAAAGGAAGCCCAGTACATTATTTAGAATAATTGATAGTAAAGCGTAATAGATGGAAGTTAAGAATGAAAAATATACTAAAAATAAAATTAGAAGGACGCTGCTAAAATGTGAGTGCAGTAACAACTAGATAATATACTATTTGAAAAATCAAATAATTATGTGTGAATGTAAAAATCAAAATCAAAATCGATTGAGCTTTTGCTTTTGAAGCTTTTTAAAGGGATTCTTTTAGGTGAAATTGAGGTGCATCAAAACACAATAAACGTTAGTCCACTTGGCGTAGTACAACGTGACGTGTTATACAAACCGGCAGAAGTCGTGGAAGAATATGAACCAATAATTCCGCAAACCAAAAAAAGACGGAAAACATACCTGTACGTATGTAATCAAAATAAAGAAATAACACTCGTAATTGTTAGTTGCAGTCCAAAGAAGTAGGGCAAGGGAGCGGTAGCCCACTTGATTTTTACTCTTCAGCACTTAAACGCTGCTACTACATTTCTCTGAAATTGTTTAACTTATATTCTTTTAACGCTTACCTTTTCTTATATTCTTACAAACTTTTCAACGCTTACCTTTTTCACGTAGATGTCTATGTACTGAATATATCGAAAGCTCCCTGAAAACTATCACTCCCATAAACTAAGGAATTCGTTTAAACCGCATATTTTTGAAATTACTAAATAAACTATATATTTGTCAGTGCCTATTCTAATGACTGCAAAATGGCACTTTGGTATAAGAAACTTGGCGGATGAGATTTCACAACTAGTAAGTTTAAATAATCACCTGCTTTTTAAAACTTATGACACTTGTTCACAGAGGGTAAACAATGCTTTTAGAACAGTAACCAAGCTGCCATTTGGTACATGTTAAAGAACCCAAACGGTTGTTTTTCGGTCATCCGCCAGAAAATATACTATCCTGGGGCTCGGGTTAATATCCTATCAATCATGAAAGGCTTATTGCAATTTGATCATCCTACGGCCTCGTTGGCGTGGCCGGAAATAATGTGCAAAACTGTTTCGGGCTAGGACTACTGAAACAGAATGTGTAGCGAGGATAAAAAATAAATAGTTAAATATCAATAGCCTTTCCTTGAATGATCCTAATAAAAAATATTTATTAAAAGCGATCATACGTGTTATTATTATTAGAATGCATTAATGCCAAGAGAGAATAAATATTTATCTATTCATTCTTCAGTGTTGAAAGTGTCAATATCAGCTATTGAAAGTATCAATGTAAAAAGCTGTTGACAAAATCAAAACTTATAAGAAGGTTATGTCATATCGCTCACCCCAATAAAGTGATTTGACCAACTAAGCTGGCAAAACCTGAGATATTGCTCACATGTCGTCTTTATATTAGGTTGTTATTCTTTAAAACCTCAATAACTCTAACTTATATGAAATATCCAGATATTGAATAAATTTATGGTAGAATAGGTTTGAAATAAAAATTATATATATATATATATATATATATATATATAATAATGAAAACAATACAGAATATCCGAGTTCTTAGCACTTTTGTAACCTAAAAATGTGTTAAATATAGAATCTCATTTCTATACGATTCACGGCTTAAATCAGCAATCCGTATGAATACTAAACATAATATTTAGCAACGTTTTTTAGCTACAACACACAGTTATGGCAAAAAATAAGCAATTAAAAAACTAATATCAATAAACATTAGTAAAATCTATTTCCCCACTGTGAAAATACAAATGAAATTATAAAATGTAATTGTATTTAATGCCTCTTCACACTTAACTCAGCCTGTTTCTGTAAACATCCATGAAGTTGGTAACTTTATCCGACAGTTTCAGGCTTTATTGAATTAACGAGTGCAACGTCTGGAACTCCGAAGCAAACACAATAGTTATACATAGTCTGATAACTCGATCTCACTGAGAGATATATTTATATTTGCATTTTATACTAAAAATGTGTCTGCTTTATAAGTATTTGACTAAAAAATGTATTACTTACATTTACTTGCCATGATCTGTATTGTTATCATATGTAAATTGGTGTATTGCCGTTGGAATGATAAATAAATAAATAAATAAATGAATGAATATAAGAAAGTTAAGGCCTCAAAAAGTTTACTTTACTTTAAGAAGTTAACAAATGTATCCTCGTTTTCTTATCAATGCCCGTCAATAAATGAAGATATGAAATTACACATTGCAAAATATTATTCAAACTGGATTGCGTACTTTAAATTGTTATTCATAAGTGACAAATGGGAAAACAATTTAAACACGAATGACTTTATATTTCTATTTTGAGAATGGCTCCATAATTTATTTTATGGTGAAACCCGGGAACAGATTTTTTTAATCCAAAATGACTGAAGAATTATCTCTTATGGAAAATAATTTATTAATAAGATAGGAACTACAATTCTTAGTATTTTGCCAAATATCTTCATGAATCCTTTATGGTTTACCTCGTTTAATTAATAGAAAAAAAACACTTGAAATTGAGTGTTAGGATTCTAACATAAGCAGTTTACAATGCATATTATGTTAGATCTACTATAATTTTACATACTGTAAATAATGTTAAGATGTGTGCCTACTTAAAGTACTTTTAACCTTTTCGATACACAATCCTCAGAGGTGTATAACTGAGCATTTGGCTTGCCTGGCTGCCGCTTGTGGAATAAACTTCCTCTTCCATAAAATACTTAATGAGTGATCGTCGGTTTGTGGCGGCATTGGAAAATGGCTCTTTGAGTGGATGACCTTGGTTAGCGTTTCCTCGGCGGATCCCTTGGGCGGGGTGACTGACAGAGGAGATTGCGTCAAGAATGGATGTATAAATGTTTATGGTTTGTATTTAAACGGCATGAATTATTTATTTTGTGCTGGTTTCATTTTATTCTTACAGGGTGTTTTTTTAACGCAACCCATTTCAAGATTGAATAATACACATATAAATATTACATGAGTATTGTTTTGTTAATCTTTACATTTTATTACATTTTTATATCTTTTCATTTTTATCAAATTTAATTTACGTTATGTGTTTAAACAACCCACCATTTTGATTTGTACAAAGTTGTACTTTCTCCATAAAATTCCTGAACATGTGCTGTAAGACGTGAACAATTTATTGCATTAAATTTTTTATGCTGAATATGTTGCATTAAATTTTGAAGTACTGGATATCCTGTGAGTTTTTTCGTAGGCCTTTCTTTTTATGTATCCCCAAAGAAAATTACGATAGAAGAATATTAAGAAAATTATAAAAAGAAATTATATAGTGGGGTCAAATCCGGGGACCTTGGGTGGGAATAATTCTTCACAAAAAAAGTGTTTGGGTTGCGTTAGAAAAAAAACACCCTGTATATTGCACAGTTAACCAGTACATTAATTGTGAAGCAGGTTAATATTAATGAAGGAAAATATAGCCTTGGCTTTCCATGTTAAAATAAAGAATTATTCATTACAATTCAATTTTTCATTTCTAACCAAAGATTCATGTTTGCATTTACTTAACACTGTGTAATCATCAACAGATTTTCGCCTATCTAATTGTGAATGCAGTCATTGTTATAGAAATATTATTGATCAGTAAATCAGTTCTTGTGTGGTCTAAAACTCTGAGCGTCGGCGTCCAATTAAAGATTTACAGGGTGTTTTTTTACGCAACCTATTTTTAAGATTGGCTAATGCACATATAAATATGAAGATGAGTATTATTTTAATGATGTGTTCATTTTATACAACCTATTATTTAAATTTGATCACGTTTAGTTTACATTATAAGTTCAAACAATCCGCCATTGGCACTTGTATAGAGTTGTGCTCTCTCCGTCAAATTCCCGAACACGTGCTGCAAGGTACCCCTTTGAATTTCTTGCATTTTTGTTTTGTTTGTTTTGAGGTGTCGAATATCCTGTGAATTGTTTTCGTAGGCCTTACTTTTTATGTATCCCCGAAGAAAATAATTCAGTGGAGTCAAGTCCGGGGATCTTGGGGGTAATAATCCTTCACAGATAAAATAAAGTTTTGGATTGTGTTTAAAACAAACACCCTGTATATTTTATATTTGACAAAATGTGCAACCCTGGCTGTGAGTGACAGGGATTCACGGGCGAAGAGGCGTCTTTTGAACCAGAACCGAGTTAAATCGTCCAGGTCTCAGTTGGTTTTGTTTTTCTCTCTTGCTCATTGAGCATTGTCTAGGTTTTCCATTGATCGAAATAGAGGTTCATTGCTCTTTGTGGCTTTGTTTTCGTCCCTTTGAGCCTTAACAATTAAGTACTACCAATAGGTAGGAATGTTCATATCCGTTGCAGCTTACAAAAGGTAAATTTAAAGGTGCAATTTACTTTATCAATCATACCCTGTTAGGTATAGGTATAACAAAGTAGCAGCAAATAATAGATGAATAAGGACCAAAAACTACTTTGAACTCAAATTAAAACTAATATCTATACGCTTAAGCTAATTAATTCTTTCTTGCCATTAAACTCAATTGGTAATAGAAACCCCTCTCCCTCTTCATCATACGTATTTTATTTATCGGGTTATGTTCGATTAATAGTCAATAATGTGATTTTTTCTTTACAATGAATTTATATGCATTACATACTCTATCTTAATAATTTTAATTTAATTAAAAATAATGTAAAAATATTTATGTTGTTTTTTTAATGATTGCTTTGTGAAGTAACATAAGTTAACATATATGTTACCATTCGAATACATTAGAAACATACATATTCGAATACATATTTGGTTGGAGTGATTGCAAATAACTCCCTCTCTTAAGAACGTTACAATTAATTTTCATAATCGCTGATCTTAAGATATGTATCGTCACCAAAACCTAACTGCAATCATCTGAGAAAATAAAGAGTTAAGTCCTAAAAGAATTTCTCAAACCCTTTCATAACGAAATGACGTGTTTAAGATTCCACCGATCTCATTGTATCGGTGCAATCCAATATCATAAAATTATTTAACTGGTAACCTTTTACTCTTAAAATTTTGAACGAAAACTGTTCAAATTAGGTCCTTGATACAATGTATCGTTGAACTACTTTAGCTTCTAAATAATTACTATTGTTAGAGACAACTGGTCTTACATCTGATGTTTACATCAACAAATATTTTATTATATTTTAATTTGGACTGTAACTCATATTTATATTATTTTGCAAATTTTACATAGAACCATTAGGAACTCAACGGAATTTTCGGTATGAATTTTAAATGAGTTTAGGAGGCTTTTGGATTACGAAAACGTGTTGGTTTTTTTAGTCTCGTAGATTAACTAACACAATTAAAAATATTTTGTCGGTATTTAAGGTGTGATGCAGAAGACAAAAGCTTTTAATAAATTCATATTTTTATTTATATATGTACTTATAATGGGATTTTTTTATGGGATTTTTTGTATGAATTTTAAATGAGTTTTAGGACGGTCTCAGATTACGAAAACGTATTGATTCTGTTAGTCTCGTGGATTAACTATCAATATTCAAAATATTTTGCCGATATATAAGGTGTGATGCAAAATACAAAAGCTCTAAATAAATAAATATTTGTTTTTATAATAAATACATGTTTGTAATTTTACGATATATATGTTAAAGAAAACCCATAACTACGCCTGGGATCGGATCTTTAACGTCACCTATGGTTTAGCTCTGAATCTAAAAAAGTTTTACATGTACTATTACGAGAGAAAAAGAACAATTACGCACCACCACCTAACTGTACAATAGTTTTTTCCTATACCGTAAAATTAGACTAACATCATAATACTTACATCACAGAACTGAGTCTAGCAGCAGACGTCTACGTTTGGAGGATGTTGCCTCCGTCTAGCGTGACCGACACACGCGTAGCCAAGCATGAAGCATGAAGCATGAGCCACGCGCGGCCACAGGCACATGCTGCCTCGTGGCTGGGCAAGCCTGTCTTGTAGCGTAATGAGTGTAATGTAAAGAAGGCCCCTAAAATGATTGAAAGGTTCTACTTGAATTTTATTTTTGACCTAAAATATTTGGCTGTTGTTATAAAGAAGGTACTCTAAGGGTCAGGAAAGGTCATAAAATTATCGGAAGTTACAGTAAAAATGCATCCAATTTAAGAAAAATATCCTCATCCATTGGCAAAGTATAAAGGACAGAAAATCTCTTTTTTACATGGAGCTAGACTGGAACTAAAATTTTAATAGTTGCACCTTGCCTTGTTGGGAAAATTACCGTTTAAAAAGGCAACATAAAAACACCATTTTTCCATTTCATTATTAAATACACTTGAAAATTTACCTGATAGCAAGTGCTGAGCTCTCATAAAAGAATTTTGTGATTAAAAAGTGTGTAGGGGAAATATAAATTGAAGCCATTTGCCTGCTTCAAAGCAAACTGTTGGATCAAAGGATATGTGATTTACGAATAGGGATCGCCTTTGGCCTAACGACCTTTTTTATAGAATGTTTTATAGTTATATACTTATCGATGTATTATTGGATTTTCATATTAATTGCTGAAATAAATATCCAAACCTAGTCTATAGTATGAACTCGAGTCTAGTGTAAGCTAATGAACTATAAGTAAGTGTACTTTCCTCTTGGAATCTCGCCATACTAGAGGCTATTAGTAACAAGAGCCCTGTGTGGACTCATTGCCGTCTCCAATGAAGTGGTAACTACCCCCTTGCCTTTAGTAACCTTACACCTGGTCTTTTTAAAAAGCACTTCATTTACTTTAATAATATAAAAGTATCTGTAGATGTGTTTGTTTTCCAGTTTTTCGATTCTTATTGAACATTGAACATTAAACTTATTGAATTTAACATCTACTCCCCAGACCCCAGTATGAAGAATGAATTGATATGCACTCTACTGCATTGAACTAAAAATTACATAAATGTATTTAAATATAAGTGTTAAGAATATCCTTTCTATCGACACCTTAAGGACAACTACTGTATTTTTAATACATTGTTTTATAATTTTTTTTTTGAACAGGTTTTTATTTTTTTAGAAATACATGCTTTATTGCCGTCTACTTTGTTAATTTAAACGTTTAACTCTCCAATAATTAAATCTTGACTGTTTCAATCCCGTAACTTTATCAAAGAGGATGAACATGTTTTAATTACAGAACGCAGACAACTGTAAGTGGCTTCCAAAGCAAGGCTGGAAGTTATTTCGTGTTTATAAAGAGGAGACACGTTTGAACTTTACCAAAAACCACATTTCGTTTGCGTTCGCTTTCTTTTACATAATATTACTGGTTCGCTATTCCTACACGAATAAATTTATATGTGAAGAAGATTTTAGCGAATTTCCCCTATAGGGAAGAAGCTATTACCGTGGGTCTCATGGTAAGACCTAAGCCTCAGACCATGAAAACTTTTCGTTTTGGGTCCCCCAGAAGCAAAAAACACCATTCGTTTAAATTTATATATATATATATGTCTGTAAGAACGATAGTGCCCGCAAAAATGGTCCGATCTGGCACAGGGGTATAAAGTAGTAATTATTCGGATGAGTTCGAAAACCAGCCCGATCTGACCACTGGAATGGGGTTTTTGGGTTTTTCCCATTGAAAGGTAAAAATAATCCAATTTTGGTTAGCACCATTGAATTCAGCTCTAAAAAACAAACAATTTAGTAATTTAAATCATTGCTCTATGTCCGTTGGTTACAAAGATATTGAAAGTGGTAAACACTGTACGTTGTCTCAATGTTAACCTTATGGGAAATAAGTAAAATTCTATATCTCGCTTATTTCTTATTATATCTTAATAAAACTTGGTTTGTGGCTTCATCTAGATGAGATTTAACGTATTTTAGTCTAAAACCCCCGAAATTCCCATTTTTTGGCAGCAAACCTGCATATTCATTCCCCATGTAATCCTTATGGCAAAAAAAATCCATATCTTCGTTATTTCTAAACATATCTTGATAAAACTTGGTATATGGCTTCTTCTACATAAGATCTACTAAATATTGAAATTAAACCACCCAGTTTTAATATGACTGTAGCAGCAAACCTGCATACTCATTCCCCAAGTTATTCTTATAGAGATTACAAAAACATGTCATAACTCGCTATGTTGGATGAAAATATTTTTTTTTACATTTGAAATTCGCTGAGTATGCAGGTCTGCTGCAACGGGGGTATTTTTTAAATAGGATTATACATATTAAATAGTTTTAACATAGAATACACACTACCCAAGACAAAAAATATAAATATTGTCTACTGTTATAAGGAATTTTTGACTAAAATTATTTTTGGATTAAAGTGGTCCCTGTCAACAGGCCTGAGTTTAATTTACATCAAAGCCTTAAAATATCGTCAAAATTTTAAATTTTCATTTTAACTAACCATAATTATTGTGCAAATGAGGAGGTACATAACTTGATGGTTGGAATTTCTTGAGTTTATTTCAGTCGTAAATACATTAGCTCAGCTGTAGGCCTATGTCCATTGCTTTATACTACAGACGATTGCACTAAAACCTAAGTGCCTGCAGGTTTTGTGTCCAAAGAGATTACAGTATCCTGGTAAACAGGGATAGCAAGGTTATGGCCTGCAGAGTCATTCGGATCAGGTATATATCTTGGGCAAAAGGCAACCATGTCATGTTGGTATTAAAATGAATCTCGAGTTATACAGCCTACTTAGAATACACGAGTAATCTATTTAATCTATTACTTCCATATAAACAGTCATTCACTGACTATAAACTAATTCAGTTTAGTTTAACTATTGTTTTATCACATTAAAATATGTGCAGCAAATATTACTATTAATATTTTCGAGCCCTTCTTGTTTTATCACTTTAGAACATTTACAATTATGTGAAAAATTGTCGAAACATATTAACAACATTAATGCTACGATTCTATCGTATGTTATATGGAAAATAAAGAAAATTCTTTAGTCCTTAACAGGTTTCGTGGCCAAAGTCGCGTTCTAAAGTTCATAGCCTGTCTAATATACCTGTCGTATTTATTTTATCGGACTTATATTTTTTATTTAGGTAGACACTTTTTATCAAAATCGATTTCAAGATTGAGAATGCCAACTTCAATTCCTATTAAGCAAAAACTAGTTACGGTATTTGATTTCAAGTTTAAAATATAGCAAAGGAACAAAAACTGTAATGGTGAAATGGCTATCGAGGAATTGTTGAATCAAATTTGTAGACTCACCGTCATAAGGTATCCTGATGATGCACCTAGGACAAGGGGGCTAACACCTGTAGGCTACACTTAATATAAATAACATGACTGTTTATGACGATGTCTACAAATTTAAAAACAATTGTTGAATGAACGTCACAACAGATATAACAAGGCGTACTCTTTTAGAAATGTTGGTAAAATTGTAAAAAATACAAAAAAACCACAAATATAATATATTGGCCACAGCTTGCAAAGGTACCGCTTCATTCTACGGTAAAAATACAAAATTGGTTTCTTAAAAGAGTTTTTCTGAGAAGAGAACGTTACTGTGATTCGAGAGCAAAACGTGTTAAATGGAGGGGAAGTCAATGAAGTAGCTTCAATAAGCTTAGCACTAAAGGGAAAGTACTTGATATCGTTTCAAGCTTAATCGTTTGGAAGCATGAAGCAAATAGTAAGGGTGGCATTTGAATCTTGTTTTGTTTAATGAACTAAGAATAATCAAATGAAAAAAACAATATATATATATACATATATATATATATATATATATATATATACATATATATATATATATATATATATATATATATATACCAAGTAAAATCTAAAAGGGATTTTTTTGCATTAATTTTAAATTAGATTTTTAATAGAACAATGATTTGATAACGCGACAGCGTTTACAAATTTATGTGAAGAGGTGTTTGGTTGCTTGGCTGCAGTTACATAGACATCAATAATACAAATAAATAAATAATTAATAAATTATTTATTGAATGCTTTAGTACAGTAATTTTGCCAATTATACCAGGCATTAAAGCATATCATAAAATAACACGCTTGAAGACAGCAGCAGACAACTTAAGGCTGAACATTTACATTATATAAATCAATTGTTTAGTGAAATCAATATAACAAGAACATGGAACTTAGAAACTAAAAAAGACTTTTCAAAGTAATACTGCATGATTTAAAGAAATGTTCGGTGATTTTTACAAATGTCTAAAAAGACATTAATTAAAAGTTAGACAATAATCGTTGGATTGTGAAGGCAGTAGGTCTCTAGTATTACCGGCTAGGCACATCTCCATCTGGGAAATAGTGCAGCTTAAGGTATTTTGAAGGGATGGGAAAGGTATAAAGTTGTCAGTCAGCCTCGCCACTGGAGGAAGAGAGAAGCATTTTCAACCTATCCTCCGGGCTCCTACAGGGCTTTCACTGTAACCTCCCGACTTCCTGGGGCCCCTGACAGGGACCGACCCAGGAGTCCTCCATGTTGCAGTGGACAGTCGCACCCAGGACCAGTGGTGCTACCCCTGACCCAGGAAATTTCCTTAACTGTCTAGCGAAAAATCCCCATTTTATCCCAGCCGAGGCAGAAATCCTCCAGTAATCAGGCGAGCCATAGAAAATTAAATAAAACCCCAAGTTTTCCCCATACAATAGCCGAATTCAACAAAAATCCCTTTTAACTACCAATTATCCCAAAATTCATATCTTTGACCGTAAATATGTGGGTAAAAATCATTCTAAATATAGTTTAACAATACATTTGCTTCATATCTAATTTATTATCTACCATCCCTCCGCCAAAATCCACCATAATTTAATTCCCAAAAAAATCCTCAAGGAGAAGAAAAATCCCCAATTTCGCGAAAAATCCCCAAAAGTCGCAACACTGCCCAGGACGGTTGACCCCCACCTCCGGCGAACGTAACAAGTCCGTCGGGCACGTAATGGTTCTTTATTCCGTTCCGTATAGACAAGTCGGAATGATATACTATTCCGCATAGGGTGTGGACCTGACATATCTAATCTCCATCGGGAATAATCGTTCTCAGGGAGAAAAGGAGAAACCAAGGTACTGTATTCAGGGAATATGTTCAGGGGATCTCGACAGCCACACAAACCAACAATACGAGAGCTTAGCCTTTATTTACGGAACCCATATTGGTCTCTGTCCCATTGTAAACTAATCACAAAGCCATCAATGTCCTAGGAGTACTGGTAATCAAAATAAAATATATCAGATAAACGAGCTATCATTGACATAAATAAATGTTAAATACATATTAATACTGCTGCTATACTGAAATGTCAAGTTGTTTAGCCGCTATAATTACGAGCGTGTCGTTAGAACTCGATAAAAGCAATAGGATTCGTGATAGTCTCGATTGTTCATTAAATTTAGTTTTTGTATTCAACCTGAACTAGCCAGAACCTTAAGAAATTAACATTTTACTATACTAACTAGGCACAAGGAGAAGATAACAAATGAAAAATTGTTATTTAACAAAATATTTGTAATTGTTTAAAAATAAATAAGACATTAAAGTATAAGTTAAACAATTTTTCGTTAAACACACGAAAGTAAAACTGAATCTCAAATAACGGTATACGCTTTAATGAGACCACGTTTCAGAACATGTTTACATGTAGCTTTAATCTCCACGTAGCAAACATCATAACAAGTCACATTTCCAAGTTACATCTCTCTGCGGTTTACCTGACTCGCAGAAAGTAATTAAAGTGACTTTCGCAACTGACATAAGGGGGTTTTGGGAACTTCATTAAGAGGAACTTGTACAACCTTACTTTTCAATTTAACACATTTAGAAAACACGAGTTCCATTACGTAGGACAAACTGGTATCAGAACCAAGGTTGTATATCGTCTAAAAATACTAATATGACCTCTATTACTTCTGCTTGTATAATATGTGTAGACGTTTTCAGTAAATTGTAGTTTCTGAAGAAAGTAAGACGGAGGTAAACATGTTTTAGGACTTCTTCATATCTTACTTTTATCTGATCCTGCTTACAAACCAACTTGATTAGTATGTTATGAGTAGTGGGCACTTGGGGCTGCTGGCCCAATCAAACTTTGACAGGCAGTCAATTTTTTGACAGCTACTTCCGGTCACGTGACCGGAAGTGACGTCATCAGCTGTGACGTAGCTGTGACGTGTTGTTGGTGGGTATTTAAAGCTTAAATGCCCTGCTGTGCTGGGTATTTAAATTTTAAATGGCCGGAAGTGTGTCAAGGTCGTTTGGGGATGTTTTTAAAAAAGATCTTGCATTTTCGGAAAATCCGAAAATGCAAGATAATTTTTGTTTCTTTTTACAAACTGTTGTTTTGTTGATTTTCACGTCTGTTAAAATACCATGTAAAAAATGGAATTGACAAATTAACAAGAAAATATCCTGCTACAAAGTATCCAAATAAAGATGCAATTACATAAACATAAACTTTAAAATATAGCGAATGTTCTTCCTTTTTATCTGTTAGCATTTCCTGAACAAGGTAACCAAAATTGTAACCACATAAAAATGAAAGTAGGCAAATAATAAATTTCGACGGGTTCACAAAAACCAAGTTGTAAAGTAGCGAATTTCTTTCTTCTTCCATTGTTGAATTTTTAGTCGAAACCAATTAATGATAACATTATTGCTTGCGCATCAGAACTAACAGTTGATGAAATTTCATTTACTTGTAGACTTGTAGTAGTTTCATTTGTAGTAGGTAATTGTTCGGAAGTTGGTGTAGATGTAGAAGAAACAGTATTATATTGAAGCTCAGAGTCCATGTGTGCTCGGGTAAAGAGCTGAAGCTTTAATGGCGTGTGGTAGCCGTGTCCTACTGTGCATCAGGAGTTGTTGGTGGTGGGGGGTCGTTTGTTTCTTGCACTGAAATGTAGATGGAATCATAACTTTCTGGAGGATGTACTAAAATTTGTTGTATAGGATCTGCATCAATAGGAAAACTTTGCGTTTCAATGCAAAGTCCATCTTTAATAAAAGAAACATATAAAACAGAACTCATGTTTATTTAGATGTTTACTCTGCCAGTTCTACTAGCAAACTGATGTGTCAGTAGTAGCGCTGCAACCTCCCTTGACATGTGCAGCTCGGAACATCTGCCCTCCCCCCACCACCATGAGAGACTCCTCGCAATTTTTGGATTTGTAGTGTTAGTTCTAACGTAGGTGTTGTAGGGTGAACATCTCAGTACTAAACAATTGTTTTTAACATTTGGCTTAAAATACTTATTTAACTTTGTACAAGTTACAATATTTTTAAAGATGCTACTTTATTATATTACCTTAATACTTAGTTATAATATTTAGTTAAAGAAATCGAAACTGTAGTTGCGATTAAAATAGAAACATGGTTTCTTAACATTTGCCTTAAAAATATTTGTAACAAAATATCGTAAGAAAATTTTTACAACATATTTGAATTAATATGTTTGCAAACCCTATCATGCGAGTTTTAAAAGATAAACGAGACCGAGTGGGCCGGGTTTGACCTCGCATGCTTTCGCTTGTTGCCGACCAGTTAGCAATACAACTGGTTGACCTTGCGCCGCACTTTCGCTTGCGGCCGGCCGGCGAATACAGGTCGTCGTCCTTGTTGCATCACCCGGCACACCTGTCCTTGATTGCTTAACACACTCTACACTCTACACTCGACAAGTTATTCTTTCCTTTGCCACCGTCCTAACAACACCTACTTCAATTTCACAATGAACCGCTCCGAGTATACCGAGATTTGGTATAACTGGTTTTCCTATCTTCAACTGCTTGGGGTACGAATTATTCAATCGAACAACAATCGTGATTGGTATGATGTTACAACCACTATTGCTCGAAAACCTTTTCAGCAAGTTTGGAAAAACATTCTTACCGGCACCAAAATTCGCACCGAACCACCCAAAATTCGCACCAAACCACCTCTATCACCTGTATCTTCAAACGTACCCCAGCAAAAATTTCATCTAAAAAAACTGAAACTTAACCGAAAATATGAAATCTTAAGACATTTATCTTCTTCTATTTTCATTTTTAATTCTGAAAAAAACAAAATTTATGTCATTGACATTCCCAAAAAAATTCCTATTCCCCTTAACCCTCGACACTTGATAATAAATAAAAAAGGTGCCAAGTTAAACATAAATATTACCGAGTAAAACCTTTTCCCACCTCCAAAGTCCACCCTGGTGGCAAAAAAAGGCCCTTCTAAGGGCCGACCTAAGACTTTCAAATTTAGGCTTAAGTTTAAGCCTCAACCCTTGGTGACTAACAAGGGGTGGTTTGCGAAAGCCCCTATGGGACTTAGAGGTACACGGACCTCTTGTTAGTCACCAAAGGTTAAGGCTTTAGCGAAAGCTCCCCGCTATTGACTCAACCTTTGGGACTTAGAGGTATGTGAACCGCTTGTTAGTCACCAAGGGTTGAGGCTTTAGCGTCCAACCCTTTGTGACTTAGTGGTACACAGACCACTTGTTAGTCACCAAGGGTTGAGGCTTTAGCGAAAGCCCCCCGCTATTGACTCAACCTTTGGGACTTAGAGGTATATGAACCGCTTGTAGTCACCAAGGGTTGAGGCCCTAACTTAAGCCTAAATTTGAAAGTCTTAGGGTGGCCCTTAGAAGGGCCGATTTTGCCACCAGGGTGGACTTTGATTGAGGAGGGGAAGGAATATAAGGTTTAATTTAATATATTTACTCTCAATTTTCCACCCTCCGCTGTTACTAGTAAAAATTTTGGATCTGTTGGGACAAGTGGTGGTTTGGTTTTTGGAGTTGTGAGGATATAAATTTTCGTTCTCTCCTCGTTGTAGATATAAATTTTGTTTTCTTCAATTCTGTACAGGTTATATTTTTTGTTTTTCTTTAATTCCTTTAGCCTGATGTTCTTTACTAGTGCGGTATGAATTGTTTGGGGGGTGGGGGTTTCTTTGATTGGTGCGGGTTGAATTTGTTGGAGGGTAGAAGAAGGGTGCAGTCCGCACAACTCCATCCAGTCTTCAGTTAAAATGTCGTCACAAATTGGAGCGATGGGAATCTCTTCAATTTGCGGCGTTGATGTTTCTGTAACTGGTGTGGGATTCTGAAATAATTGGGGTTGATCTTCATTAACAGCATCAGCTATTATTTCGTTAATGGAGGAGGAGAGGACGGGAGTAGAAGATTTTTGCGGAATAAAATCGTTGATAGCAGAAAGGCTGATCGATACCGGGATGGAATGTTGCTTCATCAGAGGTTTCTTGAGCAGACCCAGAAGAATAGGGCAGGATGAAGAGGCAGATGAGGAGTCCATAATTAGATAAAGGAAATAATAAAATGGATATAATGAAATAGAAAAACGTGGGAATGGATAGTAACAGCGATGGTGGCGAGTGGCAGAATAACACAAGGCGGGCGAATGGGGTTCTTATAGGCAGCAGACACAACAACCTTGTAGTCAAGGTAGTGAAAGCTGAGGCTAGCGACCAGGTCCAAGTAGGCCAGACGAAGTTGTGAGAGCGGTGGCTAGCGACCCGGCCAAGGCTACCGGCCTCGGCAGAGCGACACGTTGACCTACTAGTCAAGGCTCGCTAGCGAGGTCGAGTCTCGAGCTCGCTGATATAAGCAAGCGCGCAACGTTTTTTTTGGCATTACGGTGAAGGTGTAACTGGTCCGCTTACGTGGAGGGTTATGCTGTAACGTAATGTTCGCCATGGTGTGTGGGATGGCTTATGTCAAGCACACACTGCGTTCGGCTATTGTGGGAGAGGCGCCCTCCTATAATAGTCGGTCGCAATGGCAATCCACCTACCTTTCCATTTCCTGCGTGGTTTAATTGTCAGGGTTAATATTACGGTGAGGTGTGTGAGTTCGCTTACGTGATGATCACACCGTAACTGTAATATTAGGTTAGGTGTAATATTATAGGGAGGTGTGTGAGTTCGCTTACGTGATGATCACACCGTAACTGTAATATTACATAGTATAAGATAGAATAGGGGGAACGTTAGGTAGGGGTTAAGATATGATAGGGCGGTGAGGTGTGTGAGTTCGCTTACGTGATGATCACACCGTAACCGCATGCATGATAGCATTTAAGGGGTAGCATAAGTTATAATAAAGTAGTATAGAAATAAAGTAGTAGAATAAGGTAGGGACCCCACGCTTCCCCACCCCCCTTTTTTTATAATTTTTAAATGACCTTGACCTAGTTTTGATTGTTCTACTTTCGGACTTAGAATTATTTTAAATGACCTATTTTTTAGACTTAGATATTTTAATTTCAAAAGACTTACTTGTTTGACTTATATATTGATTGATTTTAAAACTCTACTTTTGAGACTTAAATATTTTGTTAAAGTTTTAAATAACCTAAGATTTTAGTTTTGTGTTGTATCTTTTACTAGCAGTTGCCCGTGGCTTTGCTCACGATAAAAATTGTAACTCCCTGTTGACAAAATGAATATAGGGCCACATACTGAGTTTATGATTACACAAATAAGGGACAAAAACGAATGATAACTTTAAGTTAACTAACTAAACTAAATCTAACTTTTATATAGTACATATAATCAAAATAATCAATTAACAAAACAACCATAAAACCATTATGAAAGTAACAAAAATGTAAATCAGCTGTATCCGTATGTGAAGTTTGAACCATCTGCTTGTTGAATGAACATTGAAAACTAAACAAAAGATCATCCATTCCATTTACTAAGGAGAACTTATAAACTTCGACCTCGCCAAGACCCCTTAAAAGTTTGAATTAAAAAAAAACGTTCTTAGCGGATGCTTACGCCATAAAGAACGTCCATGCAAAGGTCCAAGGTTGTAAGACAAGTGGTTTGGGCTGTGCAGTGATAGGTCAGTGGTATTGGACAAATGTAAAGAAGGTAAACTTTCATTAATCAGAAAGATGTTTTCAGGAATCTGCAAAGACCGCACGTCTGCTGCGACTGGAGTTATTCTATTACCACCCCCCGCAGAAGGTATTTCTATTTGGCCTCCCTGTACTATACATGCGGGCAGATTCAGCGCCCCGCCGACAAAGCCCTCAAGTGTGTCACTGCCCTTGGAAAGCTTACGCCCAATATCGTCAGATATGCTCGCATGTATGGTATTGAGTGGCACTTAGGCAGGATATAAATACCCCCGTCGCAGCAGACCAAGTATACAGTTTTCTGTTTCATGAAAGTATAAGTACGTAAAACGTAGAATTTTCCCTTGATTTAATGTCAAAAAAAGTTCTAAGGTTTTTAGGGTCTATCTAAAACGAAAAAATACCCCTGTTGCAGCAGACCTCCAGACTATGCATGACCTTATTTTATTTCTTCCATAAGAATAACATAGGGAATGAGTATGCAGGTCTGCTGCAACAGACATACATACATTTTGTGGTTTTAAAACAATATCATGTGAATCTGAACCATAAAAGCCACATATACCAAGTTTTATTAAGGTATGTTGAGTAGTAACCGAGATATAGAATTTTTCTTATTTTCCATGAGGATAAAATAGGGACAATGTGCTGTGTTTTCCGCTTTAAATATCGTTCAAATGGTGTTTTTTGCTTCTGGGAGCCCCAAAGTGAAAAGTTATCATGGCCTCGGGCTTAGGTCTTGCCATGAGACCTATGGTAATAGTTTATTCCTTTAAGGAAATTCGTTAATTCCGTCAATGAAATTCGCTAAAAGACAAAAGCAAAGTCTTTTTCTAATGATGTACATAAAATAAATGGTTTAAATTAGCTGTTTCAGTAACAGCTGTTACAGGGAAGAAAGGTCTTTAAATTATCTCTAGTCAGTGATTTATTTTATGTTCTATTCCTGACAGCTGATTTGACATACTACTTTTTTTGCTTTTTACATCTGTTTAGACATAAACAGTTCATCAATTATTTTGTATTCTTCCACAACTTAAACTTGGTCGAGATAAAATAAAATCGTGTTTTAGGATTTTGCAGTTTGATTTCAAAAGTACTTGTGATTTAATAAATTGCCTAAAAATATCAAACATTTTATACTTGATGAGTAGATTCCATGAGCAAATGGATTATGTACGAAAACTAACGATTGATTAAATGCTACTTTTATATAGTACATAAAAAAATAAATATTATAAACCAAAACATAAAACTGAATGAAATCATTAAACATCTGTAACGACGAATCCATCAGTGAAGGTAACTACCATCTGCTTGGAACTCTGAAAATGTAAACAAAACATCATCCCCTTTAATTATTATGGGGAAACTTGGTTGAAATCAAATAAAACTCGGTTTTTAGAAGCTTGCTATTTAATTTAAAAAAGACGTACGCTAGTTTTAAGTCGTCTAAAGCCTTCTCATATGTGCATACTACACAGGAAAAAAGTTTCAGCCATAACAGTACTCTAGTTTTTGCGTGAAAAGCGGTCTAAAGTGTGATGTTGAGCGTTACCAACACACATCGTGACATAAATTGAGAAAAGGCTTGATTCAGATTCTCTGACCTTCAAAACGCATAAAAAACCCAAAATTTCATAATTCTAAGCAATGTACAGACAAAACTCTAATTTTATTTATATAGTTTAAATAATTATTATTGTTAACATTTGGGTTTTTGTAAATGTTTTAATTTCTGTTGATGGTGAGTTTAGTTTTCGCGTTGGTTATTAATATTTAGGTGTTTGTTAAAGCCTCAACCCTTGGTCACTATCTAACCTAACCTAACCGACCCCCAACCCCTTCCAAAGGGGTTGGGTGGTCGGTTTTTTTTAACCCCCCCCCCCGCATCCCCCCGGAAACCCCCCCCCTCCCCCCCATAGGGCACATATTTTCTCGCCATCTGCCAATTGAAACCAAATTTTGGTTTTAAATATACAACGTTTCTTGTGCTCAGTAATGAGCTCGCTTTGCAAGATTTGCGGCAGCGGCTCTGACACCTCCCTAATTTGCCGAAGCATAGGGTTGTCTGAGCAGATCCGCTGCAAACATAACTCGTACAAAGAGCTCATTGTTATGGGCTGACTATGCTCACCTCACAGCCTTAAATACGTACCAATCACCTTGATGGCAAAGGACAACGCCCTCCATTGGGTTAACTAGGTCGCCATAGGAGGCCGCCGCCTTGGACCGACAGTATATATAAGATGTGCTGCAGTCTTGTGGTTATATTTGCCATTGAATCCCTCATGATCTTTGGTGCTGTGCACAACTTTGTTGAAGCCAAAAGAGTACTATGGTACATAAAAACGTATCATAACAATCTGAATTGCATCAGTGGAGTACTTGAAGCTGTTAAAGCAGACGGTACAAAAATCTGTTGCACTTCGGATTCTATGGATTACGAAGGACTTGAATCATGGGTCCTTTATTATGTACAATTTTGTACAAAACGTTACATCAAAGTTGACACGGACTAAGGGGGTTTTCTAGGAGGAAAGAAAAGAATAGATACCAACAATGCATGTTGGTAGCTATTCTTTTCATTCTTCCGCTAAGATTTAAATGACCTTAACCTCGTTATGGACTTAGAAAATTTTTGTTAAGTTACAATAAACCTTCAAAATAACTAGGTCAAGGTCATCTGAACATACCCTATGAACGGGGAACAGAGCAGTAAGTGGTTAAACCACAAGCTGCTCTGTTCCCCGCTCCCATTTAATTTCTTCTATTGATATGTGTTTATAAACACATACATTTAATATCATATTGCTCCAGAGGAAACCAACCACAAAGATGACAATATTCTTGCGTTATTGGCGTCTTCAATTTGTATCCTACATTTTCAGATGCATGTTTCAGGTATCTGTACAGTTCTTGATCCGGATTCGCACCAGGAAGCCGCTAAAAAAAAATATTAATTTAAAGAAAATTAATAAAATAATATATTGTAAATAGAAAAAAACAATGCAGTTAATGAAAACGTACCATGTGACATAGGCCGCATATTTTTTTGCCAGCATTTGGCATTTCCCACCAAATTTTAGTTTTAGAAACACACCGTTTTTTGTGCTCATAAATGAGCTCGCCTTGCAAGATTTGCGGCAGCGGCTCTGACACCTCCCTAATTTGCCGAAGCATAGGGTTGTCTGAGCAGATACGCTGCAAAAACAACTCGTACAAGGAGCTCATAGTTATGGTCTGGCTATGCAAACCTCAAAGCTTTAAATACGTACCAATCACCTTGATGGCGAAGGTGATTCCCCCTCCCCCGGGTTTCCACTATATATTGAGCGGATAGAAGCTTTATAGAATTAATAGTTTGCTACATTTTGAATTAACAAAACGTTATGGAATCTTTCCAAAAATACCTGATTGATCAAAGATTAAGTAGAAACCGAAGGGAACAAAGAAGACAACACAGATTAAAAAAAGCTTTTGAAAAATTAAAATTAGTTGTACCGGAAAGTCAAAAACAAAAAAAAATTAACAGGTAATCTATAGTTCAAAATGCAATAGATTACATTAAAAAATTGGAAGAAGACTTGAAATCACCAACATTTAACTTAGAACAACAAGAATTTGAACAATCCGAACAGACATTTTTACAGGATATAGAAGAATTCCAACAATTCGAACAGAAATTTGTACAGGAAATAGAAGAATATCTTCAAACTTCGCAAAATTTAAACCAAGACATTTATGAAATTTTGTATCAACCTTTTGAAACTGTTTCCTTGCCAGTGTTAGAAAGCTTGGATGAATATTTTTTTGACGTCGAAAAGTAGAGGGGGTAAATGGGTGGGGAGCTGTTATAAAGGCAGGGTAAACAGAGTAATCTTTACTTTCTTAGGATCCAGCGCTATGGCAGGCACTTCGTCTTCGTCCAGGTCTTCTTCCTCGTCATCAAGAACATCATCATCATCATCTGTTGTTTCTATTGTGAAACAAAAATCTCCTTCTCCAAAAAAATCTTCACCGAAAAAATCTCCTTCTCCAAAAAAATCTTCACCAAAAAAATCTCCTAAGAAAATTTCTGAAAAACTTCAAAAATTAAGAAAATCCTGTTTTAAGAAAGAACAATGTGCTCATATTTTAAAAAAAGGAGCGAACAAAGGTGAAAGGTGTGTGAAGTTGTGTAGTGTAGGTGAAAAATTGTGTAATTTGCATAACAAACGTGAACCTTCCGAAAAAGTCAAAATTCAACCTTCTAAAAAAGTCAAAATTGAACCTTCCAAAAGTGAATTGCCAGAAAAAATTGAAAACTATAAAAGAATTAAAATCAACAGATTGAAATTAAACCACAAATATGTTTTTGTAAAAAAGATCAGTAACAGGGATGTTGTTCTTAGATGTTGTGATGAACTCTACTTGCTCAAATTACCAGTAAATCTTCAAATTCCAAATATCAGTAATGTTTATTATTATTTAGTAAGAAAATCTCCATTTGATAAAGTTAAATGGTCAAATTAAACACAAGACAAAAAAAAAATGGAGCGGGGGAATAGACCACTTGGTAATTCCAAGAGAATTACTTAGCGGTCTATTCCCCCGCTCATAGGGTATTTTTGAATGACCTTGACCTATTTTCAAAATTTACAATGGAGGGTTAATTTCTTATAAAAGCGGGATAACAAAATGACTTTTTACTTTTTAGAATCTGGTCCTAAAAAGAACAATGTTCGTATATTATTAAAAAAGGGTAAAAGATGTGTTGTGTAAATCAAACATTATGCAGTGCGCACAACAAATACCTCCTTTTGTTAAAACTGAGAGGTTAGTGTAAAAATGAAATAAAAAAAAATAGGAGCGGGGGAATAGACCACTTTGTAATTCTAAAAGAATTACTTAGCGGTCTATTCCCCCGTTCATAGGGTATTTTTTGGTGACTTTGACCTACTTTTTACACTTATAAATTTTCGCTAACTGCTATTGACCTTGAAAATAAATAGGTCAATGTCATTCAATAATTAAAAAGAAAATGGAGGTGTACGGTTTTACAGAACCGTACACCTCAGAAACCTAACAGAAGAAAAGCTAAATCTACCTATATATAAATGACCTTGAGACTTAGAAATTTTCGCTAAGTCTTTTTGTTGACCTTGAAAATAAGTAGGTCAAGGTCATTCGATAACTAAAAAGAAAATGGGGGTGTACGGTTTTACAGAACCGTACACCCCCGGAAACCTAAAAGAAGAAAAGCTAATTTACAATACAATCTGCCTAGAGTTTAAGAATTAATAAAAATAAAAAAATAAAGAAATAAAATTTAGTTTAAAAAAAAATAGCTAGACAGCCCAGCGCTGCACATCATGATTACAGTGTGATCATCACGTAAGCGAACTCACACACCTCACCATAAGCGCACAACGCTAAGCTAAAACAAAAATGTTATTTTGAAATAGCAAGTTGCTTAATTAAATTTAGGAAAAATGTTATACAAATATGTTTTTTATTTCCTAACACTAAAGGATCCAATGTCTCGCCATTAGCGACGCAGAACAACTGAGGTCCAGCGAAACTCCGGAGGTAGGCGAACTACCCATCCAGCACGTATAGAGGTTGTAAGTGACCCGCTTTGGTGAGCGTAATCACTACAAAAGCGGTAGCCGGTTTTACCATTATTGGTTTTACCATGCAAAAGATGGAAGGAAAAAAGGAAAGGAAATTGGAATTGAAAGGTGTCCCTAACTAAAAAGGAGTACAAGACAAGAGAGGGAATGCCCTCAACAAGCTTGTTGGAAAAAGGAAATTGGAATAGAAAGGTATTAAAAACATATCATATAACATTCCTAAAAACAAAAATATTACTTTAAATTTAAACATTCCAGGCAGAAATATATTGTAAGTAAAAGAAAGATTTTAAAATAATACTAACTACCAAACCAGCAAATTAAAAACAAACTACAAACCCTAGGGTATCTACAAGCACAAACAACTACCATGCCTTAAAATTAATCAGTCCTACGTCAAGATGTTATTATACAAATAACACCAAGATATTTTCACCAAACAGCAAAAATGATAAAATGTTCAGGGCGCCTTCTGAACATGTTACCATCTCACTGTCTAGCGAGCAACTGATGCCGAACCACACGCGCAGATCCCGGACCCCAACTCGGCTTGAGGTCATCCCCCCTCCTCGCTTACCCCCTCCCAAACCACAGGACCCTTACTGCGGGTTTGGTTTCCATCATTCTTTTGCCATTGTTCCAACAGGCAACAACATTTCTTTCTTTACTTTACATTGGATTTGTAAAAATTTTAAGTGTTAAAACTTCTCAATATTTAATATTTTAGGACTTTGAAAAATTTTCAAACCTATCATCTTTTGCAACTGTTTAAACAGGCAACAACACTTCTTTCTTTATTTTTACTTTACATTGGACTTGTAAAACCTCCTAATAATTAATACTTTCGGACTTAGAAAAATTTTCAAACATTTGCTTCAACATTTATTTTACAATATCAAGTTTCTTTTATAATGCCTCCAACAGACAACAATTTTCCTTTTGGATGTACTATTTGTGAAAAAAATATATAAAATGGTTGAACCAGAAGATTTAACGGATGACGAAAGTATTTTTGAAAATAGTTTGATTCCAGTAGAAGATACATCTGATGCTACATCCGATGCTACATCCGATGCTACGTCTGATGCTACAAGTGATGAAGAAAATATTTTGGAAGTACCAGTAGCAATAGGCGAAGAAACACCGTTAACACATGTTGTAACAATTAACTATGATCCATGCTCATAGTTACATGCTCTTGTTCGGCGACGTTTGTTTCCGGCATCGGACATGGAGGAAGATGAAAGCGATAACGATTTGGAAATAACATATTTAAATAACAGCAATGATGATCACACTTACGACGCATAATATATGTATTATTTTGAACTTAAATTATTTCACCTTGGCACTTAGATTTTTTTAAAACTTCCATTATTTGACCTTGAGACTTAGAATTTTTTTAAAACTTCCATTATTTGACCTTGAGACTTAGATTTTTTCTAAAACTTCCATTATTTGACCTTGACACTTAGATTTTTTTAATACCTGCATTATTTGACACTTAGATGTTTTTTTAAACTTGCATTATTTGACCTTGACACTTAGGAGTTTTGAAATATAAGAAATTTAACTGTTATTAACACTTTTTGTGTTTAATACAGAAAAGGTGGTGGGGGTAGTCTATAAATAGGGGTAGTTTAAGAGTGGTTTTTATTATTACTGCAACCTTTGTGGAGAGCACACCTACGTCATGTATTACTGCATCAGTTGTGAAGAATCTTTTGAAAATGAAAACTTACTACAAATACACAAAGAAGTGTACCATAACAACGAAACAAGAAACAATGCAGAAGAAGAAGATTTGGAAGAATTAGATCAAATGCTGGCTACCCATCAACAACAACTAAATTCAAGACCAAGTGTTATTCAATACGCACCCGGACCATCTTTGGATGTGGAATTATACGCCCGAGCTTTACCAGGCAGTGTAGTAACTCATTTTAAGATTGACAATGCTCAATTGCAACTAGCACAATTTATATTGAAAGCAAAAACATTAGTAACAGAAACATTGAAGAATGAACTAAGAAGATTAAATATTATAAAGTTTGGAATATTATTAGATACTGTATTTACAAATGTTCAGAATGAAACATCACCAAGAGGCTTTTTAACTAAAAACAAAACCATCATGTTTGCATCGGATATAAGCTCAATTGTGGATGATTGTTTTGAAGAACTTTTAACAAAATTACAAGAACATGAAGGAAGAGGTTCTGGATGGAGTTTGTTAAGTATAACAAGCTTAGATGTGAGAGTTCATAAACATGGATATGGAATGAGAGGTAGTAGTTATATTGCTTTGCCAAGGAAGATTCGAGTAACCAAATCTTGTGTTAATGTACAAAATGAAAATGCTGAATGTTTCAAGTATGCAATGCTTGCAAAATATGTAGAAGATCATGTGGAACGACCGAGTAGAGCATACAATGAGGTTTCCTATATGTATAACTTTCAAGGCATGACTTATCCTGTTTCAATTCAAGACATATCAAAATTTGAAAAGAAAAATCCTTTTGCATCTGTAAACATCTTTGGCTTAGATTCATCCAACAATGTCTATCCCTTACGTATAACACCCACCGAACGCAGAGATCATACAGATTTATTATTAATAACAAAAGGTGATATTTCACATTATGTATATATTAAAGATTTCGAAGCTCTAGTTTGCAAACAGTTATCAAAACATAAAGAAGAAAAAACCACTTGTAAAAGATGTTTTTGTTTTGTAAACAAACCATTAAGAAGAGGTGGTTCAGAATGGTTGATGGAACATCAAAAATTATGCAATGGAAACTATGAAGTAAGAATTAAATTACCACACCCTAGCAGATCACAAGTAAAATTTGATAAAGTTATCCAACAATACAGAATTCCCGTTGTAGTGTACAACAAACTACAACAAAATGGTCGCCTTCTACGGTAGAGATAACATCGGAATCGCCTACATGGACACGGACGCTTTCATCTACTGGATTCTTACTGAGGATATGTATTTGGATCTTCGAACATTTGTTCACAAAAATGAATTTGATTTTAGTGACTATCCAAAAGATCATTTAAATTATGACAATGATCGGAACAAAAAGAAACTTGGAAAATTTAAAGACGAAGCAAATGGAATTTTACTGAAAGAACTTATTGCACTAATGTCAAAATTGTATTCACTACAATTACATAAAGAAGAAAACAATATTATTAAAAAAGCTAAGGGAGTAAAAAGTTTGTATCTTAAGAAGAATGTAAATTTTGAACACTACAAGCAATGCTTATTTGAAGAAACGACTATAACTGCAAAATTCAACACCATCAGAAGTTTCAACCATCAACTGTACAGCGTAACAGAAGTGAAAAAAGCACTCTGCTCCAATGATGACAAACGACACATTCTTCCAGACAAAATTCACACTCTACCATTCGGCCACTACTCTCTCAATCCTATCAATGAGTAAAAAGAAAAATAAAAAAAAAATAAAAAAAGAAAAAAGAAAAAAAGAAAAAAGAAAAAAAGGGGAAATCACAGCATGCTCGCTGTGATTTCCCCTTTTTTTAAAATATGTTGAAATGACCTTGAACTATAAAAGCGGATGCAGAAAAAGAAACACTCAATACTAACTTGACTTTGTTAGTAAAATCATCATGACAGACTTAAAGGAAAAGATTGTTAATGAACTTCATAAACCTGCAAGAATAAAGTTTCCACGACGAAATACTGTTGTAAAAGGAATAAATGATTTATATCAAGCAGATTTAATTGAAATGCAACCGCATAGTAAAATAAATAAAGGATTTAAATACATACTTACGATTATTAATTGTTTTACTAAAGTTGCAGATGCTTTGCCATTAAAAGACAAAACTGGTAACAGCATAACAAAAGCTATGGAAGTAGCTATAAAAAGAGATAAAAATAAAATTAAACATTTACAAACTGATGATGGGAAAGAATTTTTTAATAAACCTTTTGCCTTGTTAATGAAAAAATATAACATAAATCATTATTCCACAAATTCTGAGAAAAGGCAGCTATAATTGAAAGATTTAATAGAACCTTAAAAGGTGCAATGTATAAAATGTTTTCGAAAAGAGGTTCTTACGTATGGGTTGATATCTTACCAAAATTAATAAGCGATTACAACAACAAGTTTCATAGAACTATCGGTATGGCACCTAACAAAGTGAATAAGAAAAACGCTAAACTAGTTTTACAACGAATTAAAAAAAATACACAGCCAAAAGCGGAACAAAGAAAACCAAGAAAATTTAATGTAAACGATAAAGTTCGAATTAGTAAATACAAAGGAGTGTTTACTAAAAAATACCTGCCCAATTGGACAAACGAAGTTTTTACAGTGTATAAAGTACAACCTACTGTACCGGAAACTTATATTTTAAAAGATAACAAAGGAAATTTGTTACAAGGCGGTTTTTACGGACATGAATTGTTAAAGTCAACAGTAGGCAATGTTTATCTTGTTGAAAAGGTGTTGCAAAGGAAAAAAGACCAAGTTAAAGTACGTTGGTTGGGGTTTGATAAAACTGAAGATTCGTAGATACCTATAAAAGATTTGATTTAGTTTTAAATCAACTTATTTACTCTTTTGCCTTTGAATAAGATGGAGATTGTTCACCATAAAGATAAATTTAATATTAATAACATTGATGATTTAACCGTAGATAACGTTAAAATCAACAATGGTAAACACGGCAGTTTATTTCCAAACACTGTACGATGTATAGTCAGCGGTCCTTCAAACTGTGGCAAAACTAACGTTGTGTTTAACTTAATTACAAACACAAAAGGATTGCGATTTAATAACCTATATATTTTTTCAAAGTCCTTACATCAACCAAAGTATCAATTGTTGGAAAAGATCCTGACTGATGTGCCCGATGTTAACTATTACAAATTTAATGCTAGTGACAGTGTTATGCAACCAGACCAGGCTAAGCCGTATTCTGTATTTGTATTTGATGATGTATCTAGTGAAAATCATGATACTATTAGAAACTATTTTGCCATGGGAAGACATAATAATATTGATAGCATATATATCGGACAAACATATAGCAAAATTCCAAAATAACTAATTAGAGACAATGCAAATATTTTAGTTTTATTCAAACAAGACGATACAAACCTAAAACATATATACAACGATCATGTAAATGCTGATATGTCATTTGATAAATTCAAAGAGCTTTGTGGAAAAGCTTGGGCGGAAAAATATGGATTTTTGGTAATTATGAAAGATAAAGCTATAACAGATGGTCGTTACCGCATAGGTTTTGATAAATTTGTTTTAATACATTAATTAACAACATTATCGTACAAGTCTTCATGGTGTAGACATGGTTAATCAGGAAAAGCTATTAAAAGAAATAAAATCACTTAGTGATTCTATTAGACATAAAAACAGAGCGTTAAGATTAGGAATAAGTGAAAGAGAGAAATTTCTGGAATCAACATTTAAACCTATTACTGAGCCATTAAAACAATTAGGACAAAATGTTAAACATTCAACATTTAATTTTTCCGGAGATGCTATTTTACCCATTTCAAAATTTGAACAAAAAGAAGAATATGAAAGTGATACAAGTTTTACACAACAAGGAGAAACAACTGAAGAAGAAAGCGAACTAGTTGAAGAAACGGATGTTTTAACAGAAAAAGAAGGTCTTTCTACAAGCGAAGAACAACAAGAAGAAGAAGAGCCTATTAATCCATCCAACTTGAGCAAATTGGGCTCGGATATTGCGTATAAAGGGCCGCTTGCAAGACAATTTGTATTAAAAATGTTACATTCTGCACAACCAACTCGAAAATATCATACTTTTGGTGCTAGAATAGAAGAAAATGGGCTAATGATTGGAGATAGCAAACTTGATGTAGACGAACATGACAATATTATTATAAATAATAAACAATACAAGGGTACAAAAGGATTGTTTGAACTTATTTTTAAGCCGAAACCTAATAAATATACTAAAAAGGATTTAAACATTTTTAAACAAATATTGGAGGATACAAATGCGCATAAGAAAAATTATTCTAAAAATTTCAATGTTCATAGAAATGCATCAGAAAAATATAAAACTATTATTGCTGAACTTTTCCCACCAAAAAGAAGGTAACCCATAAAAAGAAAATCATTATCTTCTGCTGAAATAAATATTTTACATAAAAGAAGAAAAACAAATCAATCAAGTTTATCAGGAAAAGGATTATTAAAAAACTTGTATGATACTAATATAATATACTACAACGATATAAACAAATTGGTTGACAGAATGAAGTTGATATATGAAGCTAAACAAGCCGGACATAGTGGTTTAGAAAATGAATGGGTAGCTTTGGTCGGCGAACTGCGAAATCGAGGAGTAATTGCATAAAAAAATATGAGTATATATATATATATATATATAAAATACAAGTATAACTGATTAAATATTTAGTATAACCATGAGTGTGGATAAGTTTGGACGGTATTCCGAAACTGGAAGCAAATCAGGATCTTATGGAAAAAGAGGTGGTTTACCACTAACATCCGATGGAGATTATGATATAAATAACAAACGTTTAAAGTTTGTAAATGATCCAAAAGATGATAATGATGCGGTAAATTTTAAAACTTTAAGAAGTGAAACATTACCTAGCTTAAAGCTTCAAAATGAAGTGTATAACGCTAATTTTTATAGAATTGCAATCTTCCAAAACCAATAGATAAGAATGATTCGGTAAATAAAGAATATTTAATGTGGTACATAAACCAAACCTTAAGATATGATCCTAAAAGTAATAATAAAGCATATGATGCAAAAGATCTTAGAATAGCCAATATAGCAGATCCTGTTAATGATCAAGATTCAGTTACCAAAAAGTATTTACATTCAGTCATACCTGAAAAAACAGATAAATTTTCCTTTTACAACTTTGTAATACACGATATTGGAGACCCTAAAGATATGAAAGATGCGGTAAACCTTCAATATGTTACAGATCATTGTATTACACATGATATTAAGTCAATTGATTGCAAAAATAAAGTGTTAACTAACGTTAAGGAAGGAACTGCAAAATCAGATGCAGCTACAATAAGTCAAATAATGAAATTAAAAGATAACAAATGGAATGCGGATGCAAAAATAATTACTAATGTTAAAAAAGGGTTGGATGAAACTGATGTAGCAACAGTTGGACAAGTTCCTGCATTAAAAGAAATTTCATCAAGAACTGGTCAACAAGGCTTTGATTGCAAAGGGAAACCACTAGTCAATGTTGCAGAAGGAATAAGAGACAATGATGTAGTTACAGTAGAACAAATGCATAAGAAGGGACACATATACTATAATCTTTTTCTAAGAAAAGATTTAAATAAGCAGTCTTTTTTTTGTGAAGACTTGCGATTGACTAGCTTAAAAGACCCTATTAATTTTACTGATGCTGTTAATGTAAATTACATTGTAAGACTCTTAAGTGTAGTATTATATGATATTTATAACACAATAAAGCCCATAAAATCTGATCAAAAATTAAATTGGGTTAAAAAGAATGTTATGGAAAAATATTTTTTATAAGGAAACTGATACTTTAAGAACTTCTAAAGATGATGATGATGAAGAAGATACAATCCTTCCACAAAACTGGAAAAAAATTTTTTACCCATAAACAAACATACTTATAAATAAACAATGTCAAAGGATAAGTGCATCATTCATTATAAAGCATTTATAAAATAAACAAGTATCGACATTTCCTTTCACTATAAAAGACCATGTTGAAAGTTCAACGCATCAGTCATAATCGACACGTTATAAAGAGAGGAAGAGGAATAGCATCAACAGCACTTTCTCTTATTACTAAGCCGGTTGGAGCTATAGTTAATAAAGCTATCGATTTATTACCTGTAGAACTACATTTACCAGGAGGTTATCAATATTGTGGTCCTGGAACAAAATTGAAAAAAAGACTTGCTAGAGGAGATCTTGGAATAAATAAACTTGATCAAGCCTGCAAACAACACGATATAGCATATTCAAAGTTTGCAGATACTAAAAATAGATCAATAGCGGATAGAGCACTTGCTGAAAAAGCTTGGCAAAGAGTAACATCCAGTGACGCTAGTATCGGTGAAAAAGCAGCAGCTTTAGCGGTATCAGCAGCAATGAAGGGTAAAACGATGTTTGGAGGTGGAAAGAAGAAAGGAGGTGGAAAAAGGAGAAGAAAACCTGCAAAGAAACGTGGAGGAAATATAAGAAGAAAACGACGATCCACCGCAGGTAAAAATAAAAAGAAACAAACAATATGGTCAATGATAAAAAAAGGAGGAGGATTATACCTAAGACCGTATCGTGTGTATTAAACAGAAAAAAAAAACAATTACTAATTCCAAATAAAGAATTAACAGATAAAGAATTAATTACTTATATTTCTTGTTTAAAAATTCCATTTTTTAGAGGAGTGTTTATGAAAGATGCATTACCTGTTAAAATATGGAAAAATGAAACCGGAATAGTAAATTTAGATAATAGTAAAGGATCAGGCACTCATTGGGTATGTTATAAGAAACTAGGATCAACTATTTACTACTTTGATAGTTTTGGTAATCTCCCACCACCAAAAGAACTACAACATTACTTTAAAACAGCTAAAAATGTACTATACAATTATAAAAGAGAGCAACCTGATGATACGGTAATCTGTGGACATTTATGTTTAGATTTTTTAACAAAAAGCGTTAGTCAACTTTAAGATGTCTTCCTATACAGTATCATTAACTGGAACTTCATCTACTTTGCGAAGTGTTCTTTTCCCTGCGTTACGTTTGGAAAAAGATAAATTATGGGAAGCCGCATTATTAGATATAACAACTTATAATTCTATTCCCAACGTTACTGAAAATGTTAATGACAAAATACATTATTACAAAACAAAAGATAAAAATACAAACAAATATTCAGATATACAAGTATTTAGTTTACCCACTGGAGCATATGAAATTGATGATATAAATGAAGCGATACAAAATCATATGGGAAAAGATAATATAACAATAAAAGGAAATAACAATACTATGAAAGCTGAAATTAAATCTAAATATTATATAGATTTTAGCAAAGAACATTCAATTGGTAGTTTATTAGGATTTCCTAAAACAACAAAAATTTTAGAACCTAATATTAACCATTCAGGTGCTAGAACTGTAACAATAATGAAAGTTAACAGTATAGATATTACATGTAATATTATACATGGTTCTTATAGAGATGGTGAAAATACTCATATATTGCACACATTCTATCCAACGGTCGCTCCGGGTTTTAAAATTGTGGAAAAGCCACAAAACTTGGTGTACCTACCGTTAAACACCAGTTTTATTTCAGACATTGTGGTGAACATACTAGATCAAGACGGAAATCATATTGATTTTAGAGACGAACCTATAACTATACGAATACATATAAAATCAACCGTATAACAATGGGGTTATCATTTAAAAAGAAAGAGCTGACTGGTAAACAAGTCAGTAGCACTTCAGCTATAGAAGGATTAACAAGTGATAACATTCGTTTTCTAGAAGAAATTGGATTAAAACTTATTAATAATGGAAATATTGGATATAGCGCAGGGTCCGACATTCGACGAAACCTTATGGGAAAAGGAATATCATACGCACAACCCTTACGCTTCATCAAAATTAAATAATAATGATGAAATTAGAATTCCCATACAACAACAGGATATTTATACACTTCCATGTGAAAGTTATTTGTATATCGAAGGAAGAGTAACAAAAAGAGATGGAAGCACTGCAAGTACTGTTCCGTTCATAAATAACCCCATGGCATATTTGTTTGATGAAATAAGATATGAAATTTCCGGAGTTACAGTAGATTCAACAAAAAAGGTGGGAATTACAAGTACATTAAAAGGATTAGCATCTTTAACACCGAGTGAAAAAAAAATATGCTGGCCGCCGCAGGATGGGTAGCACCCGATTCCAGTACAATCACTCCAAACACTTCAGGCAATTTTGACTTTTACATTCCTTTAAGATTACTTTTAGGCTTTGCCGAAGATTACCGAAAAATAATAATAAACGTAAAACAAGAATTAGTTTTGTTAAGATCATCAAACGACAAAGATATTATTCAAGCAACTGATGGAACAACGGAAGCTACTTTAGAATGGAAAATGCAATTAGACAAAATTGTTTGGAGAGTACCGCATGTACGGTTAAACGATCAGAATAGAATTTCATTATTAAGAACTTTAAAATCAGATCGTGATATCGTAATACCATTTAGAAGTTGGGAGTTTCATGAATATCCGGTTTTACCGGAAACACAACGTCATACATGGACTGTAAAAACTTCTACTCATTTGGAAAAGGCAAGATATGTAATATTTGGATTACAAACAAAAAGAAGAAACGAAATAACTAAACATGCTGGTGAATTTGATCATTGCAAACTTACAAATTTTAAGGTGTTTCTAAACTCTCAATTCTTTCCATACGACAACTTCAACATAAACTTTACAAAAGACAGGTTTAGCGTTTTGTACGATATGTACGCAAGATTCCAAAATTCATATTATGGAAAAACAAACACACCTTTATTAACGCCAAACCAATTTAAATCTAACTATCCGATTGTTGTAGTTGATTGTTCAAAACAAAACGAATCTGTAAAATCTTCCAGTGTAGATATAAAAATAGAAATGGAATTTGAACAAAATGTACCCAAAGATACATCTGCTTATTGTTTAATTTTACATGATAAAATTGTTACATATACACCTTTAACAGGAATTGTAAAAGCAGTTTTGTAAAATGAAAAGGAAAAAAAATACCCCCACCACTCGGTTATAAAAGCAGGAGCGGGAACAAAAATTGTTTAGTTTACTGTCTACAGTTGTATGGGTAACATCGTCTACAGCATTATAAACAAAATGAGTTCTTTATCAGTTGTACAAGACGTTTCCGAAACAGCACCTTTATTGGAAAATGATGATAAACATTTTGAAGAAAATATTGTAAAGGAAATTGATGACTTTTTAAAGTTTGGAAAACAAAATAAAAAGTTGGAAAATAATAAAACAAACGTAAGAAAGAAAAGAAAACTTGAAGAAAATATTCCACCAAACATTTTAACTGAAGTTTTCCTTCGCATCTTTTATCCTATTTCATCTTGCATGAGTAAAAGTGTGTCGATAGGATTGGTAAAATCATTAGACTACTCTCCCGCAGTAATACTAAGCCATGGAACAAAGATGGTTTTATTTTCAGAAAATGCTTGGGATTCCTTTTTAAAACATCTACATCTTATTGAATGTTATTTAGCCAACAGTTTCTTTGGAAGAAAAACTAACATTCGACTTTTGGATTGTGACAATGAAATTGACATTATTAAACATCGTGGTCAACAACAAGTAAGAATTAGAGACTCGACACATTTTGAAAATAAAATTCTTCTAACACGTGAAGAATTTTACATTTTAAACTATGCAACATCACCTATTACCAGGTATATGAAACAACTAGTATTTTCAAGCTCTGTTATTAAGGAATATCTGGTAGATGCATGCGAAAAACAACCAGAAAGCACTTTACAATACGGACCAATAGATACATCCATCTTTAATAGAATACCTCACGAAGTGGAAATGTGGAGGCAGTTAAGAAACTTTGAACCTTTTACCGAAGTTGCAACGGAGGCTACAGAAGAAGAAACCAACAACAACAACAACAGTACAGAAGAAGAAACCACCAACAACAATAATACGGAAGAAGAAACTTTGCTAGGTTAAAACTACAATGTAATTTAACAAAAGAATAAACCGTGGGGTAGGCCTACTGGGGATGGTGCCCACGTTAAACATACACCAACGCGCCTACAACTGTACGGCCTGGTTTATATATATATATCTAACCTACCGTGGTGTGGAAAACAGTTGATCAGCAGACACCATGATGAGCAGACAGGATGAAGAAATGGCAGCAAAACCTTGTGTAATTGAATTTCAAGCATTTCGCGGAAACGATGATAGATTTATCATAAAAGAATTGGTAATTTTGGATTTGCTTACACAAGTAGCATACCCGTTTTTATTTGAAGCACCGTGTTCTGTCCATGAACTAAAGTCAAAAGCTAAAATAACAAACAGATGGTTAACAAATAATTTTCATCATATCCATTGGTATGAAGGTTTCCTACCGTACAACAATGTACACAAAATTATGTTTCATTTTTGCAAACAATTTACACACATATATACCAGAGGATTGGAAAAAAAGAATTGGATACGACAGTACACAAACAAAGAAGTTTTAAACATAAAAGTGGACAAAACATTTCACTTTGATGCTAGAAATATTTGTGTTTCTACAATAAATCCGAAACACAACCAATCTCAATGCGCATTACAAAACGCGTATCACTTGGCTGCTTACTTACAACAACAAACGGAAGAATGTAGTGGGGGTTCCGAAGGTTATATAAACGAAGAGGCAACACACCCCGAGTATCAGTCTAACTCCATACTCCGAACAGACAACATCTCCTGTGAAGGATGGCATCACAACAGTTTCTCCAATGTTTAGTTGAACAATTCAACTTGCATTCAAAATCAAATACTCTAATTATCAAGAAATGTTCAGAATTAAAAGAACAGAAACATTATATTGTTCATGAAATGAAGAAAATTGATACAACGCATGGAGACGCAGTCGTCGCATCTTTATCCGATGCACCATATACACCGGGTGATGAACCAAAGTTTCAAGTATATCTTCCAAAACGATTCGTCCAGTTGCTGCAAAATGAAGATCTGCGGGAAATTCAACCAGGATCATTATGTTTGGTGTCACACGGAATGAGCGGAAACAACTCTACGGAACTAACTCTGCACATCGCACAAAAATAACATTGTAAAAAAAAATATTTTAAATAAAAAGATAAAAAACAACATATCAGTATATGTTTTTATATACTGATATGTTGTATTTTTTTAAAACCTCAAACGGATGACCTTGAACTTTTAATCGATAGTATTATTCGATAGTATTATTCGATAGTATTATTCGATAGTATTATTCGATTATTTTATTCGATAGTTTTATTCGAATACTTTACATAAATACGAAACTTTAACGTTGAGAGGCTCAGTTCTGTTTAAGACAAGCTACAACCAACATGTCATCCAAAAGAAATAATCTAACACTTATAACTTATTGTTGCAACGAAAAATGTTTTAGAATACCTGAAGATCAAGTTGACGGAAAAGCTTGTACAAAATGTAATTCTTTCAGCTATTGTAAATGTAGTTGCAAAACATATCAAAAGAACCGGTTGGATAAACTAGAAGAATTGCAACATCGACTCGGTCTATTGTGGCAACGATTAAATTCAAAGTGATTAAACAAACACCTGTCATTACCCCCACCACTACCCCCACTACCATCGGAGGTACCTGCAGCACCGGCTTTGCAATAGTCATTCCTGCTACACCTCTCGTCGAGTAAACAACTCTAGTCATGTCTCTCAACATTCGCGGGATTCACTACAACACTATCAATCTTACAACCTACAAGGATTTGGAAATTTTTAGTGAAGAACTAAAACAACTTATAACCACTGGGTTTGGTTTATCTTTAGAACTTTATGCAACAAACAATCAAAACGAAAAAAATGTGTTTTTGCCAACTTACAACAACAAGAAGAATGAAAATAAACAAGAAATTTCAGCACCGACAACAACTTACTTTTCAAATTTGGGAGCAAACTTTACTAACTTGTAAAATAATACTTTTGTAAAAAAAACAAATAAATAAAAAAAGAAAATATCTTGCATTTTCGGATTTTCCGAAAATGCAAGATCTTTTTTAAAAACATCCCCAAACGACCTTGACACACTTCCGGCCATTTAAAATTTAAATACCCAGCACAGCAGGGCATTTAAACTTTAAATACCCACCAACAACACGTCACAGCTACGTCACAGCTGATGACGTCACTTCCGGTCACGTGACCGGAAGTAGCTGTCAAAAAATTGACTGCCTGTCAAAGTTTGATTGGGCCAGCAGCCCCAAGTGCCCACTACTGTTATGGTTTAGAGATAAATACCATATATCTAGCTAAAGACACATAAAAATCTATTTTTTCGTTTTTAGTTCCTTTGTATATATATTTTGTTTTTCCTTTTGGAGAGGAGGTCCAATGTATTTTAACGCACTAAGATACTTGTCGTCTTCTCGGTAGGGTCTCCCTCCAGTGGGTTGAATGTTCCTCGAACTAGCCACCAACAGATGGTGTCACCGCCTTCGAAACCGAGGATTCCGGCTTCAAACCTTTTGGACTATTTAATTTATTACTATTTTATTTATAACAAAATATGCTAACTAGTGCGCCATTGAAGGTCTTTTTAGTGTTACCTGACTAACAGAAATACTGAGAAAACTTTTTTTACTAAGACAAAAACAAACTCTATATATTCTAGAAAATGTGTAAGTTATTGCAGTTAATTAAGACAGTTACGCAAGCACTCTTTGGCCTATTGGATTCACATAAAACTGAACAAAATGGCATAAGGTTATCATAACCTATAGAAAACGAAAATGATTTGAAAATCAAACCCATTAATGTGTTTAAGCTGAACATAAAAGCTATCATTAAGTGACTTGAACTGATTGGTTGTAATATAGAGATTCCGAACTTGATTAATTGGAGATAACATCACGATATTGACGAGTAATGTAGGTTACAAAATAAACATTAAAGCTAGAAATGATTCTTTAACATTGCTTTGTGTTAAAAAAGGGCCTCTCCTTGCAAGCAACACTGAAACACATTTAAAATTACCAACCTACAAAGCTATAGGCATGTAGATAACGTGCTCGCTTCGTAGAATGAGGATTGCCATAAATATCCTATGCAAGGTTATAAATATATTTGTTAAGTCCCAACTACCAAGTAGAATGACCCAGCTGCCATTTTTTGGTCGTAATTTTACAGCTTACCATTATTCCATTATTTAGTGAAGAGCAAACTTCTTTTCCATTCCACACTTAAATATCATTCATGTACACAGCAAAATACTTATGGACGTCATATAGTAGTAAACGGCGTATCGTGTGATAACAGGAGCCTAATAAAAATATCAAGATAAGATAAAACTGTTAATATTTATAATTAAAAATATCTTAATTTACTTAACTACTTCTTTGATATAAATTAGTATCCTCCAGTACATTATGCTGTTTAGGTGGAAAAGTTATTGGAGAAACTAAGGGAATTCAGGCAGTTCTTCCAACTAACATTCAAAAATCTGGGAAAGATTGTTGGGAATATCTATTAACAATTAGTATACTCATCTTGCGTGATCAACATGGATATCGTAGGCAATTAAAAGTTTTTTAATCAGATGAATTATGAAACTGTTTTACGATAAATAAATTTCCGGATGTGTGTTTAAGTTTATTGCCATAAAATATTGAACGTGACTGCAAAACGATAAAATATTACCTGAACAACGACATTTATCATATAAGTTAACTCAAAGGTATTAATAAAATTTTCATACACTTAAGGCCTAGTTAAATTTAAAAAGGAGATAAAAATGTACTGTTCATAAAATAAATTATATTATTTAATTACTGTACATCAAACACATTATTTAGATATAACTATCTACAAATGTAAGATTTCATATAACCACATAAATAGGTTTCAATAGACGATAGTGTTCGATTATTTTAATGATTGCATAGTCAGTAAAAGTACTTTGACATCGCGTGTTGCATGTTGTTACTGGCCTTCCACAAGTAATATATTACAACAACGACTCCTCATTAGTTTAAGAGCCAAATACATAAGTCTATATTGGAAATATATTGATTGTTTTATTCTATTTACGTGCAGTGATAGTACCATAGTGAATACAAAATTCCTAAAGAAGTTAAAGTATGAAGCGCAACATATGTATACATTAACTAATACGTATTTTATCGCTGATTTTATTTCACACACAAAAATTAGTGTGGATGTATCTTGTCCACTTAGGAAAAAATCTTTATATGGTTAACGATGATATTTTGGTATAATCCATTAAAAGACTCTTTAGCCCACATAAGAATAGGATACGGTTTGAGAAGCTGGGATGGACTCCATCCTACAACAATTAAAACTTTTATCACACCGAATCACACCCCAAAAATATAATTATATTAATTTAAAATACAGATTTGACCATTCCTGGTCATTGTTTGACAACAATCGAGTTCTTCCACTTTGAAATTTGTGTAGTTACAAATTACTTGGTTTGTTTACAAAAACATTTGCGGTGAACACTTAAATAATGTTTCGAAACTCCAATTCAGTGCCAGTACCTCGACAAAAGCTTGCATTTTACATATTTTTTGACATAAATTTTAACTTTAAATTCTAACATAAAAATTTCTTTTCTGTCCACTGTAAGCTTTCATAAATCTGGTGATTGATTCAAGACTTCTTTCTGATACTTATTTGATACTACTGTTAATTAATGTTCAGTTTTTTTGTATTATATTTTATTGTTTTCAAGCATAAAGGTAACCATATGTGATTGATAAAAATATGTTTGTATATTTTTACCATGTAAACTAGGAGGATCAAAAAGACAAGATATTTTAGGCATACAAAAGGCAATTGACTTAAAAAATCTTGTTCAAGTTTTGATTTGGTCAGGATTTCTTAGGTAGATTTGTTTTAAATTCGTGGACTAATAGCACAAACGACTGAGGAAAACCTAAATGACCAATTTGTTAGGAAAAATTTCAAAATCTATACGTATAAAAGCAAAAAAAACGGTTAGCTAACTTACTAATCACAGTTTCTCAAAATTATAATGCTTTGGGCCATAAAGCTTGGCTCGATTAATCTTTATATAGTCAAAATTAACGAAGGATGTTATCACATTTTCTCACAAAAGGATAAAATATGGTTAGTTTATACCTCGTTGTTTTATTTGGATAACAGTAAGTTTTCTGTTTTTAACATATGTTCAGAGAATTCACACAATGACTTAATTTTCGCCCGCTAATTTAGCTTCCATTGGAAAGCGATTGGTTTTAACCACCGCTTTGAAAAATCTTTTAATAATGTTTTCTATAGATTCCAATAAAAACCCCTCTTATTGAAATTTCGCCTGGGTTGATGAAACATGAAACAAATTGATTAAAACTAAAAACAAAACTTTTATATCCAAAAACGCATCAAGCAGTATAAAAATCTAGTGTCTCAAGACCACCCTAACATTTGAAAAAATTGGATCCAAAATGACGATTCAAACATCAAAAACCCTGTAAAAATGTAGTACCATCCACCCAACTAGCATCCACTACTTTATCGGTGGTGGTCCCTTGCACAATATCTCGAAAAACTTAGGTACACAATACAGATGTTTAGCTTTTTATAAAATATACCATGTTTTAAAAACCTGCCAATTTAAAACGCGTTTTTAGGGTTTTCTGAGGTCTGATTTGACCGATTCTGATTTATTCGAATTCATATTTTTTCTTAGATTAGCATAAAAACCACCAGGTTGCAATTTAACATAATTTGAGTATTTTGGTTACTTTATTTTAATAAAAATAATAAAACGCTAAAGCTTAAAAACACGTCAAAATTCACACAAACGAATTTTGGCATTGCAGTCCGCATACAATCTAATAATAATTCAATTCCGTTCACTTTGCTTTCACTCATAAAGATTCCCTCCTAGCTAAAAAAACGGATAATTAAATTAAAAGGTTTTTAAGCAGGAGAAGCCGCTAGTGAATGGTAATTAGTTAATTACTACAATTTTAGCTTCAGTAAATGTAAATATCCCCGTTGCAGCAGCAGACCTGCATACTCAGCGAATTTCAAATCAAAACAACAAATTTCAATCCAACATAGCGAGATTTGACATGTTTTAGTAAGCTCCATAAGAATGACATGATCAATGAATATGCAGGTTTTCTGCTGCAGGTATATTACAGCTGAGTGGTTTTAGTTCAATATTTGGTAGATCTGAACTGGAAGAAGCTATTTACCAAGTTTTATCAAGGTATGTAGAGAAATAACCGAAATATATAATTTTTATGTAATTTTATTTATTTCCCATAAGGTTAACATCGGGACAACGTACTGTGTTTACCACTTTCAATATCTCGGTAACCAATAGACATAGACTAGTGATTCAAAAGACTTAATTTTTTGTTTTAGGTTAATTCTATAATGTTAACAAAAATTGGATAATTTTTTTTGTAAAACACTCAAAAACTCCATTTTTAGGGGGTTTATCCCCTTTACCCCCCCCTTCCGGTGGCCCGATCGGGCTGGTTCACGAACTCGTCCGAGTGATTACCCATTTTCACGTCTGCACCAATTTTCATTAAGGTTGGACTTTTTTTACGGCCACTATCGTGCTATCAGACACATAAATAAATAAATATAAATATATATATATATATATATATATATATATATATATATATATATACCTTGCACCTTGCACCTTGCACCTTGAAGTAATCTTGAAGACTCCTCTTCTGGGGCATGAGATCCGTCAACTTAGGCTATGTTTATGCAGCAGGAAGCATTGTCAAGGTCTTGAAATGGATGGTTAATGGTAGGTGGTAGTGAATTTCAAGGGGGAAACGCAGGATTACCACTGGGAGGATGATGCCTACATAGGAACACTGTAAACCCATTCTTTTAACAAATAACTTTTCAACTGAGTTTTCAATTTTTTGATGTCGTTAAGGTCTTTTATACTTTGGAGCAATTTGGCAAAGAGTTTTAAGCCAGCATATTCCGGTTTGGTTTCAAACAAACTAAGACGATGTTGGATTGAGGGATTCAAGTGTCTCTTTCTAGTATGGTAAGAATGATTGTAAAGCTGAATAAGATTGTTTTCTTTAACATAGCAAATAGTTTCAAACATCAAAAGAGAGGGAACAGTCAGAATAGTTAAATCTATGAAATGTTGTCGACAAGAGTCACGTGGTCTAAGTTTCAACATTGCACAAATAGCCCTCTTCTGAATAACAAACATTTTTTCTAGGTTCTGCTTACTAGAATTTCCCCAAAGCACAATAGAATACCTTAAATGACTTTCGATTAAGCTAAAATATACTAGTTTTGACAAATAATGACAATTCAATAGTGCAATATTTCTTAAGACAAAGACATTCCCAGAGAGAATGTTAGCAAGTTTACTAACATGGTCATTCCAGGAGAGACCACCGTCCAACCTCACACCCAAGTAGTCTACTGTTTCTGAAATCTCCAAGCAGATAGAAAATTCCTCATCCAAGCAGATAGAAGGAGCAAACACACCCTCCCTATCCATAAGCCTTTTTTTAGAGTCTGTTGAAAAGAAAATGTAGTTTGATTTCTTGGAATTAATGTTCAAATGAAGTTCAGAAAAATACTGTGAAAGCTTATTTATCAAAATGTGATTTTCTTGTTCTAGAAAGGACAAATCTTTATGTTTTGAAAAAAGGGACGTGTGAAAATGGGGTGAAAATGGTTAAAGAATTCGAGGGTAAAAAGTCAGAAATGTCATTTATGTAAATCAAAAATAGGATTGGGTCTAGGATTGAGCCTTGCGGCATACTTGAAGATGTGAAAGTTTGGATGTGAATTGCTCCCTCAGCCCGCCGGGATGAGTGAAATCTATGACGGTTCGAAGAGATCTGTTTGTAAGGTAAAAGGTAAACCAATTTAAGACTGTGCTTTTGATTCCATGATTCTCAAGTTTATTTAAAAGGATTTTGTGATTGACAGTATCAAATGTTTTGGAGAGATCGATGAAGCAGCCAGTGGCCGCATCACCATCCTCCAAGGCATCGATACTTTTATTTACAAAATTGATTAGGGCGAGTTTGGTTGACTTCCTTTTCTGGTAACCAAATTGGTTTGCAAAAAGCAGCTTATTAGAATCTAAATAGGTAATCAGTCTATCGCAAACCACCTTCTCTATGATTTTAGACATAGACGGTAGGTGAGAGATCGGATGGTAGTTCTCCGGAAGACTTGGATCGCATTTTTTGTAAAGCGGCTTAATGAGAGCCATTTCAGCATCATCGGGAAATGTCCCAGTATCAAAAGAATAATTGACAAGATCTAACAAAGGGGCTTTGAGAGATGAGAAACATAATTTAATAATATTCATCGAAATTCCACCATAGCCAGCAGATTTTTATCTAGGCATTTCATTAACCAATTTAGTAAGTTCTCGGTCAGAAACCAGTTTCAAATTGGAGAAGTTTAAATTACTAACAGTATTAGATACAGAATTTGATTCAAAAAAATCAGAATGGGAAGAAAGTGAGAAAAAATCATTGAATAAATTACTAACTGTCACAGGATCAGATTCTACATGACCATCACTACTGAGAGAGATGTTTTTTATATGTCACTATTTTTATTCCTGGATTGGTTTATGAAATTCCATGCAGTCTTAGAAGGGTTTCTTGAAGAATCTATTTCACTGAAAACAAATTTGGATTTAGCTACAGGAATTTTTTTCCCTGCAGTCCTTCTTTTTCGAGTTATACTCATGTCTCAAATATGGATCACGGGTGTTTACCCTGTCAGAATACAATAGCAAAAGTTCCTGCTTAAGAGCCATTATCTCATCAGTAAGCCTTTTTTCATTTTTTATTCTTAACACTACTTAAATGTCTTAGTAGGACAGGCTACCTCAATGTAATATTTAATAGTATCAATAAAAATACCAAATTTGCTGTTAACAGTTTTTAGCGAAAAGACTTCATTCCATTTTTCATTACCTAGCCTAAAAACAAGTTCTGCAAGATTTAGATAATTGAAATGCCTACCCCTAACACTAACATTACCTAACCTAGTCACAGTACCACTCAGCGGTGTTTCAAGCAAAACTGCACAGTGGTCAGAGACCACTCAACAACAAAAGAAGTACAATCAGATAAATTAGTAAAAAATATATCCAAGCAGCTCTCTGAATGTTCTGTGAACTTAGTAGGACTAAAATTCATCTGCTTTAAACCAAAGCAATTTACAATGTTTAAACAAGTTTCATACTCAACTGGATAATTATTAGAATCAATATTGAAATCTCCTGCTAGAATGATATTTCTTGAGTTGAAAACTATCTATTTAAAATAGAGTTCTAAATTGTGAAAAAAGGACTCGAAATTGCTTCTGTAAGTTGGCCTATAAACAGAAGCCAAAATAGTGAAAATATCCGAGACAAAAAATCTACAATCGGTAACTTCAAAAATTGATTCAACTGAAAACTGTGTTATAATATTTCTAACCCCTAGATCAAGATCTTTCCTAAAGAAAATAGCGACTCCTCTACTTAAAGTGTCATCCCGACAGAAATAATCCAGTAGACAGAAATTATCTAGAGCAAAGTTGGACATCGAACTATTGGATCGCTAATGTGTTGTTCTTTTTATATTTCCTCTTTTTTTCTGTTTTTTATATCTAATCCATGTTCAGAGACTAGGAAAAAATCCCACTTAGTATCATCTAGAAAAAGTTTGATCGCTTCTTTCCTTTTATGAATTTCTCTCTGAGCATTCAGAAGCGCAAACTTTAATGAGGAGTTAGGTTGAGTACATTCTGAAAATGGTTGGAAAACACGCTCGAATGTAGTCCTAAAAGTTGTCATGGTCTAGGGATTAGGTTTTACCATGAGACCTACGGTAATAGCTTCTTCCCTAAAGGGGAAATTTGCTAAAAAAAAGTTGTTTGTGGCGTGATCCTACTGAAATTATTCCTTTATGTTATAAGGAAAGTCAGCATTCTTACCTTGCTTTGCCGTAGTACTATGACGCGTTAGGTTTTTTTGTTATAAACTTTCTGTACTTCTTTTTAATGTTGTAATTTTGTTCAATATATTATGATTGAAAGTATAAAGTGTTCACAATTGAAACCTCTATAATTTTGAAAAGTGTATAGGTTTCAAACTAGTAAGATGGTATGTGAAAAGTAAATACATATATATTTAGATATTTATGGCGTAGAGACATACGGAAAACTGTCTAATTAAGGTATTGCAATAGAAAATATTTATGAAACTTTGTTTATCTTTTTTATATTAATTATAATAAGATAGTGCAAAAATAGGTAAAAAATTCCCAATATTCTTGCTTCACTCAGGGTACAAGATTTTATCTACATAGCTTGGGTAGGGGAATTATCTATGATTAATGAATGTCTTAAGTCTAACATAAAGAGAATTTACAAATAAATATATATTTAATCTTTGTAAAATAATTTCCTCCCTTATTATATATCAAATTACTAAAACTTAAGTCATTTTGAAGACTAGAGAATTCCTTACAATATCTCAAAAAAAGAAATTTTTATCTCATAAACTTTTTCCTGGAATGATTAAAAACAAACTGAACATACCACATGCATAATTTGATTAGGCAACCCGCATTTGGCAAAAGAATGCACCTCAACATTCATACAACACATCCCAATCACATACTCTGATAAAAAAGTTGAGAAATAAAAGAAAAAATCATTAGACTACCATGCCGACGGAATATTATGTCATTAACGGCACCCACACAACTTCAAAACCCATGATTATGTGACATTTGTTTTCTTGATATGACGAACTACCAAAATACAAACTCCATAGAGAGTTTTCTAATTTTATTATTTAGTTCATATTTGCCAAGCTATTCAACCACACGATGAAGATAATTAACTTGCCTTTTACTGACATAAGGTGACATCAGTGACAGTTATAATTGTATACCGTACCTAATTTTGTTTATTATAAAAATGTTCTTTTAAGTCCGAAAGGCTCTGTAATGGAAAAATATATTTTGAAAATGTATACAAGGCTTTGTTACATAACTAGCATTTTCTCTTTTTATTTTGTAAAAATTTACTTCTTTTTACTTTTATAAAACACGGTTATTGTAATTAATTAAACACTGTTCGTAAAAACGTACTTTTTATTATACACATAACATCATATATCTAGCTATACAATTTACACTTATATCCTTATACTTTTTAATTTACATTCCAGAGTTTTATTTCTCTTTTTTAGATCAGTATACAGATTATTAACAGCCGTGTTTACAATTTTATCAAACGTTTTTCAAATATAAACTATAACAGTTTGATAATTATGGCAATGTCATAAATCTTAAATGTATTATTTTTGAATACATTCTTGAGTATGACGATATGTCATAGATTTTATAGATCTCATCCCACATGATTAATTCACGTTATTTAATATTATTCATCTTGTCTGATTCATGAGTTTTGCCATCCACTGAACACAGCACACTTCATATTAAAAAAGAATTAATATTTCCTATCTTTGGTGCAACAAGTCAATCTACAATAATGATTAAACATATGAAACATCTGCAGATACATAAGTACAAACTCTTCGGCAATAAATATCTTTGGTCAAAAAATTTATCTTTAAATTCAACAAGACTAGAAACAACACTAGGATCTTCTCTGAACTATGCCTAAAAGTATAAACAGTTTTTAAATAAAATTTATATGATTTCCGATAAAAACTTGGATTTTTACACAAACTATCGGTATAAAAGGCTTCTGAAAATACCTTTACATAATTTAATTTATATACAGGAATCTAATGCCAAAGCATAATTATTTTGGAAATAAGGTTACTGGTGAGATTAAAAACACATTCTAATGAACTAACAATTTTTACATCACTCTTCCAATTATCTTGTTATTTTATAAAACAGGATTGTGGTCAAACTGGGCATGATTACTAAACACCCTGTAAATGTCAACAGTCGACGGCTAACCACACCGAAATCAAATCACATAGAGTAGAATATTTACTATTTACAAAGTTATTATATCTTTGTACAAGAAGGTAACAAAAAAGTTTGGTAAAGTCTTCACTGAAAATAATATGTTAAGTATGTGGACCTACATAAAAAAATTAATGAAAAAAATAATTCATCTGAAAAAGAAGAATGATCTGCTTGGAAATATCTTTGGTTTTTAATGAGGCGTCAGATATGAAAACTGCAACACCAAAAAAATTTTGTTAACTATTACTTTCCTCTGTTACTGTATTAAACGGGAATTAAAATGTGGAAGATAAATTAATAGGAGCAAGTTTGAAATTTGTCTGTACTGCTGGTATAAATAAAGCTTATTCACTGTGCAAATAATGTTTTTAAGGAAAAATGTGTCATTTAAACAAATATCAGTGAAGACTTTACTTAAGAGCCTTTTAAATAACATAACGATCACAATTATAAACATACAAACAAAACATTAGTGAGAACATCAAATTTCACACAAAACAAATTTTTTCACTGTCGCAATTCTGAGCGTTCGGCCCTCATTCTTTTGGCCATGTATTGTCACCACTTTGGACACTTTGGAAGCAAACCGCATCACCACATTTGCTCTGGAAGAGAAAAAAAATAAATGTAAAAATTAACATGCGATAAACTATTATAAGATAGTATATAATTAGAAGGAAAGTAAACATAAATATATAAACATAATACATAGTTAAAAGATTAACAATGATGTTGGAGATCTCAGTATTACAGGACTCATAGCAATCCTCATAAAAGGTAGTTTGGTTTTTGTCGTCCAGTTTCGAATATTCTCTACGAATATAATACGTCAAAATAATTATAACGATAACAAAGTAAAAAATAGCCAAACGACTTGATTGTTTCGTTAACTAAAATAGACACCCCTACTATATTTAAACTCGTTAACTCAAACCACAGAGAAGATTCGAACAGAGGTCGCTTTTAAATGGGACTTCCGTTACGCCCTAGAACGGTTATAAGGTTACAGTTAAATCCAGTTACAGTTACAGTTAAGTTACTAGTTACTAGTTACATCCAGCTGCAAGTTACAGTTAAGTTAAATTAGGAGAGGGCAGCGACGGTGCTGCTCTCTCGCGGCGTTAATGGTGAACTAAGTCCTCGATACCCGCCGGCCAGCGCTCGACACCCGCTGAGCACAACATTAGAAGATATCTCTGTTTGATTATTCTCTGTGCTCAAAATCAATCAAGTTGGTTTCGGGTAAAAAACTTACTCTTTCTCTTAAACTCTTTAGTAAAGGATTTAAAGAGTAAGCTTGGCCTATTAGCTTTTTTCGTGATTTCAAAACATTTGCCAACATGTTTCTACTCTGCATATTTCAGTGATATTTTCAAACATAAAACTAGCTTTTCCATGTATAAATTAGAATTTATTTGATTTTAAGATGAAAATTGACACTTTAAAAGTTTAAAGCTCATGGATATTTTAGTCTTGACATAACATAACGTCCAAAGAAGTTTATTAGTTGAAAAGTTAGTTTTTTATACATTACTGCCGCAATTTTTCATATACGTAGCCCTGTATATACTTAGAAGTTTATTGAATGTAAAACAAAATGTGATGAAACTGTAAAAATTATAAATTTCAATATCTAAAATATCTATTGTTATCGGATTATGTACTTTATGTTTTACCATTCGGATGTTGAATATAATAATAAACAAATTTTGAGTAGTAAAATATAAACATCACGTACTAAAAATATTTTCTTCAAGAAAATCGTTCTACTATACAATGTTTAATGTGATTTCCTTTCCCCATTTGTGTGAAACCCTCTCGCCTTTGTATTTCCGGGGCAACAGAAATGTTGCAGGCATTACAAAAACTTTTAGAATAGATTTACCTTATTCTCATAGTTGGGTACTTGATACAATCAATGAGGTGGCAATGAAAATCACAGACATAAACGAGGGTGACAGCGAACTACTGCTAGCTGAAACAGGTCGAAAATGTTCATTAATATTTAGCTGATTGACATGTGTTACATAGATATAAATAGATATATTCATTTTCAATTTATTGAATACAATTATTGAACTAAAATATAAAAAACCCATTCACAAAGTTACACTATTTTCAACCAACCTTTATATTCAGAATCCAACGTAAAAGTGTAAAAGATCATGATAAATTAAAAAAATAATTTTCATTCGTGGATACAATGCATTTTTGCTGACGCATTCTCATTGAAATTATAAAATAACTTGCTCTATTTGACTGAATTTTGTCGTAACTATTATTCTCATTCCATAATGAATGTTGGGTTATAAGGAATAATACTAAAATCTTTATTTATCTACGACCATTGCAATAAGCACCAATTATGGTATTACAATAAACATTATAATGATATACATTAAAACACCAAAAACCAAGCAGCTGCATAGTGACGACTTTAGAGTACTGGAGTCACTTTAGAGTACTGGTTCTAGACCAGTGAGAGCTCGGCATTTGACGGAAGTAGTGTCATAATAACAATTACGCAATTCGCACATCAGCTGATTGTTGCATTACGATTCATGTTTGAGTTTACTTATCCCATCAGCTGATTGTTCCACAACGATTCATGGTTCAGTCTGCTTATTTGCCTAACCTCAAATTAGAGTTGACCTATTCCATCATTGGTAAAAGTCATGAGTTTTGTTTAACTTCGGGGGAAATTTTGTCGTATATTGTTGGTCGTAAATAAAATAGTGTATGCAACGATTGTATTATGCCTTTAAGCCACTCGTGAGATATTTAGAACATCTCATTCGTGGCTTAAAGGCATTCATTATACAATCGTTGCATAAACTACTATTTCTACGTTTGGAAAAAAACTAATGTAAGCATAAACTAATTTAATGTTGGATTGTGCAAATCTGAGAAAATTCCTTTTCCAACAGTGTATTAAAAATTAAACTAAAAATTAGAAACTCGCTTCGCTCGTGTTCTAACTTACATCTCACTCGTGGCTTAAAGGCATTCATTATACAATCGTTTTATAAACTACTATTGTACTATTTGTATTTCTAGAGTTTGAAAATAGTTTTACTTGCTTCAGTGATGAAAATATTACCACCGTTAATCACTACGGTACTTTTTGGAGCAGTTTTTGTACCAAGGAATTATTGGTTTCAATGCTCAAGTACACGGTAACCACACGATTCATTGCAATATTAGATCTCCCAAGATTGACAAGCTTTGTATGGTTAACCATGCAATCTGCACCATAAACAGCTAAAAATTACACGAAAAAATACATCCTAAGATGGCTTTTGAGTACTGTACTTCATTTTGCACTGATATATCAGAAAAAAACTGATTATTCTTTGAATAAAAAAATCTTCAAGTTTTTTTCTCTATAAGACGAAGTTCCGGTTGGATTGCTAGTAAAAAAAACTGGGCTGAAATAATTCATGTGTAATCGTTACGTGATTTTTTTTATGAAATACTTTTTTATCACAGCCGTACAAAAAGTTTGTAAAAAGTTTAGCCCGATTGGAATATTTTTACAAAAAGAAAATTTTGATAAAAACCTTATAATTTGTTTACTGCAAAACAACTTTGTTTCCTCGGGATTGTAGAGTATTTTTTAAATTGAGTTTGTCAGTGATTAATGAGTTTCTTGTACTTAAAAGGATTTCACAAAAATCAACACAACTTACCAAATTAAAATTTTAAATTATTAAACTTAGTACTAAATTTATTATAGTGTAATAATAATACTTTTTATTCAATTCTAGACGAAGCGTGTAAGCGTGAAGATATTAAGGCGTGATGAGAGACCATTTTAACTTGGCGTATTTAAAAATGCTAAAGTTTGGACGATCGTATTGTGAAAAACTAGTTCAGATCGTTTTAATGCCCTATTAAAAAATTCAACATGTGTATCAAAATACAGGGTGTTTTTTTTTTAAACTTGCTTCTTAATTTATTCAGAAACAAAACTAAATTTTAGTATTCTGTTTTCTGGAAACGTCCACCAACGCAGGGGGAAGTCAATTTCACAGGAAAATTTTATCCCCCGAACTACCCCCTTCTTACCCCAACCCCTAACTTAAAATTTTCAAATGGCAACATACCCTTTGTGACATATCAAATTAAAGAGCACAAAAAAAGGAAAATTTTGGTGAAAGAAAAATTAAAATTGTCTCATGCGTTCTCTAGTTATTTGGTTTTTAAGGGTGTTTTTCGTTTAACTTAAAATTTTTATTATTTAAAAATTAACACAGACATAAATATGACGTTAGCGGGAAACATCTAATTAATGACAGGGGAATGTGTGGTGAACTCAAAATCAACCCTTATTTCACCCCCTTCCCCCAACCCGTTTCTTGAAGATAGAGACTTACCCCAAGTGATATATCAAATTAAAGGGTATGAAAAAACTAGATTTATTGTAATAACTAAACTGAGATCAAATACAGAATTTTTGATATCCTCATATTTTACAATCTGACAATTCATTTAAGTGCAAATTATTTTAAATTCATCCATCCTGCAAAAAATTATTATTTCATCCCCTTCCCCCAACCCCTATATTGATTAATATTTTTTATCATGTTATCCTGTCAGTACTTGTTAATAAATAATGCCCTCTGTAGCTATCCGGTATCGAAGAGATTTATCTAGCCAAAAATAATTTTTTTGTAGAATGGATGAATTTAAAATAATTTGCACTTAAATTAATTGTCAGATTGTAAAATATGAGGATATCAAAAATTCTGTATTAGATCTCAATTTAGTTATTGCAATAAATCTAGTTTTTTCAAACCCTTTAATTTGATACATCACTTGGGGTAAGTCTCTATCTTCAATAAACGGGTTGGGGGAAGGGGGTGAAATAAGGGTTGATTTTGAGTTCACCACACATTCCCCTGTCGTTAATTAGATGTTTCCCGCTAACATCATATTTATGTCTGTGTTAATTTTTAAATAATAAAAATTTGAAGTTAAACGAAAAACACCCTTAAAAACCAAATAACTCGAGCACGCGTGAGGCAATTTAAATTTTTCTTCTACCAAAATTTTCCTTTTTTGTGCTCATTAATTTGATATGTCACAAAGGGTATGTTGCCATTTAAAAATTTTAAGTTAGGGGTTGGGGTGAGAAGGGGGTAGTTGGGGGGATAAAGTTTTCCTGTGAAATTGAATTCCCCCTGCGTTGGTAGAGGTTTCCGGAAAACAGAATACTAAAATTTATTTTTGTTTCTGAATAAATTAAGAAGCAAGTTTAAAAAAAAACACCCTGTATATTTTGTTTAGTAGTAGAACATGTTGTGTCTTGTAGAAGAATGGTTAAGTTTTTGTTTTATTTAACAATGGAAAATAAAGGCTGTGATGAAATACCGAGAAAAGAGGATTAAGAATTAAAGATGCATAATAAAGAAAAAAAGTGTTTCGTACGGTGAGCATGAACGAAATTGACAATTGTTGAATCCTTTCTCCTGAATGAAACTATAAATTGTCTTCAAAATCGAACTACAAATTGTGCTGAAAATGTAATAATAAATGTAAAATGTAAATATTTCCATGAAAATAAGATATAATTAATGACTGATAAATCCTAATAGTTAAAAATAAGCAAGCCGAACATACTTTTTTAAATGGTTCGTCTAGAATGTATGAAAACAGTATATATAGTATGATTAATTAAAGTACAACATGAAAATGAATGTGGTATAGAAACACAAAGAAGGTTTAAAGATTAAAGAAAATACATAGATCCAAACTCTCTTTTACGTTACATATGCTGGTCCATTAATGAATTTAACCTATGAATGCGAAAAACAATAAAACGTAAGCGGCTTTAACAACTAAATAAAAAGCAAACATTAACTTTCCACTATTTCCATGCTTGTTCAAATATTTTTTCTATAAACTATCCTAATCAGTTGTTCATGCGAACGATGATTCAGGGTAGGTAAAAGCATCTAAGCACAGATTTTCATCAAGCAAAGTGGCACAATAATTACAAAACATTAAAGTCTAGGTACGAGTTTCATACCTGATCTTCTGCCATTCGTTTCTATAGCAGACGATTCAACATCTGATTTTTACGAAAACGTATCGAACGATCTACCGATAGTCGAAATTCGATAAAATTGCTTGTTGGATAGAACTTAAAATTCGAATCCATTGTACCAATTCATTAATTATCAATTCATTTTTTACTCGATGTTGTTATATATACTCGTATCCATCGATAATATTAGTACAAGATACTAGAGGATGTAAAATAATGAAGGTTGTCTAGTTAGTTAATGATATTTAGTTTTTAATGTTCTAATTTAGTTTTTGGTTAGTTTCATAAGGTTTAATTTAGTTTTATAGAGTTTTAGGTTTTATTTTTTATTGTTCGTGAGAGAATTGAATATTATCATTGATAATGGTTTAGTTTATTGTTTATTATCGATGTTTCTTCATTACTGACGGTTACTGGAACAGTGCGTCGATTGAGTTAAACACGATAGGTTGAAAAGTAATATCGGAATACCGAAACATAAACAGAGTACACTTAAACGAAATCGAAGCTGATCTTCGCCCATGTTAGATTATATTGAAAAGTTCAGTTACTAAACCTGAGCAAAATAAATAAACAATAATTAGCATGAACATAACCTGTAAAGGCAGATCAGATATGAAACTCGTACCAAAGTCTATGTGGTGTTATGTTTGGTGGGGTGAGGTGGGGGGTGCTAGGGGTGAACATTTCGTGCTACCCTCCACCAGCTTACCCCCAGAAGTCAGAAGGGGATCCCAATTTTCGGTTGTGCTGGGGGTTTCCGTCGTGGTGGGGGGTCCTACAACACCAGAAAACTTGTGTTATCAATTTCTCCTTGAACGTTTGGTGTTATTACTGAACATGATGCTGCATGTTGAAAAGTATGCTGTTGTTAATGACGCGGTTTGTCCGAATTCGTATAGGTCGGTGATAGAGAAAATTGTTTTAAATGGGCCTTCAAGTATACATATTGGTCCCATTTCCTACGGTATGTATGCTTTAGGTGATTAAGAATAAGGCGATTAAGGTACAACTTAACCCTTGATTGATGTGCTGCTAAATCCAACAAATGTGTGCACTACTTTTCAGTATAGGATTTTGACTTTTACTAAAAAATGTTGGCTAAATTATGAGAATCACGTTGATTGAGTAAATTTTGTAGAACCGTGATCCAACATTCGTAATAAAGTGCTAAATTAAATGTTTATTTTAAGAATATTATATTTTACCAATTGTCAGTCCTATCTTTTTAAGTTTCGGTAATTAATTAAATAGACTAAACAACAATTTTTAAAATAACGTAAAGTTTAGTTCTACAAAGTTAATAAGTTTTGAAATATCTTGTATTTCTGGAAAAGTTAATATATAACACAAAACTAGTAAAGCCTAGTTGACACACAAACACACACTGCATTTTGAAGCAGCATTTTGAAGAGACAGATAAGCTAGATGCTGTGAAAATGTATGACACAAAATCAGCTAAGCTTTAAGTCAAATCAAACAAGCTTAGTTCAATTACTTCTAATGCAGCGAGAACGTTATACATAATTGGCTATTTGCTATGTTTTGTCTTGATAAATTTTGTAAAATAAAAATAACTCGCTAAATCCATGGCTAATAAAAAATACATAACAATATTTCGTAGGGATTCATGTGGTATAATCTGTAAACGATTTTTCACTTTAACGCTGTGAATGGCTATATAGACTTGTTAATTAAATTTTAGAAATGTTCAGTGCACTCCAAACTTACCTGGAAAGTAGACCAGCTTTCTGGCTTTGGTATAGTTGGCGTCTGGTATGCTGAGTTCGCACATAAATGTGGTGGGTGAACTCAGTTCTGCATCGTCCACTGTTAGAGACCCCTTAATGTCATAGAGGTTGCTATTGTTCTGCTTTTTCGTCGTCACCGTTGTAAAACCGTTGTTACTGCTGAAAATCAAGGTAAATATCTGTAAATGTTGCACAATATTGTTTCAACACCGATATAAATCTATAGCAACTATTAATATACGACGTGGATACATATCTGTTCGCCCGTCTCAGTTTTCCACCTGGTGCAATAAGCGATTAACTCAAACATCCTTCGTAAGCTGGTCAGAGTGAAGTATAAAACGGTGACGGAATAACTAGTACTTAAATAGTTTATTGAAGTAATACTTAACATTCTATTCAAATTAAGATAAACTCACCGTCTATTGCAATCCTTTGTTCTCAGAGTTGAGAACAATATTGTTTCGCCCCTATCCCATGGCATCATCAGCGTCCCCCCTTTAGATTATTTTTGCATACTTTATGAACATGACTTTCATGTTAAAAATATGATTTTCACTTGAACACATATTAATACACACGGAGAATACATAATGACATTTAAAACATCAACAAAAAAACTAATACTAGCTGTAGTTTCCTGATTTCCTATTTAGGCTAGCCCAACCGCAAAACTGTTCTCCTGTAGACAGACAGACCGGTCAGAACTCAGAGTTTCTGACCGGTCTGTCTACAAGAAAACAGTTTTGAAGGTTATGTTAGGTTAGGCTAGTTTAAAAAGAAAGTAATGTAATACTTATTTTTAATTGTCATTATGTTTTCTCCGTGTGTGTTAATATGTGTTCAAGTGAAAATTATATTTTTTGACACTAATGACATGTTCATAAATATGCAAGAAAACCTCAAAGACTAGGCGCTGATGATACCCCTGTTGAGATAGGGGCGAAACAATATTGTTCGCAACTTTGAGAACAAAGGATTGCTACAGACGGTGAGTTTATCCTATCTTTATAAGCTGTTCCTGGTAGCCAATAGCCACAGTGGATTAGTATTCAAGTATGAGTTGTTGAGTACGACAAATGACTTTGTTTAATGTTTGTTTTAATTAGTCCCTCCATAAAAAATGAGCTGGCATTGAATACGTAAAAAAACTTATTAGCTAGTAGAAAATTATTACATTCTCTCTAGCCCATGGTACTTTTGCGACGATTGCATTACAAACGCCTTTAAAGCCATTAGTGAAATTAAGATTTGAACATGAGCGAAGCGAGTGGCTTAAGTTATATTCCACGAACGGCTTAAAGGCTGAATTCAAACGTCACTTACAATCATGCAACAAAATGTTCTCTAGAGTTCTCAACAAAATGTTCTCTAGAGTCAAACAAATTCCATCATTTCCACACTCGATGGAAGCAACCACCTAACAACTTGAGGTTGGACGCGTAGGCAAATTAAAACATCAATACTGGTGAAACGATCTGCTGATGTAATAAGTCAACTCACATTTCAGATTAGGCATATAAACAATCCAAACCATGAATTATAGAGGAATTATTAACGTATGTGTGAATTGCATAATTTCAATCATGACACTACTTTCGTCAAATGCCCAGCTCTCCTTGGTCAAGAACCTGTATCATAGTAACTCCTGTATCATAATGTTTACTCTACAGTGTGTAAAAAAAGTCTGTCCCCCCTCCTTTATTTTTTTGTTTGTTAAGACAAACAAATGACCTTTAGGGAATCATACTTACTTAACCCAAATTATTTTTTGACGTTACCAAAAATTTTGAGTGTCCCCAAAAAATGGGGGATTTTGGGGGCAACTCAAAATTTTCAAATGAAAACCCTTTTTGAGTGACCCCTCATTTTAAAGAGCTTTCAAAAAGTAGATGAATGGTGAAAATTGGAGGTCTCTAACGTGTTTCTATCCAAATTGACAGCTTGTCAAAGTTTTGAATACAACACATCCTTGAAACCTGGCGTCAAGAACATTTGGAGTGTTAATTCACCTTTGGTGACGTAAAAATGAAACGAGCCTGGGAAAAATGCTGTTAATTGAAAAAGTAGTCTCTTTTGATGATATTTAAAATTTTGAGTGTCCCCCAAAAATGGGGGATTTTGGGGGCAACTCAAAATTTTCAAATGCAAACCCCTTTCGAGTGACCCCTCATTTTAAACAGCTTTTAAAAAATAGGCGATTGGTGGAGGTTGGAGGTCGCTAACGTGTTTTCATCAAAATTGGCAGCTTGTCAAAGTTATGAATACGACTTCTAGAAACTTTGACAAGCTGCCAATTTTGATAAAAACACGTTAGCGACCTCCAACCTCCACCAATCGCCTATTTTTTAAAAGCTGTTTAAAATGAGGGGTCACTCGAAAGGGGTTTGCATTTGAAAATTTTGAGTTGCCCCCAAAATCCCCCATTTTTGGGGGACACTCAAAATTTTAAATATCATCAAAAGAGACTACTTTTTCAATTAACAGCATTTTTCCCAGGCTCGTTTCATTTTTAAGTCACCAAAGGTGAATTAAAACTCCAAATGTTCTTGACGCCAGGTTTCAAGGATGTGTTGTATTCAAAACTTTGACAAGCTGTCAATTTGGATAGAAACACGTTAGAGACCTCCAATTTTCACCATTCATCTACTTTTTGAAAGCTCTTTAAAATGAGGGGTCACTCAAAAGGGGTTTGCATTTGAAAATTTTGAGTTGCCCCTAAATCCCCCATTTTTGGGGGACACTCAAAATTTTTGGTAACGTCAAAAATAATTTGGGTTAAGTTAGTATGATTCCCCAAAGGTTATTTGTTTGTCTTATCAAACAAAAAATAAAGGAGGGGGGGGGGGACAGACTTTTTTACACACTGTATACTACACGATAGTTTTGGTTTAATAATTAACCTTATTATGATGTTACTTTTACTATCACGATTGACACTTATAGTAACGGTAGCAGATGTTTCAATTCCACGCGCACTTTACCATCCGACCTATCATTTGTATCACTTCAATTATAGCTTAAGTAACATTCATTTTATGTTCGCATGAATTTCAAACATCAGTTTAGTATCTGCATATAAATCAAAATGTTATACTTACGATGTAGTTGTTGCTTTAATTTAACTTTAACTATGGTAAAATATGTGACCCGCCAAGGGAAAAGGGACCTTATCTTCCATTTTTTCGAAATTGAGTTATTGTATCTACATTAAACACCTAATAAACCGGTGAAAGAATTTTTAAGATATCTTAAAAATGCCTGAGTCATAAATATTAGAGTTTTTAATATTAAAATCATATATTTCAGGAAATCAAGGCTTAAAGTTTTGAAAATTTCTAACTTAAATTTTTTTGTGACTACTGATATTATTGGCTATGTTTTATATAATTTTATCAGAAATTTAAAGCTGAATATGAATCCATCATTGAATTTGTGTCATTTGTATTTATTGTCAAATGTTGCTGAAATATATGGGAGTAATAAAAAAAACACAACGTTTCAAAGACAAAATGTCTTGTTACATGATAAAACCAAAGTTAATTTTAATTTTAAGCTCAAGTAAGAATATTTTATAAAAAATCTTAACAGAATATGGCATTATAAAAGGTGTCTGAGTTTTTAATTCTTTATTTGTTGCCCTTCTAGTACATTTTTTCGTTTTGAAACTTCACTTTGACTAGGAGCTATGTGGTCGACTACTTTTTTTGGAAGATCCTGAACATTTTCATGATCTGATTTCTGGATCAGAGCTTACCAAGTCCTGCATTTATTCCTCACAGAACTCTTGAATTTCCTTAACTTCAAAGCATCAAAATAGCATCATAAAGGCCAAGGTCCCCTTTCTCCAGATGCAAGGGTTTCGAAAAAAATAATCTAACCATGTTAATAGTTAAATTCAGGTTTAAGATGGACCAAGTTTGGAAACATGTATAAAGTAAAGCAATAAAATTAAGATTTTTTTTACTCTATCCTTTAAATTTTGCTATCCTGTAAAAATTTTTCTGGGAAGATAAGGTCCATTTTCCCTTGGCGGGTAACATATAAAGAGTGCAGGGAAAGAACGCGTTAAGTCACGTTTATTAAATTTTACAGGAGAGGAAATTTTAAGTTAAAAGACTTAAAAAACTTAGTTTAAATTATAAATTTATTACAATGTTTTTTAATACATTTGTGAAAGTATTACTCTAAGTGGTAAACATGTTCAAGAGTGAAAATTTTCAGTAATTAGCTTTAAAGAAATTAAAAACTGAAGCAATGTCTAACTTGAATGGAAAACAACGTAAGTCACACTTACCGGGAAAAAAACGTGATAAGTCCAAGTCTTGTATAAAGGCTTAGTGATAATCATCACAATATTAACTTTTTTAATAAAATGGTCACAAAATAAACAAATTCATGCTACCGGTACCTACTTAAGTTCGAACACATTGTTTAAGTGTTAAAAATAAATAAATAAAAACAGCTCAGAGTAAACAGGTGATTTGGACTAACCACGTTCTCCTTGTCCGTCGAAGTTCGAACGAAGTCGAAGTAGTTGTGGTTGATTCCGTGCGTCGTGTATAAACTCATCACTACTCATGGAATCCGTCAAACGCACTGTCCCCTTTAATGCAGGACCATGGCTTCGGCGCTTCGCCATCTTCAGCTACTCTGAGTAGCTGAAGATGGCGAAGCGCCGAACCATGGTCCTTCTTTCCTTGTCTTGGGACTTAACACGGTTTTCCCTTATCAAAAGTGGAATATCCCTTGGACTAACTACAATCTTTCCGTGTATTGGGACTTATCACGATTTTTCCCTGCATAGCAAAATTAAAAGTGGAATATCTCCTGGAGTAAGCACTTTATTTGCTTTTCTCCCTTCACAATTTCATCTGCAGAATATGAGCTTTACAAAACCATCTGTATCTGCAAATTGAAAAAAAAAGACTTAACACGTTCTTTCCCTGCACTCTTCATATGTGCTGGCGATACCTGTCTATGGCGAGGATGGTCATGTTGGGCTCGGGGAAGACTCCCTCCGCCGTGCAGTTGATGGTGACTCGGTCATCCCGGGGCTTCTCTTGCCCCATCTCCAGCTCTCTCTCGGGGACTGCCAACACAGTAACAAAATTACCATCACAATTCGGGACGGTTGACACTAAGAAAAATTATGCTTATATTATGCTTAATTATTAAATAAATATTATTATGGTCACTTTGCATAAACATGAATGTAAAGTTTTATAATTTTTATTTATAATTTATTTATGTAAATTATTTATAATTTATAAAATGTATACTGTACGTGAACGTTAAATAGTGAATCGGTATCTTTTACTAGTATCACTATGCACAACTGTTTCAATAGCGACTGTTTACTTGTATGCAACTGCTTAGATTCCTTATAAGAAAGTAGGTGTATGAGTAGATGTACTTTAAAAATATCAAAACACCAAGCGCAGAAAAATGTTATATAAGATAACGTTAGCAATACTGAGATAATTCTGTATTTCCACTGCTTAACAGTAAATAGATATATCAAATCAACTTTATAACATTTGAAGATGAATAGAGTTTTGACATTTTTCAATTTGTTTATATGTTTTCAATGATAGTCAACAAAAGGGTGACGCCTTGTAAATTAAAATGTGTAGATTTTGGAAAATTCCATGACAAACCATAAACGACCTCATCTGGTGTTCCACACACAATGCAGCTAGACAATTTAAAAACTGCCTAAATTTATTTAATTTTCACGGTTTTGCTAGATGATTAGGTGATTATTGTTACCCTAATCATTCTTAAATATTTTTTTCCAAGTATACGAGGTCACTAATGCTTTTTGCTAATGTATCGTATTTTATTTTATCTATACAAAAATTTTGTTAAGTAATGACGTTAAACATTTTAAATTAAACCGGTCAAAATTAATACATTTTTTTAATGCCTTATGATATATAGTTTCAAAAGATTTTTAAACAAATATTATTGAAAAAAATTCTTTATACACTTGCATCTAATACATTTTTCAAAGAGCACATTCTATACATTGATATTTAATTAAAAACTGAAGACGACTAATTTGTATTATTAAATTAATGATAAAAGAAACAAAACCACAATCAAAATTGTGTCTGAAATCCGATTCTTATCACATTTCAGTTAGGTTGAGAACGAGATACATTCATTGTAAAAGCATTAGACTGTTTGTTTTGTTGGTGAAGTCAATTAAATCTCGCTAAGCGAAACTTCCAAGGAGAAAACTTATTACTTCAACAAGTGAATCTCTTGTTCCTATAATGTGTTACTCAGTCAGTCGAAATCCTAACGAATGAAGAAAGACCCTACACGTTTTGTGTCATTAAAATCAATTAATTACATTATAATTATAGGTTTAGGGGCTGATTTCAACATGCAGCCTAATGGATGCCTCCTTAAGTTTGATTTAAAAACTGTGATTTTAACGCAATGTTTAGGCAGCCATAGAATTCATTATAAGACGTTTTTAATGCTTAAGCTCAAACACAATATTACGTGTTTGATCATATTTTATCTGACTTTATGAGTTTTGTAATGTATCTTAAATAACCTATATTTGTATTTTAATAAATCATTATGTAAGATAAACCATGGTTTAGCTTTTACTTGAAAACGATATTCCGTGAAAACAAATAACGAATAAGCCAATTAAAGATAAGTTTATTGGTTGAAAATTATTACTGATATTAAAGAATTGAATTCATATCATGTTACAAAATCAATAGAAAGTTATTATTATAATGTGTTTGATTATTAATAACTTAACCGCAGTTACTTATATCTGTGAAAAGATATAAGTAACCGGAGACGCAGACATACTTTTGTAGCTTGTTTAGGACTGATATAAATCGTAATTACAGTTAGTTGCGAAACCACATTTCCCCCTCATGCAGTTTAAGCTGTCTGATGCTAGTTGGCTGTTTTCCATGCCATTTCACAGCTCCAGTTCCAAACTGTTAGTTAGAATTAACTTTTAACTAACCATTAAATGGAATCACTGCACTTTTCCTAAGTACTTCATCATAAACTATATCATGGTAACTCAACAAGGTACATAGTAAAACGTACGTAAGAAAACATAAAAGCTAATATTTTAAATATTATCAGGCTCTAATACCTCTAATAACTCTAATAATTAATTGAAAATTGTTTTATTACTTATCATTATTGAGATTTCGATTGCAGCTAACAAGTAAAGGAATCTAGGACTTTGAATGTTGATACTGCAGTCATTACCCACTTTATTTTAAAACAAAATTGATATAAAAAATATGAAAATTCAACGAAATATATTTATTACAAAAATTAATAATGAAAAATTATCATAATGTATACTTTTGTGTATATATTAATACTCGCCTTCGCCTACTGTGAGTGCCTTGGAGAGGGATTTTGATATTGAAAAGTCACATAACAAAATTAGTATATTTGTTAACGTACAAAGTCACCATACCAGGTATCTCCAATCGTGGTCATCGGGGGTTTGGACATTGAAAGTTATAAGACAAAATTAATTAACGCCCCCAGGCCCCTTGTTGGTCTTTGCCCCAAAGCAGGGGGTGTGTATTGAAAAGCTACAAAATTTCGAACAAACTCACTACAAATCCTCAGCAAAATATATCATTGTAATGTTTGTGAGGGTAGTTATTGGGAGGTAGTTGAAGGGTTACTTTAGGGGGGGGAGTTTACGGAGGGTAGGGTTTAATTTTTCGTTTTGAAAGAGGGTTGGTGGAGTCAGGTAGTGAGGGGGTGAGGTAAAAGAATTAATTGAAAAACAACATTGCCTTAATTTGAAGAATGCTTCTTAGTTCAGTTATTTTTTTGGTCACATATAGGGATTGATAGATTTAAGAAAATACAAATGACTGTGATGAACATGGAGGTTGGCACTGACGAATCCCTTTTCAAAGATTTAGTCTTTCAGTAATGAATAAATTGGCAAAAAACACACGAGTCAAATCGTAAATTCAATTAAAGTTCAATTTGAGATAACTTTTTTAGAGGTTGGAATGGGGTGAAAATTGCAAATTACCTATAATAAACCGAAAAAGTCAAACTGACTATCTCCGTGTCAATAATTCGGGATCCCTGGCCAAAACAATTTACAAAAAACAAAAAAACACGAGGAAAATTTAAAATTCAACGAAAGTTTAACTTTTGAGACAGGATGGATTTTGCGAATGACCCCTGATAACCGTAAAGGATCAAACTTACTATATCAGTGTGAAAATAGAGGACTATAAAGCTAGTAATAAATATTGAAAAATCATCCAAACTCAAAATAAGCTGAACATTTATAAGAATTTTAAATTAAGAGGTCATTTTGGAAGTGAAGGAGGTGAGATAAAGCAAAATACATAATGGGCAAAATTGAACAAAATTTAATTTCAACTGAGGAAAGGGGAGCCTTTGTTTTTGAACAGAGCCATAATTTTAGCCGTTAGCGGTAAAAAACGAATAGTACTTTTTTCGAAATTCAAGTTTTCCCCCGTTTCACCCCCTATTGGAGGGTGGGGGGTTGAAATTATTTGTTTTGAGAATTTTATATTTAGTGTGACCACCCAATAAATATTCCTACAAATTTACAGTGACCTAAGTAGTATATCAAGTCAACTGGTGCTGGAAAACCTAGGGAAGATCAACGAACATTTAAAAATTTTGAGCAATCTAAGGGTGAAGGTGACGAGATAGGGCAAAAAGTCATAAGACCAAAGTTGTAGATCGTAAAAAATCCGTGGCACGTGGTGCAGTTCGTTTTTCGATTGGACCTCTACTTCAGCCGTTATAGCCCAAAAACGAAAAGTACCTTTTTCGAACTTCAAATCCCCCCCCCCCTTTTTCGCTTCTTTACGGGGCTTGGGGGTGGAAATGTTTTGTTTTGAGACTTTTCCCTGGGGTTTGACCACTCGAGCAATATTTGTGCCGAATTTCAAGTTTCTAGCTTAGCGGAAAGTTGATTAGAATTCGTATACCTCAGTGAGTCAGTGAGTCAGTTACACATGCGGCTGTATAGTTATTTAGATTCAGGATGATAATAATAAGCATGTTCCACTTAATTTAACTAAACAAGTCACGCAACGTCATTTTATGATGGAGGACTATTTTTTTCATTTGTTTTTGTAATATTGATATCCGAAATTTGTTGATTGTTTATCTGCTCAGGCAGTCAGTGTTTATTAGTTAATTACGGTACTTCATATTTGGGATTTCCGGTAAACTAAAATTATTATTTTATCAGTTAATTGTTTGATTGTTTATGTGGTCAGTTTTAGTTTGTCACTATGTATGAAGGTTAACAAATAACTTACTAATATACTGAAACAATATTTTACAGCTGCAAAATTGGTATCATTGAAATTATTTTATCGTTTCTCACATTGTAAGCCAAAATAGGTGGGCCTACAATAAAAATTACCAGTGAATAATTGAGACTTCGATTTTAGACAGCGCATTAGTCTTGAGTACTAACTAGGTTCAGCTGTGTTGTCAATCAGTTTTTTTTAATAAAGAAGAAAACTTATTTGTGTTTTCCACTCACAATATATGAACATGAATATTTTTTAATCTAACGTTTTAAAATAGAACGCTGAAAGCTACAAAAACTTGTAGTTCTCTAACAATGTTAACATTTTAAAGTCAAAGGATTCTCTGAGCACAGCACATAAAAAAAAACTCCATGCCTTCCTTTTTACCACAACATAGACATAGTTAGTGTATTAGTGTCACTAAAGACTATAGTGTAAATAAGCCTTTTATTATTATTTTATGAAATGTGTTAAATATTGGAACGAAACTTGTATTCATGGTAAGACAAGTTTACATTTAAAACGAAGTTTAGTATAGAAGACGATAAAGCAATTGTAAGACCATTAGGAAGCAAGTTGTTTGATAAAGTTAATCAAACCTCGTTCAGCGAAATCTTAGAGCAAAACTTATGTTTTACAACTACAGTCTTAAATGTGATTTATGATTATATCACTTTCTTAAAAAAACTCTTGTTCAAAAAACTAAAACATTAATAGCAACCCTTCATGGTAAAATATATCATAAAATTGTAATTACGTGATTCTTAGTTATGCCTAATAAAACAAAAAACATAATTTTGAAATAATAAGATATAGTTAATATACAATTACGCTTACGATTTCTATTTCAGAGTAAGATCATCTCAGAATCCCCCTTTGATTAGGAAACTGTGTCAAATTGACCAGTTGAAAATAATTTTTCCCGAAAGGAGTCCGCCATTTAAAAAGTGCTCATTAAAATTTTAATTGTATGATATATACACTAAAAAGGAAAATTAATAAACTGCAATTAGTTTATTTGAATCAAACATAAATTATACTAAAGCTAAGCGAGAAAACCATATTTTTTATTTAATCTATTTGGACATAGTTGGTTATTTTCCACGTCGGGCCATCACAAGAGCTACACTTCACTACTTTCCAGCACTTTCCCTTCCCTTGCATAAGCGTAAATAGTTATTTATGTATTAAGATCGTAAAGTAGGACTTTCTCGCTTTCGCTAAAAATACCTGCTAAATATAACTGTTTAGCTCAAACGAGAAAGACGCTTTACACGCGAAACACATACTAAACTTTTCCTACTAAATTTCCCAAACTATAAATACAATCACAGGTACTCACGTCCATTGTAGCTGAATGCGCCATTATGATTCTGAGGTTATAAACAATGAATAAAAATAAAGACTTTTACAAGAACCAATACGATTTATTGAATACATATTTTAGATCATAAATAATAGGATTACGATTTCGTCATTACTTATTACATCCATTGTAGCTGAATGCGCCATGTTGAAGTTATAAACAAGTCGAGCTCAGTCGGATGCGGAAGGGAGCGCTATAGTGCGCAAAGTAACAATACAATGATGGCGAGCCTTAAAGTAGTCACGTTGCGAGCGTTAAAGACTTTAACGCTCGCTCCAAAGACTTTCAAGTACTTTATCGCTCGCTCCTCAGTAAACAGCTGTTTTACGATAGGTTTCCGGTTCGTTAACTGACACTTTACGCGCGGTTGTAGGAAAAATAATAAAATTTGTTTTGCAGGTTTTGTAAATAATTTGTGTATTATGTCGTACTTCAGAGGTCCTGTATATGCTTCCAAGCTTAACGCTATAAAGACTACAGTCATCATAATATAACTTAATGATTACAATGTATTTTTTGAGACTGAAGCATCTGACATAGTTCATAGTTAAATTTATAGCTTAGATATAGAGTAAAATGATTAGGAATAGTATTTTTATATTCTGGAATTCCTTTAGCGTAGTGAGTACATCAAAGATTTGATAAAATAGTTAAATTCCACACTATCAGAGAGTAAGAGGAGCTCTTCGTATAATTATATTATTTTATGAAGCTTTATTCATGCATATAAAGACACATATCATTTAGTCATGCGTAGTTATAAGTATTAATACTACGTTTTTTACTGTCATTGCTTTTTAACTGAAGACATTTCCCATAGATAATACCTCCTCTAAGGGTGAATCATTTTATTATGCATGATATTATTATATTTGCAAGGAATAGTAAGAATTATGCTCCCTTGTAACTATTGGTCTTATATGTATGAGTTTTAAACCTATAATATAATATATATTAGCACTAAATAAATAAATACAAACAGTTAAAAGTCTTAAGAGGATTTTATGATTCTAATCTTAACTTAAAATATATATTTTTCAAGAGAATTAACTGTTAGACAAGCCTAGCTGCAGTGGTAGTCATTACACCAGACTAATGCACTACATCAGTGTAGCGAGACTTGGTAATGCACTGTTATTTATTGATGTGTCTGTACCTACAGCATAACATGTGGTTGGCTGTTCAGGAGAACCAAGCAAATTAATAAATTAAAAATCATCGATTAGGTTTGTTTCTAAATTTCCTGATCTTTAAACGTTATAACAAGTTTTTTATTTGCAGCTATCTCTTAGTTCTTGTTTTATTTTTAAAATATACATTTAGACTTTTTCTATTACTTGTGGGGGAAATAAATCTTTATCATCTTCATGCAGAACACGATAATTCTTACCAACAGTTTTAATCATATTTTCTAAAAAATCTTTTGCAAGCTGTAATCTGATTCCCTGTTTAGTGTTTTTAAATCACTGTTAGAATGATGCAGATATAAAATCAAATAAGTGCATCCATATATTTAGATAGTAACTAACAAAAAAATTATAATAATATTTTCAATATTTCAAATGTAGAAAAATTTTATTTGTATTATTTATTCGCTTTATAAAAAACGAATAACATGCAACAAATAAATAAACTTGTTAATGATGCAAATATCCTGAACATAAACTAAGAACTGTTTTATGAGGGCATATTTTTATGGATCTTCCTCAAAGTTTATCTCCAAGAAAACCTTTCATAACAATTATTAAAAATCTATGAAAAGTGTAACAATTCTAAATTATTTAAATTAGCTAATAATGAAGCCTTTTAATGTTTTTATAATATTAGAATGCGATAAAAATATGTTGAGACAAAAAAAGTTAAAGGAGTTGATAAAGAAAACGATAACGTTTACTACATTTTGCAATTGTACTTTTTGCAAATTTGTGTAATAAATTTCAATTGCATTCGAAAGTTGTTTTGGAGCCGTTTTAATCTCCTTAAAATAGTCAAAGAATATATATAAAAATGCATTTGGATGGAAGCATAGTTAGTTTAGAAATACGTTTACTGAAAAAACAATTGTTTATGAAACATTCACATAGTGAACTACTACTATGAAAAACCTTTACTGACTCTCCTGCTGATATAAAAAAGATTCTTGGTATTACAATTTTGTTTGTAAATTAATGGATTTTCCTCCAAATGTTTAATAGGATAAACTTTTAATATAGTATTGAGATTTTTTTACACCAGTGACTTAAAATAATTAAGCATTATAGCGTTGCAATTATCTCAAAATAAACATTTTTCCTGTAAAAAATCTTTTTCTGTTTGATTTAAAAAGGAAATGATAACCAACTGGGCTCTGCCCATAACTAACGATCGTTATCTCAACCGTCTCATATGAAATAAGAATCATAAAATATATTTCAGTTACAATTATATCTCCTTTTTAATAACATAATTTGCATTTTCAGTGTACAGTTACAAGCCTACAGTGCCTACAGTTACAAGTTACAGTGAATTTATAAATCCCAAACGTGATCCTAAACGTGAGACGTTTAAGTGCTGGCTGTAGGCTCGAGCACTGTGTGGAGGGGTGAGGTTGGGGTGGGAGCTTCGCACGCCTCAAGTGTCTAACACCTGTTAATAGGACTTAGTGGTGTCTTTGTCGGCTAATATTCCATAGGTTCAGATGCAATACCATCTATAATTTTTTATTAATGTCAATATAAATATTTAAACGAATGTTTTGTTTTACTTTTAATCACACCTGTTCGTTTTCTAAATAGGATGGATCTCCAAATGACGTTTTGCTTTAATAGAAGGGTAGTATGTCTTTCCAAGTTACCCTCCGCTTCGTAATTGCAGTTTAGGTGATTGTGTAAGAATAAATAATTTCTGTTTGCATTTGGTAATAGTATTATGATAGTTTGCATTGTTATGCCTTAGCTCTCAGTTCGTTTCTTAAAATTTACTTAAAAAGTTAGCAAAGTTTTACTAATTGTAAGTAGAATTAATATAACTATGATTTCAAAACGTTTTAACTCATATTTCAACACGAGTTATAAACTTGACTTTTTCTCGAAACATGAATTCCTCAAGAGCAACATTTTAAAAATGTTTTAGTTTGATCCTTAAAACGTCACGACAACAAGCAAGTATAAGACCCCTAGAAATTCCAAGTTTTCGATAAATATAAAACCCTGTAAGGTAGCTTTCGATTAAATAATCATAATTTATGTTATAATTTACAGAGTAAAAAAAACCTCGAGCTTAACTGTGACTAAGAGGAATTGAAGTACTCATGTATGAAACACATTTTATTTGCTAAACCATGAAATTCTACGTCGGAGCGGAACAAACGGGACCCCAGAGATGACAATTACACACCAGCATAAAGAATGCCTCTACCAGCCCTCCACTGATACCGCTATTAATATTAGTGGTTTTATTGTGTTGGAATTATGCCCATTCCCTGCTTTATTCATGATAGATTATTCGTATTGCGTTTATATTAACTGGATTGTCCCTATATAATTTGTTTATTTTAGCTTTATGTTACAAGCTGCTTTGAGAATTAATTAATATATGAATACCTCTTCAACTCTATAAACTCTTTCCTGGAATGTGGAATATACCTTTAATAACGTAGACGTTGTCTAAGATAGTTAGAATTTGTAATGGACCCTTTAAAATCAGTCCAATGAGGTAATTTGGAATTTAAGGTCTCTCTGTAGATATACATTTAGTTACCAACAGTGAAAGAAACTTGATATATACAAACGTTAAACTTGCTGCTGATATAGATTTTATATAGGGTAACCTGTGCAAGGTGTAAAACAAAAGTTCTCTTGTCAGCGAAAGATTGTACATTGTAAATTGTAAACTGTAGTTTGTAAATTGTTAGCTTATATCTTTGTAAATTGACTTACCATACACAACCATCTTCCGCGAGCGAGAGTCTTCCTTATCGAAAGTAGACACGAGGCACTTGTATTCCCCTGATAACTCTATTGTGGGGATGATGATTTGAATTGCTCTGTGGACAAGTTAAAATATTTAAGAGAGGTGTTTTGGAAATAGATTAATGCAGATGAATGTGAAAGGAAGAAAATTTGGACTGACTAATAATAATAACAAATAAGAAATATTTTAAAAACCACTTGTTACTTCTAATTTTACACAATGTCAATAAATGCACTGGAAAGTGAGGTTACAATTTTAGGCATCGTTACTTGACATACTTGATCGAAATGACATGACTTTCTTTGGTGGGGAATATCTATTCATTTTTCAAAAAATTATTGGGTAACATACACCTTTGTGAATTGACGTGAAGATCCTTTGGTCACACTTAACTTAAACACCACTATATCCAGATCTCGCACGAATGGCCCCAACGTTTTGCGTAAACAAAAAACATTTCGCCTCTTCGGGGGAATTTTAGTTGCACATACGATTTTTGTGCGTAGCCGCTCCGACCGTCTTACCGCGGGAATCGCGGTAATAAAAAATTACTTGACATACATCATAAAAAAACGATAGCTTCTAGCCGTGTCTAGTTGGACTGCTTTGGAAAGCTTCTATTGGAAGCCTTCTTCCATTATCAAATTTCTTTTATATTTTCAAAGGAAGTTTGTAAACTTCATAAACAACCGGAAAATGGACAATTTTCATTTAATGTATCGATAATGTAATCGAATGATAATACAAAAAAAATCACTAAGGATTTGAAATTAAACCCTACTACCTAACCTCTAATAAGAAATATACCCTTTGTTCCTTACTATCAGTGCAGAAATGGAAAATGTCCACAAAGACAAAATCAAATTAAGTGTCAAATTCCGTTATCTGCCCACAACTGAAAAACCTTTCATTATTGCCTTTATCCGTTTCATGCCTAAGTTTTTTTTTGTTGCTGGACAGTTTCCAAGCATTTTGGAATCATTTTTGGACGATTTGGTCGGCATTGTTGTCGCTTTACCTTATGTGTCGGACATGCAAAAAACGGTAACGCCGACGACGCGACGCATCGCCGCGCCACGCCGGCCGCTCGATGGGTTAGGTTAGGTTAGGATAGTTTATTCTATGAAACACAGTATTAAAATTAGATTACATTTGATTCTAACCTTACCTAACCTATCCTAACCTCTCGTGTTGCCACTGCAACAGGTAACGGCGACACGAGATAATGGCTGATAACACTCTAGACTGAAATACGGCCTTGCATGAATAAAATTTGTTTCTATTATTTGCCTTTTACATCTTTAATTACCTCTGCACATCCTATTTATCTTTTATAAAACTATATATAAGAAATATGCAATTGTGGCCAGATAACGGAATTAGACCATTCCACGTCCGGATAATGGAAGTATACATTTAACCATTTTGGAGTCATATCAAAGACTTTAAAGCTGACAAATAAACTGAATTTTTGAACTTTCCGGAGATAGTTGATCTGACTAGAGTGCCTTAACGTATATAGACTGTTTTCACTGTACTTTCATGCATTTTTGATACCGTGATCAACATCACAAATGATTTATGTCATCGTGTCGCTATGTTTCTGATAACACGATACGTTATAACGTGAGGCACAATACGTGATAACAACTTTGGTCTCTCATTGGCATAGATACCACCCTCACCTGAACATGCCGGACTCGTCATTGGTCGCCTTGTAGTCAGGGTTGACTTTGCCCCTGAGGATACCCAGCTCCTGGGGCCGATTGCCGAAGATCCACTGGTACACCGGCGCCGGGTGGTTGTTGAAGAACCACTTGACTACCAGCCCCGAGCCTGGGAGAGGCACATCCAGGACATAGTCGCAATCCAGGACTACAGGGTCAGTGCCGTTCAAGACGATTCCAGGGACGTCCAGTCTGCGTATCTTCACTCCTTCTCCTCCTGAAAACCAAAAGTAATTTTAAGAAATCTTCCACAGAGGTCTTAGTGTCATTCAAAACGACATAAGGAATATTTAGGTAGCGTATCTTTACTCCTTTTCCTCCTAAAAACAAGGAATAATTTTAAGAAATCTTCCATGGAGACTTTAGTGCCATTCAAGACGACATAAGGGATGCTTAGGTAGCGTATCATTACTTCTTTTCCTTCTGGAAAGCCGGGGATAATTTTAATAATTTTTCCACGGGGACCTTAGTGATATTCAAGATAACATAAGAGTTGTTTAGGTAGCGTATCTTCATTTCTTCTTCTACTAAAACCTGGAATAATTTTAAAAATCTTTCAGGGGGACTTAAGTGCCGTTCAAGACGACATAAGGGATGTTCATGTAGCGTATATTGTAACTCCTTACCCTCCTGAAAAACCAGGATTAAAATTAATAAATCCTCTACTGGGACCTCAATGCTGTTCAGAAGGATATCGAGCATACTCAGGTAACGGATATTCCCCTCTACTCATGGAAAACCGGAAATACTTTAATATATCATACGTGGGTCCTCAGTGCCGTTCAGAACATCAGGAGTGCATCTTCATTCACTCTCCTCCTGGTTAATCGGAGATAATTTTATTTAGTATTATTTTTGTATTCATCAATAGTAATGCGATTTGCGATATTAGTGTGGACAATTGACGTTTTTCATCATTGGAAGGTTTTATGAATTTCAAGATCTTGGTAATGAATTTTTCTTGAGGTTGAAGTTTTCTATTGGGTAGGTACGTGTATTCAACAGACTCATCCGTTTACTCTGAAGCACCTCTTACTTAATCTGTTAACGCACAAGAAAATATATTTCTATATTAATTCAAAACAGTAAGCAGAATAGATTCTTGTGATTTTGCTTTTGTAATTCAATGATAGCCTAAAGCGACCGACCTATTGCATGAGACACTATACCATGTTTTACTTAAGTTCCTGACCAGTTGAATAACTTTTAAACTACACAATATGGGGTTGGAGATATTATGCACAAGAGTTCAGACCTCAAAACCCTCCCATTTTAAGTGTTTGGCACATCTTGACATCTCTTCTCGTCTCCTAAATGTAATTCCCCGCAGGGTGGGTAGGATTGTCCAATTTTCTAAATACACACCCTCTTGAATAACCATTTATTTATAAGAACTTAGTAAACCAATTGCCTCAAATCCGAGGGAAAAATTTCCCTAATGTTAAAGCCACTTAAAAATTTAAAATTACCTATCTTTGAATAGGGTATAATATTGACCCCGGGTTTACGACATTTTATTTATTTAAATAAAAGATTCGAAATAGTTTGTGTCTCAGTCGGGATTCTATTGGAATATTTTAATTAAAAAAAGTAGTTAGGCCTATGATTGGTTTGAACTCATTTGCAAAATAAATTGAAATTGTATTATTTAGTTTAAAAGTTATTTAACCGGTCCAGGAATTTTGGCACTATAACGTGCCTGTGTGTGTAAAGTAAATTATATCAGTTTTATCAACCATTAATTACGCGTTTCAAAATACGATAAAACTTCAGTTGGCATACGAGATTGGATATTAGAAAATTGCCTTATCCATTGTGGAATTTCGATTGTTTATAATCCAATATAAATAGCTAAGCTAAAAATTAACCCTTTTTAGTTCACATGTATGACATTTAGTAAAAAAAATAAAAATACCGTTTCATTAATACTTTAGAAACGTTTTAAGTTTATTATTGATCAAGTATCTTTAAAAGCAATTCCATCGCTGCTGCTAACCAATCTTTTACAGACATCACAGGAAGAGGATTGCTGATTCCCCATATCTCCGAGTTTTACAGGAAGTTCACGGCTGATGGTCGAGCTAACGATCACACACAATGGCACGACTGAAATTGTTCATTTCCGATACGGCTGGTGACTTCCAGTCCCCAGTCCCACGACCGTAACGTGATCGACTGTACATACAGGGATATGTGGACTTGAACCGCTATGAAGATGGCGAAACGATGGAAATGGACCGGGACGCTCTGTTATACATATGAGGACAACCTAATGGCGTACAGACAATTCGACAATAAGTCTATAATTGGTTGACATTAACCTTAAACTATCTGGAGAAAATTTTTAAAACTGATACACTTATTGAGAAAGCTATAATGGGTCTTTGTTGATGATAGATTCTCTTTCCTTCGTCTATCGTCCAAAACACTAGTTTACATGTTTGGCTGCGAAATAAACATGATCAGAAACTCACATCGTCGTTGTCAAACATTAAAAATTAAAACAGTTACTACACACACACACACTCAGGCTCAAGAAATAAAATATTTCACAACTAGGGCCAAAAATGAGGTTTTGTGGGCTCGAAATTAATTATGTTTCAAATTCGTCTTATGATAACTACTAGCCTGTTATTGGAACATATTGAATGCCGTATAATTATGTGATCTTCACACCTTGGGCCGAAAATCTTCTACGTTTGTAAAATAGGTGATACATCGTAGTGAAGTGAAAGCAAAATAATGAGTCTGTGTTGCGACTGTTTATTTTTAACGTTTGACGATGCTGCGAAGATTTGATAATGTTGCTTTCGCAACGAAACATGTACACTTGTGATATCATCTGCTTCAGGATTATAGACGAAGGTAAGAGAACCTATTATTGTTCATAAGTAGTCCAGGGGCCTTTAACAGGAATTTTGAACGTTTTGTTCTTCTATGATCAGATTTTTTTATGTTTAATGTTCACCCCTTAGTCTACAGAAGTAGTATTATTTTATTACTCCAGATTTTATTAAACTGCTCTTGGTGAGAATTATTCCCTTTGAACCAATAGGTAACTTACGAAATTTAAATAACTAAATGACATCAATTTAATCATGAGATAATTACATTTATATTTTGTTTAACCATAAAAAACATGAACAGTTTTAACTTCATATAAATTACATTTAACAGAGTATGTCGTTATTAAAATTCTTAAGCTTCTTTCATTTCATAGCTAAAAGAAAAGCTGCCTCATCATGAGTTGTGATAAAAGTGTTTACTTTAAAATTTTGTTTAGGGTCTTGCCGGGCTTTTTAAACACTTTTTAAAACTTTCTGTATGCTTTAGAAGTAATCTTATCTTTTCATAAAAATACTTCCCTGTTAAATGACATAATGATGTTTTATCAACGTGAACATTGCAAAAAATAATAATATGCGTAAGCAAAAAAAAAAACTATATAATTCAATTATAAACTTTTTAGGGTGTAATTCTGATTTGCATTAATGGATCTTTTTGATATGTGTTCCGAACTGTATTAATGAAATAGTTTCGATTAAATGTTCACAGCTGATTCTCAGAAGTATTTTAAGTATTCTTTTGGCACCTCGTAACCCTTAAAAATCGCCCTCATATTGTGCTGCTCATCTGATACGTTATATAGTCATACGTTAATGGTAAAATTGTAAGGGGGAATTAGTGAATAATTAATCGATGGTATCATGACCATTTTTCCAATAGAAAAAAGGTAAAATTTTAGTCATTCCAATAATGTAAATTAGGCTAAATTCTCTTATTTTATACACGAGTTAACTGAACTGTCTTAGGTGTTTTAATAGCATTATTTGCATGCTGCTACTGAGTTGAATCGTCGAATCTCACACCATTAATTTCTGAGGAGTTGCACGGGTTTCGCTTCTGTAGTATAACATTGCATAGTATTTTCCTTGATTATTTGAATCTTTTATAGCGTAGACATGTCATGACATATCTTTGACTTGACATATCATACTAAAAGTCTGGGGAGTAATAAGAGAAAAGCCTGGAATTCAAGTTACTGAATATTTTCTAACTATAACTGAATTTTAGGAGGAAATCAAATAAGCTTAATATACGACGATTGTATTACAACTATTTCCAACGTGCTTTTTATCTAAATTAACTGAAATATTTTTGTGTTATGCAATATCTAAAAATTTAAAATTCAGGTAATAATGTGTTAGTAGCCTATATGAAATGAAATGAAAAATGGATTTGTTTCTAAAACAACATACATTTCTCATTGCGAATACATTACAACACAAATGACACGTTGTGAAGCAGAACAATGCAACGGTTTTATTGTTTTTTATTTTATTTTCTCTATCAAGAATAAATACATTAAATCGATTTATGTTGTAATGGTTTTTTTAGGAAAAGTCTACATGGGCGGTTAACCTGTACGTAGACTCTGAATCGCCGATCAGAGATATCATTAAATTTAACAAGAGAATTTTTTAATAATCCTATAGAAATTAAATTCTGCGGTGCATTTGATAAATATGCATCAGATTTGTTGAAAAATTAAAATTGTACAATTGAACCTGGAACTAAGACAGGACGGTGGTGGTATGATTGTGGGAGGGGGGGGGAGTGGGACGTCTGAGTGTCAGGCAGAGATCAATTGTATCCCAGAGGCCGGGCCCAGCGCGATAACGGCCTCGGTTTCCTCCGAGCTCAAAGTCAGAAGCCTCTCCACTACACGGTTTTTTTTAAGTGGAAAGGGAGGTTATATTAAAAAAGTGCGCGTTTTTGTACTTCCGATTCATATTACGATAAACAATGTTTGAAATGTGAAAGGAATTTGTTAGAGAAAATATTTTCAGCGATTGATGAACTAAAATACCTAAATTGCTGGCAAAACGGGTGTTATGAAAATGCGTTATTTTATCAAATATTGTCTCAGAATTTTTATAGATATGGATTAGCAAAACCAGTCCACGGTTAAGATACCAGTTTCAGCAAACAGATCGTCTGTGGGATATATTTTGAACTTTTTAAGTGCGACTTAGGAATTTTTCATTCATTAACTTTTCAATGAAAAATTAACCGCTTTATATGCACAGCCAAACGTGATTATGCCAAATGAAAGTAAAGTCTGTACGTATGCCAAATAAACAGTTTTGATTTATCTTTCGTCTAAAATCTCCCTAAGCTGCTTAAAAGCATATATATATTCGCGTTATTTTGTCTTTAAAAATATAATACGATATTCAATATGGTACATTTTATTGTTTACTCAGTTGATCATTTGCCTGTCCGTCCACCCGATCATTGGCGAACCAACGTCGTTCACGCGTCACTAAGTTCTCCTGACCGCAGGATCCATCGCCAGACCGCAGGGCGCGGCTTCCCACTTCCTTCCTCCAACCTCGGCGGCACCTGCCAGCCTGCCAGCCTGCCCGCGCCAGCCGGCGGCCACATGACGCGCGCGGTGTAATCGATCGTGAGTAATCCACTGGTCACCCGGCGAATCTGGCCAGACCACACGCGGTCACCCTCGCTTGGGATTCCTGGTAGTAATCAGATAAACGGATCATAAAATTAATAATTAAACTTTGTTATTATATTCTTGGTTTTATTTTAGCTGTTTTACGCTGTGTGCAGATAAATTGGAAGATGTAAGGAAAAAACTTTTCATTCTAGATTTAAATTAAGGGAAAGGTATTTCATGTTTTTAATTTAAAAATCAGGTTTTTATTCTAAACGCAACCTAATACTTTATTTTATAGTGAAGGATTATTTTCCCTCATGATCCCGGGATTTGGCCCCACTATAGTATTTTCTTTGGGGATACATAAAAAGTAAGGCCTACGAAAACAATTCATAGGGTATTCGCTATTCAGCACCTCTAAATAAACATAACCAATTTAATGCGAGAAATTCTAAGAGGTACCTTGCAACACGTGTTCGGGAATTTGATGGAGAGAAGACAACTTTATACAAATGCCAATAGTGGATTGTTTAAGCGCATAATGTAAACTAAATGTGAACAAACTTAAACAATAGGATATACAAAATGTAAAGATAAAAAAAACTAAACTCATTTAAAATTTTTATGTGCATTATTCAATCTTCAATATGGGTTGCGCCTTAAACACCCTGTATATGGTTTGCTCCATATATTATTGGGGAAGATTGGGAAGGAATGAATTTTTATAGATCTTTTCTTTGCGTAGATATGACAGTTTTTTTCTTATATTTTTGTATTATTAAATTACTTTTAACTTGCTTGCGAATCGGAACATTTTATTTTGATAAGTCTATTAATTGATTGCTATATGAGTGATGTAAAGTTGAGAATGTAGCTAAAATATAGTTTCATTATTTTACCAAACGGAATTTATAAAGTGATTGCTTTTTCGCATAAGAACAGCGTCTCTAATTCTCAAGCAAACACTAAATTAATAATGGTATATCTCATTTGAAAATCAAGAGGTGGAAAATACATAACGTTCGGACTGAATCGAAAATACACTTCCGCTTTATCTTCATAAGGGGAGGTAAACAGAAAATATCACGGCCGCTTTCCTGGCGCCTGGGGCTTACTGGTTTTTCCTTTACAAGGAACATGTCACATATTTTTTCCTTGTCAGGTGGTATTAATGCATTTCCCTCTACGAATTCCGAATATGAAAATCGTCACTAATTCAGAGAAAAATCCTTGATTTTCTTGAGATCGGTAACTAGTCGTGTTGCCTCGAAACTTTCTATAGCAAAAATATTATAAAGTATATTCAGTTTTGACAAAATAAAATTTATGAATACTTACTGCTTTAGGGCACGATAACAAAGCGATGACACATCTTTATACGGGAATTGCATTTACATTTTTTTCTACAGCTGAAGTTGAATCACCATTTTACGTTTTTTGTTTGGTTTTTAACTCGCCATCGTTTAAGTCCAATTTAGCTGGATGCGTCATTGGTTATATTAAAAACAATTAGACTCAGTCAGTTGGCAGCTCTGTCAACTGGGTCAAGTCAAAATAGTATTGATGCTAGAAAGTTAAAAAGATCGTGAATAAAAAATAATAAATAAAAATAGTCACGTTTATTAATGAACCTACAAAGTATTTTTTATTCCCGTTGATACTAGTAGTTGTGGTGGATTCTGTGCGTCGTGTATGACATCTTCATCATTGTTGAATTCTGAAGATCAAGAATTCCTGTCCAGTTTATTGCAGGACCATAGTTTAGGCGCATTGCCATCTTCAGCTACTCGACGGAATTCAACAATAATGAAGATAATATCTATTTATTTAATTTGATCGTTTACAATTGATAATGTAAAAAAACAGAATAGCTTTCTGTTATTCTGTGTTTTTTGTGCTGAATTTTAATGAATTAAATTAAATTGCCATATTAAATGCAATATAGATTCTGCAATATAGTGTTTCCTTTTCTTTTTCTGGCAGGTTTGCCAACCACACTAGACTGTTTTCCATATTCATTGTAATCTAATGCATTCTCGTTGTTGTAAAAATGTTATTCTTTCAAGAAATTAAAGCATGTCTATTTTCTTTCTTTATTTCTTCTTTCATTTCTTTTAGTTAAATAAAGAATCCTGAGGCTATTTATAATTTTTAGAATATTTTTCAGATTAGGCTATTTATTTATTTCATACGATGAATAATGGAAATTGTAAAATTAACGATGCAGTAATCTACTAAAAAACCCAAAAAAATTAAGCGAATCAAGCTATTTCCTCTCTTTTTTCACCTTCTAATACACACGATATATTTAATTTATTAATTATTTTGGCCGATACGGAAATACGCTTTAGGATATAAGTTTACTAGGAATGGCGTTTAGTATATAAACCTGAAAGAGAAGGATTGTTTTATTGACAGTTAGAACTGACGAACAATCCAACTTTTTCCTCCAGCAATCTCTCATCTACAAAATTTCCTTTGGTGAAAATTGTTCGTGTGGATCTAATACATGCACATTATAAAGAACAGTTATATTTAAAGTGCAAGCAATTTGACAGATTATTGTGCACAGTTTTTACAATTTTTTTTAAGCATGCAATATAATGTTTTACTTTATTTTGCATACAGCCATCTATATGGTTAGAACGATTGAAAAGGTAACTCAAAATCATTTATATGTATATTTCCCTACTACGATATTTTTTGTGGTGTTTCGCTGAACATACTTGAAAATGTGTGGGTTTACATATTACGCAACAAAATATAGCTTGATATATATATATAAATATTTGGTTAAAAGGTTTCTATTCGGAAAAATTAAATATTATTATATATAAAGAAACATATAAAGTGTGTTATTTTTGTTTTGCACACTATTGGGATCGTAAACTATAAGAAATACAAGGAAGGTTAAATTATCAAAGTAATGTGGAATAATAGAAAAAGTAAAATGGTGGTGGGCGATTAACAATATTCTACCAAACTCGTTCTCTACTTTCCATAAGTTTAAAAACCAACATGTAAAATTTTATTTTTTGTTGAAAATATACTTTTTAAAAAATACCACACATTTGATGTGTTTTCCTCATCAAATGCATTTTAAATCAAAGAAAATGTATTTTTACAAATTATAATTATTTATGATATACTGGATTTATCATAAAAATTACAAATAGAGAAAACAGCAAATAATTTCTAAACTAATAATTGAGTGGAAGCAGCTGATTGTTTAGTAACAGCTGATTAACAGCGAAAGGCTAATTTACAAAAAATCAGCTGTTTTAAATTAAGTTGCGTATTTGCCCATAAAACTGCTTTTCGCTACCAATCAGCTGTTTTCAGTGATAGTATTGCAATACTTCTCATTAAAAAATCAGGGGGTCGCGTAGCTTCTAGTTTTAATCCTTATCATGCTCTGTTATTATAACGCTGGAAAATGTATACAGTATTATTTGTAAACTGCAAAACACACTACACTATATACATAACAAATTATTAAAATTTGTTTATGTATTGTTCCTCATGATGTTATTTTAACATAATTACGTACAAAAATTTTCTCTAATTTAGGTTTTTAAATTAGATAAACTAACCTCCAACATACTTCATCCACTTTTAATATCCACCAGGACGAAAATGTTAGAGACATACTGTTGTTAAAGTAAGAAGTTAATTTCCTCGTTTTCATGATGGTGTCATAAACAACACGACGAGTTTTAGCGAAAATGTACTTCTCGTCGAGCAACGTTAAACTCCAGCTGTTTATTTAATTAGCATTTGTGTCCTACCTTTAAATATTCCAAATGTTTGAGGAAACATTTGTTTACACTTAGTTATATATACGCACTAGTTGGTAAAATATATGTTAATGTTTATTTTTTTGTCCTTAGAGTGCCAATATTAATGTTATTGTAAATCCCCCTTGTACGTTGTCGAGTTACTATATGATTTTATCTTTGCTAAAATATTGTTATTTTTGACAAACACCTATTACGATATTTTTAAGATAAAACAAGCGCCGCAAAGGTACTCTTTGCCTTTTCAACAGATTTTGGGTCCATAAATCCAGTTAGGTCTTTAAAAGTTACTTTAGATCTTAAAGGTATTCAAATAATAAAACTAATAATACACTTACATGTTGACACGATATATTCTAACAGTAATTTCTGATGAAAAACCTTATACCAATATTAACATATTTTTCATTATTTAAATTTTCAGCGAGGTAATAAATCACCGTGGTTAATAAAAAGCAATACCGACTCGGTAATACATTTCTCCAATATACTTCATGACCTATCATAGAAAGCTTTTTTGTGTTTATCGACTGATTAGTTTCAGCAAAAAGGCCTTTTCAAAATCTAGTAAGAGTACCCTACTTAACCTTCTTTTATTAATAAGTAAACAAAAATAATCTGTTTGATTAAAATTTTGCATATTACTCACCTACTTGGCCAGTGAAACCTAAGAAAGTTTTTGGCCTCACCAACAAGTTGTTTCCACTGCTGCCGGTCTGCCGCTAGGTCAATATTAAATTTTGAATATACTTGTTTAAAATAATATATAAGACAATATTATGTAAGTTACCCGACATTGAAAATGGTCTTAGTGCTGAAACTAGTCATCAGTCAATAAAGAAAGTCAAAGGCTACATTGTTGTAATTTTAATATTACATTAAATAATAGTAGCCCTAAGCTGTGAAAGTAATATATAATACTTAAAAATATATATATAATACTTAAAAATTATTACTATCTTAGGAATAAAAAATTAATAATATATAAATTCATTAATATTCTATGTGACATTTAAATAATTAAACTAAACAAAACAAGATAAAATTCTATTATTTTATTCATTTTTTAAAGTTAAACTAATGGAATGTTATAGTTTAACTATGATTTTAACTACATCTGTAAAATTAAATGCGAATGAAAAAGTAGCGTTGGCTGGATTGTTTGTGTTTTAGCAGACGACCGTGTAACCGCGCAAACACAGACGCAGTGTGCTCAGCTGAGTGTCAAGCCGCAGCCCGGGCGAGCAGTCAACGCAATCTCTCCAATCAACGCAAACCGTTCTTCCAACTAATTAGATCAAATCGTTAAACATAAAAAATCAAACATTTAATCTATAATAATGAGCAAAATAAGTGTTTATAGCATTATTCAAGAATCTTAGAAGCATTATCGTAATAATTACCACAATTACTGTTGATTGATTTGATCGTAGTGTTAAAGGATATAATTTATTTTTTATTTTTAAATTACAATACAACATAGACATTTATTTATGTTGACAATATAACACCTACGGGTAAATTTTTTTAGAAAAATAAACATATCAAAAACCTTCTAGCTTCTGTAGCAGTTGCACAACACGTTCTAGTTTGATTAATCTCGCATTATGCTAATATTAATGATTATTTAATGAGAAAACAGGTAACGTATTCAACCTGTCATTGTTGAAAAGTTAAAAGGTAGTGTTTGCAACAACAGAGTGTGTATCGACGGGAATGCCTTGGAGAGTGTCGATCGACAGGTGCGAGTGAGGCGCAATCCAACTTTTCAATCTCTCGCCTCAGCTGAGCTCTTGTTTTATCGGTTAAAATTATACCAAACTTCCCTTTCCACCCGCACTTAGCTGAGCTGAGTTCTGCACATGTCGTGAGTTAAGTGTTATAACGTTTCAGGTGATAAACTTATATGGACCGTTGAATTTATCGGTGAGTCTATAACATAAGTCATTCTTGAATTACATCTCGGTTATGAAGGTATTGCTTCTTTCAATGAATTTCTAAATTCTAATTTCTTTCGGAGGAAATTTAATGTAAGGAACATAGCACAAGGTGTATTTTAAATTACTAATTTAGGCAATAAACATCTAAAACATCTAAACACAAAGGCATATAAAACCACGGAATGGAGAATTAATACTTCAATGAACCATGGGGGGTGGTAGACCAGGGGCTGCATAAAACATTTTTTTAGTTAAAATATTTAATATTTTATTGTCTTTATCATTAATGATTTTTTATGAAATAATCATTTTTAGATTTATTAGCTGCGGTAATTTTTTTATTCCTTTGTTGTTTTTCTAAGGCACTAATGACTCTTTGAGTGACCCTGTGATTTCCAACGAAAATTTGTATCCTAAATAAAATATGATTATACAATACAGTGAAAAACTTTAAACACAATCAATAAAAAATTTCCTTAAAGAACGTTATTAGAATACAAAAGGAAATATGAGTTGGAATTTAAGGTTTTAGAATCAGTATATAAAAATAAACCCTTAGTGATTATATTTTTCTGTTTTCAGTTAACCTAAAAATTCTTTCCCTGAGTGTTGTTGATGATTATAAATAAAGTAGAACTACATGTAATTAAATACAAATCTAACACTTTTAAGAATCAAACTATTCCCACCTCTCTAAATTCAGATGGGAAATTCTATCCTGAGCTGTGATACACAGCCAAAATTTTGAACTTTTTCTAAACGAAAAAAAGAACTTTCTACAGTAACTAATCAATTATGTAATATTGAAATGTTAGACCTATGTGATATCAATTTCTTAGATCTATTGAAATGTTTTAAAACTAATATTGTGTATTATTTAGAGTAAGTAATCTTCCTTGATGGCAGAAGCAAAAATTGCTTTCGAAAAGTAAATTTCAAATAAAAATTGTGAACATTATTATATAAATTTGGAAAAATGTAATTATTACTAACGCACGCTCACATAGAACTTGTTATAGTTCGATATTACCCGACTAGGAGCTGTTTTTTTTCCAAAGTGCATTTAATTTATAGACAAATATGATAATTAAGTAAAATTTTTGGACTATAATTAATTATTCATTGACAATGTAATTGTTTGAATAGTATATAAATTACATGTAAATGCTACACGAATATTTAAATATATCTGGGAAATCGCCTACAGAGTATTACTAAGCTCTGTGAGAAACTCAAACCAATCTGCAAAAGCGTTTGTTTTATGGTCAAAACATCCCAGGCCGGAGATGAAACTTTAAGCAAGTGAGTCCAGTAAACTTTATATCAAGTGGGGTGTAGTTAATGAAGTATTGGATTTAACTGTAATTATGACGCCACAAAAATGCTGATTATATTATTTAACATTTATATACATCTATTAAGAACAATCACTGGATAAAACATATACCTTAACTGATAAATACTTTTAAGGTTTTTAAAATTTTTTAAAATATATTCCGAGCAAATATATTATTTAATACCGTATAAAACGCAATTGGAAGTATAAGAGAAAAAATGAATACCGTTACAATTAAATCCTCGTCAGTTATGACTGCTTTACTTCTCACGACTATTAAGCTCTGACGAGAGTTCAGCAATTAAGTTTTTTAAATTCAATTTTTCAAAAAGAAAATGTAAAAAAATACCACAACATATTTGGTCATTTTCCGACGATAATTTAAAACATTTATTGCCACGAAAATGGACGTATCATCACAAAAGTGCACTGAAAAGTGAAAATTCTAAATGTGTAACCTTTTAGGATAATTCATGTACGTATATATGCCTACATAACCCTAGAAACTAATCAGAGATTTTAGCCTATAAAACAACCGTCCCAAACTCATATGTACCGGTAACAAATGTTGATGAAAAAGTTAGAAAAATGATCTACTGGTTAAGTGATCATATATCTCGTCGAGAAGCAATAAGAGATACAAAATCTGGAGCATTTGGCAAACATTTCCACTTTATAGACGTCATTTAACGTTTATGCTTATAATATTCTGGATCTCCGCGGGGTTACTGAGATTGCGCTCGCCTTCCTCCCGCTCTCATTTCTGTATCTTAACAGTAGGTTTGTGAAGTATATTCAATTGTATTACCAACACTTGGTGTACATAGATGTCAAACTTATATCAACCTACATTACAAATAAAAATTTAATTTAAATATAAACATTGAAACCTAACAAATGTCGTATGATGTTCTTAATTTTATTCTCAGACCTTACATAGAATTATTTGGATGGTATGAAAAAAATTTATCAAGATTTATCATTTCAGACTTGAAAATTACATAGTTTATCAAAACTAGTTGTCTAACAAAAAACTATAATAGAGGAAGAATACTTTCTTTCAATCTAAAAATTTGTATTACGAATTGTATATCCATGGAATTGATGAACATTAAAAGGAAGAAGATACTTTTTTCGGAATCGTTTCCACTTTTTTAGAAAAATTCAAGAGAAATTCAACTCTCGATCGAATGTAACAGCTTTCATGCAACTATAAAAGTATTTGATAACAGTTTGAAACACAACTAAAGATAAATCCCTTATATTCTTGGAAGATCTGGATTAAGTAAGGGCAAACCGGAGATTTCATATAAATTTTTCCTTATAAAACACTTTTGAAACATATTTTGTCTCATCTGACAACTGTCAATGTGACGTAGGCTTTATACAGTTACTTACTGGATTTTTTAAAGTTACTTTTACTTGTGTGAACTGCCAGTTTTGAAAGTTATCATAACTTATTGTCATTTCATTTTATGATTTGGTGTTGAATTTTATGTAATTAGAAAAACAATGTCTTTACAATCTTCATTTATAAGGTTAAAAAAGGGTAACAATGTTTAAATAATTTACATTCCAAATAAAAATTTACATAGCGATGTTATAAAGTTGGAATAATAAAGTAACGAAATCGCTACCTGGGGAGCAATATTGGTTCCATCAACTCCATCAAAATATTTATTATTTATTTTTAGCTGAAAAAAATCACTTCGTAGAAGCCTTTACTAGAAAAGGACCGGTAATGGAACCTTAGCTTTTTTACTTTTTACAGTGCAGAAATGGTATTATTTTTACAAGACCAACTAAGTTAAGAGATGGTATTTTTATAAGATGGAATTATTTTTAGCCTCATGTTGCATTTTCAATTTATATAATTTAATCACGCTTCATGTTTTATTTTATTTAAATGTGCAAAACCCCAATCTCAAACGTTGAAATAAAAACTAACGATGAATTATGATAGCGAAAACAGGATGCATAAAAATGCATACAAAATGTTTATATGACTCAGAGCAGGTTGAATATGTTAAGAAAATTTCAGTTTTTTCACTTTATTACCACTTATTTCCCGACATACCCTTAAAAGTTTCTCAAAAATAAAGAGGTTTAATATTCTACTTTATAAAACATGAAATTTTATTCGATCAAAGTTTTTATAGCTCGAAAATATTATTTTATAGGTTGATTAAAATCGTGCTTGTATAAGTTTATTGTAAGTAATAATAGATATTTGAATAATTTTTACACATAATGTAATCTAGTTCAGTCATAAAATATATATATCTTCATATACCTTACATGTAGGGTTACTAATAATGAGTTTAAAGATGGATTATCATATTTTATTATTTTTTCCTTCGTACAATACGAAGTTTCTTGAAACGGTAGCCTCATGGAGATTTTAAAATCTGTTCGCATTCTTCATTTCCATTGAATACCCGATTAAACGTAACTACACATAAATATGCAGAAGTTAATGCATAACGGTACACTAATCTTTTCGATAAATGAATTACTTGCACCTATAAATTTAATCACTAAAAACAAATAACTTGGAAATGAACACTTTGTACCTAAATTTCGTCTAAACGTTCTTAGTAATAAAACTTTTTGTCATGAACAGAATGGTACAGCTACCTTAGCTGGTGTCAGGTATAAATCCTCGCACATCTGAGGTTAATAATCCCTCTGTCACAAGCACTGGATTTCATTGTTTTTGTTTTTTCTTTTTTTTTACACAGTTAAATGTAAATTTAACTGTACTTTTCCTCATTTAAAGCTAAATAAAAATAAACATGAAATTCAGTGGGATCAAACAGTAAAATATAAATCACTTTTTGAAAGACCTTATAATTTTGATCATTAAAATTATCCTAAAATTGAAATAAATTGCGAATTATAAAGTGGGAATGAAAGAAAATATCATTCATTAAAGTATAAGACCAAATCTTATGGATAATTTATTTTATATAAAAATAATTACCTTAATACTTTTTGACATGAACTTGTCTAGAGAAAGCTTATTGAAATTTGTATCATAGAAAAACTATAGTTTGATTTTTGTTATTAAATCCACCTAAATCTAACTTTTGATACTTGGGGTGAATAAATCATATACAATTTCATTTAAGGGATATTAAAATTTATAAAAGCATCTAGTTATAATTAATTATGAATATTTATTTGCTATTCAAGTACCATCTATAATCGTTGTTTAACAGTGTTTATTTAACACCGATTGGTACATTAAAAATTCTCAAAAAATATTTTAATACGCAATACAATTATAATTTACAGCCAATGCAATGTATAGATTCGCAGAATATAGTCGTTTAAATAAATATTTTTTGAAAGTTTTAATAATTGTTACAATTTAAAGGTTGAATGTACTTTTTTTAAATCAATACATTCAAAACTTAAAATTAATATCAATACATTATATCATATTAATATTATTTTATAAATAAAAACCAGTGTACCCTGTTTTTTTATTTTTAAATACTAATAAATTTAGCCCTTCATAATGAACAAGAAAATCCATATATATATATTATATATATATATGATATACACATATATTATGTGTAGAAAATATAAAATTTCTATAAATGAAAAATAATATATACATATTTTTAACAGAGCCTATGTCAAGATTTCTATAAACATATACACATACAAATTTCTAAATATATATATATATATATATATATATATATATATTTTACACCTCGAATCAAGAAGACGAAATGTACTTGATAGTTCTCTATAAAAAAAACTAAGTTGCGTTATTGTTGTTGTCCCTAACGTATGGAAAAAGGGACTTTCGAACTGAATATAAGCGATATGAACTCAATACTCATTATTTCAGCCAAGTCCAGTGAGAGAGGTATTTATTTCAGTATCGGTTTATTGTTTCGCTTCACCCTGAGTGCTAAACAATGCTTTCCACAACGGACGGATGGCTCTCTTATCAACTCTTCACACTTGTGGTTCGAAACTGATTCAACCATCATTGTTCTCCTCTTTCCTTGTTTTGTAATCGTATAAGCGAATGTTATAAAATAAATGAAAAACATATATTCAATTGAAATAAAACGTCTCATTATTAGTTTATTCAAATACTTCATAAAGTGTGGAAAAACTCTGGAAACAGCTTAATGTTTGCGTGATGAAATTGGTTAGGTGAGAGGAAGCTTAACGTGCTTAACAATTCAGTGGCTATATTTAATATTTAAAAGTAAAAACTATTTTAACATTATGAAAACTTATTTATTCAGAAATTGAACATAACCCAAAAACAACATAGGTCAGCTGATTGTAACAAATTTAAATTAATGCAATATAAACATAACAACTCTTCCCCCATAAAATAAAGAACAAAGATTGATCCCAAAAATACCAGCAAAGATAACTTCATAGTTTTCTAAACTGATTCACGTGGCGTCTCCACAGCATGTGTTCAACTTTAACGCTATACATAACTTTCCCAATACGTTTTATAATTTCTCCCCTTGTCCAAACTTTCTTTCCATTTTTTTGGAATTGTGATACTAACACTTTATCTCCCTCCTTAAATTCTCTCAACAATGTTCCTTTGTTTGTGAACTTAGGACTTGCTGTTGGATCTAAATTATCTCTTGCTCGGGTTTTATCCGGTATCATTAAATCCAGTGATGTTCTTATACTTCGCCCCAACATTAGCTCTGCTGGGCTCTTTCCAGTGGAAGTTGAAGGGGTCCGACGATGTACCATCAAAAATCGGGTTAATTTTTCCTTGATAGTACCAACCTCATTTATCACCTTTCTAAGGTTTCTTTTTATTTCTTGAACGTATCGTTCCGCCTGACCGTTACTTTGTGGATTGTACGGTGCAATTGTCTTATGGGAGATTCCATTTCTCTCTAAGTAACTCTTGAACTCTTCTGATGTGAAAACAGAAGCATTATCACTTATGATAATCTTAGGAAACCCAAATCTTGCGAATATATCATTTAAGAAATCGATGGTTTTCTTTGACGATGTTTGTGTCATAGGGATAACCTCCAACCACTTTGAGAAAGCGTCCACAGCCAAGAATACATACTTATTTGAGATTGGTCCCAAAAAATCGACATGTAGTCTACTCCACGGAGTATCCTCTGGTTCCCAAGAGTGGTAAACTTTTGCAGGGTTCTTTTGGTTTATTTGACAAGAAAAACAACTCTTCACATGTTGTTCAATGTCCAAATCCATTCCAGGCCACCACACATAACTCCTGGCGAGAGATTTCATTCGAACTATTCCAATGTGGGATGAATGAAGATCCTGTAAAACTTTCTCCTTCAGTGATTGCGGGATAACAACTCGTGTACCTCGTAGTATGCATCCATCCACTAAACTTAATTCATCATTGTGTTTTTTATACTCACAATTCATCAAAGGTTTTCCTTTCATTAAGCAGTCGTATACTTCTTTTAAAACCGCATCCTTTGCAGTTTCTCTTTTAATCTCTTCTATTTTCACTGGTAAAACTTCATTCATCTGACGGACTTGGTGTAGACATGCTTTATGTATGTCATCCATGAAGTTTTCCCCCTCTTTTGCCAAAATTGGTGTTCGTGAGAGGGCATCTGCTGTAGCATTATCCTTAGAAGAAACATGTTGGACTTCATAATCAAATCCCTGCAGAAATATCGCATATCTCAACAGTCTCTGGGTGGTCATTTGTGGTAATTCCTTTGAAGGGTTGAAGATTGATGATAATGGTTTATTGTCCGTTCTCAAAATGAACTTTTTTGAATAAATGTACTGGAAAAATTTATTTACTCCCCAGAATATAGCGGTTGCTTCTTTATCAATTTGAGAGTACGATTGCTCAGCAGCCGAAAGAGTCCGAGAAGCGAAACATATAGGTCTCTCTGATCTATCCGAAAGTACATGAGATAGAGTAGCTCCGATACCTGTCGGGCTCGCATCGACCGCTAAAACAAGTGGCAAATCAGGATCATATGGAATCAACACCTTATCTGACGAAATTTCCATCTTCGTCTTCAACCAAGATGTCTCACACTCTGTTGACCAAATAATTTTTTTTTCCATTTTTTAATAGTTCATACAATGGATGTAATAAGCTTGAAAGTTGATTAACAAACCTGCCATAGTAGTTTACTAAACCTAGCCAACTCCTTAGTTCATCTTTGTTTTTCGGCCTCGGAGCATTTACTACTGCCTCTACTTTATCCTTGGATTTATGAACTCCTTTCTCCGAAATTTCATGTCCTAGATAAGCTACCTTAGCCTTAAAAAAATTACATTTGTTACAGTTTACTCTCAGGTTATTAATAAACAATCTTTTAAAAACTTCTTTCAGTCGTGTTTTGTGTTCATCCAAAGTTCTACTCACCACTCTAATATCGTCATAAAAAACTGTGACCCCCGAAATACCCTCAAGAGCTTGGCAGATAAATCTCTGCCATTCAGCTGGAGCATTTTTTGTACCAAACATTAATCTATTAACAGCATACACTCCCTTTTGGGTACTAATTGCTTGTACCTTAGCACTTTCACTATCCATTACAATATTCAAATATGCTTGAGAAATGTCAATGGTAGAGAAAAACTTACAGCCACTCATGCTGGAGAAAATTTCATCCAGGGTCGGTATCGGATAGTGATCTGGTTGTAGGACCTTATTCACGGATACTTTAGTCAGCACACAGTCTAATATCTCCGTTCGGTTTAACTATCGGAACAATAGGAGTGCCCCATTGATTGTAGGTTAACTTTGAAATAATCCCTTCTTTTTCCAATCGATCTATTTCCTTGTTTACTTTATCTTTGATTGCAAAAGGTACAGGGCGAGGTGGTAGATATACAGGTTTAGAATTTGGTTTCAAGTGTAAATAAGCCTCATAGTTAGGAACTTTCCCTACTCCCGGTAAGAAAACGTTAGGAAACTCTTTCTTGAGTTCATCAACAAAGTCATCACTTTCCCTCTGGGAAGAATCCTTGACTTAATTGAAGGTCGGAAAACATACATTGAACAGCTTTAACCATTCTCTACCAAAGATACTGTCTACATTTCCCCTTATTACATACAAATTACCGACAGAAATTTTGTCCTTGTAACATATTTCAACCGTGGCAAATCCAACTGGTCGAATTATTTCACCCGTGTATGTTCTTAAAGGCAGTTTAGTTTTATTCAGAACCTTTTTTGGAAATAACTTTCTAAATACGTGTAAAGACATCGTATTTACAGCAGCTCCTGTATCAAGCTCGAAAGAAGTCTGCTTGTCATCGATAGTACAGTCTAGCATTATCTTCCCAGGTCTGTCGACCATCTCTGGTTTAAAAGCATTATCTGAAAGTTTAGATAAGGAATGTGTGGGTTTACCTGATACAGAGATCATATTTATATAAGAGACATTTTGACCTTCATCGACTCCTTCCTCATCTGACTCACATGACACTTGAGCCGTTTGTCGCATGTTTTGTTTTCTCCCTTTACATACCCTGCTGCAGTGACCCTTTTTATGGCAGTTCCAGCATGTTACGTCTGGTGACATCGCACAATTATTAATATGATGGTTTGCTCCGCACCTGAAACAGATTAATCTAGATTTCTGTCCATTGGAAAAGGCGAAATTCTTCTTCCTAATTTGAAAATGCTCTTCACTTGTCGAGGACACGTTTGATCTATGGGTGTGTTCTGTTTCAGATTTGGCTTGTTCATAGCTACAGGCTATGTCCAAACACTGCTTGAAAGTTTTATTTTCATGACATTCGATCAATTTAGATAATAACCTTTCATCAGAAAGACCTGATATGAACTGTTGTCTCAAGTGTTCATCGGCCGTGGAGGCCTTAAATTTGGAACATTTAAATTCACATCTGCTTGATAGCGTTCTTAAATCATTTGTAAAACTAAGTATTGACTCACCCGCCTTTTGAACTCGTTTAGAAAACTTATGCTGTTGTGCTATATTACTACCCCTAGGTTCAAGAATGGTTACGAGCGTTTCACACAGTTCCTCATATGTTTTATCTAATGGATTAGCTGGACTTAAGTTAATTCTAAGATCATGGAAGGTTTTTGGAGTTAGTAAATTCAATAAAAATTGTTTCTTCTTGATCTCACTGTTTATTCCATTTAGGTCAAAAAAATTGTTCAGCCTTACCAGGTAACTGCTCCAACTTTCATGTTCAGCATCAAACTTATCAAATTGAGAATATAAAACAGGTCGACTAGGTTGTATGGGTTCCTCCACATCTTCTTGATGCATCCTTCGATTTCTTTTTGTCGCCATTTTAATATTTAAAAGTAAAAACTATTTTAACATTATGAAAAATTATTTATTCAGAAATTGAACATAACCCAAAAACAACATAGGTCAGCTGATTGTAACAAATTTAAATTAATGCAATATAAACATAACACTATAAAACCTACGTTTGAAAATATTATTATCTTTACTACTTTGGGTATTGTTTTTGAGAAGGTTAAAATCTCAAACGTAGTTGTTTTAAGTCTTAAACTACCAAAGATATATCATAAAGATTTTCAAAAATGCCTAAATCCACTCATAACTGGTTAAAACTGATGAATTCAATGTAATAATCTGTCGCTGGAGAAGATCATTTTACATTGAGAAATATGTTTTTGTCTAAATGTACAGAGAATCTTTAGTTATTTGCTTAAAAGTTATAATTAATTGAATGAAATATGTTCGCATCTTGATAGTGTCTCCGTAAGTTAGTGTTATACGTGTGTAATGTGTCCCAGTCGGTCTTAATATATTTTAAGTATAAGATATTATTATTTACAACAAACATTATTTGGTATGTTTACTGTTAGTTGAAATTGATGAAATTTAATTACAATTTCATTCAATAATGCACAGATTCATAATAATTAAATAAATTAATTAATACATAAATAAATGTGCTGTACTAGTTTTTAAATTTTGTGGAAAGGACTATGAGGGGTGAAATAATAATCTTGTATTACGAATCGGCATCAGTACAATTCTTGGCAGATGTCTTCGATTTTACTAGGCTTCATTGTGTAATAAATATACTTTGCGAATATCTAATTATGGCATTGAATTCTATATGAGAAGCAATTTGAAATACATAGATATTAACTAACCAACGCTTACCATAACTCCTTCAGACCAACGCTTACCTTCAAACTTTCTCCATAATTCCTTAGAGACCGTCTCTACTCATATAGCACATGAAAAAATACCTATGCCAAGTCCTGAACCAGCTCAGACCTTTCTTGGCATCAGAAAATTTACCAGTGGCAGTCAATTAATAGTATTCCTTTCAATAAGTAGGGTTTATATATCTAAGTTTATATTCATGCTATGAATCCTATGACCGATTTAGTTACATAGATATTCAGCTACTTAAAGACCTTTATCACCGTCAGTCATAAAAAGACTTTTAAAAATTTCAGTAGGACACCGAACTTTTTTAAACATTCATTGTATCACCTAAGCGAAACTTGTAGATAGGTGAACGGCTTAGTTATGAACTGAATTATAAACTTAAACTACAATTGGTTTACTGAAAGGAAAACCTGTTCCAGATCATTAAAAATTAATCAATATTTTAAAAATATTGAGGTATCAAATAATCTACTACTGCTAAGCTATTTCTTTGTATATTTTTTATATACTCTTCGCTTAGGGGAAAACTTGACCCCAAAAACATACCTATAAAAAGTAGAAGGCGCAATAATTGAAATATATTTCAATTTATAAAGACATTTAGATTTCATCTCATAATATTGCTCAATTCCTAAGGGTGCCGTAAGATTAAATTTCTAACCGTACTAAAAGTTTTTGCAATTTGTTCTAAATAACAAGGCGTAATAAGCTGTAAATAAATGTCTCTAGGTATCGTTCGCCGGTGCAACTTCCGCAGAAGGGTTACACCATTTGCTATCATGTAACTTTCATTTTCTTATACCTATATTTTAATACTCTGCTCCCTTCTGCGGAAGTATAACCCGTTCGCGTACGCAGATATTCTCTTACTTTGCAACGAACGCAAATTACAACAAACTGAATAATCTTAATTTTCTATTCAAAGAGCACTCAACCAAAATGCCCCCACACATCTTATTTCACTGAATACGAAATCCTTAGGTAAATACGAACATAAGAAAGTGTATTTCAAAATAATTAGAATGTTAATATATAATTAGAAACGTTAAGAGTGTAAATTGTATCATAAGACTTTAACAAGCGGATTTTTTTGGCAAAATATCTTAATCTAACATCTTTACAATAAGATGTGGACTTTGGAAATCATAGTACTTCAATACTTGAATGGGTGGACTAAAATATCTTTAGTGTTCAAATCCTGTGAAGGACGTATTATAGAGAAAGATTCACCTTTACAACTATATAAAAAGCTTGCTATATTATATTCTATATTATATTGTATTAATTAGCTTATATTATATTATACAATATTATTTTTATTATTTTAATATTATTTTACTTTTATTTTTCTTTTTAGCTTATATTATTTTATGATATTATATTAACTATTTTATATTATATTAGCTTGCTAGAATATGCTTAAAGCTTTTTTGTCTATGAGAAAGATGGGGCTTGTATAGTTTTACTTGCAGATTAACATGCGATGCAAACAAAAAACTGTAAAATAGAAAATAATAAATTTAGGGTTTTATTTTTGTTATACGATTAAAAATTTATGGTTAACAATTATTTTAATCATTGCTTATGACTAAAAAAATTAAATTAAATTAAATCATATAACCTATCCATAAGACATAAGCCTTATACTGTATTGTTACTATTCATAAATTCCCAACAAATACTAGTCTTAGATAATTCGTCGTAAACAGTGTTTTCTTTAATTTGAATTGTTGTTGATTAATTGTCATTGTTACAACAATTCTCCTCACTTCCTAGGGCACACAGTAGGTACTCAAGATAAAGTTATATCCGAGGCACTGCATCTTTCGAAACAACAAATACTGGTAAAAGTATTTTCAGGAAATCTCTCCACTCTACTCTTTGGTATTCAGGGCCCCACTCCGTGATACATCGGTGTGCGTGACACCCAATCCTTGGTATTTATTTTGAGTATAGCAAACGGATATAAGGATTCCCCACATCCACATAATGTCGTCATATGTTACGTTCCTCGTTTACTTTTCTCATATTCCCTCTTCCCTATTGGTATAGTATTCTTACAGTGTAATTTTTACTTAATGGGAAAACCTGAACTGAAGTTGAATTTAGAATAAGGTATTTGAAGAGTTTTAATTGAATTTAAATTAACAGATGGAGCATTTCTTATCTGCACTACATATAAAACCGTCATTGCACCCATCTTAGATAAGCGTTAGACAAAAATATTTTTTTGTTTCAGTTTTGTTTGCGTGCAGCTGATTATGCTCTTTTATGTGTAACTTGTGATTTATTTCCAACTAATTACTACTTGATGTGTCAGAATTAATTTTTAGCCTATTTTATGGGATGAGTCCCAGGATTTCTTCTCGCTTCCCGAATGTTAACATAACATTAATGTCGCTGTTGTTATAATCAACGTATATTATAAGTATTATTAATTATTAAATTTTATTATGAAATTATTTATAATAATTAATTTTGTTATAATAATTAATTGTTATTATTATTTTATTTATTAAATTCAATTTTATTAAATTTAAAATACACTGGTATAAAATAGTACGGATACGTTATGCGTTGTAATGTGCAGCCACCATAATTCGAACATTAAATTTAAAAATGCACATCTGAAATTATTTGTAATAAATGAGACTCCAGTAACAAGGAAGGTTTTAGATGTTGTATTGATGGGGTTTATGATGTTTTGTCACCAATTACACCAGTTGTTATTGAAATATGAAAAAACATACGTTAAATATAGTAAGACAGTTACAGGAGTCCTGCCATTATTTTTCGAAAATTAAGTTTCAAAGTTGTGTTAAACATTTGAAGTAATAAACGAACAGAAATTGTAACCAAGGGAGCGCTTTATTTAACATCATTTTTCTGCCTTAACCTCCTTTTCTAGCAATACTTGTATTTCAACCAAGTTTATAGTACAAGAAACAAACATTTGTATCTATTTATGTTTGGTCACCAATATTTGTAAAAAAATACATTTTTAATAAAATATTTATTTTTATCAAAATTTATTAAAATGTGGAGTAACTGTCTGTTATAAAACAATAGCTACTAACAAACTATTAGTGTGTACGGTGAAGGTACGGCTTTTGCTTACATTTTATGATAAGATTTTCAGATCACTAAATTTACAAATTCTCTATTCAATAACTATAAGATGTCATGAGGTGAATTCATATATTGGCCCTTGTTGAAAACATTCATGCTTAGATTTATAAATGTATAATAATAATCATTTGGAAATATTATCATTTAAACTAATGAAACAGAATATGAAAAGAAAAGAAACATCTTAGCGAGTCTTGAATGAAAAGAAAGGAATTTGAAACTGGATGTTTAATTTTTGAATTATCATCAGAATCAAAGAACAGAAATCAACAACAGAAAATATATTTGTAATCAAGTGAAATTTGCGACAGAGTGATATTCATTGTTGGATGTATGTCAAAGGTCCACTTTGAATAGTAATGAAGTCAACCTAACACTTTGAATAAATATAAAAAGAAGCTTTCCTGCTTTACAATGTAAACCAACTTAACCTTTGCATATTATTTTATATTAATGGCTCAATTTAAAATTTTAATTCATTTAGAGGTTACCAAAAATAGAATTGAAAAAGTGCTATAACAGATTTGATTTACTTTACAGCCAAAATGCTCTTTTTTTCTTAAGCAAAATTGAGTTATTCTGTTGATTATATTTCTCTGCCAATATCAGAATGAAAATATGTATTATATTTACTAAACTAAACCACTGGTAGTTAACCGTGTTTATTGTCTTATCATTAAAATATTACGAATCGGATTGTAAATCATAGTTCAAAAAAACCAACAGCATAAACCCTTCATAGATGTGAAAGTAACACTTTGCGTTGAAAGTAATAAACGTAAAAAGTAATAGAATCACTCAAGACGATAGAACTATTTTGAAGAAATATATGGATATTTAAGAATAACATGGCCCACGTAAGTTTTACAATAACAATTGAAAAGAATTTAGTAGACATTGATATAAAAGGTGAAACGTTACCAAAATAACCAAAAGCACGAAATTGTAATTGTAGTAAAGTTTACCTAAACTACGTTGAAACGGATTAATGAAATGTGTTTTAATGCATCAAGGAAATAGGAATCCCACCAGCAATACAGCTAGACTATGAAGATTTATTAATGTGTAAAAAATGTTTAATCAATAAATTAAGCACTTTCAATTTTGTATCACGAAAATAAGGTACCATTATTTGTGAATTGTTGTTTACTGTCGTTTAACTTAGATGAACGACCCCAATAGAGTATAAGTAAATGTGTTTACATAGTTAATTTTTTATGTCTATAAATACCAAAACCGTGGGCTGCTTTAAGATTGTACCTTACAATCCCATTCAAAAAACATATTCTTTTTCTGCTGATTTAAATAATGAAATATAAAATTTGTTTTCAGTTAAATCATGGTTATCATATTGCATAAATTAAATGAATGCAAAACATACTAATCAATAGTATTTACAAGAGTATATTTATATTATTTAAATAATATAGAATTTAATTAAATGGAATCAATTCATATGTTAAACTCAATTGGTACGTACCTCAAAGCTCATAAACAAATCATATAATAATACCTAAACATTTTAAAGGTATGGTTCCTTGTTTTGCAAAATAAAAATTTTTAACTGGAGGTTATATAATCAAGGTTGGCAGTAAATATAACGCAAATGAGGAGTAAATTTAATCCTTCCTCAAGTATACAACGTTTTACATACATATCCACATCCTATGGTTTATTGTACAATAAAAATATGTATATTATTAACTCGTGTGAATCGGAAAAAACATAAACAAATGTAACCCTTATTTTGTTATCGAAAGTCAATTTTTAATTAGGTATATATTTGTTATTTTTTCGTATATTGAACAATATTTTACAAAAAACTTTTCTTTATTTAATTGTAAACAATTGAAAAATGACATAGATCAGCCAAAGTTGATAAAAAATCCTATAATCGTTTAAGAATAATTGAGATAAGACAAAAGAAAGTAAGTACTAATTATGCAAAATATTTATAGAATCAACAAAAAAGCGGTTGAATAAGTGACTAAAGGAACGCCTTGTGTGAGCTGCTGATAAGAGTCTTTTGTAAAGCCTCATTGTGTATTATTGTATTCTAAGAAAGGGTTAGAGTATGGGTCTAACAATTTTCTTGTTAGACCCATGGTACTTTGTATGTTTTAAAAAGTATTAAATTAACTGTTGAAATGCAAAATGTTTAGTTGTAATTAAATCGAACAAAAAAAGCTACGTTTATGGGATTAGAAACTGACATGTTCTGAAGCAAACATCAGTAAAAAGAGAAGGGATAAAACTTAAGTAGGCCTGACATAAAAATAAGAGAAAAATATTTGTTCATTTCAAAATAGCTTTTTAAATGAACTTTAAATGATACTTTTAACTTTAAATGATCTATTTGGGAATCATTCCTCAGCAAGATATGCCTATGTGAGGTTTTCTCCAATTTATAAACTATAATTGTAGGAAGCTAGAAACCTTTTTGGAAATAAATATTGATTTTGATCGTATAAAAGATGTCGTTAAATGTGACTACTATTAATCTCGCTCATTTATTTTTCAACATATAGCTCGTTCAATGGTTTTCTTTTAGACTTCATAATTCAACGAACTATCCAACAGTTTTGTTACGAACCTCAAAAATGTTTCTTACTTTAAGGTATCAAATCAGCTTTATGCTTCTTACTTTAGTGACAATCAATTCCCGGCCTGCACCTAAGCCGAGCATCGAATGATATGCCTAGAATTTCTCAAGGCAAGATATGAATTAAAAAATCCTCCTGTCAGATACTAATAGTTTAATTAGTACAAACTTTTAAGACAGACGTAAAATTCTGGAATCTAGTTACTCCTCACAATTTTAAGTAAGTTTGTTTAGAGACGTTAGAGAAAAGCCTTGGCAAACAATCAAACTTTGGTTTGTGGTAAAAACAGTACGTTGTCCATATGGTATCCTTATGAGAAATAAATAAAATTCTACATGTGTCACTCATTTCTCAATGTATCTTAATAAAACTTGGTAATCGGCTTCATATAACTAATATCTATCGTGTATTAGCCAAAAATGCGTAATACTTAATGTTTACATTTACTTGTTAGCAAGCATACAAGGTGTGTCAAAAAGAATCATCCGAGTTGAAAGTTTTATATTTTCCAAAAAAGGAATGTTTGTATGGACATGAGGCTACTTTTGAGTTAAATGGTAACAATAGTGTTTTTTGTACATACCATCTTCTGGCACTCAGTTGTTACCCCTAAATATGCACAGGATATTTCTCTGTGATACTCAAATTCTCAAAGCTTCTTCAAAAATGGATTAGCCGCACTGACCCTAACGATTCCGTCCTACATCAATACACCCTAAGGTTCCTAGACTTGTTTGTGATTTTTTTTATGCTGGTTTGTGAAAGACAATGATTATATACCTCCCCTTTCCCCGACATGGGTTGAACTTAGGAACCGCATATGCATCGATGAACTGAGAGAAACTATCAAATCGAATAATTAAGACGTATTTGAGTATCGTTTAAACAGTGCATGTAAAGGGGTCCATATTGATCACCTGTAAATTGCATGTAAAAACCTTTGTTACCTGTTAAAACCATTACTTTTTAAAAATAGACCTCTGAAACCCACCTTTTTGAAAAACCTGAATACTCATTTCCCATGTTATTCTCATGAGAAACAAATTCTACCCCTTCCTTTTTATTTTACTTCGTAGATGGGTTCTTCTACTTCAGATATAATAGATATTGAATTTAAATTACAAAATATCCACACCTTTTGCAGCAAACTTGTATACTCCTTCCCTATATTACTGTTAGAAATATATCAAAAACCGTCATGTGTACTTAAGTTGGATTCGCTTAAAAACCGTTGCTTAAGTTGGATTAAACTATGTTTCTATGCGGTAGGAATTCGCAGAATATGAAGCCTGCTGCAAGGAGGGTATTTTTAATAAGAAATAATACTCTCCTATGTGTATTGCACATTAATAGCCGGTTACTGTTAAAATACAAAATCTGGTACATTATATAAAATACAAAAACAAATATTTTATATAATTGTCTCAATTTTGCAGTCCACTAAGCCAAGTTGTCGTCTGTTATCAAACCGGAAGTGAATGACGTTTTATCACAGGAAGCCCGGAGGTGGTTTGCATATCACCGCTAGCGGTTTTTATCCGCTCCACATACAAGAAAGCTGTCTAACGACGGAAATAACGTTCAGTAAAACTGCATTCGCATACCTCATACATTGATTGTTAGTTGAATAACTTTGTGAATAAACATGAGGTTGGTTCACTAACATATATTATTAATTCATATTTTTAAATAGCTGTAACGTATTCAATCAAGGCAATCCATTTTTATGTAAAAGCAATTGAAACCTCAAATTCATATAACTTTCTGTGGTGGATTTGACAGTGAATAGAAATCTCATGTCATTCTCCCCCCCCCCCTAAAAAAAAAAACCTCTGGGGATGAAAAGTATATTTGTTGTGATATTTGAACTGTTGTAAAAGAGTAACCCATTATATTATGCTTGTCATTTCTAACTACTGTTCTCTAGAATATTAGTTTTGAATTATTTCATTAATAGCCATTTTGTAAACATGTATTGGTTTTAAAGCTCACGATTGGTTGATTACGATAATTTTTTAGACTTATCAAAGAGAGCTTACTAGAAAACAATGTTCTCTCGGGCTTCTAAAATTTTTACCATGAGTTTTCCGAATACCAAGAAGGAAAGTGAATGGTCGGAATAATATTTAGTCGTCATTTTGTAACCTAAATGCTACAAACAAATAAGCTTAAGACGATATTAATAATACCAATAGTATGGATTTGAAAAGTTTCCTTTTAGAAGCAATAAAACATTTAATTGTGAGGATACTAAAAGAAATCCCACTCTTTTTATACCTCCTTTTTTATATTTATTATGCTGCAAAACTCCATACGACCAATCTAAACTGTTACTAGATTAGGCTGATATAGACAAATGTGAATGGTTAGTACTGTGATAGTAATGTGAAATTTATGTTGTCCTCACATTATTTTCATTATTGCTGTATTACTTTATTTCTCATCATAGCAAAGTGTCAGTAGTGGTATGTTTTTTTTTTTCATTTCATCAAATACGTATAATTGAAATTACATAGTCTACTGTTTCCTCTAATGATAATTATTTTAAATCCCACAAACGTAGGGCACACCGAAGAAAGTAAATACATCATAGAAGCCCATGTATTGTGAGGTTTGTTGTAAAATAACCAAACCTCAAACATCACAAAAATCTTTAAAATTCTGATTTTAACAACCTTATAAATTAAAACAATATATCCAGGTTAAAGAAATATCAATTAGTTATTTATTAAAAGTGAAATCTCGTTATTCGTAAGCTAAGGGAAGCTCTGTGGCCGCCCAGTCGATTAGAATATTAATAATGAGGGGGAACCGTGCCTCTGCATAACGCTTAGCTGGGCAAAATAAACTGGCGGTAGCTTTTACAGTTTGATTTGGTCCAATAATTACTTTGTGGCCCTGAACACGTCGTTTCGAATTCGGTTTAAATTTCATAAAAATAGGAAGTATACATAATTTTTTCTTACGATTTATTGGAATATATGAAAAATGTATTTAGCTAACTTTTACGATGATCTTAAGTTTTATAAAAGAAAAAACTCTAGAACTCGATTTTTAAAATAAAATACACACCATTGCATTACTATTACAATTCCAAATATCGAAGACTCCTACATGCAATATTTCAATTTCAGTTTCTAAACGATTTATTCATAGCATAACAGTTTGTTGTTTTATTAGTCGCTCAAATGCCACACTCAGGAATTTAAAAAAGGGTAGGTATTTTTAGTATTTGCTTTTATGTAGAGAAAATAGAAGCCCAGCTCATGCACCACTAAATACTCGTATTGCTATTTATTAATTTAAATGAAAATGTATTTTTTTACGCTAAGTGATTAGGAAAACCTGTCTTGATAAGTGTCCAACATACCTGTCTCGTTTATTGGATCTCATAAAGTTTTAACTTATTAAGACAATGTTTTATGTTTTTTGTCAAAAGATATTATCAAAATTTTCATTAGCTTTTATCTTAGTTTGAGCAAACTATTAACCAAATATAAAACTCTCGTTATTACATTCAAAATTGCCTTAGGTCAACTGCCAAAAGGCAGTTTATCACGGAACATAAGAAACCATTTTAGTACTATTTAAGCAGCATGAGAAATAATATGACTCACGATTAATTTTTTCAAATAAAAAATTTATTCCCTAAGTAAGTAACCGTTATTCTTCAATGTAAATTTAAAGTAACGTATTTTAAAAAGAATATTTTAAGTAAAAAACTGTTACTCACATTTAATAGGCAACAAAACTCCTTTTAAGAAATAAAAATAGAGTCGAAAACATATTTTGAAGCAATATTTTTGAATGACTGTAATTATTTTAATTTTTATGTATTTTAATACAAAATTGTTTATCAAGCTTTATATATTTCGAAATATTAATTTTTAACAAGATGTCAAAGCGGTATGCATACCAATGTGGTAATATTCACCCCGTAGTGGAGGTCAAAGTCCCACACTGAATATTAAGTAAGGTCTGACCAACGTCCTGCATAAATGCATTACTTTGCCTGCACAGTTATCAAACATAATTTTGTTGTAAACCTCGACTCCTATATTTAAATAGCATGATTTAAATTAAAATTTCCCGGACCCACAGTGAAAGATCTCTGTGAAAGATCTATGGATTTCAAAATGATAAAATTTACTAACATATTATGTAGGGTTCAAGTATAACAATTAATAAATTGAATAAAACTTTGTTCTGGAATTTGTATGATCGAAATTCTTTCAAAATACTGCAATTTTCTTGTAATCAAGCTAATTAATTATGAATATATATATACGTTCACACCTGACATATGGAATTATATTTTAGGGTGGAAGTCCGGAAGGAAGAAAGGTGTTTAAACTGCAAAAATGGCATTACGGTACAATGTGTGGCATGACAAGAAGAGAATCCCGTAAGCCAATATTCCAGAAGTTAAATATTCTTCCACTTCCAGCTCTTTTTATTTTTCAGGTGGCAATTTATGAAAACAAAATCATTAAACATTGAAATTTTGCAAAACATAATAATTCATTTGATATTCCAGCCAGCAACATAGCATTTCGACAAAAAAGTTTAGATTACGTGGGGATCAAAATTTATGATTAAATACCTATTTCAATAAGACAATTATCAAACCTGATGAAATTTAATTCTGTATTAAAAAAAGAACTAACAAGAAAATGTGTATACAAAATTGAAGATTGTTAAAATGAAGATTTTAAAAAGAAGATTATACATTTATGGATAAAATTTATATAAAATATACTCGTATTTTGTATCAGTCTTAACCATATTTATATGGCAATTCAGACATACCTGTAATAAACAAATAAATAAAAACTGCAAACGAGAAAGGATTACAGGATGAAACTGTTGAGGAATATGAGAATCAAAATGGTGAAATAGAAGAAGTATATTTGTTTTAGGGGACGAAAATGGCTGTAAAACTAAAAGTGGTTTATATTCATTTATTAAACTATCATAGTTTAAGTCATAGTCTCAATTGCTCCTCCTATCCACTGCAATACGAGGGGTAACGGTATTATTATTTTATTATAAAAAACATATTTATCTACAGGAGTTAGTGTAAGATATGTATAATTCCTGAATATTTGCGGGTATTACATACAAAAACATTGGTTCCAGTCTAAATTCATAAAAAAGTATTAACTACATTTTAGATTTAATATAAGAATAAATAAATAAACGTATTACGTGACAGAGAGAAAATTAATAAACCCTCGTGCGTTTCAAGGAACATTAAAAGCACAGTTCGGTTGTAAAGGATGGCCATAAGACCTCGAGCACAAAACCCAAGGGAATGTGTGGCAGGAACCTTTATGACCAGAGTAAACAGCTTCCCGATGTGATTTAACTTTTTCTGTGCAATAAACCTAAATTTAAGAATTAGTTTGAAAACTCTGCATAATGACAAAAAGCGAAGAATTTTCCTTTTTCATAATAAAAGATTCTGACAATTCTGACAAGATTCTTAAATGTAGAAATGAAACAAATTATTTTAACGTATCACAATTAATAAGGTTATATAGTTTTTTTGTGACAATTAGAGGTTCTCAAGATAAAATGCGAACTAATGTACTATATGTTATTCAGGGCTGAATAAACTTTTTTAAGAATTTAAAAGCGCTAGTATTGTGAATGATTAATAAACGTAGGCTTAAAAGTAACACCCGTGGATACCATTATGTATCGATATATCAAAGGAGATGAACGTATAAGCTCTTTATGAACTGCTGATCTTACTTCTATTTCCACTTTATCACAAAAAGAAAACAATTATTTAAAATACACTTTCATGTAGTAATACGTACTGAAACTAAGATCCGTAAATGTATTTTTGAATAAAATATTCCTTAACAAAACATTATACCTTACATTTTTTCATAATTTCTTTGGCTAAAAGGCAGAATAGGAGGCTAACATGGCCGGGCCAACCTCACACATCATTGTCATGTACAGTGACGATCCCGTGCCAACTGGTGGCCGGGTTTGGTCTCAACTGTGATCTTAAACGATATAATGCACAACCATAAACTATTCCTTCATTGTTACAAAAATATGTTCGAATTTTAGTTAAACAAATTTGTATAAAATTCTGCAGTATCCAACCTCAAAAATTTAAAAATCTTAAAAGTTATGCCTCAAAATGGAACGAAATTTATTCCTTCTTTAGATTAAGTGTTCTTCGAAGATTCAATACTTGCTGTAGCAAGTGCTAAAGATATTCCAAGAATAATAAAAAAAGATAAAAAATAACATTTAATATTTTAATAACACTAACTTAGTATGACACGACATTAGTACTTATGGAGGTGTATCGAGTAGAATTTCACGTTAAAGCATTATTTCAATACTGTATATCAGCTTGATGGTTGTTATTCTTTTCACTAGATTTCATCTTTTGACTAAACGTTAAGGGTGCCTATGGTGAATTATTCCAAGGTGTGTAATAAATCTGTAAAATACTGATTACATAGTTAATTGAACATACTTAAATGTTGTAGTATCTATTTAAGATGGGTCTAGATCATACTGTACAATTTGGTGGGTGGTAATTAAAATCTAAATTGTTCAAAAAAAATCTAAATATCTGTTGTTTGAAAGCGCTGAGCTTTATCAAGCATACCAAAAAAACTAATTTAACTTCGAAATGCATATTTATATCCTGGACAATTTTAGATCAATGCTTTCCAAGGATTAATACAGTACTTATTTAAAGTTATATATCGAGTGTATTCATGGCACAATTTAAAACATTTACAATTTTGTTTGGTAGCATTTACTATATATTTACAATGAAGACAGACCGACGTTGTGGCGTTCCTTTCGTGTGTGCATTGTTGTCGTTCTCAGCGAACGATCCAGCCTGAACAAACAGCCAGGAAGCGGAGGGACGTCAAACATTGATACAGATGTGCATTTGATGGGCGTCACGGCTATGACCACGGTGGTTACAGCCCGATACAGCCAGGCCATTCTCCACAACACTGACTCTTAGTAGTGATAGGGTCGATTTGTGGATATATATAAATAAAATTATATTAAGAAATATTGAAAAATAATTATTTTACTCTACAAAGTTTTAAAATTTTTATTTATCGTATTGTCACTGCTTTCGTTTAATTTTCAACAGAATGTTTCACAATAATTTGGAAAAAAGCGTATAAAAAGGAACCAACTTGGTCCTAGAGAAAACTGTAGCCGGTGTATTTAAATTGATTTTTTTGATTTTGGGTTGTGCAAAAAAGCACCTAACGAATGAAGCATTGAAAAAATAATGTAAAAATACAATAGTTTGTACTTTTTTTAAAGGCACTACTGTTTTCATTAAACAATTATCTCTCATATAATGAGGACAGATATTACACTCAATTTGGATCTTTTCCTTTATACGTATACCACTGTTTCAGATTTGTTTTTGAAGCTTGATTTTGGTAACATGTCAACCACCACTAACAACCGGATTCCATCAATTCTACCTTCAATCATCTATCATCAAATCATAAATATAGTGTCCCGATTGCACCGGGCACTTGACAACTCCAACGCCGCAGCGGCCAGACGGAGGCATCAATAAATAGGATAGGTTATGTAATGTAAGTAATGTAGGTCCTAACGTAACTTAATCTAACCTAACATGACGTAACTTTGCCTAACCTAACCTAAGAAACTGGAATAGGGACCTCTAGACGGGCAGACGCTGGCTTCTCGTGTCTAGTCAGAGATAACGGTAGAAGTAGTAGTGGAAGGCCGATTCTAAAACATGAGGGGTGCGAGGGGTGCGACCCGTGACGTCATCAGTTGTGACGTAGCTGTGGAGTGCAAAGTCCAAGGTCATCGCTGACGTATGAGTGCAAAGTCCAAGGTCATCGCTGACGTATGAGTGCAAAGTCCAAGGTCATCGCTGACGTATGAGCGCAAAGTCCAAGGTCATCGCTACGTCATTATTTCTCGCGCGCGCCACGAGTGCAAAGTCCAAGGTCATCGCTACGTCATTATTTCTCGCGCGCGCCACGAGCGCAAAGTCCAAGGTCATCGCTACGTCATTATTTCTCGCGCGCGCCACGAGCGCAAAGTCCAAGGTCATCGCTACTCTATTCCAGGACGGTTGTGTTATCCTATTCCAGGACGCCTTCCATCCTATTCTAGGACGTCTTATTCCGGGACTACTTCCATCCCAAACTAGGATTTCACGTTTATAGTTGAAACATAAATATGGTTCTTTTTAAACAGTTAAAATATTGTGAGTTAGTGTAGTTTATAAAACAAGAGAAACGCTGAACGCTCTCTTAATTATTCAAATTTCCTGAGAGTTCTTAAATTATTTATTTATATTATAATTTTTATTTTCTATTGTAGGTTTTATAAAAATGGAATCGTTGAGAGTTAACTGCGAATTCTGCGATAAAGCTATCGCTAAGTCCCATATTTCTCATCATATTAAAATATGTTCGAAGAATCCTAATAAAGATGCTAGCGCACGTTATTCAGTTAAGACGTGTGATAAATGCAAGAAGAAAATTAAAAGTCAACACTTCAGTCGTCATCTGAAAATATGTAGTAGTAGTGGAGAAATGGAGGTTCTGGATCAACCTTCAAAGTCGTTGGAATCTAACGTCAATAAGAGGAGTAGGGACGGAATATTGGTTCAAGATATATCGGAACCTAGTACTAGTAGATGCGAAGTGTCAGTTCGAAACCAAAAATCCCCCATTAAGAAAAAAGCAAGTATTGATTATAAAACTAAATGCCCCCGATGTAGTAAATTGATAAGAAAAAGTAATTTGAGCTACCACTTGAAAACCCACGAAAAGCCTGAATTAATTTCGAACCGTGGAGGTGTTGTTGATGATGATGATGCAAGCCCCCCTCCCGCTAAACGACCGCGGCTTGATACACCTATTTTAAATATTCTTAGTAAAACCGTGAGTAAAATTGCCGGTTATGTAAAAGGTTCTTCTCCCCCTCATGAACCGGAAATTGAACTGTCCCGAACAGCTTTCAACGGACGTTTAAATGTTTATACCGTTAAGAATAAAAATGTTATGAAAGATCCGATACTGTTTTTGAGTAGTTTGAAAGATGTTATCATAAATAAAATTAATGAGCATCGTAATGAGGCGGATCTTAAAACAAGAATGGTGTTGTATATGGATTATTCGAAAGCAGAAGAGATTGCTGAATTTAATTTTAAAACTAAAAACGCAGTTATACTCTCGAGTACAGATGTGTCGGGGTATTTTGATGACGCTAAAGAAAAACTTATTAAAGAAATGGAAGATTTTCAAAACCGCGGTTCGGGCTGGTCATTATATAGCATCGATGAATTAGAGCTTCATATTAACCGTTATAACCCGTTCCGTGGGGGGTCAAGTTATATCCCTCTACCGAAAGAAATTGTGTTAAAGAGAGCAATTTTAAATGTTAAAAATGATGATCAAAAATGTTTCCTCTGGTCAATTCTTTCTGCACTACACCCTGTTGATTCCGCCAATCAACCCCGTAGAATTCACCATTACAAACAATACGAACATGAATTTGATGAGGCTTTAAAAGATATTCCATTTCCCGTCCCACTAAAAGCGAGTATTATATCAAAATTTGAGAAACGAGCCGGATTATCAGTCAATATTTATACGTGCGAGATAATGAAAACGATTAGGGACAGAGATGATTTTGAAGATTTCCCCGTTGAACCGAAGAAAAGAGATGATGACGACACTTATGATATTTATCCCCTGTACGTAACTAAAAATGAAATCCCCAACCGGCATGTTAATCTTTTTTATTTGAAAGACGAGAACAAAAACACCCACTATTGTTGGATAAAAAATATGAGTAGATTGGTTAGCAGACAGTTTTCAAAACACCAACATAAAAAATATATTTGTGACCGTTGCTTAATTTCCTTCAGCAAAAAGAAATTATTAAACGATCACAAGGCGGTCTGTAGAGAGCCAAACACTGTTGAATCGCATATTTGTAATCGCTGTCTGACGGAATTCAAAGAAGAATCCAAGCTAGATAAACATAAAGAATTTTGTGTCGGCCAAGACCCTGTGAAAATTGTGATGCCTGAAGTAGATAAAAACGGGTCCCCTCCTTTTATTAATTTTAAAAATAAATATAGAAAAATGAAAGTTCCTTTTGTCGGCTATGTTGATTTTGAATGTATATTGAAACCGGTCTCAGATGAAACCGATGAAAATGAGCCCACTCCAACCGATGAAAAAGAGTCGTATACGAAAAAGTATCAATCGCACGAAGCCGCCAGTTTTTCTTTATATATAACCACCGCTGACGATGATTATGATATCCCGTTTGATTTATATCATGAGAGCTTCGGTCCCGACACAGCAAAAACTTTTGTAGAAACCATAACTCAGATATCGCGAGACTTGGAAAATTTATATAGTAGAGAGGCCGCAAAACCCATGAATATAACTAAAGAAGATTATGAAACGAAGATTAATGGTGTTAATATTTGCCATATATGTGAAAAAGTGTTTGAAGTAAATAAAAAAGACCCTAAGAAGACTGACAAACGTGTTTTTGACCATGACCATTTGACTGGTAAATTCAGAGGGGTGGCGCACAACTCGTGCAATTTGAATTTTAGAAAACCGCACTTTTTACCCATCTTTGTCCACAACTTGAGTAATTACGATGCTCATCTGTTCGTCAAGTTATTGGGATTCGAACAGAACAAGATAGCGGTCTTAGCCACGACTGAAGAACGATATATATCTTTTGAACTCAAAGTAGAGGGTGGAGTAAACTTGAGATTTTTAGACTCATTTAGATTTATGAACTACAGCTTAGAAAGTCTCGCGAATAACCTGACCAGAGATAAATTCAAACACGTAGCAAAGTTTTTCGAAAACAACAAGTTAGATTTAGTTTTGAGAAAAGGCATCTTTCCCTACGATTTTATGGATAGTATGGAAAAATTCGACTACCCGTCTCTGCCTTCCCAAAAAAATTTTGATAACAAATTGAATAAGACAACTGTTAAAGATGAATATTACGAGCACGCGCGTAAAGTGTGGAATGAATTTGAGATTAAGAATATGAAGGAATACACGCTTTTGTACAACAAAACCGACACACTGCTATTGGCCGACATAGTTGAAAACTTCCGTGAAGTGTGCATGGACACTTACAAACTCGATCCCGCTTGGTATTTTACGAGTCCCGGTCTGGCTTGGGACGCCATGTTAAAAAAGACCGGTGTTGCTCTCGAGTTATTGACTGATCCCGACATGGAACTTATGATCACCAAGGGCATTCGCGGCGGAATTTCTCAGTGCTTCCACAGATATACTAGAGCCAATAACAGATATTTACCAGATTACGATCCTGAAAAGCCCGAAGAGTATCTCATTTATTTGGATGTAAATAATTTGTACGGATGGGCCATGTCGAAGTATTTACCTCAGAGCGATTTTAATTGGGTGGGTGAAGATGAATTACGAGATATCGAAAGTGATCTGCAAGATGGAAATTGGATCGACAACGAATCTGCATATGGTTTTATATTGGAAGTAGATTTGAAATACCCCAGGAAATTACACGACTCCCACAAAGACCTCCCGTTAGCACCAGAAAACAGATGCCCTCCCGGTTTTAATCAGAGAAAGCTTTTAACGACTTTATACGATAAGGATAAATACGTGGTGCACTACCAAAACCTACAGCTCTACCTGTCATTGGGCATGGAGTTAAAAAAGATCCACAGGGGCATTAAATTCCGCCAATCGGCATGGTTGAAAGAATATATCGATATGAACACCGATATGAGGACAAAAGCGACCAACGAGTTTGAGAAAGATTTTTATAAACTGATGAATAACGCGGTGTTTGGTAAAACGATGGAGAACATACGTAAGCACGTAGACGTACGTCTGGCCACGCACGACAGGCAAATCGACAAACTAGTGGCCAGACCGAACTTTAAATCAGTCACCGTCTTCACAGAGACATTTGCGGCCGTGCATATGGGCAAAACCAGATTATACTTTAATAAACCGATCTACGTAGGCATGTCAATATTAGATATTTCGAAGATAGCCGTTTATGACTTTCATTACAATGTCATGAGAGCGAAATACGGTGATAAAGCCAGAGTTCAGTACACTGACACGGACAGCCTGACTTATAGCGTCAAAACAAAAGATATTTATGAGGATATAAAAAGTATGATCGACCACTTCGATACCAGCGATTACAAAGCGGATAACCCCTATAACATGCCGCGTGTGAATAAAAAAGTAATTGGCAAATGGAAAGACGAACTGGCCGGTGATGTTATGAATGAGTTCGTCGGGTTACGTTCGAAAATGTACGCCTACGACTCTGAGGGGGAGAGGAAGAAGAGGGAGGAGGAGAAGAAGAAGAATAAGAAGAAGGGGGATAAAAAAGAAAAAGGTGAGGGGATTAAAAAAGCTAAGGGGATAAAAAAGAATGTCGTTGACTTTCTGTCGATCAAAGACTATAAAAACTGTTTGTTTGATAAAGAAGTGAAATATGAGACAATGAACACCATTAGAAGCAAACACCATGATTTATATTCGATCAAACAGCGCAAGATAGCCCTCTCCTCCTCTGATGATAAGAGATTTATCTGTGAAGACGGCGTGGAGACTCTTCCCTGGGGCCACTACAATATCCCTATCGAGCATCTGATTAATATCGAAACGAATGCCGCACTGGACATGGATTAGAAGGTACGAGTTTGTTTATATTTTAAATACTTATACATGACATATTTCGATCATTACTAAAAATATTATTTTTTTTCCTCCTTATAAAGGGGTAACGAATCGTTACCCCCTTTGAATTATCGATTTTATCATGGATAAACTATTTTTTCCTCTTCGAATTGCAAATTTTATAATTGATAAAAAAAATATTTATTAAAAACAAAGATATAAATTCAGTACTAGACTTTGACTAGAAAATATGAGTTTTTTCTCTAAAAACCTTTAAAATGACTCATTTTTGAACAGTTTTTAGGTGGGCCCCGATATGGGTCCCACCCCATTTTAGGACCCCTATCCAACAGAAAGGGTCCTATTTGTTTTGAATTATCGATTTTATCATGGATAAACTATTTTTTCCTCTTCGAATTGCAAATTTTATAATTGATAAAAAAAATATTTATTAAAAACAAAGATATAAATTCAGTACTAGACTTTGACTAGAAAATATGAGTTTTTTTCTCTAAAAACCTTTAAAATGACTCATTTTTGAATAGTTTTTAGTTGGGACCCAATATGGGTCCCACCCCATTTTAGGACCCCTGTCCAACAGAAGGGGTCCTATTTTAGGATTTCCATGTTTCTCTCATAACGTATGACGATAATTATGTTTCGTCATAAAGAAGTTCCCTGTCGAAGGTGGGAACTTTGCCGTAGTGATAGGGCTTTCCACTAATACCCACCGACAATTAAAAAAGAAAAAAAAATTCTAAGGTAAGATATATGTTAATTAAAAAAATATTTAATGATTTTCTAACCCTTTATATCGTAGAGTTTATTTTTTCAAAAATATATATACATCTCAAAACATTCTAATTAAATTCCTTTCCAAATCGTAAGTGAAGCCGATCTCCGATACAACTACCACGTACGCTGTGGTCCCCTGATCCGCCGCCGGACTGGCGACGGCGTTAGTAAAGTCCAATTTTATTTGAATATCTTTTCTTTTATTATCAGTGGAGAACGGGTGGTGATGCGTGTCGACTACCAACAACGGATACTTGTCTACAAGATCGACATCGTTTAAATAAACATCTTCATTTCCGAATAACACCTGCCTGATTGAGCAATAACTCCCGTATAAAATACTATAATGTTTATTATTTATCGCCAAATTTTGCTCCTCCTTCGGATACCGTTGTCCGTTGATTATAACGTGGTAGTTTTTTATGTTTACAGCGTTGAATCGGCTCGGATCCTTCTCTTGATTGTTTTTACGGCTGGTCTGTAAACCTATGATTATAAACAGCGGGTTGGATATATTCCGGTACATGTTGGATATGTCGAAACTATATGAAGACCCCGACACAAAGCTTTTTTCTATGCACTGCCACTGGTAATACCTGTATGTTAAATCGCCCTTATCACTCAATCGTTTTAGTCCTTGTATGAGTGGTAATTTTTTTATTCCTTCATAATCGACTAAGGGTACTTTTAACACGAAACTCGTGATTTTTATCTTCGCCTCGGCCGCCGTTTTTTCGTTAGCGCCAGTACCCTCCTTCCAACGGTATATCGCGTCATCATCTTCGTTTCTTGTAAAAATTATTTCAAAACCTCCTTTGAATATCGGATATCTCAGAGCGTCGAAAAACCCAAGACCCAGATGTGACAACGGGCCATAAGCTTCGAACCCACCCACCCCTTTTTCGAATTTAGATTTGAATCCCATCGTATAATGAGTGCTCTCACCCGATTTACTATAAGTTGTTAGAGCTTTAATTGTACTTGTGATACCGACTTCATCAACACAGTCTATCAATTGATTGTGTTTTTTTAATTCGATTCTCTTAAACAAAAATGCCGGGAAATTATCGATCAACTTGATAGGATCCGCCGCGTCGTACTTCGTATCATCCGCTTTTTTCACTACTTCCCCCTGTATGTGATAAAATATCCTCCTGTCATAAAACGCGTCTCCATGGTCAAAATAGAATGTCGTAAACTTATTCGGTGAATTGAAATTTAAATCGGTCACCGGTTGGACGGTATTGAATTCGCACCGCTCTATCTTATCAGACGCTTCCTCGTAATACTTTTCCATATCTATATTTAGATTTTATGTTTTCGGTTTCGAATAAAAAAAATAAAAACACGATTTAAACTTAATAAAAAATATACTTTTAAAATTGTCGGATAAATAAAATATTCATCTCCTACTGAACATGCGCATATATTTCTTCCTATCCGATGCCAAACCTAATTTATTCACATGAACCTTAAAATCCGCACCATTCGACAATTCACCACCTTTAACATTATTTTCCTTTAACGCTGACAAACATCGTCTTATGTGTTTAGCACCTTCCGGTTGGGTTATTAATTTTTCAATCTCGTTATTTATAAATTTGACGATCCCGATTTTTTCGTTATTAAAATTATTATTTCCCGCTTCCTCCTCGGCTTGTATAAACTTTATTCTCTCCGACAACTCGTCATAATCGTCTATATATTTATATTCCACGGGGTTGTTCGTATCCACGAGTAGACCTTTGCCGGACGAAGACGGCTTTTGTTTGAGTTCTTTCCATATGTCACTTATTAAATTCTTCCATTTCCAACCACCGCTCGCCTTGGGTCTGGGTGAGGTGGGATCGTTGTTATGATGTAGAGCGTGTGTTTTGATTAAAATATCTTTATATTTTTCAAAGTCCTGAGAAGTGAACGCGCCTATACTTATGAGTCTCTCCTTCGGTGTCGTACCGACCGCGGCTGTGGATTGTACACCGTGGATCTCCGCTCTAGTCAAGAGTGACCACAGTCCCTCGGTACCTACGTATCTGTCCATAGTTCTCTCCAGTATGATATCGTTGTTTTCGATGGATATGGTTTGCGATCCGATCGCGAGTTTGCTATTCGCGAAATCGTAATAAACGTCGAAACTCATATCGTTACAGTTCGAGAGGTATTTCTTTGCGATATCACCAATTTCCTCGTTTTCGGTGAATTCGCGGATAGAACGATTCTGTAATTCCTGCGAAGTTTGCGCCGGTGATAAAACTGTAGACGCATCGAATACGTCTGGGTCCTCGATTGGAGTTATCGTTTCGTCCGCTTTATCTACCGGTCTACCAAGTGTTTTGTCCACTTTACCTACAGGTCTACCGGGTGTGCTCGACGTTCTAGGTCTGAACTGTCCGACAGTGGGGATGGGTCTTCTCAAAATGACACGGGGTTTTTTCTCTGTCTTTAAAGTTTCCGTCTGTTCTTTTATAGCTTTAACTACGGGTTCGTGTAGCTTCTCTTGTTCGCGAACCTTTTCGACTTCCGCTCTTCTAGACGTGTCGAATTCACTCTTTAATCGATCTTCCAATTTATCCAACCTCTTAGCCTCCGCGACGGTAATCGGTTTGTTTTCACGGTGAGGAGGAGGCGCTAACAATTGTTCTTTCGGTTTGGCATTTACTAACACAGGGTGTGAACTGAAAAGCTTTCTCCTTTCCTCAGCTTCGCGTATCTGATTTTTCTTACTGTCTTCTAACCATTTTTCTTGTAACTTTTCATATTTTTTAGCCATTCGTACGTCGGCATCGTCCGGCCACATCTTATCGGCCATCTTCTGTTTTTTCACCAGCGTGCCGATGATCTCCTTATCATCGCTTTTCCTCTTCATTATATTATCTATATATAGGTTTCGGGTTCAGAGTTTCGCTTTTCAAAAATAAAGAAAAAAAATAAATTTGAATAAAAATCTAAAAACGATGCATACACGTTATTTTTATAAAATATTATGTATATGAATCGTTTATTAAAAACGATGCGTACACGTGGTTTTTATAAAATAACGTATATGAATCGTTTATTAAAAACGATGCATACACGTGGTTTTTATAAAATAACGTATATGAATCGTTTATTAAAAACGATGCATACACATTGATTATCGTTCGATAACATCGTTTAACTCGTCTTTTAACTTGAACATGTATTTTCCGTTGTGCGCTTTCTTAGCGGTGTTTATTGTCAAAAATCCGAACGGTTCGCTCCAACACTTTTGACACATCTTTTCGAATTCATCAATCGTCATGTCCGATCCTACGAAATCGTCATAAATACGTTTCGTGTAGTGTTTGTTTTGTTTGAAGACGCATAGCAGGTTGACGTTGTTCCGTATCACTTGCATGTCGACTTTACCGTAGCTCTGACTGAGGTAGACGCAGGACAGTTTTTTATGTCTACCTCTGATGAAATAGTCTTTTATCGCTTCTTGTTTTTCCATCAAACAGTCGTCGAACACCACGAGGGAGTTTTTCTTGCACTCGTCCAGTGGAGGTAAATCTTCGCAATTGTTAAAAAAGTATGCTATCTTCTTATTCAACTTGTTTTCAGCATCTATGTACTTTTCGCGTAATTCTACATAAGCCGGCTGCTCTATAGACTTACTGAACACGTATAAATTTCTAAACACGAGACCGCGCGGATTATAAATAAAATTCAACAACAAGTTTGTTTTTCCACAGCCCGAGGAGCCTACTATCAGACAACGTAATGGTCGGGGTAGAAGGTTATCTTCGATCTTCTCTTCGTAATACGGGACGATATCCATCACTCTCTATGAGGAAAAAAATAATGCATCGGTTAAGAAAAGAAATAAAATAAATTACGAGAAATAAGAATTTATTAGGATGGGAAAATGTTTACTATTTATTTTCTCAAATCTTTGAAGAATTCTTCTACTAATTCTATGAAATTATACGGCGTGATTACAACATTATTGCGTGATTTATAGGATATATTGCGGTATCTCATGATATCTTTTACACAGTTCAAAACGTTTATACTGTTCGGCACTTCATCTTTGTAAAACAAAAGTAAATAACCTTCATCGATTTTCTTTTTATAAACCGTAGAAAAATACCGATCTTCAGTTCTTACACAGTAGTATGTATAAATACCGTCTGCATAAGAATATCGTTTAAAGACGGCAAAGACGTGTCTTAGGTTCGATTTTTGAGGCATACAAGCTACTTTAGGTTTCATGTTTTGTATCGTATTGTTTAAACGACGATTTTCATTTTCCATATGATCGATCGATTCCATGAGCGTTACGATTTTATTTTTGAGTTTGTACTCACCGTATTTACGGATGGAAGGCAAAACGTCTTCGAAGACCCAACGTTTGAAGTCGTTCGCCGACGGTAACCTCGATGAAAATATCAATTCGTATAATCCGGGCTCGGATATGTATACTTCTAAGCTTTTATTATGTGATAAGGGGTGGGACCCAAATCGGGGCCCAACTAAATCGGCCAGATTTCTCTTATAACGATCATTAACGTGCGTTTGTAAGACCTTCTTCAGATTGGAATATCCTAATATTTCGGCCACATCTTTACCCTTAAACCACGAGTTATCGTCATCGTCGAAAATCACTGTGACCTTTTGATTTTTAAAAATGAATTTACTCGCGATATCGTCCATGTAATCCTCATCTGTGTTGGACACATCAGAATTATAAGACGATGAAGAACTTTCGTCGGAAATCTCATCACTCGCAATATCCATATTATTATTGTTATTCATTTCGTACCTACTATAGAAAAAACAACCGATTGAACGTTAATGTTTTATTACGATCGAAAAATTAAAAAAAATAAATTATATAGTTCGTACGATCGGAAACGTATTTATTTCACCACAACATCACTTCCGACAGTGTTTTTTTAACGAGGTTAATCAGGTCGAAATCGTCATCGTGAATTTTTATACATTTGCTTTTACGGTTAAGTCCTAAATTAGGATAAGTTGATATTATAAATAACGGTCCTAAATTAGGATGTGTTAAGTCCTAAACTAGGATAAGTTGATATTTTGAATAACAGCCCCAAATTAGGACGTGCAGGTGGGGTTAGGTGGTAATGAAAAATTAAACCATCTACAGCAGACGGGTTTGAAAGCTAATGAAAAATCAACATTTTTGGACTGATTTAGGTGGGACCCGATTTGGGTCCCACCCCGTTTTAGGGGGTGGGACCTCCTAAAACAGGGTGGGACACGATTTGTGTCCCAACCCTTTTCGAGCGATAAAAGCTTAGTAAGGCTTATATTACAAAACCACGGGTCTAAAAATAAACAATTACGAGGACCTGTAGTTTTAAGGGGTCTATATTTTTAAGTGTTTTTTTTTAAATAATCAAAACTCCGTCTTTTGCAGTTCCCTCTCGTAAAAACCACCGATTACTTCTTCACCGTCTAGAGCCTCGATTTTGTACGTGACGGGTTTGGTGTTTAAAACTTGCGCGATTACAAAAATTTCGCTAGTCCAGTTTTGTTTATATTTATTTCTAAATACGACTTTACTCGCTGTTATACGGACTCTGTCTCCGACGTTGAATTTCGGTTTTTTACGCGGCACTTCACTTTCGAGCTCCTGATACATTTTCAACAGATCGGACTCGTTGCTCTTATTGACATCGGCCGGACGCATTTTTATCGTGCTGTGGTAATCGTGTTTGTTGTATTCGTCGGTGAGCTCTTGTAAGACGTCGTACCATTTGTGCGAGTTTCTCACTTGGAATTTGACTCTGAATTTATCGTTTAACGTCCTGTGGTATCTTTCGATTATCGCCGACTTTTCCTCGCTCTCCGTATGGTACATTTTTATGCCGTGTTTTTTGAGCATGTCGTTAAAAGGTTTATTTTTAAACTCTGTCCCCTTATCCGTGTGCAGCAGTTCGGGCGTAGTGAGACCGTCCTTTTTCGCTCTCTCTATTATCCTCTCAAAAGCGGCCGTCACTACTGCGCCGTCTTTTTTCTTCAACGGTTCGGACCAGACGAATTTGCTAAAACAGTCTATCACGTTTAAGATGTATTTGTACCAGTTGTTCTCTCTGGCGAATTGTTTCATGATGAGCAGATCCGCGGCCCACAGATTATCCAGACCTTTCATGATTATCCTGCGTTTTATAAATTTTTTCACTACCGGTTTGTGCAGTTCTTTCGCCTCCACCACTTCGGGCGGCTCTTTGATAAACGAGTTTTTAACGCCACCGCAGACCGCGCAATCGGAACTCGCCGACCATCTTTTATTTTTCGTTTTCACAATTTTCATGTTCTCTGACGCGGTCTGTGTTTTACACGTGCGACAGTAAGAATTCATTTCTTATATTAATGAAATTAAATTTTCGTTCGATGGAAAAAATATCAATCATTTGGCAAGTTTTAATTTTTTATATGAATTCAAAATATTAATTTTTATACATAGATAATGGGGAATCATAAGAGGAAAATAAATTTGACCAAAGGTCAACTGAATAAGCTGCGGATAGCTCATAAGAAGCTTAAACGCGCAGTGCTTACTTTAACAAAAGATCAATTAAAAAATGGTAATACCGAAGTGTCACTCGATGGTGATCAAAACAAACAAGTGGAAAAAGCGTTGAAAAACAATAGAGGGACACGGTTGATTTTTGATTATTCACAGTTGAAGGAAATGATCGATGGAGGTCTTCTGAAGGAAGTTTTAGAACTGGCCGAAAACAATATTCCGTATTTTAAGAAATTCGCCTCACCTCTGATAAAGAATAAAGTGGCACCTGTGTTGAAGAATGATTTCGTGCCGTGGTTGAAAAATTTAATAGACAATGAACTGGACGAATTGATTAATAAAGATAAAACCGGAGCCGGTCTGGAGAAACGTGTAAGCAGAAAATTGCATAAGACTCTTAAAGATATTAGAGAGGATAAAAAAACTAGTTCCGCTGACCATGTCCGAACTGGAGACATGGGCCAACAAGTTGAAAATCAACAATTTCCGGGGTGTTTTTATGCGAGAGTGTTTACCCGACAAGCCGCGCAAAAACGAGTGTGCTATTATTAATCTAGGTGATCTGGAGTCGGGCGGCACGCATTGGACTTGTTATACGAAAAAAGGTAATTATGTCATATATTTCGATTCGTTCGGCGAGGCGCCTCCACCTTTAGAATTGGAGAAATATCTAAACATGACTAAAGGTATTTTTTATAATCATATGAGATATCAAAATTATGACGATCCCCCGATATGCGGTCATTTATGTTTGGAGGTATTGCGACGTTTTTCCAGAGGACAGGATTTCAATACGATAGAACGTGCTTTACAAAACGATAAATACACATTTTTGAGATGGTTCGAATAATTTTATTTTTTTTTCTCCCTCGCTCTTAATAAATAATCTTAACCGCAATTTAAAAAAGTATATATAGAGAAATGGTGTATTTCAGATTGACGGGTCAGAGTCCGCATTTGCAATTGAAGCTCGAAAACCCCATACACTTGAAAGAGGACGTGCGTTATTATCTAGCGCTCACGGGGTTTTCATTTCATAACTATTTTTATAACTTGAACGAGGAGGCTTCAATTACTTTTGCTGTGGGGGAGGGTCATCCTACACTAACTTTTGATGTGGAGTTTTGGGATTTGAAAACTATGCAGAGAGAAATCAGGGAATTCATGAGGATTAATAAGTTTACACCGGCGATAGATGTGGAAAAGTTTAAGATTTTTCGAGACCCACAGTCTAAGATTTGTATAAAATCTCCAGTCAAGTTCCATATAAACAACGAGCTGCGACGGTTTCTCGGATTCGATGAATTGAAAAAAGATGAAACCTTATTCGAATTACAGTTTACAGCGAACAAGATTTTATCAATATATGAGGAGGAAAGTAAATTACAAATGAGACCGTTCCACATGATCGAAGTGCATTGCGATTTAGTCGAACATTCGTATGTCAATCACGCGGAGCATCGGCACAGACACGATTTCTCCTCGTTGTTATATCACTCGAGTCCGCGAGAACACAGAGATAAAATTTACGAGAAACCGTCCGTTTTAAATTACATACCGCTCAAACCTAACACGCAGACGATAAGAGAAATCAACATTTATCTGACGGATGAAAACTACGTTCCCCTGCAAAACGCTCTGCCCGATTATATCATTTATTTAAAACTAGTCGATGAGTCGGAATTAAATATGAATTAGTTTTCGTCAAAAGCGATGATTTATTACATCTTTTGAAACGCTCTCATTTTTTTATTCGACTATGAAAATATATTTTTATATATAGACGAAGAAAAATGGAAATGGAAAAGGATTATTTTAAAGATATCCTCGACGAAGTGAATGGTAATTCTTTCGCGAAGATAAGTGATTTAGAAATCGATAAAAATATTTGGTCAATAGCATAGAAAGAATTCATTATGCTTATGGTCTTAGAGTTTTGGTTACATGTGATGATGTGCGGTTTCAACTACCCGAGAGTTGGAACGAGAGAATGACTACGAAAAATATAAACGCGCTATTGAAATCGGACCAACCGTTGTATGTGGTGTACCATGGAAAGATCCCATTGTTGAATGATAAGTTTAAACACGATATCAAGTTTGTGAGAGATTGAATATTCGTTATTATTATTTGATTATACTTGTTATTTTATTTATGATTTAATTTTCTTTCTCGTTCCTGAAATGTATCTTTGCACAACAGCTTAATAATTTATGTAGTGCGAATATAAGCGGATGTAATATATAGGTAACAAAAATGGAGTCTGTCACTTTTAAATATTTCAAATTGTCAGAGTTTCCTAAAATAGGACCCTTTCTGCTGGACAGGGGGTCCTAAAATGGGGTGGGACCCATATTGGGGCCCACCTAAAAACTGTTCAAAAATGAGTCATTTTAAAGGTTTTTAGAGAAAAAAACTCATATTTTCTAGTCAAAGTCTAGTACTGAATTTATATCTTTGTTTTTAATAATTTTTTTATCAATTATAAAATTTACAATTCGAAGAGGAACCCGTCAGAGGTTCACCGGACGCGGCCGGTGTGTAATGAATTTTTAATTACATACGATGATTTTAATTATTTAATTTATTTTTTATTTTTTTATTTTTTTACGTCTGAAATATATTTCTGCAAATCGGTTTGATAAAAAACTCGGTTGGAATTTAAATGATATACTATATAGATGAATAAAATGGAGTCTCATAACATGATTATTACTCTGGAAGGAAATATCGGCGCGGGTAAAACTACTTTTGCCACAGGCTTGTTTGATCGGTTTAAAAACCTAGGGTTTAAAACCGTACACATACAAGAGCCAGTCGGCGCATGGCGGGATTTTCACGGTACGAATTTATTAGACCCTCTTGTATAAAGATATCGAGAGATGGGCATTCACGTTTCAAGCCAACGCGTTAATTTATATGACGGAGTGCGATAAGAGAGCCGTTGAATATGCGAAGAAGGGTTATATCGTAATTAAAGAGCGCTCTGCGTTCACTGTAAGACATGTTTTTAATGAACATTACAAAAAGTTTATGACGCCCGCTGAGGTTCAAATTTTAACGGATCTAAGTAATAAGTATGTCGATCCGCGTAAGACTGCATTTGATGAGGGCGGTGTTAAAGATATTACCTTGTACTTGCGGACGAATCCAACAACATGTTTTGAACGTAAGTTAATAAGAAGGCGTCCGGAAGAAGTGGGTAAAAAGAACCTTGTGGATGAAGAGTATTTAAAAGAATTGCATGCGATTCACGAGGCTGCTATTTCCAAGTCGATCGGGGAGGTTATTACAGCTGATGGAACTAAATTTGACCCCAATGATCCGAAGTCAGTTCGAATTTTAGGGAGTGACGAGTTTGTGTTTGATGCTTTAATGGACATTGGTGAGTTGGATGTTTTGGATAATATCGGTGATACTATAGGAATTAAAGTTAATCTAGAGGATTGTTGGACGTTTGAGGGAGATAAAATTACCCGTAAGAAATGTTAATTATGTTTTAAAGCGTTATAAATTGATTTTATTTTTTTTTTGTCAAGGTCTGTTAGGATAAAAATGCTTGCTAAAGGGCCCTATGTGAGGTTAAATAGGGTGCTTAAAGTTAGGGTTGTTGGGTTTAAATAGGGCGCTTTAAGGTTTGGTCCCACCAAAATCGCTCAGATTTGGTCGAATTATTCCGTTTTTTATTCTTCCGAAGTATCAGGGCGGCAGAATCTAGTAGGAACCGGCGCGCTCGAGCCGAGCGAACGGCGCAACGGTGGTGGCGCGCGCGAGAAATAATGACGTAGCGATGACCTTGGACTTTGCGCTCGTGGCGCGCGCGAGAAATAATGACGTAGCGATGACCTTGGACTTTGCGCTCGTGGCGCGCGCGAGAAATAATGACGTAGCGATGACCTTGGACTTTGCACTCGTGGCGCGCGCGAGAAATAATGATGTAGCGATGACCTTGGACTTTGCGCTCATACGTCAGCGATGACCTTGGACTTTGCACTCATACGTCAGCGATGACCTTGGACTTTGCACTCATACGTCAGCGATGACCTTGGACTTTGCACTCCACAGCTACGTCACAACTGATGACGTCACGGGTCGCACCCCTCGCACCCCTCATGTTTTAGAATCGGCCTTCCACTACTACTGGTAGATAAGATAACGAAACCGCAGGTAAAATATTCTTTCAAGGAATTTCCACTTTAAAACGATTAATAACAATTATTTGACCTAGTTTATGGTGCTCTGTAAAATATCAAGCTTGAAGGGTAAACTTGGAATGGTGGTATACGTATAACGGAAAAGATCCCTCAATTTTAGGCTAATAATTTACTGACTTTCAGTATTCATGAGACATATTATAGTGGTCAACATTATAGTGGTAAGAATAACTTTTATAAAAAATAAAGATTTTTGAGATTTGAAATAAGTTAACAAGCATAGATGATGTGAAGCAGCATCATTAATACAATAAATTGTGGATTAATAAATTATATTACGTTTTTCACAATATAAAACTGAATCACACCTAAGGAAGCACTGTGCGAACGGTCAATATTGGGTTAAGAAAACGTAACAGAGAGAGCTTCTGACCAATAAAATGTGTTTCTACTTAGACCATTTATTTTTCCTTAAAAGCTTTTTGTTTTCTTAGCCTCAATATTGACCAATCAATAAATTATTGTTTAATAATTTATTGAAACAATTAAATAATACTTTATTGTTAAATTATTATTTATAAGTTTATAAATAATAATTTATAATTTATTGTTATTATTTTATTTATGCGAAACAATAAATTATTGTTTCGCATGAAATTAATAAGAAATTTTATTGATCCTTTTTCGGAAATCGTACTGTAACAAATAATGAATATTTGTTATAAGTGAACAAAATTCATAAATGGGGTTTCATAAAGTGTTTCGTAAATGGTGGATACGGTCGTTTTAAATTGAATAAGTAAATAAATAAATAATACAGACATTAAAAAGAGTTGTATGGATAAAAATAGCATTGATAAAGTAATATTCGAAACAAAATAGCATTATTAAGAATACGCAGAGTTAAGGGAGAAAACCTTACGAGAGGAGAGAGGTAGAGATTCGACCAAATTCAAATAACAGCCCCCACAGCAACGGCCCCCACCATTCAATGTTTAATCAGGCTATTCTATCGGATTGGAATTTACCGGAAATGACGTGTTTACCATCTGATCTGAGAGAAGCATTAGCTTTGTGTTTGTTGTGGGGATATGGGTCTGTTGAAAAATTATGTGTTTCTCATTTTATAAACTTCTGATATAAAAATAATATTATTTGCGATTCGGGTGAAAACGAAAAACTATTTTTTTAGCAATAAGAGAGGTTTGATTAACACATGAACCTTTAGGAGATTTACAGTACTGCAACAACAGTAAGATTAAGAACAATATGTTTACTTAAAACTGTATTTATTACTATAATAATTTTTCATTTAAATTAAAACCTCAAAGAGATTATACTGGGAGTTAATAAAGCACTACTAGGAGTTAATAAAGCATGTATTGTGGAGCTAGACCGATAATATTATCTGCGTGCCCCAATGGAATTAAAGTATTATATATGCCAGATTTTGACCCCAGACTCGTTTAAATGACTGCCTATTAATTGGGATATGAATAAACCCTATACCGTAGCAATATCGGAATCAATTTGCGCTTCCAATTGTTTAGTCCAGTTGATTAATATCCTCTTAGTGCTTTGGAGCAACCGGTTTGGTGATTTATTTGTATCATGCAATTCTGTTACTTTATCATAGATCTTACTGTATAAAGAAAATGTTGTATAATTTCATTTGCCATGATTAATAGTGTTCTTTCAATGTATTTCTCTAATATTGTCTCAAAAAAACTTCCGAAAAAATCGCAAAACAATTGACAAAACATTAAACTCGACGTGGTACCACTATTAGTGGCATCCAAAAAAGTCTTATTTTGATATTGTTTAGTCATACTAACGTATTAAAATTTCTTGCATTTTTTTATAATTATTTAATTCCTCTAACGTCCATCTTTGATGTCCAGAAAGGTTACGATCGATTGTCCACGGTTTAGTCCACGCGCCAGCTGGTGCATTGTTGTACCTACGTCATATCTCGATATAGCCTGGTAAACAAACAAAGTCGGTTTTATTCCCAAGCAAATAAAACTCCAAGTTCAGTAGCCTTAAACTGTGTGAGTTCAGGTGTGCTGTTACAGGCTAAGGCACCTGTACAAAAAAACACCTAACGAATGAAGCATTGAAAAAATAATGCAAAAATACAGTAGTTTGTAATTTTTTTAAAGTTACTGCCGTTTTCATTAAACAATTATCCCTCATATAATGAGGACAGATATTAAACTCAATTTTAGGGTAATAATTTACTGACTTTCAGTATTAATGAGACATATTATAGTGGTCAACATTATAGTGGTAAGAATAAGGGTATCAAAATAATCCAGTGACTCCCCTTATGGTTGAAGTGGCTCCACTGACTTATGAATGGGTCTATAAAAAGCATAATTTAAACGAGTTTATATATGGAATATAATTCAATATTGGATTGTATGATGCTTTTATAATATGTGGGATCAAATGTAGCCGCAACTTTAACATATTTCACCCATTATTTCTTTAAACAAACTAGTGCATTAGGGATGTGTTAAGGTGTGAAGGTGATGCACATCTTTAATGTGGTACTGTTATTTACCTAAAAGGGCTGTAAGGAACTGCTATAACCAGCCTATGTTTGTTTTTAAAACAATAAGCTAACTTTGAATCAGATTAAAGGAGTTGAGTAGCCTAGTAGCCTAATTAATTTTTATACTTTGTGTACTTTGCAATTTTCCAATTATCCTTATAGCTATGACACCAGACGTTGATAACAGTCTTCTAATATTAAAAAAACTCTGCTGCTCCAAAATAAATCCGCTAAAATATCATGTAGGGCTCCACCACTTGAGTTTTGTAAGCCTCGTCTTGATAAGCTTGAGGTAATGGTAGTGTTTAATATATACATTTCCAATGTACGTCAGCAGCAAATTAAAATGAGCCTGGTATTCTTAATAGTGATGCCCGCGGCTATTAAACTGGGCATGACCTGGATTAGTTCGGAAACATAATCGGACAAGCCAAGACACTTAATTCGTTTCCTGTCACAGGTGTTAACGCGTTGGCTGCGGGTTCGAGTGAGGACGGAGGTTCTACCCGTTGCTTTGCGGCACGTTGTTTCGACACTGACGCGTCCGTCCAAACTACGTCGTATTGCTGCTGGGAGCGGTAGACTTAGAAGGGAATATTTTTGTTAGTGTGTTTTTTCGATGACATAATTTACATGTGAGGCCTCCACCTTAGGTTAAAAGAATGTTGAAGACTTAATTAATGGTTAACCCCTTCTGTAGCCTAAAAGATTTGTTGCGTGCAAATCTGGATTAGGACGCTACGAAGGAGGCTTATTGTGGTTTGAAAGCCCCAAAAATTACATTTAAGCCAAAAAGTTGCATTTTTCTAATATGATTTTGATTTATTTGTACAATTTGTATAAATTGAAGACATTACAAGAAATGTTAAGTAATCATATAAATATTAGTCCAGTTTTTGGTATTTTCTAATCGTTAATCTAATAAGCGCTCTAAACATTGCCTTATCTCTTTGGGTTTGCATGGGCATAGCAATAAAGTCCCTGCAATAATAACAGTCAATTGCACGCTACAGAAACAACTGTTCCTGACACTTCGCTAATTCTAAGTTTCATTGTTTATTGCTTTCGATTGGCACATTGGGTGTTATTTGCATACATTTAAAAACTCCTCTATATACCACATTTTATGATGAATACAATGTTTTTTTAGCAAACCAAGATGAAGAATGCAATTATTACTTTTTTAACATCTTTTGAAGGATATATGCAAAGTTAATTTGGTTTAATTTGAAACATAGACATATTTTTATGGTTGGTTTATAATAGTATATCTCGTTACTGGGGACTGAATAGACGCTTTCCATTCGAGTTCAAGTTTTACTTTTAAAATTATTTTAAATATCATGAGAAATGTCCGAGTAACGAAATGCAACTCCCGTGTAATGAACTATATGTTGTATTATGCCACTCAATAAACTAACTACTTCAAAAAAACCTATAGTGTACAACTTGTTTACCTTTAACAGATTTTCCGCATCGAGGCTGTCTTCTTGTACAATCAGCTGATTGTCTGTTTCATTTGTGTTAGGTTAAACTGACGACAACTATTGGTTTTATGATAGAACCTTAGTTTTACTACAATAAAAATCGAACAGCTGTCGTCTACGAGTTCGGCTGATTTTTTCCCTAGGGAGAAAAAGAGCTTCTTCTATCAACAGATGTGATAAAAACTGCCGTTTTTGTAGAGGTATCACGAAACATACTTTTTCAAGATTGTGTGCTTATGTTTTCATATTAAAACTATATTTATCATATTCTTGCGAATACATATTCGCACGTGATTCCAAAACATAATGAATGTATATTAATCAATATAATTAGTATAGATAATAATAATAATAATAATAATAACTAACTAAACGAATAATAAAAATCAACCGTATGAATAATAATAAGATTACTATGCAAATTGAATGAATGAATTGTTGTAAAAAGAACTTTTGACATACGTACCATTCCCATTAAGGATCTTTAACATCAAGTGAAGGAGAAAAGTGTTAATCAAAAAGCACTGAAGATCCATTTCTTACCGATAATTTGTTCATGAATCAAAAAGTTGTCAAAATGCTGATAAAGACAAAAAAATAATTAATACTAACTGATCATATATAAAAAAATACTAGGGATTTATGCCTTCAAATAAACTGTAGTATAAACCCTTTAGGTGGCAGAGATAATATTCTATTTCATTGAGACACTCCTTTCATCACGCTCCAAAAACATTTTGAAATCTTTTGACCCATTTTTTTTTAACAAGCAAGTAATTTTATGCACAGAGAACCAATTTCTATGTGCTTGTAAATGTAATTGGTAGCAAGAAATTGTTAGGAATAAATACCGGCTATCGTGTTCCAATCCATGAACAATTAAGTAATAATTATGTTTAGTAGTTGTTTAATGTTAAATGCTAAACCAATTCAATCGAATGAATAATATTTGGTTTACAAATAAAATACTTTTTCATTGATCTTTTCACTGTCAAGACAATGACTTAAGAGTTTTCTCGCAGCTTGTTTATTTTAACAACTAAGACGTCATTATTTAGTAATAGTAATCTATTTACCCATTTTGGAGTCAATAAATGCTTCAAGTGCCTCATAAAAAAACTAAATACGATCAATAATAAACAGCACTTCGGGTTTAATCGTACCTAAACCAATTTAAACTTAATGGGGCCAATCAGTGATAAATAAAGAGATCTTCTAGATTTGAAACATGATAAAATGTTTTATTCATGCCCCTTCCCAAGAACGTTATACCTGAGTAGCTTGTTACGCAAGGTAACAAGGCCTTTGGAGAATAGAATTGATAATTCATTGTAGTGTTGATGTGTTACAGGCTGTAATGAACCATTGTTCGATCCTCGGAGTGAAGATTTGTTCACTTCCCGTTAATGGAGTTGTTCTCTTTGTTTCGCGATTTTTCAACAGATTTTGTTGGATAATTGGACGATACTGAAAATTGCTGCTGTTTTTGTTCTTCATCAGAGTAGGCCTTTGTATTATATTAATTACATTTATGTAGGAATAACGTGTAAGATGTGTTCAATTGAGAGATGCGTTAGGTTCAAGTAATGAGTTAACAGGTTAGAAAATCTTAATAAATCGTCTAATTCCACAGCAGTGTTCCTCTGACCTTCTCGTTTTCTGGCGTCAGTTACGATAATTGGTCAAGAAAATGGAATTGTTTAAGTAACAAAAAGCTTTTACTCTGGTGTTAAAAAATTGCTAATACAGAAATGATTTTATTTATAATGAAATAATATTTATTAATTTATTTTTATTTTTTTACGGATACATCATTTTTACAGGAGTTAAAACATTGAAATTGTGACAAAAATCAATAAAGATATATGCACCGTAAAATGTAGTCCTAGTTAGAAAGTCTTAAGATATTAGCATAATGCATTTAATATAATATAATAGTTAAAAATGATATTGAACATAACAAAGAAAATAACAACTGTATGAAAAATTAACCAATAAATTACAACCGAACAATTTTAACAACAATTGTGACACATACTACAAATAAACTGAAATTTCAACGTAACCGAACAACAAAAAAGGTAACTTAAAAAAACCATGCAATCGGTAAATAATGCATTAACAGAAACAAAAACAAATCTACAAGAGAGAAAAACTTTTTTTCTGCAAGAACTTGCAAAATGCATTTAAGGCAAGTACAGAAAAACAGAAAACACCACAACTTGAAAGCCGAACAAAAAGAGCAAATATAAAGTGGCAACATAAAAAAACTTAGTAAGACATAAAAAAACAACATCAGCAATCATCGGAAAAACTACATCAGAATATAGCATGCTACAATATTAGAAAAATCCGATCAAAACAACAGCTCTAGCATTGCAAGACAAAATTTAAAAAAAATTCTATGTGCATAAATAACTGATTGAATTCCGGTGCAGTATTAACAACTTAAACAGGGATAACAATATCTAATGCAATATTTACACTGCCAGAGGATACAAAAACAAAAAGAAGGATGCAAAACAAGAATGCAAAACAAAAGAGCAAGCATTTAATCAGACAAATAGTACAATTTTAGGACCCTTCTCACACGTATTTCATAAAATTTAAGGGAAGTGAAAAAAGCAACTTCTGTAGACGTTAGAAATGCTCGGAGTAGTAAGAATGTTTGTATGTTTTTCGTGAAAAAACAAAATTATCATAACATTAACATTAAATGCCAGCTCTGCCCAGACAAATATGAAAAACTACATTTATTTATTGTATTTCAAAATTTTTAGGCTATTTATAGATGTATCACTTAAGAGCCAAATTAATTTTGTATATTTAAATATGAATATTATATGCAGAGCAATGACAAAATGTACTGACATCAGCAACGCATTGGAAACCCATTAAAAGTGTTAAACGCTTTGCCGCCTAACCCCAGGTCACATTGTCTTATATATCACTGCTCATATTGGCTCTGCTTTAACCTCAACAATTATTACAAGCAACGAAGACACTGTTAATGAATTTTTCATTGGCGATCCACGAATGTATTCTGATGTGCTAAACATTTTAATGAAACTATCCAATTTTAATAATAATGTTGCAGTAAATCTGTATACTTATTCCCCATGTTATTCCTATGGAAGTCACAAAAACATGTCAAATTTACTACAATGGAATCAAATGTTTTTTAGCATTCAAATACACAAGAATAATACGACAGTGAACGTACGAATGACAGTGTTCTCGATTAAAGGATCATTTTAGTTTCCAGTAAACGTTTTAACTCAGTGCTTGTGTTACTTCAGTAACTAAACGTTGATAATCTTTAAAATACTACTATCATATGAAATGAGCCCTACTACTATAATATGATATATGAAAATACTACTATAATATGAAATAAGAGGGAAAAGTTATTAAGTAAGGTTGTATAAAGTTTATTCAAAGAATGTTTTTGTTTCTGAGTATGCAACGTTTTAAGTAAGTTTGTTTGGATGATAAATTAAAAGTATATACCGTAAAAAATTACCACCATAATTTGTATGCTATAATATGTCATTATCAATACTTTTATTAGGCCTATATTCCTTTAAAGAAGTTTCTTAATTGAGTATTTGTCATAGCAAGTAATAAAATAATTCTTAACCTAATTACAGTGATGATACTAGGGTGTATCTGTCCAATGATTTTTACTTTTCCCCACCTATACATACATCGTATATCGAGAAAGTATTGTGTGAAGAAAGTATTGTAAAATTTTGAACAAATTTGTTAGTGGAAATATTTGTTTTAGGGCTCCCTGAATCCAAAAAAGTGGTTTTCAGAGTGGTGTATGTCCTTTCGTGTGGATGTATGCATGTGTTTATGAATGTAAGTAAACAAAGCTAGAAACGACACCTGGAGTCCGATTTTCATGAAATTAGGCTCTAGGTGTAAAAACATGATATCTCCCGGTGTGTTATCCAATCTTTTTATTTTTGATTTTTAAAGGTATCCACCCCATTAAAAATTAATCCAGTATTTTAATAATTTTTCTACGTCATCTGGTTACGGAGATAACTTATATTTTATGCTCTTAGTGGTAAACGCAATAAATTTTTCTAATGTAATTTTTATTGCAAACATTTGAAAGCCTGTATACTTATTGATAAATAGCCGATTTTGATAAAATTTTCTATGCATTTGTGAGTTAATTGTAAATTGTTTTTATTGCAGCTTTTCTTTCTTTAAATGGGTTCAAGGGAGAAAGTATGTATCAGTTTCCTGATACTGTTATTCTACTAAATGGACATTGCTATTCTTATATGTATGGTAAAGAATAAAATTAATCAAATAACGCTGTCCACGAATAATTCTTTGTCCTCCCTTCACATCCCAGGACAAACCTAGCCCGAAACCGTTTTGCACATTACTTCAGGCTAGGCTTAGTGGGCCACAGCATTATAACATAGCGAAAATGCCATTGGTAATTGGCGGGATTTGAACCCGGGCCTCCGAGATCGAAGTCCCGCGCTCTAACCACTTTGCCAGGTCGTTCTTCAAATAACAAAATTCACGAACAATAAAAAGGAAAAATAAATTTTGTAAAACCATAATACCCAAATGGTATAATTGAACCATGACACAACATTTAATCTAGATTCGATTTAACACAAGAACTTAAAATAATTAAACATTATTTCCTGGTGACAAAATGATTCCATAAGATCTATAGGTCATATAATTAAAACAATAAAATTAGCTTTAAAAAATTTTAAACAAAAATTATTTGTTTTCTAAATATTCAAAACAATAATTAATCGCATAGTAGCAGTAGATTCATATGAACAGTTTAATCTCTTAGTATACTCCAGCTTTACATATTATGAACGCCACGGAGAGCACCACCCACGGAGGTTATATATCGCGATCGCGCTACAAGATAAACACGCCTTAGTCCAAAACCGACGTGCAAATAACTTAATCTCCGACCTACTTTGAGTACCAAGCTCAGTAAAGTGAGGTTATTTAACTTTACATATAAACTATATATAAATTAGTAATTTATAATCTCAGTTATAAAGTAATATTTGTTGATTATTTTAGTGATTGTAGTCTTTGTTGATTATTTTAGTGGCAAGTTACTTTTTCTGTGACAGTTCATGGTCTCCCTATCGTTTAAGTATACCTTTATCGTCTTTTAACAATTAATTTCATACCTACACTTTTAATACGTCTTAATCGCCAACATTTATAACGAAAGTTGTCATTTAATTATGAAAGTTATAGTTAATCTTATTTGTATTTTTATATAAAAACTTATTAATTAAGATACATTTTGATTTATTTCAACAATATTTACATTAAGATCCCTTGTCTTCAATATACAATAGGACAGTCTTTTGAGAACATTGTAATCATAAGTTATTGATGGCATTGATACATATTTTGCCTGAAAATTAATTAAGCCTTTAAAACACGGTCTGCTTCAGGGAAAATGTTAAGACATCGTGCTGTTCCCTTAATCGTATCACCCTTGTTTTTGGTCTTTTTAATGAAGGGAGAGTGCTCGAGCGGCGACTGGAGAAGCTAGTAGATATATATTATGCTTTAAAACAAATAAAATATCATATAAAATAAATGTGGTATATGTTTTTGAAAAAGATTGCGTATAGGTAAATTTATGTACATCAGATTCAGTGTAGTTTTGAAGCTTCTTGTCAAGACTATTACATCCTTAAAGGCATACTTATACCACTTTATAAGCATACTGAATAAGGTAGTCTAATTCAGTTTACATCCCTGATTCATTTTAAGATAATGAATCTGTTTACATCACATTTCAAATTTAGACTATTACCTTTTCGCCACCAAGTAAGAGTCACTAATATCGTACCATGCCGAGTTTCCCTTATCGTAATAGTATAATTTTCAATAAAAAAAGTAATTGTTTTCGAAATAATTTAAGAAAAATAATGAAATAACTTTTCACATGGAACGATATTGGTAATTTACTCCGAATAGAGAAACGACTTTTTACAGTAAATAAGTTTTAACAATGAGTAAAGATTGCTCTGGAATATTATGAGGCATTTCAAGCAGAAATTCTAGACAACGCCTTATTTTTTAAACACTTAGGAAATGAAACACTCAGCAGGATACCGAATGCGTTGGACAAATAATTTGTTTACTGTGTCAGTTTCAACTATTGTGAGGGCAAAGTAAACTTATTTTCTTACGTTTTGGTATATCAACAAATATCCAAAAGATCTTGTTTGATATTTTCGGCAGATAAAATATATTAAAGCTCCAATTTTCTTCTTTTTTTACTTAAAATTCGACTTTGTTGATAAAAAACTAATCAAAAATTATAATAGTAGCAAATGCATTTTATTCATAAAACCAATTTAATTTACAATCATTACGATGCATATATTTTATATTTTTCTTAGTACAGTCGTAAACTTTTAAAATGTTCAACTTCAACTGTCTGCCACTATCAGTCAGATCTAGAGCTAATGAACTTCGCGCGTGCCAGGAAGTGTAGTGCGTGCGTGCGCTCTTCCGAGCATAACTAATGCCGTCCGTACCTTAGTAATAAACCCATCATAAACTGATTTAAATGTCCTTACTCGGTTTTGGTGAAGGTGAGATTTTATGGAGTTAGGTAAGGTCACTTAAGGTTTTTATAATAAAGGGCTTATTAGATTCATCTTAATCAGTCATATTAGGCTTGCTAAAAGTGATAACATGTGGGGGAAATTTCTTAATGGATTGAGAGAAAAGAATTTAATAGGAGCTGATTATGTTAATCTTCAAATATTTGTCAACTTGGCGTTGTATCTCGTATTACTCAGAAGTGGCATGGCTAAACCTTGCAACACTTGAAGTCAGTTTTAATGTCTTTGTGGTATTTTTGACATTTTTTTCACGTTAATATGATTTGAGTAAGCAGAAACTCATGCAAGTAAGAAGCCTTGGTGTTTGTTGAATCTGACGAATAAACATAGGAATCTTCACATTGCTAGTCGCAGCACCAGCTTGGAATCTGTCATCTAATTGGCCTTTTCTCGCAAAGACTTATAATTTCTACGTATTTACTGAGATTATTTTTCAACAGATCAATGGGTTGAAACGTAACAACGGATAGTTAATGTAGTGACATAGTTTTTGATCTAACTTATAATCAAGTTGGAGTTGTACGATTTACAAAAATCGTTGTCAATCTATTGGCAATCTATAGTACTGTTGGTATAGTATATACATAGCATGACAATTATGTAAAATAAGAAAATTAAGTCATTGAAATGAATAATCCGCATTTTTTAAATACTTGGTATTTCAAGAATGTTGTTAATGTGAACATTATTTGGTTCTCAATGGTTAAAACATTCATAAACAATATCATATCGTTTTTTATATGTTTATTATGTTTATAGCATTTATTTTAGTAAAATATTCTGATATTAAGGTTTTTTCTTGACAGATTGTTGCATAATTGACATTATCAAAATTCACTGTATTCACATTCACGTTCACTGTAAACATCATTTTTAACCAACACTAAGGAAACGTAAATAATCAACCTGATATTTTTATATACATATAAAAATAATATGGTAACCCAAACAAAAAATAGGGCAGTCTTACCAAAAATACAAATACAAATACAAATAGGGGGTCTAACAAATAGGGGGGGGGGACTGCCCTATTGGATATTATTCCACCATATTATGGTAAAACAATATGGTAATATGGTAATATGCTAACCTGGTATTATTTTATATATTTTTTCCTTTGAAATATAAATCTGACGGAAAAAGCGCTGTGAAATTCTCGAATAAATATACATTATTTTAAACGATTACAAACATTGGACGTTGGATAAATGCAAATAGAGCGAAAAGTGTCAATATAACCAGCGTTATTGGCAGCAATGAAACGGCACTCGCCCGAACTGCTCTTCAGGGACAAGTGCCCCTCACGGACGCTGCCCACGACCTGACTAGTTGTATTCTGTCTGTTATTTCATCCAATACGAATTTTATACCTCTAATTTCTAAATATTCATCATGCTTAAAACCTTTGAAACATGTTGTGTTTTGAAAGTTAAATTGGTTGAAATGTGATATATGATCCGGTTAGTTCTGCCTTTATTAAAGGCTTTTGTCTTATTAAATAATTTAAAACTAAACAATTCAGATTTTAAGTTATCCTTTGAAGTCGTTTAAAATTACTTTCAATTTGAATAAAGTATTTACAATGTGAAATAGAGCGGATGTAAGAAAATTATTCCGGAATGAATTATTCACAATCCAAACTTAAAAATAAAATAAGACGGAGCATGCTTTTTAAATGGTTATACTCGTTTGGGTATTAGAATGCAATATTGATAATTTTTTACGAATTTTTCCTTTACCTTTAGCCAGATTAAAAAAAGTCTATGGATTCTAAAAATAGGCTTTAACGTTTTAAAATAAAATTTTTATGTATATTGTATTATACGTTTTACGCAGCTTTTCTCTGACTCAAAAAATTTAGGTACTTTGCAAACTTAAAAAAAAACCTGTGCCCACCATATAGTGATGATTTGATCATCGGTAATATAGATTACGGGGCGAAGTGCGTCATTAGCACATAATATTATTATTTTAATGCTCAGTTTTAAAAGTGCCATTTGATATGATAGGTATTATGCTGATACAAACTAATTACATATAATGCTCCCAATCTGTGTCGATTATCAGGGAGTTAAATTTATAAAATTTACAAGCATGAATTTGATTACAGTAAAATTATATTTAACGTCGTTTAAAACAACTGGGTTGAGATTAATGGTATTAACTTGAAAATAACATGCAGTTTTTTATATTATAAGCATCATTCAGCACAAGTTTCATTTGATTTATTTTGATACTTCACGTTCACAAGTATGGTGTGTATATATTGTGGCCTTGTCTTCATAGGCCTGATTTGTTCAGATTTGTCATTAAGTGCAATGTCTATAGCTGTCTCTCTCAGGTTTTAGGTCAAACAACCATGAGCTCATAATCCCGAGGCAGACTGGGCAACACCGAGTCTATTAATACAGGCCCCTCCTCTCGACCACTTGCATGGAGATATTTTCGGCTCCACTGCGTGTGGTGATCTGCACGTTAAACAAACCTGGTGTTTTCAAATCTGTAGTTGAGCTGAGCAGAGGAAATGGCAGAAAAAATACATTTTAGATTAAATTTGAAACTTGAACACAGTATGTGAAAATGGTTTCCATCCAAGCAACGGGAACTTAAATTTAATTCTGTTTTAGTCAGCACAAAAATACTGACCGTTCACTGATCGACCTTAGCGCCGTTGGGGGATTGTCATTTAACTCTTGGAAATAAGATAAAACATCAGCACCAGATGTACACCTGCAGGATCGTGCTGATGGTGCTCTTGGTAGTTATCGATAAAACATAAATTTTTCACATTAAATTAATTGTTTTAGTAATATCTAGACGGTGGGTAATGGCATTATACAAGTTTTTTTGAAAAATATTTCATAGCAATTAATGTACACCAATAATATTATAAACTACTAATGCAATGGCCCTTGTGATTTATTTTTATTTCGTCAGAAATTTTATGTAAAGAAATGGTTTGCCTGCAAGGTCTTTAACTTAATTATAGGATAATCCTTTAATTTTTACTTGAGATTCTTAGTTCTAAAAAGAAAGGTACCAATTTTTACAATCCATAACAAAATCACCACGCAGTAATAAAAGATTGGAAATCCAGAATATAATTTAATAATAGAAAGCCGTAAATTTAGGTTTGTGTTTAGGTTACATGTTGACAGCAACGGCAATCGACCAAGGTCTGATGTCAGTAATACAAATTCATAATTTGTGACTGCCTTTGCTACAGGTGACTTGATCACGCACTTCCTCAGTCGGTGGCTGAGTTTGATGGTGAAAAAAGATAATTAATTTTACTTTTAATTTTTGCTCAAATGAATTATTGTGCTTTTCAAACACAGAGGACTGAAAATTGGTTCTACTCGATGTTATCAATATTAGTCAAAACTTGTTATTTACCTGTTCCGATCACCAAACTTGTGTATCTATTTGGTTCAAAATTGACAAACGTTTGTACGCTTTTTCGTTGCTGAAGTAAAAGTCTCTTATATTATTTTGTAGAGAGTAAACGAGAATTTGGTAAAACGCTCCCGCCTTTTATTTCGTATGTAAAGAATGAGAAAGAAAATATTGGCTTTGGCAGTATGACGTGTACCTCCACTATAACCTCCACTGGCCATTTTTAATTTTTTCAACTTGTGAGAAAAAGTCACAGAGAACACTAACCTTATCAAAGAGTCGATACTTTAGTAGCAGGTAATTTTATCAGAAACAAAATTTAGACAAAAAATGTTTACATGTGTCATTGGTAGCCACGGTGTGTCTTTGTTAACATAAACTATGAAAATGCAGATAACACAGTAAAAAACTCCTAAATTTCGAAAACGCGCAAAACTAAGTACAAAAGTGCGCCACCAGTGGTGCACGTCAAAAATTACATTAGTTAAAAAAATGACTATCATTTCCTGTCTGTGCTGAACGTGGTAATCAGTTACATCAGGTTTCGTAATAAGTATTTATTTCTGGCCCACAAAATTAAATGTTTTGTTTTTAAGGACCCGTTTATTACTACTTTTGAAAGAAACAATAAACCCCCAATTATTTAAGATTGTAAAGTGTATGATAAACTGAATTGTCATAATCAAAATTCAGACAAGGTCTCTTGTTAATTAAACGTATTTTAAAAAGGGAAGCACAGTGGTTGCTATTCACGGATGGATACGCACGCATGCGCCACATCCGCCACACACTATCTCCATACGTCATCAGACTAAAGACCTTGCACGTGTTATTGCAAAGAACCTAGGTAATTTTGAATGTATGTTAGATATGTATTTTTGTATGTAGATTTTGTATGTATGTTACCGAGGAAAGCTTCTATGATATTGACTTAGGAGACTTCCCGCAGATACAATTTTCAGAGATAACGAAAACATTTTATTATAATATTTTTTATTGATTGCTGACTCTAGGAAAATTCACACTTGGCACAGTATGTTTTACCGCAATTATTTCGCACTGGACTAGAAGGAATGTGAATACACCGTGGTTTTGGCTTTTTCATAGTTCACTTTGCGTGATTTTCTGCACATAAAATAGCTGCCACTTAAAAAATATGGCCTTACTCTTATTCCTCAATCAACCAATTTTAACTCAGAACATGCTGTTTTTTCCGTGATATATTAATAGACAAAAGTAACGGAATAATACTGAAAATATTTTCTCAAAGAGATTTGACTGATAAATGATTTTCTTAGGTATTTTTATTGAATGGCTAATCACGAAACAGAAATGTTTAAATAAAATGAATGCCTCACATTCGGCTTTGTTTTGTTTAGCAAAATCTATATTTAATTTGCTTCATACTTCTCTGTATTTTAAAGCTATTTCAATCTTTAATTATCTCCGTAGGCAGATAAAATTGTATTTTTTTACCTACATTTTTGTATTTGTGTTTGGATTAATTCAAGAGCAACAGTAAAGTAAAGAACTATAAATTGTAATACTAATATATAGTTAAACATTTGTTTTATTTATTTTTTGATTTGAAAAACGTTAAGTAGTATAGTTTAATAAGTATTAGTTAAAGCCATAAAGATTACCAATAATTGGCATTTTAGTTCAATGGAAAAAAAGAAAATACCTTAGGGACTACAAAGTGCTTACAGTTAATCCGATGCCGACTGTGGTTATGACTTAACAAATTATTAAAAAGTAATATATAGTTTACTTAAATACCAAATGTCATGGATACATTTAAATATAGTCAATGAATTCATCGTGAAGCTATTTTTAATCAATATCGTAGCTTGTGCAACAGATTTAATGACTTATTTAAATGCATTTTAACAATAACTATCACTTGTGCATGGCATACAAGGTACTCGTGAGTTTACACTGTTACCCGCTATCCTTTAGCCCTGGCCACATCAAATATAGGTCCTGTGCAAAGGGATGGAACACCTAACAGAACCTTTATCATGATACAACCAACGGACGATTCGATTATCATATTAATTTTACTTTAAGCCTTTGTCTGATAAAGGTTTCAACCCCCCCCTTTTTAGGTTAAAAATTATCTTGATTTCTTGATATTCTTCAAATACCTAGAGATAAGAGGAGTCTTTAATTCTAAGGTAACCAATGTATACGTGTCGTTAAGTGAATTGCCAATAGTGGACATTTACTAAAACAGAATAACATATTATAATGAAAATTGGCAAACAAGGTTTACCTTGAGTGTTGAAATGAAATTTCCAAGTTATTGAATTATAATTGCTATAAAAGATTGAATTTTACTAGTAAATTATAGTTATTGAAAATGTAGTTTTTAAATTTAGAATTTTTTAGCATCTTACTCTATTACATTAACGTAGACATTGTTAAAATAATTATCATTTTAGGAGCCTTTGTTAAGAATAGAAGTATTTTAACACTGATATTTGTAAGCTTTACCTTGAATTCAATATTTCTCTCCTAAATTAAAGTAAAAATAATTTTGAATACGTACAAAATTCGAGGACAAACTTTTCTTACTCTCTGAAGCTTTATTCCTCTTACTTTGGTCTTCCAATCGATTAAACAAAATACACGACCAGCCCTTTGCTTATTGAAGTATAAATAAGCGGTCATGCTAGTAAAGGACATTGCTTTGTAAAACTTTCTATAAAACAATCTTGAATCTTACATTTTCGAATTATTTTCGTAACGAATTACAAAAATTATAAAAATTAAGAATTAATAAACATAGGTATATTTTTAATCAATATGTTATTTGAGTTTTATTGGTTTACGGACATAAACCTGTTTATGTTCATTGATAATAGCCAAATAGATCTCCAGTAAGAAATAACTATTCAGCTTATTCCTTCCATCCATCTAGACCTACATCAAATATTAGAGAGAGGTAAAGGGATCAGCTTAGGGACATACATCAAGGTTTATCGGGACCTCAAACATCCCTTGGTAGTTTAGTTATCTCCTAACACATCTCAGTAAATCACAGATTTTAAATGTTTCACGGGTTATCTGTGAATGATAATTAAGATTTTGGACATAAGAGTTTCAAATATCGCACATAAGAAAAGTGTGTTTATTAAGTTTCGTCACCTCCTTGGGCAATTACAAAAATATGTTATTATTTTTTTAAGTGAGCTTGCTGAAATATTGTAATTTGGTTTAACATAATTAAATTACTTACCAAATTGTTGTCAATAAAACATTTAAAGTTAGATCGTGAATGCATTATTTTTTTCTCAACAGTATGAACCGACATAATTTAAGAGCTAAAGTAGTCAATTAACATAATTTCTTTTGTCCCTTTTTAACATTAGCCTGCAGAAAATCGAGAAGATTATATTCCCTCCAAAGTTATTTGTTTACGCCATAAATCACACTTAAGACCATGATTTACGTTTCTACGAGTATACATGGTTATTGACTATTTTTGACTGTAACCGTCCTTTCTAGTATGGTTATCGGGGGATTCATTTTAATTGTATGGGGCTGTGAGGCACCTGCTCAATACAGTTCGAGTGGTGAGGTAGGATCAATGTAACTACGATCTATGAAACAAAAGAAAGGCAATCAGTGATCCCGATGATGACGCACTTGTAATCTGTCCACTATAATCAATCTTGTTTCATAGTGGTTACATGCTAGGCCATATCATACAACATAAGAAAAAAAATTGAAGTCAATTAAGCATGAAGGAGCACCGAAAACAATCTAGATTGTCTTAGTATTCTTTGGCGTTTGGCTTTATTTATTTTATTTCCTTGTGAACATTAGGTGATGGTTACAACCAAACAGTAGGACAGTAGAAAAAAATGCTTTGTTTCCTTTTGTTTAGAGGTGTTACTGTCCACTGTACTTGTCGTCGTTTAAAAAAGGCTGCATTACCAACCAACATTGTTGGGAGGTAGTTTATGATTGATATTTAAAACAAATGTTGGAAAATCGGGGGGGGGGGGGGGGTCATTTAAAACTCACCCTCTCACAAGAAAATGTTAGCCACCTGTATGACCTGGGCCTAAATTTATGTTCACCTGGGCAGAGGGTAGCCAAACTTCGTAGATAAAGCAACACATCTTCACTTTGATCTTCCACTCGATTAGCTTAACTTCAATTTCGACTTTGAGCAATGAAGTGCGTGTAATCTGTAATACTGGTATTTCCGACATCTAATCGATGTATTTTTTTCTTAGAAATCTTTTTAACAATGTAAAAAATTTAAAAATCTACTGTTGTAACTACATTTTAAGAAGGATTATTGGGATGGATTTGCAAGTAGGTTTAGTGATTGTACTCTTATTGTTATTTAATAAGTTTAGTAGAAAAAGCTACTGATAGAATACCTGACTGAGTTATTGCTCCCTTAAACACTTATAACAATATATCTTACTGCATTATTATTTATTAAAACGCATAACATTCTACTAATTAATAACACGCCAAAAGCTCTTGAGGTAATTTATACACTGAAATTGCTATATGCCTACACTTATTTATTTTGCCGTTTTAGCGAATTTCCCCTATAGGGAAGAAGCAGTGTTGGGGAAGCTACTTTTAAAATGTAGCTAGCTACAGCTACTAGCTACAGGTTGTAAAATGTAGCTTTGCTACAGCTACAGCTACAGGTTTTAAAAAGTAGCTAGCTACAGCTACAAAAATACTGCTAGAGCTACAGCTACTTTTTTAGCTACTTTCATGAAATAATTCCTACTTTTCCTGTCTTTCGCTGTAATCGCAGTGGTGTATTGACTGAACTGAACACCCATCTGGCTTTTAGACATAATACGCCAAGTGTAGTTCAAGTAAATAAATAAATAATAAATCAATGAACTTACAAGTTTTTAAAACTATTTGCCATTGTAGGCTTGTTTAAAATTGTCTAAGTTTTAAATGAAATGTTGGGCATCTAAGTAATAAACACTAACATTAATTTTGTGTTACATCATATTTGTACTATCTTAACATTTAAAATTATACAATTATCTGTTAGATATTCAAACAAAATTTATAACTAGAATAATATTAGAAGGTCTATTATAGATCAAGCCCGTATATCGAGACTCTTAGGCTAAATCCCATTTCACATTTTAATATATAGGCTAGAGCTATTTGAGGCTAAACATGGCTAAAGACCTAGACCTATAGTTTGAGCATTATATCTCCCGAACGAAATGTCTCCGGTCTCCAGCTATGGCAGTCAGCTGTTTGAGCGCTGTCGGCTAAGGCGCGGGAGGAGAGGGGATACTTTTCATAAAACATTGATCTACTGTACCGCTGTTTGTCAAAGGCTGTGTTTAACAAATTCTTATGTTTAAAATATCATATGATACGGTTATTAGCGTTGTAGCCATAGCCGGAGATATTTATGCGCGAACTGCACTAGGCCCTACTTCATTTGTTATTTAAATACCTTCTTATAGTGTTATAAGTCGGTTTGACAAACAAACACTGTTGCTACACGCTCCAATTTACGAATAATGTTCGAATTGCGATTGCACGTCGTCGTTTGTTTTTTCAGACGACACCGCATCAGTGGTTTTGGCTGCATTGATGGTTAGCGTTGTTTTGATTATTTCGATCTATCGCTGTGTAAGTTCACTATCGTCGAACAATTGGCGGGGTGGATCCAGCGAATCCAGGCTAATGCGAAATTGTACTGATGCGTTTGCATGACTTTGTTTTTGTTCTATGTCGTTCTCACAAGGCCTCATGTTGTAAATGGTTGGCCGAACGTTTAGGCAAGTCAGTTTCGCGCTTCGACGACGATAGTGAACTCCCACAATCAAATGTTGGTCTTTGGTCAAAGGCAATTGATTACAGAAACAACAAAATCATTTCCTATCACGAATCATTACAAAATAAAGAACATCACGATTTACTCAGAATCTTCGTATGGTTTGAAATGTTAAAACACCGGTTCGTGAAAAATACAAATGTTTGTATTGCGAAAGTAGCGGAAAGGTAGCGTCAAATTCCGCTACTCGCTACTCAATGTAGTAGCTCGCTACAGCTACAAGCTACGCATTTTAAAAAGTAGCGGCGCTACGGCTTTAGCTACTAATAAAGTAGCTCGCTACTGTAGCGCCGCTACTTGTAGCGCGCTACTCCCCAACACTGGGAAGAAGCTATTACAGTAGGTCTCATGGTAAGACCTAAGCGCGGGACCATCATAACGTTTCATTTTGGTGCCCCCAGATACCAAATACACCATTCGTTCAAATTTGTATACATATATATATGTGCCTGTAAGCACGATAGCGCTCGCAAAAATGGTCCGATCGGAATGAAATTTGGCACAGGCGTGTAAAGTAGTAATTATTCGGATGAGTTCGAAAACCAGCCCAATCGGACCATTGGAAGGGGGGGTCAAGGGGGATAAACCCTCCCAAAAATGAGCTTTTTGGGGTTTTCACATAGAAAAATAAAAATAATCCAATTTTTGTTGGCATTATTGAATTCAGCTCGAAAAAACAAACAATTTAGTATTCTGAATCACTGCTCTATGTCCATTGGTTACCGAGATATTGAAAATGGTAAACACAGTACGTTGTCCCAATGTTAACTTTATGGGAAATAAATAAAATTCTATACCTCGCTTATTTCTCAACATATCTTGATAAAACTTGCTAAATGGCTTCTTCTAGTTCAGATATACTAAATATTTCATTAATACCACCCAGTTCTAGTATACCTGTAGCTGCAAACCTGCATACTCATTCCCCATGTTATTCTTAAGGAGCTTACAAAAACATGTCAAATATCGGTATGTTTGATTGAAATATGATGTTTTGCATTTGAAATTCGCTGAGTATGCAGGTCTGCTGCAACGGGGGTATTTTCTGTTTTATATTAAATGACAGGGAAAAATTTTATAGGTCTTCACAGAACGTGAATATTTTTTATTTGAGTTACGTAAATGCTAGACAATAAATGCATTTGATAAGAATACAGGAGAAGGTCTCTGTGATCAGTGTGAGACAATTAAGTAGCCTAGTTTGTTATCGTATTTAACTTAATTATTTACTGGCCTATGATTGTCATTTCAACTGGGATACCCGACGCCTCCTGACACACGCCCTGCAATCATCTTAACTACTCCTCGACATGGTCTGACGAACCAACACCTGTCCAAACGTCTGAGGCTCCGTTCATATGTATACAACACATTAGATCTACAGAGCTAGTTTTTGTGTCAGGGTTGAAGTATATCAATTGCATATGTTTAATTACTGCAAAGAATTAAATTCAATATTTGCCTCAGTTTAATATTGAATTTAATAATCTGTCTCAAGTAGATAAATATTCTAATATTCTTTAAGAAATAAATTGGGGCGTAAAACATTTTTGCTAGGTTTAAGGGTACTAAATCCATTAAGTTGTGCTTGATATAAACATGCAAACACACGTAATCCAGCTACTGAAATAGAACTATACGTTCTGAATTGAAACCTCACTTTGTTCCATAAGTTATTTTACTGATTCTTCAGACAAATACGGTATAAGAGAGGTTTTAAATGACAATCCTTTGGTGAATCTTGTACATAAAGATAATTTTGTTAATTATAACATGAACAGTATTAATTTTTGCAAATTCCACGTTTAAAACAATATCATTGGTAGCCTTAACAGAATAATCTTCTCTAGTATTCTTTGTATAAAGGATTAAGAAAGCTTGTTTTTTTTATAAGAGAAGCAAGTAGAACAAGTCAATGATTTTATGAATGAATTTATTTAAAAGTTATTCGATTAAATTATAATAAAAAAGTGAATGCATTCATCGTGGACGTAATTTGATTCAAAGGTTCATTCAAAGTACTACATATTTTATAGTCATATTTTTTTCAAGCACTACTACTACTTTCTCATAGCGTGTAATTAAAACTAAATTATGTCTCATATAAGTTAGATATACAACTCATCAATAATGAATTACGTAGGCACACATACATTACAAGAATAACGTACACTTTTCGATTACTGATAGCTTGTACATCACATAAAAGTATACATAATTAATAAGCTTTCTTATACTTAGACGTTTTTACATAAAACAATACAATAACATATATTTTAAGCCTCTTAGAAGTGATGTCATAAAACCACAGTCAGGAAATTTTTGGGCCCGGAAAGTATTGTTTTAAGCAACACAGATTAATTGCATTTTTTAAGTTTCATTTTTAAGTTAATTATACAGAAGCGAAAATTATAAAATAAAACAGTTGTAAATGTGTGCTATACATTTATAGATGGTAAAGGTATAATACTTGATTATCGTTACGACCATATCACATCAAATATATTTTATGAAAACTCTATTTTGAAATGAAACGTGTGAATGTGTCTATGAGTTTGATGAAAAAAAATTGGTTTGAATTATGTTGATCAATTTAGCGATGCTTTTCAGCAACGGCATTATTGTGGTATGAATTATGAATATCCCGTAGCAAGAATATTTAACATTTCAAAATACTTACTCAAATAAAATTGTACCAGCAATACTCTACCGACGTTACGCCACTTACCTGAAACATAAATAACAAATTAATTAATATTTCTTTTAGAGAAGTAATTAAAAAAGAATATAAATATTTTAGCGCTTAAAATCATATTATATAAACGCAAATACAATAAAATGAGTAAAGAAGAGTGTATGTAGGCTTCCACGGTCGTTTTCACAAGGTGTTAAATTCTAGACCTCTGGGTTAGACCACGTCGTATTGTCGAATATTTCCGAATAATTTCAATAACAAAGTAGTTTGTGTTGTGCGCGACTACGTTATTCACCCTGAAGATGGAGTACCGTAATTTCTCCGAAACATCGGCGGAAATCATCGACAATACGACGCGGTTTAACCCAGAGGTCAAGAATGCAACATGTAGAATATTAATTAAAATAATTATTATTTTTGCATATTTACTTCCCTTTTACAATAACGATGTTTATTCATTATAAACTATCAAAGGTAGTTTGGATTAGTGTTTCGATCGTAGAGATCTTTGGAACCAAACTTTTAGTTACTCTTAAAACAACCAATCAATGCCATTTACTTTAACGCTAAAATGATTTTTCCCAAGATTTAAATAAAGAATTTGTAATTTCAAAGTATTAAATATATTGTTGTTTTAAACTACAATAACAAATTTTCCATATAAAGTCATATGAATATCGTTAAAGTATTTGCATCACAGATTGATAATGCGGTATGAATGAAAATGGATTATCTTAGGTTCTTTGCCTCGCAAAACAAATTTCATGTATTGTAAGTAGCGATTTAAAAAAATCTGTGGTAAAATTAACTTTTACGGAATCCCAAAGCAATCAATGACTTTTGATGTTGTTGGTATTGAATTAAATAACATTATTTAGCGTCGTTTAACACTTAGCAAATATAAAATATATAAAAAAATTTAATAAACGTCAATATTTATTCCATCGGATTCGAACGGTCCACTCGGTGTCTAAATGCAAATGAAGATCTCATATAAATCTCTCTGGAAACTGTTGGAATTTATCCCTCTTATTGTTTGTTTTTCTTTTTACTCTTGATTAAATAAAAAACAAAAATAAACAGTAAAGTATGTCGAGGTGTATCCGAGAATGATATATATGTATAAGTCGGTTCGATATATTGATTAAATTTCGTTTTCCATCCCAAATACCCATATGGTTCTAAAAATATATATAAGCATCCAAATAAACTAAAAGACTAGCATGATTTTTGTGATCCCTTTCCCTCAGCCTGTAATCACTGTAGTAAAAATAGAGCACACTGTTAAAAAAGTGATTTCCTATAGATGTGCATCAATGATATACAACTTTTAAGATAATAATAATTTTATATATATATCTTTTTTTTCTCTTTACATTACTGAAGACGCATTTATATTTTAAACGTTATAAAATTCAGTATAAATTGTATATTGTAAACTCCTATCAACAGGTAAATGATGGATAACAATTGGAAACTATCCCAATGGACTTTAAAAGTGGTAGCAGACATGAAGGGGTTAATATTTATAAAAAAACCCTCAAAATTTATGTTATTGCGGTTGACAAGACAATTTTTTTTAACAATTATAAATTTACGAAACAGTAATTTTTTTTTTATTTCTTCACTTTACGAAGCTTGATCCCTCTGTACAGTAAGAACAATTCACGTTTCGGATCCATGACGCTTCCGTCACTTCCCTAAGATCACTGGGAATTCGACCATATGTTGGAATTAATTGTAGTAGTTGTTCACTCGAATAAAAGTCTTTGTGTATTAGGCAACGGTCCTTTGCTTTGTACGAACAAATTCGATGTGTGTGAAATCAGCGTGAATATTTTCTGTTTGAATTTCAACTAGTAGGTGGTTCCTAGTACTGTTTAATATATTCATGGATAAAAAAGGACAAGTTATTTAACTTATAGTTTGTTTCACACTCAAGTTAAATTTGATCAGACAATGTTTAGTGTATTTTATTAAGTAACATATATTTAATTTTAAATTTTCTGAACATCAACAAAATTCCTTAGGTCCAATTATCAGAATTAATGTAGAGTGGTAATTTTTTATCTTGTATATTTATTTTTAACATTGACCTGTCGAACTCTTCCCAAAGGACTACGGACGGAACTCCCAGGTATTTAAGTAAGTGTAGAAATTTTTTTGAGTTTTCTCAAGCCAGACCGCGATATCTCATTTTAACCTCATTTACTTACTTAATCCTCACTCCAGGTTCACTTGAACATATTATTCAAACAGCTTGTTATGTGCATACGGACACTGGACATATTAAGATGTGATTATACAACCAAAGTAAAATTTGTTGGTATAGTGTATTTAGGAAGGTGAACGCTCTTTGTAAGGTGCAGGACACCAAAGGAAGAGAAACTTTTAAAAAGAAAAGAAACACATAGAAACGACAGAAGGCGCCGCCACTTGAATAGCTCTTACTTTAATTAGACTCGTCTGTCTTCTCTGGCGAGACGTCTTGAAGAAACATTTTAGACGTCTTTGAAACATTGTCACCATTTTAATTAGTATACATTTATATGGCTAGAACTAACTTAAGATGGCAGAAATAATTTTAATTAAGGACCGTTAACTTATTTTTTATCTGAGAAAATGTTTTTATTACGTTGTTAAATTATTCTATTTAAGAATATAAATTTTATTCGTGATTTTTTTACAGTAAGAGGGAAACTGAAAGTACCGTTGTGAAAATAGGTAATAACTTTCGTTAGTATTACAAGCTGTTAACCGTAGCGTAGCCTACGATTGACCTATTGTGAGATACGAATGTTATCCAGTTTCTACTACATTCCATTAGGAAAGAAAACCCAAGAAATCACAACTGCAATACCCTCGTGGGCGTTTTTTTTTGGGGGGGGGGGGGGGCTTGGCTCTAAACAACAAAGACCTACAGCTTATTTTTATATTAATTATTCAAAAAGAGGAAGCTGTAAGACAGAAAAACTATACGAGACATTTTACTATGCTCTGATAAGTAAAGCTTGACGGAGTTTTTATTGTTAACTGCACAATCGCATGGTTATCAAATTTCACCTTTTCCGAAAAAAAAACATGGAAAATCACCTTTTCCGAAAAAAAACTAATTCCTACTCAATGAAACCTTATAATAGTAGTATTCATTTATCTATACGGTCTTATGTGGTAGAAAAATGAGAAGCGTTCGAATTAAAATATGATTTTTCTTTAATTTTCAAGATTCCAGATTAATCATTTAAGGGTGTGCAACTACACTAAAATAATATTAGTTCCAAATACGGGTAATCGTACGTGCTAGATTACCCAATGGCTCAGTCAAAGAAGACACAAATTTATATGAAGTAGGAAACAGCAGGGTGGCTGAAAATGGGCATTGATATTAATTAATTAACTGATTAATTAATTAATTCATTAATTCATTCTATTCATCTCAAGCTCATACCAGATTTTATTCGGACAGGAAAAAGGAAAAAGGAAATGAAAGACTAAAGTTTTTTTATATTTTCTTAAGGAATGTATAGGAAATCTTATATTAATCGAAAGGAATTTACAAAAAGGACATTTTCTATGAAAACTGAACACAATTATCTCAATCCCTTTCAAAATGGCGGCCACTTATTAATAATAATACTTTGTATGTTGTGAACGACCTAATCCTTCTTTGCTCCGTTTCAAAAGTAATAGTCCGTGTATAATTTTTCCCTTCGAATGTTATGTTTATCATATGCTATCCCTTTTGAAATGTCAATTTTATAAATTCTACAAAATTTAAGGCTTTCAAGGGAAAGTCATTATACGTTTTATTTTCAAGCTAGGTTTACTAGAAAAGTAGTTTGGTTTACAACACAAATAATGTCGGATGGCTTACAAGATGAATATTATTGCATCTGGAGAATGAATATTAATGCGTCATTTTAAAATGAAATGAGATAATATTTTTTTTTACAAAAAAGATTATTTCAACAAACCTTTCTAACAATACATTTGCTACAGATTGATCAAGAAATGTTCAAGATTCAAATCAAAACCTCTATTTATGGAACACCCTGGATTCCTCCTTAAGTGGACGCACCGCCCTTTTAGACTTTAAGTACTCCGTTTAAACAAATATCCATGAAAATGTTCAGACATCCGCATTTTTCTTTCGATTAATCTAGTTTGGCTGGGATTAAAAAAATACGAGAAAATTAAAGGACTTGGGATTTGGGTTTAATGAATTTATTTCGTCATTTTTTTGTCTCATGGCAATGTTTGACATACAACAGATAAATCAAAATCTTGAGTGAAAATGCTGCCAATTTGAATATGGTGATTCACTTCATTTTAGATTCAATTTATTTTAGAATTTTTACACAACATACTTTCAGATCTTTTTTTATTGCGTAATTTTTTTCAAGCTTGGAGGAAGTTGAAAATATTTTTAACACACAGATAAAAACTCAACATCACTTTTCCCAAATTAAATTTTTGCAAAGGTAACACTTTAACACCGAGTAGTAAACTTTATTATTTTGTGAGAAAAAATACATGACATATTTTGTTGCGGAAGTGTTCGTAGAACTTACTATTCTTTTTTAATTTTGTTATTCATCCAATCAACGTACTTCGTTGAAAGATTAAGTCCTCTATTAGTAAGCAGTCTTGTATCTTACGAACATGTATAACCTAATTACGCAGGGAAACTTTACAACAAGTCGTATTTAGTCCTCACCAACACGGCCTTAATTACTAAGTTGTGTGAGAGTTGTTCAAACTTACTTCAGCTACAAAGTGGGCGAATCTTTTTCAAGTTCACAAACTGTTGGATTAAATGTAAGAGTCTGTAGAAATATAACCATTATATTTACAGTATATTTAATTCTTTGACGTTTTTTAGGCATGTATTTTAAGAATGCTTAAAGCATTTCACATACTGTGAAATAATATTGTTAGCAATAATTATTTTACTAAAGAGGTCAGTAGAAGGGATAATGAGCAAACTTATTTGCATTTTTTTAAATAATATTATGCGGAAATAATACTAAGTTTGAATATTCTTATCCGGAAAACAAGAACCTATTTTCAAGTATTTATTTTAATAGCTTGCATTTATTTATTTTTGTTTTAAATTATATTAATTACCATTCATAAATTACTATTGAATTAGTATGTTATGTGTTTATCATAATATACATGGTGTCCCGTGACCATCTAGACACGTATATATAGCGTTATTACTTAGGTCAAGAGAAACACATTTCACCATAGGAACATGGGTCTCTGGTGCCTAGTTTTCCGTCTGTTTGCCCGTATGTGTTCTTTACAAAAAAGTTCATAGCTCCTACACGGTTTGAGATACAGCGTTGGAATTTTGCATGGATATTAATCTTATTAAAACAAATTGACGTTAAAAATTAAACCAAAATATCATCAATCGCTTTTACATGGAAGCCATTTAAAATATTTGAGGCTTAATTCCATGCAAGCCGTTAGCTTTAAAAAATATTTGCAAAATACATACCTTATTTGTTAAATGTAATTAGTTGTTGTGGACAAAGAACTTCTGAAAAAATTAGTCCTTCTCGTTACGCATGAACACTTTTCTCCATTTAAACAATGATAATACTCCTTGTACGTTGTTTTGCATTGTTTAAATGGAGAAAAATAGTTATGAATTATGAAATTATATCTCTGTAATTCTTTCTCCAAACTTGACAAATGAGGTATCACTGAACTAAATAAAATGAACTTACTTTTATGTATTCTATCATTGTTTTTAAACTTAACGGTTTTTGTGGAATTTAACATCAAATATGGATATGGATTGGGCCTGATGATGGTTGGTGTGACCAACCGAAATCGACCGTCAATTACCACCATTTTTGTATATTTACCATCTTGTATGTAAATACAGTATAAGTGTAAATATATTTTTAAGTGTTGTAAGGCTTTTTTATTTAAATCCAGTGAATACAACAACAGGTATCGTGCTAATCAAGAAATTATTGACATCAAATATTTCAAATGGTCGCTATTTATTGATTGATGAAGATATTTTAGTATAATTTTCATAAAAAAATAAGTACTAATAAGATTAACTTAACATTTGTGCAAAATTTAAACGTAAACCGTTTAGAAGTTATGATTTTTTAACACATACAGACAGGCAGATGGAAAACTAGACACCAGAGACCAATGTTCAGATGGTGAAATGTGTTTGTTTTGACCTAAGCAATAACGCTATATAAATTTGTCCAGATCGTTACGGGACAACCTTTATTATTATTTTTTACTATATGAATTACTAGAAATTTAGTATACTTGAGTTTGTGAAATCAAAATTTGAAGTAAATCATTTAAATGGGATCTGTTGCTAACATTTGAAATATTAGGCATGAAGATAACAAAAACTATATACTACAAAAAAGCCATTATTAGTCATTCATAAAAAACTCGTATTGAAATTGAAATTTATTTAAATGAGAAAATACAGCTCTTTTCCTAATCACACGTGGATCAAGTGATTCAAATCAGGTCTAAGGCAATACGGTTAAACGTACAACGTGATACCAAATGCAATCGGATGAAAACCACCGATTGGATTTCCGGAATTACACTATCCCGCAATGTTCTCTTGACTAGTTCAACTGAATATACGCTCCATTACCTTTGTATATTTAAATTACATCAAGGAAATCAGAATCCCTCGTAAACATGTAATATCTATTTTATTTCATATTAAAACTAAAATGAAAGGTCACTCATATGTATTTCTGTGTTGGTGAATTTTACTTTGATATTTTTATGTTTTATGTTAACAAAAAACTTATCTTGTCCCATAAAATTCGTTTATAGCGAACAGTATTTCAGGGTAAATCAAAAAGAAGCATCTTATTCTAAAGGTTTATATTTTTAAACCTAATCGTCATATGAGCATAAAGCTTATTTAAAATTTAATGAGCAACCAATAATGTGTTTTGCTTAACATTAAAAGGCGCTTAACATGGGCCCCTTAGATATACGGTATACGATACGCAATTTTCTGATTCGTCCCACCTATTCGCTAGCATGTCTTAAACCTTAATTCGATGGCTGATCTAAAGCGGCTCCTCAGTTCAACCTATGTTTCAGTGTTACAAAGTTCAAACCTTCATATAAATAACCAACATTAAGGTCTGCTGGCCTTGGAATCCACTGATATGTCGCGCAGTCGTTAGTTCCAGTACAACCAAGCAAGCGTTGCGAATTTGTCATCACATAGACATATGCTGTGCCTCTAAAGGGGGCCGTATTGAGCACCTTCAAATGGTTAGTAAGAAAAAGTTGTTAGTTAACCATTAATTTAAAAGTAACCTTATGTTAATGTGATCATTACTTTTGAAAATATATACATATAAATCCTGATGATTCTTTTGAAACATCGTGCATAAATATTATTGCGATACATAATCACGCTTTAAGGGTTTCCTTGTTCAAAGGTATTTTATTATGATCCAAAATCGTGTTTTAAACATAGAAAGTTACAACGGAAAATATCAATATTAAATTTTTTCACGGAGAATCGCCTACATAAATTATTTTTTTATCGCCTACATGAATTATTTTGATTACCTACAGTTTCTTAAGGTAAACACAATAATACATAGAGTTTAAATGAATCATTATTTCCTTAAATCTTTTGGAAGCAGTTTAAATTATTAAGGGGCTGATTCTATAATGGTTTAATCTGACAGCTGGAGTAGATGACAACATATGTCATTTGCATTGCATGTGCTCATGTGTTCAGCGTAAATTTCATTACGATATGTTTGCTAACCAATAATCAAGCTGTCATAAACCATACATGTTCATACGTAATAATACGTAATACGTATTGGTTCATTGAATAAAATATCATTTAGTATAACAGGTCCACAATAAAGGATGAAAAACGTACTTTTTATCTATTTCTTTTAGTTATTTAAATATGCGCGCTTCTATGAGAAGCGCGGTAAAAAGGGATGATAAAAATAGTATTATCATCTTTTAGTACATGATATGTCATATGCCTCTTAAACGTTAAATACACATTTATTAAGACTTTCTGCGAAATATTTCAAGTAAACTTCGACCCAAGCTGAACTTACAAAAACCTGTTTCTGGCATAACTTCCAGCGACCAATAGAATATATGGAAGGCCGCCATCTTGATCCTGCCGGCTTTTTTTGGGCCTGATGATGATTCGAGTGACCAATCGAAATTGATCGCCATTTTACATATTTTATGTATATACCGTCTTGTATATGAATACAGTATACGTGTAAAAATATTTTTAATTCTGTAAGACGTCTTTTATATTTCCAGAAAGTATTTCAATAAGGTGAAAAATAACCATTTGCTTAAGATATTCTTTTAACCCAGTAATTTAAGGTTTCATTGCCCTCAAATGATGAAATCAAAAAATATAAAATTTAGAACAAACTTACACTTAATATTGTTGTTATCTGACCAATTCCCATAAGTAGGATTTTAAGATCAAACGAAACTAGTGTTAAAGTTATATATATCTGTGATATTATGTTTTTACGTCCCTTTAAATAATTTGCAAAGCATATATAGCTTAATCTCTTCAATCTAAAACTATATACGTCACCTTCATGTACCTTTATTCAAAACAGTAAAGTCTCTTACCAATTTAACTGACTAACAATAATAAAATTTTAAGGTACAATACTTTTAGTACAGTAAATTAAAAATAAATTCAACCCTCCCTTTATAGAAATTTAGGATTTAATTAAGTCTTCTTGTTGTACCGTTTGTTTAGTAGTCCATAAATTTTATTAAAAAAGACAACCATTTTTAAATGGTTTTGGTCTTTTAACATGTATTTTATTTATAACATTAAAAATTCTATAAAAGTTTCCGATGGAATGCAAGAAAAAATGTGACTTTTCTGTTTTTTTGTTGTACTTAACTGTAAGTTTATGTAAAAAACCTCTAGAAGTAAATACTTTTTTGAGTAAATACTAGGATTTTATTGAACGTAAAATCAAGAATCGCCTTAAGTATGTACTATACGATAATTGTAATGCGCAGCTATTGTTTGTTCTTTGCTGCGTTGGCGATTGTGTAAACGATAACACAATCATCAAACAAAAACAGTTGTTGATTAAAAATCTGTGCAGATTAGTCCTTAATTGGGAAACCAATCATATTCTTAAAATCTTGGTAGTTATTTAACAATGAAATGAGCTAATATATATAATGATAAAACAAAAAATTAATGCGTCCAGAAATATTTGAAACGTGTCAAATCAGTGAATTATTTAGGTTTGATAGTCATTTCAACCATGAAATAGTATGAATATTTCGAGCTATTTCGGGTTTTCACAAATGTTTACGACTAAGATAAACTCTGTTGACACGGTATTTTAACATCAAAATAAAAAGTTAATGTTATTTCTTAAATTTAACCTGTAGTTCTTAGAAATAAATTTGTTTAATTAAAGATTTTCTAGTGCATTGAGTAACTAATGACGTGAAAAATACACCTTAACTCAAGCTTTTGTCAAATAAAATTTCACCTTAGAAAACATAAAACCGATTAAAATGTGTAATATGTGTAACGCGTAGCATAACCTCAGCTATTTTTTATTAGTACTCGGACTGCGGTCAATACCCCCAATATCCATTATAATTTTTAAGTATGTTGTAAGGGGGTTATGTTTTATACCAATGAATTATATAATTCTAAACCATTGTCCACTTTCCTAATTTACAACATTTCTTAATAACATGACGCCATTTCGAAAATTCCTATTTGACAGGTCAAATGAGGGGTAATTCTGTCTTTCATCATACATGGGAGGTAACAATAGATAGGTTATGCCCTAATATAATTTGTCTTACAAATGACACTAAAAAAGGCAGTTTAAGGTTGTGTGGGCGACGCTAGAGACAAACAATTCCACATATTATAGCTAATGTTTTTTTCTTTTTTATCCCAACTTTTTATCATTGGGTGTGATTTGGATGTGCCGTGTAAATGTTCCGGTCGGATTCTATTGTATATATTAAACATGTGCCATCACATATTCCACCAACATCCCTTGTGTTTCCGGCAAGGGTTTTATCATATGTAGTTGTTGAGTGTGGGCTGCTTAATCGAGTTATGCAGGTGCTAAGTCCTTTTTTCCATGCATAATTAAAAAAAAAGATAAAACATTAAATTTTTTTGATATTTTGTGGTATTCTCTGGTTTTAAAGATGACATAATCTTTCCATAATCTTACATAAAAAAAATTCCGACAGCAAAATTATTATTAGATTTACGAGATGATAAGTTTAAGACCTTCATTAATGATAAATAATTCCCAAATAAGCCTCAAAAGTTAAACTGTGTTTCCGTTAATGGCGCAAGTAAAAATCAAATTGTTCGCCTATCTTTGCTCTGTATCTCGGAAATTTTCCATCAAAAGGTTTAATTTTTCAATTCCTCGGCACTATATCATCATAATTAACATAAAAATAAATGATAAAAGTGTCTGAACAAATTTGAACTGCGCCACCTTTTCCCTAGGTGGACAGGTAGATTGAACAGTTTGGTGGCACGGACAAACGCACAACACGGCGCCTGTGGCACATTAGACCTTGTCCCGCCACAGGTGCTGCTTGTGATTACCGTGTTAGGGCCGGGGGTTAGTGTACAGGGGGCGGGAGCAAACCTACAAATTTGACCACCTGTCACCAGGTTGTGGTGTCAAGTTTTTATAAGCTTATTTGTTATAAACTGTCACTTTTATAACAGTTTACCGTCAAATAGTGGCAGAGACTTCAGTTTCTTTAAGGAGTCAAGAGTACTCTTTTACCTTCTTACATATGAAACAACTTTATTTGTACAAACATAGTGTTTTCCCCTTGGTTAATGGGTTAAAGGATGTTTATGAACATATGGGAAGGGTATGAAATAATTAGGATAGACAATATCCTATATTTTAATCAAAGTTTGGAATTTTCATTAAAAAGCCAATTTTATTGATCATTTCATTAACAAACAAAAAAAGTCAAAACATATTCCAGAGGTAATGCATCACAAGATGTATTGACTTAGTCGAATGCTGATCAACTCGACTGGAAAGCCTTATAATATAGACTGAAAGTGTACATATCATAAAAAGATATTCAAAGCAAACCTCTGGATAGGATAGGATATTGTCTATCCTAGTTATTTCATACCCTTCCCATGTGTTCATAAGCATCCTTTAACCCATTAACCAAGGGGGAAAACACTATGTTTGTACAAATAAAGTTGTTTCATATGGATTTAACATATCTGGGAATACAATATTTTAAAATATAATATATTTTAAATGTAAATCCAGCCTAATAATTCAAGCCTTTCTTAAAAAAATAAGCCTACACTAATAGTAGCAGAAAAATAAATAGTAATACTCACTCGTTATTTTACTTACAAAACTAAAATTAAATAAAACCTTGAAAGAGTTTATGTAGGTTTGGACGCTTATATAATATAATAGCGGTGTAGAAAACAAATGGGTAGCTTTGGTCGGCGAACTGCGAAATCGAGGAGTAATCGCATAAAATAAGAGTATATATGATTCAGGTATAACCGATTAAACATTCAGTATAACCATGAGTGTGGATAAGTTTGGACGGCATTCCGAAACTGGAACCAAATCAGAATCTTATGAAAAAAGAGGTGGTTTACCACTTGAGTACTACGGTAACAGCTTCTTCCCTATAGGGGAAATTCGCTAAAACCAACAATTATCTAAGATAAAAAAGGATGTAGAAATCATAAGCATTACAAATGATCGAGAGGTAGTTTGTAAATAATTTTTCTTTGCATCATACAATAAATTTATCTGCAAAACTGATTTAATTTGTAATATTTTCCATTGACAAATATTTGTTGTTAACATTTGTATTTTTGTTATGACAAGAAACGGAAGCGGTCAATTAAGCATGTACTCTGATTTCTTAAAAGCCAAACTAAGCCTTTGACTGAATTTTATCTCATTGAGCCTTCAATTGATATACAAATGCTTAACCTTTGTCAAATCCAACACCAGAAATAAACGAATACAATTTTCTATTTCTGTTTAAAATATCCAGGCGGTTATGATTCGTGCTGTGGATAACAATGAAGTAATATTGAGAAACATTTCATTTTTATTCTGCAGTCATCTCAGACAAGTACACTGCAACAAGAGAGATACAACCGTTGACATTTCAGTTCAACGCTATCTCTCCTGGGCCATCCAATCAAATCCAGTCTAATACCGATATGCTATTCGATCGAGATCCGGTACACAGTTCATGTTTAATACACCTGTAGGCTAATGGTATAGTCTAATCAGCCTAGCAATTAGAATATTTTATACTTTCATATACTTTATACTTAGTATTATACAAGGGTTTATCATAATAAAATGTATAATATCTCTAAAATGAGAGGAGAAGGGTACGTTCAAACGGTACAAGCAAGATGAGAATCATAATAGAAATTTATTTTTATTAGGGCCCATAGCTTTATTTTTTTCCACTAGTAAGAAAAAGAAAAAAATAAATTTCAATTGTTTGGATGAATTTACATATTAATTGTTATGATTCCACTGTGATGAATCTTATGTAGTTGCAAATGGAAATGGCAGAACCGCCAGTTTAATGGTAGAATTAGTACTAATTTGTTTAATTTTTTTTAGTTTAAAATATCAACTCCCCTACTATGACGATGTGATTTCTATCTGATATTAATTGGATATACTAGTTAATTTAATGTCTTCAATTTTGAACATGTCAATGTACACTTTTTGATCATATACCACCTTCAGCATCTTGAGGGACTTATTAGTACATATTTGAATGCTGTAGTCGAACTTAGGCCAAAACACGTCAATTCAATAAAATCCAGGATTGAAAAGAAGTAAAATATCAAAATAATTTTTTACCATATTATTGCTTGCGTGATTTTATAGTTATCTATCTCTCTTTCTGCACGGTTATACTTTCTTTGTTGAAATTTAACATGATTACTGTTTTTCTACTTCCAGCGAAGTGAATAAAAATGTATTCAAATACTAGGTTGAACAGGCAAGTTTGTTTTTTTAATGTTCTAAATTACTACATGTATTTGGGAGCTCTCAATGTTGTAGCGGCTGAAGCGGCAATGTAAGTCTAACAAAGACATTTTCCCGTCTCACGCTAAGGGGCGGGCCGGCCCCAACCCAAAATAAATCAACCTCACAACAGCCTGGCCGCAGCTCCGACCCGTGTTGGTTCCCTGTCTTCTCACGGTAAACATTAAATGCTATGTTTGAAGTATTTTTCTGTCTAGTAAAATACTGTTATGGTTTTCAAAATAATGGAAAAACAAAGACATAAAATTTAGTGGGATTCTTTTCAAAAGTTTCTGTATGCTCCTAACCTTAAAAAATATGTATTATATGCGGAAAACCTAAATACTGTATAATTTTAGAAATTTCTATATGCCTTTTAAATTCTGTAAATTATAATGTGTAGTTGCAGCGAAAAAACTGCCTCTCATTCTTTCCTTTTTGTTCTGTGATAATAAACGTTATTAGAATCAAAAAGAGAGAGTGTGCGGCAATCACGTTATGCTTATAAGTTTTCTTTAATATTTCCCATTACATTTCCAACAAAATGTTCCTTGTTCAATTTTTTAAATAATAAATTGCTTCTTGAATTTTATTTTTTTACCATTCGTTTTTTATGTGTACATTTCTTCATTTCTTACGATGTTTTCCTTTATAATACGTAGGATCCATTTTATCTCCCTTGAAATTAAATTTTTCCCAACACTAATGATTGTTTCCACTTTTAATTGTCAATTATACTGTGTGTCTCAAAAGTCTCGGACCGGTTTAATATCTTTTAAAGTAAGCCAGACATCAAAACAATATTTCGCATACCTTTTAGTACTAAAAAAACGACTTCTTGATGTATGTGTCATTTCTGCCCCCGCCCCCAAAATTGTATTTTGGGGGGGTAGGCCCAAAATTTTAAATGTAAACCCCCATCGTGCGACTGTTTATTTTAAAGGGCTTATTAAAAGAAACACAATTCCGCAAACCGGAGGTTGATATCATGCTTCAGTCCGAAATGGCGGTCATTACAAAATTTTAAAATGCCGTCCGTCAATTGAAATTGAGTATTATCTGTGTGCGGCAATTCACATTTAAATAGAATAAGAATCACCATAACACATTTTAACTACTTAAAAAATACAAAAATAATAATTTCTTGTTTCATTATCAAGGTTCAACCCTCCAAAATGGTTTGGGGGGGGGGGGGGTTTGTCCAACCAACTCCAATATCAACTCACATCATATGACCACTCATTTTAATTTGCTGAGTAAAAAATAAGCCAAAGCTTGTTTTAATGAAATTTCAAAAAAAGTTTCCTAATACTTATAAACTTTGTAGGTTTCTCCACCCCCCAAAACCATTTTGGAGGGTTGAGGGTTTGGGGTGATGACAATAAATTATTATTTTTGTATCTTTTAAGTAGTTAAAATGTGTTCAGGTGATTCTTATTCGATTTAAATGTGAATTGCCGAACACAGAAAATACTCAATTTAGTAAAAAAAGTTACTAATAAATATCCGCCTTGATGCGACCTTTGGCTCAGCGGCAAAGGTGGATACTTGCAGAGGGTCGTCTATGCGTTATCTTTTAGGAAAACCCCCATACATGAAGTACCAAATATTCGCCACAAAAATATATATTTTTTATTTTATTAAAATAAGCTTTGGCTTATTTATTTTAATCATTCAGCATATCAAAACGAGTGGTCATACGATGTGAGTTGATATTGGAGTTGGTTGGACAAACCCCCCCCCCCCCCAAACCATTTTGGAGGTTTGAGCCTTGATGATGACAACAAGAAATTATTATTTTTGTATCTTTTAAGTAATTAATATGTGTTCTGGTAGTTCTTATTCGATTTAAATGTGAATTGCTGAACACAGAAAATACTCAATTTTAATTGACGCATGGCATTTTTAAATTTTTGAATGGCCGCCATTTTGGAATGGAGCATGATATCGACTTCCGGTTTGCGGCACTGTATTTCTTTTACCAAGCCCTTTAAAATAAGCAGTCGCACGATGGGGATTTACGTTTAAAATTTTGGGGCTACCCCCCCAAAATCTAATTATGGGGGCAGAGGCAGATATGACACATACATCAAAAAGTAGTGTTTTTAGTACTAAAAGGTATGCAAAATATTGTTTTGATATCTGGCTTACTTTAAAAGATATTGAACCGGTCCGGGACTTTTGGGACACACAGTACATTGTTTAATGACTAGATACCAAGTAACTCGAAAACAAGCAAATACCATGTAGTAAAAGAATAAAGAATAAAGAGTATACTCATATAGTTTTAAGACTTAATCAAAGGGCTAAATAACAAAATTAAGGCTAAACTACTAAAACTCTTAAAGTTCATTTGATTTACCGTAGGAGTTTCTGGTAGACGATTTTTTGGGAAACCCGTTCATTTTCCCATAATCTCTTGTTTCTGAAATGTATATTTTAATACCGACAAAAGATCGAGCTCTGCTCAGAGCAACATGTAGCTGGACGTGACGAATTGTTTAGAGACTGTCCCTGCACCTTATTGATAATTATCGCCCAAACAGGAATTATAGGGAAAGGCTGTCTTTGTAGAGACGTTTTCCTTTGTGGCAACAGCGCACAAATGACGCATTATCTCTACCAGTCTTTTCATTTTTAAAATTCAGCCCACCGCAATGAAAACATTTTAAGTTCTTTGGTCTAAGGTTGGATGTAGCATCAAATTTTACATCGGGAGGGTCAAGCCAGTGGTTATTTGTTGTCACTCCCTAGAAGCCAAAGCAGCTGTAAAAATAAAAACTGCTCTTTTCGAATAATTAATTATAAGTGCCGCAATCATTGGTTTACCTATAGAACTACTTCAGAGCTTGACCACATGTTCAGTTTGTAAACAAAGTGAACTGAGCTTGCTGAAATGTCGATGAATAGCGCCACTGTTCCAAAACTTCAGCCCTATTCTGTACTTTGGTGACGCCCTTTTTTAAAATTCCGAGACGTATTGACAAATCTACATAAGACTCCCTTTAATTTGACACCCCAAACGTTGAAATCCGCCCAGCCGTTATTGAGGTTGAACTATGTAAAGAAAACCGCTTGCTTATAAATAAATATATGATAAACTCTAATGTGCTATAAGATTAAAGTCTGTGTGCTACAAGAATAAAAATAATGGCCCCCAGCGAGCAGAGGGTGAGTTCCCACTCTACAATGGTAATTGAAGAATTAAGACAGTGTGGTGAGACTTATTGGTGTTGTTTAAAGGGAACAAGTGAACAACAAACCAATAATTTAATTTAAACCTTTCCATGACAGTTTAATTTAATTGAACTGCACATTGACTTTTTTTTTAAATATGTCAAATACTTCCATGCTTTCCTTTTTCATCACTTTATTTAATCAAATAAAATAAAATGAATCCTCATTAATTTAATTTTTCTTTTCTTACCATGTTTGATCATGTTTCCCCCTTTCTAAACCAGAAGAAAGGATGGCCCTTCGATACTTTTAGTCCCTACATATTTATACCGCAAAAGAGATTTCTGAAACCAGTAAAAATTCTTTTTTAATAACATATAATAAGACATGATTATGTGTTGAAACTATCATTTTATGCGATTAGTAATCAAGCAGCTGGTTTTCTTGAGAGGCGAAGTAATTTGGCCATAACTATAATTCATATTTGTCCCCATATTTGCGAAATAAGATAATGTGTTTTAGACGTCAACTTATGATGCTCTTTCTGTAGAATGCATGAATTAAAAAAAAGCATAGTCATAACTCAGAGTTTGTTGATGTTCGTGACTAACAACTTATACAGTATTAAAGTGAAACACTTTAAATGATGTTATTTTATTTCATTTGTTTGGTTACTTTATATGCTCGCAAAAAATGGAAATCATTGACTAAGTATAGAAAATGTTTTTAGCTTGATTTGAATATTTAATTTTTTTTTATTTATTTACTGATATATTTAACTTTATACGATATCTAACTTCCTCGTCTCGTAAAATTATATCTCGAACAAACGTGGATAGGGATACGAGAGCAGATCCTATCAAATTACGATAACAACTCTTTCCGATATAAAATGATTTTGATTAGATCTCATGGGCAGGCAATCGAGCTAAAAAGATCCCCTACTATGACTATGTGATTTCCATCTGATATTGGAATGGATACCATCAACGTTATTGAATCCTATTGTTAGCACTATTGAATTTTATTGTTTGATTAAATATTAATTTATCAAAGACTATCACGTGTAATACTTCGATAAATTATTTTGAGCAGGTAATCAAACTATTAACAATAAGCACAGAGTACAAAAAAGTCTTTGATGTGGTAACAACGCACTTCAAACAATAGACCTTAGATCTTTTGTTCTGGAAACGCCTTTTTATTTTGTCTTCTCTTTCTTAGAATACTCTTTCTACCTCAAGGTATTTTTCTTGCACTCTTTGGAGGCACACTCTCGCATTGGATACTTAGATAGAGTTTTATGATTGTTACTTAAAAATGAGAAATAAATTAAGTCAATCCGGATAAAATCTATGATATGCTCAAATAAACATAATTATTTCTGTAAGTGAGTTTCATCTTGAAATAATAGAAAAACTAATTGAAGTAAACCAATGAACATTATTGAAAATACTTAAAATAAAATATTAAAAATATCAAAAAATATTAATCATTAATATTAAATATTAAATTTTACTGAAAATCATCAACGAGGTAAAACAAATATCGAAATGATATACAGTAGTAATCGATGTACCTGATTATTGTTTGGGAGTTTTTATTCGAATTTCAATCTAATATCCATCAATTATACGATACAACGTTTACATTTGTTTGATTAAGTTGAAATGTCATTACTAGTTATTCACAAATATTTTACTGCTCATTGCAGCTATCATGAAAAAAAAACGATACAAATACAGTTTTGAAAAATTTCGAATGTATAACTGGCGCCAGTTCTTGGGGCCCTCGCCGTCCATAAGACTAATGTTAATTTTAACATTGGCCTTATCCACGGCGTGGGCTCCAAGATTGGCGCCCATGCATGCTCTGAAAATAAAAATTTACATATCTAATTCCCAAACTTTAATAGTAAATAGCCTTATATATTAATGTTTTGGGGTAATATTCAATGTGATTCAAAACTGTCTTACACTTTAAGAGGCGAAGAAAAACTTAATGTTTGTGTTTCATCAATAATTATTGACACTAAACCCTTAAATGTAAGCAACAAACCTTCTCACACTTTTTCGATACTACAATTACCAAGTTCAATCAATGAATGTGAATAGTTAAACTTCATTGCAGCTTTAAGGTACCAATAATCTTTATAACGCGACTATCTTTTCATTCGATGTTTTATTCAGTTACAAAGCCATAACCGCCTCTTGGCGTGTTTACCTCAAACGTTTGTCCATCGATCATAACGAACGATCGTCTGTGGAATAAAAAAAAACATTCCCTGGTTTGTTCTCAAAAACCCGCTCTGAAAGTAAATCCCTACATCCCCTAATTCCCCTAAATCCCCTAATTTCGCCAAAAATAGTAGTTTTTTTAGGTTTTTAAATGGATGAGGTGTTATGAAGTAGATCTCAGCAAGCGGTGATGTCTCGAGCATGTCTCTGAAGTCTCACGCTGCGTTCCTGATACCACTGTATATCTGCGTTAGAGACGCTGTATCCCACATTTCAAAGCTGATAGTAGTCATTAATAACATACAGCGTGAACAAGTCATTAAATTTCAATGACTCATTGATTGACAAAATGAATCATGGTTCATTGTTAATATAATTGAATAGTCTTGCAAACCGAACGAAGGAAATGTCAGTTCATCTCTCTCTTTTGCAAAAAAAATTAAAGGCCAGTTTTGAGTAACATCGGTTAGTAAAATAAGTTCTTCCAATTGATAACTCACATTTACTACATTTAAAATGAAGAGGGGTTGATCTGGAGGGAAATAAAGAAAACGTAGAGGAGAAACAAGAATGCCAAGAAGATCTGAAAAATGTTTATTTTTGCGAGGAAAATATACATCCCACAATCAGGTATGTGTCAGGCATCTGCCAGCGATAAACCTGGTAATATATATTTTTTTAATGAGCCACTTTTACAAAATTTTTTCTTTGCTATTCTTTTTAAAGCAACGGCAATGGCTACTTCATAAGCAAGCAACGCTTCTTCGGGTGATTCCTCCAACCAAGTTACTATGACATACATTTACACGACATATTTAATCCAAATGTTAATATATAATAAGAAGTTAACACAGCTTAAAGGTTCGGTAGTAAATTAGAGGTTATATTTAGCAAACGCGAAGCAGCTCGTTGATCTACCTTACATAGATAGAAACGTATTGAGTCATGCTCACGCTGATGGACAAATTATTGCACTACCACTACCACTTAACGAGCTACACGAAAGCTGGACTAATGTATTATATTGTTCTGTGGTGCGATATGTCATGCAATCTATTGTAATAATGGAACGATTTATCGATGACAAACGTTTATAACAATTTTGATATGTCCTTTCAAAAGTTGTGTTACGTAGAATAATTTTTTGAAGGGTTCAAAAGTTATATTCTTGAAAAGCTGCTAAAAATAACCAAATATGTATTGAACTAGTTTGGTACACATTACAAATAAATATTTTACAGGGGTCATTGTATTTTTTTACTTAACTATTGTTCATTACTTTTAACCATAATCTACAAGCAACTGAAGTAGTAACTCGTTTAATATAAGACATTAAAACAATATGCTTGGGTCAACAGAATGCTCATTTCCGCAGCTTACTAATACGGTTGCTTCTAAGATTTCTTATGGAAAGTAGTCAAACTCTATTTGAAGTCGTAACAAGCAGCAAGGTTTTGAATTATTTATTTTCTCTAGACGCTGTCCTTCTGATATGAATGCATAATATCAAACTTTGCAAAAAGTTGCGTTTTTACATTTTTATTTACATTATCAACTTTGTGTAGGGTTTTAGTTTAAATTAAATGTAAATGTAATTGAAAAGCTGTTTGGTCATATTTTATTTTGTATTCAATATACAGATTTCATAAGAATATTAACATACAACGAACCAAATAAGACATTAACGAAGACAGCAAATTTTATGAAGTATTTGTAACAGTATAGTGATGAAAAACATTTATTAGTGTATGTAAATGGTATGCCTTTGGTCTTTAGTGAAAGATGAACTCACATTGCCAAACACTTAAATACTATGTGCAAGTAATAAAAATTATGTATAAATTACCTCACTGATGTACAGTCTTAACACATAACAATATGTACTAAATAATAATACACAATAATGCAATATGTACAATATGTGCATAATAATATGCACTTAAACAATTTAGCCAAAGCCGGATGAAAGGCTACCGGCCTGTAGTTCTTAAATTATATTTGTTACCACCCTTTAAAATGGGGATAACATAACACCTTTTATAATATTGAAGAGAAAACTCTTAGAGAAGTAACTGAAAGTACAAGATAAGACACCTTTTTTGGTTATAAAAAAATGTAAACATGAATAAAGTAAACCTTTGTCGTTTAAAATTAAATTAGTGGATATATGTTAATATTATATGATTACATTTTTATATTATACCCATAACCAATTTTGCTATATTAAAAAAGTAGGGTTAAGGCAAAATAAATTACCAAGGTTTTTTATGCAATTGTGTTTGATAAGAAAATGTAGTGGTGTTCTGGGAGTAAAATATCGATATTCAACTACAAGTAAATGCTTTAGCAATAAACACCATAAACACACCTCTCTTGGAAAGAACGGTGTTGTTTATACAACCTTATCCATAACGGTAATATTTCCATAACGGTTTCAACAGCCAAACAGCACTCAGGTCATGCAGCCTGGGTCCTTATAGAAATAAATTGAGCTTTCTCTAACATAAATATGAAAATAAAATTAAAATATGTGTTTTAACACCAAGATGACACTAAATACAATACTTTACTGCATATATTTTTACTATGTTATTTATTTATAAGGCTGTCGAAAATTATAAAATACTTTTAAAAGTTCATTACTGAAATGAGTAGGCTTAACAAATCTTTCCTGGTTATTTCGGAAATACAGGAAGAGAAAAACATTTAAAAATCATCAGCATTTCAGAAGCAGGAAAGGACCTCTCAGCAAACTTCCGTTGTGTGCTAATGCTAAATCTGGTTCTCTGCTTGCAACAAATGTTCAAGATTCTACTTTATTTTACCACCCACATCTAATTGCAAGTTCAAAAAAATTGTTTGATATGAGTTGATAAAATTCAAACGTATGAGTCTCAAGGACAAAAGTTTACTTAAAACTGTTGTAATACAGACAAATATAATATTCTGATACGAATATTGGAATAATATTTATTAAATACTTGATGTTTCAGTACTTAACGTCCGAATGTGCCTTTTTTAGAGCCCAAGTTAGTATGTGACCAAGTAACTCTTAGGGAGCCCCGAAGTGCTCCTCACAACAGCTCTTTGGTTTTGGGTGCGTTGTTACTAGCCAAATAGTTTACCGTCTTTGGCTCCGACTCAGGAGGTCACGGGTTCGATTCCAGGAATGTCCAGTAAACCCTGAGGGGCTTGGACCGCTTTCCCTTCTATCTTTTGCTTCTTTTTTTGTGAACAGACATTAGGCATTGACTTTCCCAAAAAGTAGAACTTTGGCCTGTATAGGCGTTTATTATTTTATATTTTTCATTTAGGTGCACGCAAAAATACATCCAATTAAATTTAGCGCTATATAGCTATGTAGCTAAGTGTATGTAGCTTTATGTAGCTAAGTGTGTGAGTGTTTTTTTTTTCTGTAAACATTATAGTGTACATTCCTTTTTCAACCCAAATATGAGGAGGAATACAACCACCTATGAATAAATCTCATTTCAAATACAATGCACGCTATTAATTTACGTAGTATTAATGCACGCTAGTAATAATTTATTTATTATTAATTCAATCAATCCATGAATAAAACTAGAGCATAAAAAAATTATTGTTCAAACTAGATAAACCCCTTCTTGTTAACATGTATTATACCTGCAGCAAGGACAAACCCAGTGTATTCCATTTGCACAAAGAGGAAATAAGCCAAGCTACTCTTCCTGTTTCCTTCTCCTGAGATAAATATTTAATTTTGTGTCACCATACGCTTTTAAAATCTTAAAATTATTTAACCTACCCCATGGGTCCATGAAATATATGATTTATGTTTAAATGTTAGGTATACAATTTTAATATAAAGTCATCATTTCCCCGGTTGGTTTCCTTGTAAGTAGTAGGATATCGGCAAATTATTATTTATAAAAGTTAAATTTACTTTGTATAGGGTTATTTTAGAATTAAAAATTTTTTTTTTTATTTACCTAGCCTTAAGTCGTTGTCTTTGTAATGTGAATGCCATAAGCTTAGGCAAAATACAATTTCAACATAAAGCAAATGTTATATATCCGATAGTGAATCTTGGTCTTAACTAAAAGACTTTGGCTGTATGATTGGACTCAAAAGTGATGATATTTATTGACATAATCAAATCCTCCATTTATAATTTTACTCTCGTTTATCAAATGATGTAAAAATTACTGTATTTATTAAGAAATTGAGTTCAGTGAAATAACAAATTTGGAAACACTAGATTACTAACTAAAAGAATGCTTTCAAGTGGAAAATTAAATTTTCTTTGAGAGCAAAGATTAAAGGACGATAATGTGAACGTTTTATTATATCACTCTTTCTCTTTAACGTCGGTGATATTAACTCCCATAAAAACTTTCTTATTAAAACATAATAAATAAACTGAAATGACCGATAAAATCGATGCTAATAACCCCGCATTAATAGGGAGGCTTATAATTAAAAGTAAATTTACTCATAGTGGATCTGTCTGGAGCTAGTATGACAAATAAATATGTTTTATATTACCTTTTTTGTCTCCAGTTCAATGGTTGAATTTCTAAGCTACAACCAGGTTTTGGCGCTGAATTGCGCCATTCTCAAGTAGGTTGTCAATCCCCCATCAAGTTGAATTTGTAGTCGGTCGAGGTGACCATACACATCAAACACGAAAATACCCCCGTTGCAGCAGACCTGCATACTCAGCGAATTTCAAGTGCAACACGACTTATTTCATCCAACGTAGCGAGATTTGACATGTTTCGGTAACCACCTTAAGAATAACATGTGGAATGAGTATGCAGGTTTGCTGCCTTGGGTATATTAAAACTGTGTAGTTTTAATTCAATATTTAGTAGGTCTGAACTAGAAGAAGCCATTTACCACATTTTATACCTGCAGACACACCCCCCCCCCTGGTGTGTGTGTGGGGGGGGGGGTATATGTTCAGAAATAAGCGAGATTTTACTCATTTCCCATAAGGTTAACCAAACCGCCAGTATTGGGACAACGTACTGTGTTTACCACTTTCAATATCTTGGTAACTAATGGACATAGAGTAGTGATTCAATACTCAATTGTTTGTTTTTTTGAGCTGAATTCAATGGTGCCAACAAAAATTGGATTATTTTTATTTCTCTGTGTAAAAAACCCAAAAAAAACATTTTTTGAAGGGTTTACCCCCCTTTACCCCCCCTTCAAGTTGTCCGATTGGCCTGGATTACGATCTCGTCAGAATAATTACTACTTTACACATCCATGCCAAATTTCATTAAGATTGGACCATTTTTATGCGAGTAATTTTTACGCGACCTAAAGACACATAGATATATAGATATATATGTATTTATGAAAATGAACGAAAAGATTTTTTTGCTTCTGGGGGCCCCAAAACGAAAAGTTATCATGATCTCGGGCTTAGGTCTTACCATGAGTACTACGGTAACAGCTTCTTCCCTATAAGAGAAATTCGCTAAAACGGACTCACAACATTACGTACGCTACGACAAATAAACAAATAAATAACACCCAAATGCTAGACGAGTCGCAATGTCCTAGACTACTATCGCGGCTGCTGGGCGTGGGGACACATCAAAGTCCAAGTCATCGCATTCGGCTTCAAACACAGTGTCCCCGCGCCGATAGTAGAGTAAAGTAAAGTAAAGGAACATTTCGGCTCGCCTGTCTAACATTTGCGTGTTATTTATTTGTTTATTTGTTGGACCGTATGTAATGTGTTGTGTCCGTTTTTGCGCGTTTGATGTGTGTGACGACGACGCGTCGCCTCGACCGACTACAAATTCAACGTGATTAGGAATGGATAACCTACTTGAGTATGGCTAACTTCCGTGCCACAAATTCAACCATTGAAATGGAGACGAACGGTTTAAAACCATATTTATTTATTAAAAGTAAAATTTGTCCTTTTCATAATGATTACGAGTACCATAAAAAAATTTTAAAAATACATAATATTGAAGGTTATTATTTTTAACATTAAATTTAATTGAAAATAATAAAGGTGAAATACATTTATCTTAATGTATAAAGACTTCCTTCAGGTTTTAGATTTTTGTTTTATGATTGAATGACCAGCACGCATAAGAACATGTATTAGGTGTAAATAATTATCCAGCTTTTTTAATTTTAAGTAATATATAGGGTTGTAATTTTTATTACAAGTAATTTGAGTTAATATACAATTTTGAAAAATCAAATTCAAAAGTTTGTTTGTTTAGGAAGATAACTATTGCTTCAGAAACTTTTTGAACTCATAAAAACTGACTTGGTTTGATTCCCCGTATCTCACTTTGATACTTTTTGGCTTAAAGAAATATAAAAAGTAAAATCCTACATTCCCCTTAATATCTAGATTTTACGTCTGACTTATTCCAAAAGTCATATTATTTGCCAATCAACGATAGTGTAATTTAATGTATGCTTCCTCTAACTAGAACGGTCCAGAATTCTACCGTATAATAGCTCAAAAGGTCAGCTTCAGCGGGGAGAGTATGCACCTCGTTTGTCGGCTCTGAGTTGTGCGATTAATAAAGGACAAGCGTGTGGCCCAAACATCCCCCGGAGTCTTTGAAGTCTACTGCCAACAATAGACCCTTCACATCTGGATGGCCTCCTCACGTATCTGTCCTAACTAACTCACACGCTGGCTAAGTTCTTCGACCAGCATCAAGTTTAGTATGGACTAGCAGTTGCCCTTGGCTTCGCTCACAATAAAAATTACAGCTGATCTTAATTCTGCTCTTTGAACTGTCAAACTGTAGTACTCACAGCTGTTTACATTTCGGTATTTGAATGTTTACATCCTTATAAAATATAAACATTGAAGCTAAGGACGTTCATGGGGCGTAGCCCGAGTGGATTTTAAAGAAGTGAATAGGCCTATATGTTTCCCAGGTTCAAGATCTACCTCTGTGTGAAATTTAAACCCAGTTGGTTCAGTATTTTTCGAGTTTATTTATCCCATACATACACACATACAGAAACCACCTCTTTTTTATAATAGTATAGATAATGTTTGGTTTTATCATGGTTATAAACGATAGAGTAAATTATGTGGTTCGTTCAATTATAGATTAGTGTTACGACTTCTTTGTGTTGATTGAAAACACTTGTAACCAACCAATAGTACAGATGAAAAAAACCAGCAAATCATCTGGAATCATTTTTCTGTTGATTCCAGATAAAGGAATTGACAATATAATTTTATTTGCGGTAAATAAATTTTCTTTAAGTTATTGAGAATGCTTGTTCTCATATAACAGTGCACTGTTAAATTGGTCTTATCTCCACTATTATTCTTAAGTCAAAAATATTTGTAGGTACGCGTTAAATGTGGATAAAACGTTTCAATTTTTGATTGATATAAGCAATTTTTCTGAATATTTAGAGTGTTAGCTTAAAAAATAGATAGGATAAAAAATAGGAAGGATTAAATAGTTCCCTCATTATTGAGATCTGGATTATCTCGTTCATTATAGATATTTTAATGTAAAAAATGAGTGTTTCGAAATGCTGAAATATTTTAATCTGGTAACGCGTTTCCTATTTTAAAATACCGGTGACACAAAACGTAAGTTACGAATTACGTTTGTTTTAAGTAACGACTCAAAAGTTTCACTATATCATTTTTTTTTGTTATCTATAATAGTACTCTAAACCATCTCCTCAATTCGGCCAACAAACAGTTGGTTGGTTGGACAATATAGGGACAACTTTTGATTACATTTCCTTACCCAATAACTTATTTTCCTTTATTAAAACCCGAATACTTCCTTGAGCTCAATCTTGAGTGAAACTTCATGCTACACTGCCAGTAAATTGGTGCTACTTGCAGTCAGTGAATAATTTACGAGAAGATGAAGGGAACGACTAATGCGTCACTAGTGGACCTAGGTCTAGCGGGACAGGACTAACAACTCCCCACATTGTTCATCAAACGGTGAACACGACTTTGTGAATAGCTGATACAAGACTTGGATGAGTGCCTTCTAATTGCTCATAACTAATGATACGTTGTAAAGAGAACGTCAGGTGACTTGGGTTGTTAATCTTAATGCTAAAGGAGGATTTCTCCTGTTTTTCGATTGATTATTTACCAGGATTATAAACATTTTAATATTTAATTTGTTGATGGAGTAAAACTAGTCGTAAGTCACTGTCATGGTGACATATGACTCGAAAATAATTTATACCACGTGTAATGTATTTTACAAAACACTTCCCAAGTCCTATAATTATATGAATAAATGAAAAATGATTTATTCCATCCAAGTGACATATTTTACAGCTGTGTTAGGGGATATTGAGGGATTATATCTGTACAATTTAATAGGAAAGCCTAACTTTACAAAGTTTTAAAACTTACTCTGAAAACATACATTTTATTAAGAAAATAATATAATAGCCTGAGTGCAGGAACACATTAGGTAAAAATGAAGTTAATAATCGTATTACACTCTTAAACCAATATCTAAAGTATTAACACTGTACGAGACGAGAATAAGAAGCACCGAGGTTTTTGTGTAGAATATAAGTACAAGGTACAACTGAAATACTAATATTGGTTTGAAGTGAAATTATATAAAATAAGCAATCGATTAACCCCTTTTAATAAAGATTCCTTTGACAATGTTTTAAATAATATTCTTCCAACATTTTCGACATAGTTTATGGTTATGGTCTTTCTTCACTAAACTAGCAATAGTAATATTATAGACATTTAGGTTTAGCCGCATGATACACGAAGACATCTTTTACAAGATGAAAAGTAATCTGGGTGGCTTAAAAATTCAAGAAGTACAATTATTAGTAAAAGTGGTTCTGCCTAATCACACTTTACCAAAACGTACAGATTAAATACCTATATTAATACCTAATACCTAAATGGTCTATACTGCATCAATTTCCTATAATTAATCCTTTCAGGTCAATATTATTTCGGCTAGATGCACAGTAAAAATACAACACTTTGTTGAATATCCTGTCGGTAAACATGTAAATACTCTCGTTCACAGCTACAAATCCCACTAGTATAACTATAAATAAATCTGACGATAATCTGGTTGCCATCGACAAACTAGACTCTCCCGGGACAATCACTGAACCATATTGGATATGAATGTTTGCCAAGGTGTTGTGTTGGAAGTGATTTATATCGCATCGGGCTTAGCTCTCGTTCCTAACACCCTCTTATCCAACAGCCTCGAGTGTAAGAGGCATTCAAAACCGATGTTTGTCGTTGAAAAAATATATCGTATTGTTATATTTGTATGAATTTATTTCTTAATTTTTTATACTGTTACTGATTTAATGCATGAACACCACTCACAGCTTTAAACTTTATTAGATCATCTGAAAACATTTATGCAATACCAATTACAATCTTATCCAACTTATTTTAAAGCGTAATCATCTATGTTCGTGGAGTTTAGGACAGTATTTAAGTACTATATCCTAACGGCCAATTATACTGAGGGAAAAACAAAGAAAATACAAACATTATATATTCCTGGTCAGATTATTAGCTGGAGAGTTCATTAAATTACCTAGAATCTACATAGAAAATTAATGAAAATCGCTTTGAAAGGAACAAGAAGCTGTTAGTCGAAGGGTCAGTTATTCTTTTGCAAACTAAGTTTATATCAATAAAAGTTATTCTGTTGCAAACTAAGTTTATATCCAAATGTATAAAAGCGAAATTCCTATCAGTGTTCAAGCTCAACTATCCGTTTAGAAGCATGAATATTTGTGAATAGTCTCCTATAGTGCAGTCACCCCCAAGCCCCCTTGGGTGGTATTTTTTTCCTAACTCCGATAAGATTCCGCCATACGGAGAGATAGAGTTGATGTGCTTACGTTCATGGAAAATACTCTGTTTTGATTTTTCATTTAGACGGTCATCTGCTATTTTATGTAAATGCAATTTTTTTTGTATGACAACCCGAACGAAGTGGGTTATCATCAGCTAGATTGCGATAAGAATACCCTTTGTAATTTAGACGCTGCACATTGTTATCTGTGCAATTCTAATCCTTCAAACCTCCATTAGCTAATTTAGAGACGAAAGACAGTGACACGAGTTATTTAACAGCCCACTGCTTATCCTCAAAATATGACGATAGGATCCCAACAAAGATTCCCACTTTCTCACTTATCTATGCCTCTTATGCCACCTCCCCTCGTTGCTTTGATGTCCGTACTCGACAATGGACCCTTCTCTTGTCTACGGCGCCGATGGTCGACTCAGCTTGAGGTACTTACTTTGATATACCACTGAGTCAGGTCCTGGTTCCATTGATTTCGTTTCGTGCATCAAGGAATAAGCTGATACGGGTACTTCATTTTAAAAAGGCAGTTTCGATCCTTGCGAAGCCTACTGTTTCCTGTTTGTTACAGTTATTTAATTTTTACTTTCTCCCCCCTATTCGTGCGTGTATTCGTTTTAGTGCTCCCTGAATCCAAAAAAGTGGTTTTTGGCGTGGTGTCTGTCTATCTGTTTGTCTGTGTCTGTGTCTGTGTGTGTGTGTGTGTGTGTGTGTGTGTGTGTGTGTGTGTGTGTGTGTGTGTGTGTGTGTGTGTGTGTGTGTGTGTGTGTGTGTGTGTGTGGGTGTAAACAAAGCTAGAGACGACACCAGTGGACCGATTTTCATGAAATTTAGCATGTAGGTATAAAGCCGTGGTATCTCCAGGTGTATTTTTCATTTTTTTGAATTTTTGATTTTTAAGGGTGTTTACCCCATAAAAACCCATCAAAAATTACAAAAATCCTAATTACTTAAAAACGGCTCTAACGATTTTGATAAAAATTTCACGGTTTTTAGTGCTTAAGATGACAAACAAAATGACACCATCCGCATGTCTGTAAAAATTCAGGTTCAGAAACTATGGGGGTTTAAGTGTTAAAAAATTCATATTTGTCAAATTTCACAAAATATGTAACCTCTAAGGAAAATATACCTGCAACCATTAAATTCGACTTGAAAAACTAAATAATCCAGTATTTTTAATCATTAGTTTACGTCAACTGGTTACGGAGATATAATTGATATTTTAGTTCGGCGGTAAACGCAGTACGTTGCCCAATGCTATTCTTTTGGCAAATATTTAAAACCTGATATCTCCGTTATTTACTAACAGATTACGATAAAATTTGGTATATATTTGTGTGATTAATTAATTGTTAATTTGTTTTATTACACTGAATAGGTTTTCTGGTTTTAAATGACTTGAAGGGAGAAAGTATATGTCAGTTTCCTGATACCGTTTATTTTATTTCATTATTGTAGCCTCCGAATAACTGAAGCATAAAGAATGGTTTAAATCACCTGTATTAAAACAGGCGTATCTAAGCCTGTAGTCCTTTAATACAAATTTTTGCAGCTGTAGCTGTTTACATTTTTATGCCCAGTGTATTGAAACGGTCGTAGCAACAGCTACAGTGAGTTGGATTACAAGACTAATTAAGATTATTTAACTATTTTTAGCTTTTTTAAAAGTTCATTGTAAAGGCTATTAAATAGCAAAAATTATAACCAAACAAGATTTAGTAAACACATTTAACATAACAACATTTAAACACATTTTTAAAATAATGAAATTCTGTTAATGCAATAAAATATATGGTTGATATGCACCGATTTCTAAAACCTGCATATTTATTTTTTTTTTTTTTTGTTTAAACGAGCATTAGTTTCATCTCATTCAGCTCTTGTATAATGAATAAGGCACAAACAAAATGCTAGAAAATTTTAGTTAAGCTATAAAAAACGTGATTTAATTTTCTGTTGACTTAACCAACCCTCTCTTAAGATATGGCTGCTGAAACTTTGCACCCACACAGCCGCTATCCTTACGATTTCGACAAACTTTCTTCTTACCGTTGTTTTCAAACAAATAGAACTCTTGCAATGGCTTTAAGGCGTAGAAGTTTAAATTGCTTTATTGTCAATCTCTTGCGAGATTATAACTTTAATGTTCGTTCTTCGAATCCATTTTATTAGTTTGACATTCAAAATTATTGTTTTTTCCTCTTAAACATTTTGTAATCGATTTTAATTATCATTTTTAAATATTGTCTTTATTATAATCGAAAAACACAAGGTTTACTATCGGTATCAATTTGAAATACTTTACATTATATACATCCATTTATTTTATTGAAATTGCCCTACGTGGAAAGGAAAACTTGAAGCTGTTAATAGCGTGAGGCAAGAGGAGGAATTCAAGTGGTATGCATATCGTTATCAGTTGTGGCGCCTACCCTAGACACTGACCAAGCATTTTATTTTTGCTGATTGTCCTGACATTCTATGAACAGAAGACATTGATGTTTCGGGTAGAATTTTGAGTTAAACTACGGATTCCAGTCCACTTTTGGATTTTAAGAAGACATTTTGTATTTCAATATTACTTAATTATTCAAATATTATTATTCAAATAAATAAAATACATTCCTGAACTTATAGGACGTTTAAAACAATTGAGATACATAAAAAATAAACTACTTTTTAAATAAGTAGGTGTAAAATACTTATAGAACTTAATTTCAATTTAAACTCATATTAATGGATTTTAAAATTCACAATCGTTTAATGCTGCTCGTCAGTCAATAAATAATTTAGTAGTAACTTTTAATAATACTGCGAAGATCCAAAAGCATGAAAATACCTATAACATAACTCCCAATTAAACCAACCATTTTTGATGATTCAAATGGTGTCGATGATTATGAATTATTAAAACAGGAGGGAGACATAAGTAAGAAACAAGCTAATTTGATAGTAAACATTTTAATTTAATTCGAATTTGCTAGGCTGAAAATTACTCTTGGTAAAACTAGTTTATATGCGCATATTTGACTCAGTACAAATGCATCAGTTAGATGAATAGATTGCATCCTTGTAGAGGTTAGTAGCCGAGAATAAGTTTGGAATTGCAACGCCCGGTGAGATCGACCTTGTTTCTCAACAAGCTGGGAAATTACATTTCGACCAAAGATATATCTTGGATACGTAGTTTTTCTCTTGGAAAAACAAATAGCCCTTTAGTAAAAACAACCATATAAGTCAACCTTTCTTTCGTTATATTTTTAATTACAAATATTCACGACATAATATTCGTTGTAGAAAATTGTTTCTAGGGAACAATATTTGAATGTTTTTTTTTTTTAACCTGTTCTAATGTAAGCCCTTCATTCTCAAGTATTTTATTTTTTGTATTTTTTAACTTAATCACCTAATCACTTTAATAAGACAGGTACCTCATGGAGGACGATACCCTGAATATGAGTGAAGGATAACTTCATATGCCCGTCGCCAAGGGCCATTAAGCCTATGCGGCGGTCTAAAGACAGCGAGGTACCGTAGCGGCAAGTCACATAAAACCAGCCAGAGGTGACCGCTCATGATGGAACAGGAGTCGCCCGCCGCTGGGATCGAACTAGCGACGTTTGAAACGCTTTACCTCTGATGTTATTCTTCTATCTAGATTATAAGTATATTTTTAGCCACTTTTACCCTCTTTTCTGCTCTATTTTCCTTAGAAAAAAGTTAAAATCACTAGTAGCGTATCTAATTAGTAGTTTCTGGTTTAAAGTTCTGACAAACACTGAAACGATCACTAAAAACAATATTTTTTATTGTAAGATTATGATAATTATTATAAATATACTTCCTATTATCTGATACAATTTGTAAACTACGACTATTCATCCAGCTGTAATATGCTTCTTATCAACTCCCATAGACTAATCATAAGGTAAATTATACTACATTATCTAAAAAAGATATATTTCTCAACAAACATTTAGAGTGAGTTTTACAAACTAAACAGCCTCTAATTCGATTTTATTTTATTTTTAGTATTATATAAACAAAGCGAATGGAAACACTAAAAATACTTAACAGTTATAATACAGGGATGGGTGAAGAGCCACAAGGTCTTCAAGTGAAACCGATGCATTTTACGGGGGTATCCGTCGAGAGCGCTGACCGTATCCCCGGTCTCTGACTACCATTGAGTAACAACTCTTCGCTGGGCCCAGTCCCACCCTGACCCAGTGATAGCAGTGCCGACTACTTTTCACCATCGACAAGTGGCTAGTCGATTTTTTTTTATATTTACAGTATTTCAAAAACAATGCACCATGTTTTGACCTCGATAAGCAATGCTTAACATCTAGGACCAATTATACATGTGAGAATTTATTTCATATAATACTATGTGTATATATATATACTTTACTCTACCTAGCTACCTTACCTTAACTTATGCTATACAAACTAAACTATTATTATTTCCTAGTGTTGGTTGAGGCGGGCTATTATTTGACAAAACTATAAAATGGTAGAAACTCATAAAACATTAACCCCCATCTAACATTCAAGCTGACATATATACTTTTATATATAACGTACTTTTTTCTTTTTTCCTCTGGTATGGGAACCCTGCGCTACCATACTCAATACGAATGCAATTAAAAAGACAACGACAAAACTCTTTTGTTTGCAATGGAACATGCTGAGTGATATTTTGATGGTTCAGATCATTTCATAAAAGCTATGATTACTGATACAAAGGATTAATTCAACTTATATCAAATCAAATCAGCTTTATTTCGAGTAAAAATATATATACATACCATACAAAAGTAATTTATAAAATAATAAACTTAAATCTAACTAATATGACTAGAGTGATATTGAAATTTATTATATTACTTTTAAGGACTACTAATTGGAGCTGTAATCAATTAACAACACAAGCAACTCTAAAAAAAGAAAATCTTAATAAAATATAAAATCCTTATATCCAATTAATTCCCTTGATTATATCCTTAATTAATTTCGAATATCGACTAGTCTAGTCGTTCACACTAGTCGATTAGTTACCACATCAAAAATCAATCTGGTCGAACGGGCAAAAACCTATACAAAACCCCAATGTCTTAATCAATTAAGCTGCCAAAAAGTCGGTAAAAACGATAAAAAATCTACTAGTCAACATAATCCACTGAAATAATCGAGTAGACTACCACATCACAACCCTGACCGTGATCACAGGAGAAACTTCCGCTTCCAAGAGAGTCTTGAGACCCTGTAAGAATTCTTGATAAAGCTGCTAGATTTGGTGAGATTTTGGTATTCGTTGGGATGATTTTTTACTTAGGATGCCTTATCAATAATAACTATTATGATTTATCGTTAATTCGTTGTAATACTTTACCATGCTACTGCTTCTTTTTATAGTGTACGCACCTGAAACAAAAATATGTAATTATCAAACCATATATATAATTTTAGAGGATTATTTCAGTAAAAGATATACTAAATAACAGTAATCCATATTCTTAGTGAATTTTAAATTTAAATAAGTGAAGCGTAGTGTATTTTAGTAATATTAATAAAACGTAAAAGTTTAAAAATATTATTTTAACCAAGCATATATGTTTTTGTAAACATAGCTCGTTTTATTGTTGGCTAAAATACCAAAACTGGATCCTATATGCCTGGGGCCGCTCTTTAATTATCGTCAGGCTACATACACCCAGGGTTCTTACATGTTGCAATGTTTACCTTGTACATAGCTAAACATGAAAATAATAAAACTGAAATATCGGCATTATCTTGAAAAATTTAACATAGATGTAAGAAGAGGCCGTGAATAAATGTAATAAAATTTACACTGTGCCAAGTCAATTCTTTTTAACCGTCTAATTGACTAGTATAGCAAGCAGTTTGTAGTTATACTTACTTTCACGCTAATAAAATATACTGTAGACCAATATAATGATTATTTTTTGTGTTTACTCAAAATAAAACTCAATAAGCAAAATATTTTCTTTATTCCATATATATTTTGTATGAAAAGAAAAGCTAAACTAAGTTAAATATTTATTGTACATGTATATGTCACTACTTATGATAATAATATATACTAACTAATATAAACTAACTACCCTCTCATTTTTACTGTAAAAGGTTTTATTAAGTTTTCCTGAACAAGACACGTCATTAGTTTTCCTCCTTACGGGATTTGAGCTTAATTATATTTCCTACTTTAGATATAATTTTGTTTAAAGACAATTAACTATGCGTAAGACGTTTTCGGCACATAAAAGAAGAGGGGCGAGTTTGACCAAAGCCTTTGAATAAAAACCTACGTCATTCATTTTATGACGGAGTTGTAAAGCCCTAGGCAATTATAAGCTCATATCTGAAAATAGCCTCCCTACCCTTCAAGCAACCACGCTTTGATCTTGTACACCAACAATAAGCCCTCTGAGCCCAGACTTTCCTCTTGGGCAGGTCTGGTTATTTTCTCTTTATTTTTCAGATAAAAATCACTGCATCATGGGGGCGTGAAGATTTTAATTTTGAGAAAACTGTGCATGTACATTGACAAATCGTGTAAGATGAATAATAGTCTTATAAAGTAATTTACAATCATAATATATTTTGAGTCACTTTAGTTACATGCATGTAGATTGGATTGAATATGTTTTCTTAGATAATTTGATATCACGTGTCAAAACGACTTTTATATCCTGATACAAATTCTTTGCTACTGCTAAACGTTCAAAATTATGTGTTTGTATTTATATAACTAGAAAAAGATTGTTTAGCAATATTGATAAATTAAAGTAATATACAGGCCGCTTTCAAATTTCTGTTGTAGGAGTTATGAATGCTAGAGTATTTTTGGTTTGTATTTAACTGTTTATAGAAATCTCTCTCATTATTTAAAATGGCTTAACGTAGAAGCAATACCACTTAATTCGTAATGTATTATATTGCTCCATTTAATTTCGTTGATCTACTTGTACAACTTACGTCTCAGTTTTCATAAATCTTACTTTCCTGCGTAGTGACGGATATGGAAGAAAGGCTTTCAGTTCTAGTTATAAATTTCGAATTAATAAAATTCAATATATTAATTAAAGATAAACTCAAAGTATATACAAGCAATTGATTATGTTTAAAATATGAATTTTACGGTACAAAATATGCTAGGAAATTAATGGTAGTATTTAAAACCCCATATCATTATGGGGTTTGGTGTAGGTTATAAAACTGTTTGAAAAGTTTGATTAACTTTTCGGCCTATTGTCTCCTACATTTACATATTGAATCAGAGCCAATTTAACTTGCTGCAATCTCAGTTCACATTCCTTCTGGCCCCAAGTTGTCCCAGCAAAGTTTGTGCAGTAGGAAACTTATACAGAAACAAGTACGAACATTTTAATTCAAAACTAATATAGCACTTAAATTACTGTCATGATGAACAGAGGAGTGAGAAATTTTTAGTTTTTAATTTAATGAATATAAATTTATTTTGATACTCTTACCAGGCAAAGGTAACATTTTAAATAAGTATTATATTATATACGTCGAGGGTATTGTGTGCGTGGTTTATAATTTTATGGGAATCGTTTTAGCGTAGAACTATTGTTATTTTCAAGCAAAATCCGAAAAACTATAAAGTAGAGTTAAATGATGCCTTAAGGGAAAACATTTGCGTTTGATATTTGTGTTTAGGGTAAAAAGTACTGTTCAAACAAACCTGCTTTGTAATGTAGTATGTAAATAGTTTTTGCCTTGAAATGGCGATTTGAACTTCTCTACAATCGTATCTGGTTAACTTGAACAATCAGTCAAGTAAACTTATTCAAAAATCACGGGAAACAAGAACAAGTTCGATGAGGATATAAACAAAAATTCATATTACTAAATGGGGCTAGTATGAATAAATTACAAAATCCTTTCATAATGTTTTGATCCTGATGTTTTTTATTATATTTGATCTGAATATAAAAAATGTTTGTCATCCTTTACTGCGATACTTATTATGATGTTAATTTCAGCTCAAATTTCATTGTTGAGGCTAAGAAATGAATGAATAAATGAATAAAAATAGCTCTTTAATAGGGTGCACTTGGAATCACTCTGTTCTTTTTTAGAGCTCAACTCTTATACGAAAGTATGTGGCAGGTGAAATGACATAATAATACTATGACAGCTTTTCAGGCTTATCAATTACGTAGGCTGACAGGTAGGCATTATTACAGTATTCTTCGAATACTGTTTGACGATGTGACACATACTATGGTAAAGTATTTAAGATATTTATAACCTGCTCACGAATTAATGCATATACTGTTAATGATAATCTGAATATTCTGAATACAGATAATGAATATAGATTGTCTGTAATTCAGATAATCTGAATACAGATACTAATGAAAGTTGTGCACAGATCAGAAAACACACTAAAAGTGTTTCCTGATCTGCTTTCTTCCTTTTTTCAACAGGGAAGACGACTTGAGTGTTAACAGACCATTATGATTTCCAATTAATAAAGTCTTAATTTTTAAGAAAATAAATAAATACTGAGTTCAAATAATAGGCGTTTTATGCATTTTAATGTCTTATTACAGCTTTATTTCCGTTTCTATGTTTTATCTTTGAATGGGTTTTGCTCTCACGGTAAAAAATTTATAGGGAGTTAAATCATATTTTGTTGCATTTCAATATGTATATGTTGAACGAATTTTTATATCTGCTGTATTTTACCATCCTATATTGAAACGCTGATGTGCAAGCAGGTGTATTGGACGAAGCATTGGTTACATGGATGCCAAATGTGAAAGTAAACTTAAAGGCGTTCTTCAGAATATTGAATATTGAAAATATCAGCATTATTACAAATAATTTACATATGAAAAATAAGGGTTATACTCAGGTAGAATATATAGAGGAAGAAACAAAAGTTAAAAAAAATAAGTTAAAACAAGTCAAAAAAGTTGAAAAGTTAAAAAAATTACAAGTTTTAAGTTTTGAAACGCACACTTGAGGTAACATACAACCTTTAGGGGCGCACTCGAACCGCGCCGGAATTTCGGGTACTTTTGAAAGCATCGGACCGCGCCGGTCATTAAGGAGGATTAGGAAGGGCCGCCTCGCCACCCGGCCAGGTAGTCGCTACAGGACTGGGGTAAAAGGGAATTATATTTTTCCCTACGTTCTGTCATTGAGTAGCAGCAGTCTTCTACTGCCGTCGACTGCTTTTCCTGTGAAGTCACAATAATTGTTTCTGTACCAATATCACAAGCAGTTGAAATATATGATTAATATTTTCACTCCACGTACCATAGAACAGTGATCACCAATTCTAATTCCTTATTGTTAGGTTTGTATCTTATAAACCACAACTTCGTTGGGCTTATAGATATTTGTTTAAACTTTGGAACTTATATCAATCGTTGCCATTATTTAAGGACATAAGCATTATGTCGCTTCGTTACTTATACGTCTTTTAATTACTGTAGACTGTAAATGGCATTGCAGTTGAATATACTTACAGAATTGAACTTATAGATGAATTTAATTGTCTTGTGCCAAAATCCTATATAGGTAATTCACAAAAAACTGAACATTAAAGCAATAATTGTAAAATAATTAAACTGAACAAAAGAGAACCAAGCTTAAATCATGTTTTGAAGAAATTCCAGTGATTATTTTTTCTAGATGCACTGACGATCAACGTCAAGGTGTTATAAAAGAGTCAGCGGAAATTGAACAATTAGTAAATATATTTTTAAATTATTTGAATGCAAAATAACAGCATATGAGAATGTTTAAATATCTTCTTAAAAAATATAGCCAACTTCCATAGACACTCAAATACCTAGACACTGGAATACCAAATACAGACACAAGTACTTATAAAATAATAAATGTTATGGGTTACGTTTAAAAAAACCCTGTATAAATACTGTGTATATCGATGTATATTCACACAGACTGTACTAGACTGTACTGTGTGTGTGTGTGGATGTGTATATGGATTTACTGTGTATACATCAATATACACAGTATTTATACAGGGTGTTTTTTTAACGTAACCCAAAACATTATTTTATCAGAGAAAGATTACTTCTCCCCAAAATCCCCGGATTTGACCACACTATATTATTTTATTTTGGGATACATACAAATTAAGGCCTACGGAAACATTTCACAGGATATTCAACACCTCAAAATAATCATAACAAATTTAATGCAAGAAATACAAAGAGGTACTTTGCAACACGTGTTCGGGAATTTGATGGAGAGAGCAAAACTTTATACAAATGCCAATGGCGGATTGTTTGGACACATATTGTAAACTAAATAAATGTGATCAAACTTAAATAATAGGATGTAAAATGTAGAGATCAACAAAAAATACTCATTTCTTATTTACATGTACATTATTCAATCTTAAAAATTGTTTGCGTTAAAAAACACCCTGTATTATGCATAATAATAATATAAAATAAACATTAATATAGGCTAATACGGGCATCAAACATAAAAATAAAACAGAGGTTCTTTTGATGGGAAAATGGTATTAACAGCCGAAAAATTATATGTTACAGTACTAGTAATGTATAGATTCCCACCGATGATCCGAAACTCGGTAATCCGAAATTCCGCTTAGTCCGAAACGGTATTGGGAGGGATTTTTTCCAAATATGGGTAAAGAATTGTTCAAAGTTTTCAAAGTACGTGAATTGTTTTAAATTCGATTTCGCGTAAACAGCGGGAGAAATTTCGCGAACGACGACCGCACGTATAATATAATGAGTGAAGTGAATAAAAAGTAGTAAGTGCTCCTTTTTGTAGATTTTGGAGTAATTACTTCGTTTCAAGTGAAAAAGAACTTACTCTACATTCTTAAGATTAAGTAGTAGTTACTTCAAATTGTTGTGAATAAAACGTTGCTCCTACTCCCTCAGGGTAGCATTTACTTAGAATTCTTGGAGTCTGGTATAGAGCAGACTCCATATTTCTGTCAGTTTTGATCATGGCTATGTTCATGCAGGTTTGGGAGCGCAAAGTTTATCGTTAGCGTCGACTAGTTAGTGGTAAAAATCTTCTTCGGTTTGAGAGAGGCAGTGTACATTTTTTTAACTTGAATTTCTGCCGGGAACAGAAGAGTCACGGGATGGTGCGTTAAGTCAACGAAAAAGGATACAACTATTTTTGCGAACGGTCGGAGATCCTCGGTTTTCAAAGTGGTGTGGCAGAGGATGTTGGCGTTCAATCAATCAATCAAAACGTCTTTATTTATCATTGTACAGACATAGTATAACATAAATAGTTTCAATAATTGTCTTATAAACTAAATGTAAATAAATTAGGTAAATGTGTCTGTCATCATCAATCACTTGAAGTCCTGTAACATATATGAATTATAGTGAATATAAAGTGTAATTAAAAATTTTACTCCAGTGTAATTCTTAACAATTAATACAAAGAATATAAAGTACTTTAAAGCTTTTGAAAGCTGAAATTATACAACAGAAAGAAACATGGAATAAACCATCGAACACACTAATGATATTTTGATTTATTTATACATTGATAGGCACTGAGTGAAGTGAATAAGAAGTAGTAAGTGCCAGTGTGTTTTTTTACTCAAGTTTTACAGTTATCAAACAAAAATGTTTTATTTGATCGTGAAAAAAGGTAAAATGCTATTAGGATTTGATACCACATTTGAAAATTGATTTAAGTCATAATGGGATTATTTATAAGGTTTATTTTTAGTTTATTACGAAAATACTTTTGACTGTAATTGGTCTGTAACTGACTTTGGACATAATTTTCTAGGCAAATTTTAAAAAACTTCACACCCATGTAATTTGTTTTGTTCTTATACAATTATAATCCATGATGATTAGTCAAAATGTGGTTTCTGGTTTCATATGGGTGCGGATTATCCTAAAAAATTTGTATTTGATTTTCTTTAATAAATGTTATTAGTAGTAGTGAATGATGCGTTCTAGGCCACTTCCTATGAGGCGTATAAGGCGTATGAGGTGTATGAGACGTACGAGACGTATGAGTGCAAAGTCCAAGGTCATCGCTACGTCATTATTTCTCGCGCGCGCCACGAGTGCAAAGTCCAAGGTCATCGCTACGTCATTATTTCTCGCGCGCGCCACGAGCGCAAAGTCCAAGCTCATCGCTACGTCATTATTTCTCGCGCGCGCCACCACCGTTGCGCCGTTCGCTCGGCTCGAGCGCGCCGGTTCCTACTAGATTCTGCCGCCCTGATACTTCGGAAGAATAAAAAACTGAATAATTCGATATTCGATCGTCGATTTCGATTTATCGAATCGTTTCGTTAATCGATTTTAATGTTTCTACGGTATTCTGCCCTCCTGATACATAAAAATCAATTTTGAATTATTTTTTCTTAAAAATTTGTAATTTTAAACGGTTTTCAATGGAAAATTTTGATCACGTTGAAAGCTGACTTTGCCCCTAAGAGCACGTGCAACTTTACACGTAAGCCACGTGATTTTCCGGGTATATATACCGGTCCGATTTTGAGTTTGACCAGTTGTGTTTTGAAGATCGTCTCGACAGTTCCTGAGGTAAGTGCCGACTTTGGTTTATTAAGACTTTAACATTTTTACGACTTGTAAATTTTTCAATAAATACTGTTTTGGACTTAGAAAATTTTCGCTCAGTTTAGAACTTGTAAATTTTTCAATAAATACTGTTTGGACTTAGAATATTTTTAGCAAGTTTCACTTTACGACTTGTAAATTTTTCAATAAATACCGTTTGGACTTAGAAAATTTTCGCTCTGTTTAGAACTTGTAAATTTTTCAATAAATACTGTTTGGACTTAGAAAATTTTTAGCAAGTTTCACTTTATGACTTGTAAATTTTTCAATAAATACTGTTTGGACTTAGAAAATTTTCGCTCAGTTTAGAACTTGTAAATTTTTCAATAAATACTGTTTGGACTTAGAATATTTTTGCTCAGTTTAAGACTTGTAAATTTTCAATAAATATATCTTGAGACTTTGAAAATTGTTGGAGTCAACGTTTTTAGACTTGTAAAATTTTTCGAAAAAATACTTTTCGGACTTTGAAAATTTTCAGTAGTCAACATTTTTGGACTTGTAAAATTTTTCGATAAATATTTTTTCGGGACTTAGAAAATTTTCGATAGTCAACTTTTTTAGACTTGTAAAATTTTTCGATAAATATTTTTTCGGGACTTAGAAAATTTTCAGTAGTCAACATTTTTGGACTTGTAAAATTTTTCGATAAATATTTTTTCGGGACTTTGAAAATTTTTAGTAGTCAACATTTTTGGACTTGTAAAATTTTTCGATAAATATTTTTTCGGGACTTTGAAAATTTTCGTTAGTCAACTTTTTCGGACTTGTAAAATTTTTCGATATATATTTTTTCTGGACTTTGAAAATTTTCGTTAGTCAACTTTTTCGGACTTGTAAAATTTTTCGAAAAATATTTTTTCGGGACTTTGAAAATTTTCGTTAGTCAACTTTTTCGGACTTGTAAAATTTTTCGAAAAATATTTTTTTCGGGACTTTGAAAATTTTCGTTAGTCAACTTTTTCGGACTTGTAAAATTTTTCGATAAATATTTTTTTGGGACTTTGAAAATTTTCGATAGTCAACATTTTTGGACTTGTAAAATTTTTCGATAAATATTTTTTGAGACTGAAAATTTTCAGTAGTCGACTTTTTTAGACTTGTAAAATTTTTCGATAAATATTTTTTAAATAAATATTATTTGTAAGAATGCATTCAAATTTAATTTTTTATTGATAACTAATCTTTTTATTTTCTGTTATAGGTGAAAAAAATGACTTCCAAAATTGAATGTGGTTTCTGCGGCAAGCTGATATCGAAGACAAACTTATCCTACCATGTAAAAAGATGTTCATCGAATCCAGAACGAGATAATACACGTTATAAGAAGAAGACGTGTGATAAATGTGGAAAAGAAATCACAAGTTTACATTTTAGTCGACACGTGAAAAAATGTAATGCGAATGATTTAGCTAAACCGAGTACGAGTGGGATCAATAGATTAAAGCGGCCTGTACCCGACTTAATTCCTATCGAAAATTTCAATCCTCGAGATTATCAAAGCAGACCTCCGGCTCGGACTTCGACTGCTAAAACGGATATCGAGAGACACGATGATGTTGAAGACGGACCGACTTCAGCCAAACAACCCAGACTCGATATACGACCTACTACTACTACTAATAAAAATAATTCCGTTTTTAACGTTTTACACGGCGCCGCATTGTTAGCGATGAGCACGATTATTAATCTAGTGAAGCCTGTAAAAAGCGATAAACTTCCACCCGTTACTGAAAATGAGATTATTTTAAAAGAAACGGCTTTTGAAAGTAGGTTAATTACATATCACTTTAAAAATATTCACGGAATAAAAGATCCGAAAGTTTTTATTAATAGATTTATCGATACGATCATAAAGTTCATAGAAGATTATCTCTCAAAACATAATATTAAGTTTAATTTGACTTTTATCGCTAAGTATAAGCGTAATGTGAGTGACAAATGTGAAATAGAGAAGATGTTTTTTAGAACTGGAAATTTTAGAGCATACAGTACTACCGATTTGAAACAAACATTGAGGATGATGAGAGATACAATATGTACGAATATGGAGGAGTTTGAAGCGAGAGGATCCGGATGGAGCCTTTACGAAATCGAAGGACTAGATTTAGCGATTAACAGATACTCGCCTTTTAGAGGATCGAGTTACATCGATCTTCCAGATAAAATAAATACCCCCGTTGCAGCAGACCTGCATACTCAGCGAATTTCAAGTGCAAAACAACATATTTCGATACAACATAGCGAGATTTGACATGTTTTTGTAAGCTCCATAAGAATAACATGGGGAATGAGTATGGAGGTTTGCTGCTACAGGTATATTAAAACTGGGTGGTTTTAATTCAATATTTAGTAGATCTGAACTAGAAGAAGCCATTTACCAAGTTTTATAAAGATATGTTGAGAAATAAGCGAGATATAGAATTTTACTTATTTCCCATAAGGTTAACATTGGGACAACGTACTGTGTTTACCACTTTCAATATCTCGGCAACCAATGGACATAGAGCCATGATTCAAAATACTAAATTGTTTGTTTTTTGGGCTGAATTCAATAGTGCCAATAAAAATTTGAAAAATATTATTTTTCTATGTAAAAATCTCAAAAAACCCATTTTTGGGGGGGTTTACCCCCCTTTACCCCCCCTTCCGGTGGTCCGATCGGGCTGGTTTACGAACTCGTCCGAATAATTACTACTTTACACGTCTATGCCAAATTTCATTCCGATTGGACCATTTTTGCGCAAGTTATCGTGCTTAAAGACACATATATATATATATAGATATATATATAGATATATAGATATATAGATATATATATATATATTTATGAAAGTGAACGAATGGTGTTTTTGGCATCTGAGGACCTCAAAAAGAAAAGTTATGATGGTTTTAGGCTTAGGTCTTACCATGAGACCTACGGTAACAGCTTCTTCCCTATAGGGGAAATTCGCTAAAAATAAAAAAGCTATAATAAATGTAAAAAACGAAGATGAAAAATGTTTTTTGTGGGCGATTTTATCGGCTTTACACCCCGTTAATCAACATGCTGAAAGAGTTAAAAAATATAAACGATATGAAAACGAGTTTGTCGATGCGATGAAAGACATAGAGTTTCCAGTCGCCTTGGACGATGTAAAAAAATTCGTAAAGCGAAGCGGAATATCGATAAACGTTTACGGTTATAATAGTAACTATAATATATATCCGCTGATTGTGACAGATGAAGAAAAGGATACGCATATCGATCTTTTATATATTAAAAAAGGAAAAAAATCGCATTATTGTTATATTAAAGATCTGGAAAAACTGGTACGTATTCAGATGACGAAAAGATGTAATAAAATCTACATATGCAAACGATGCCTGCAATATTTCGGTAGAGAAGATTTATTGATTAGACACAAAGAGTATTGTAAAGAACACGACTCCGTAAAAGTAAATATACCGGGAAAAGGGGAAGTTATAAAATTTAAAGATTACAAATGTCGGATGAAACTTCCTTTCGTTATGTACGCAGATTTTGAGTGTTTATTAGAAAATGTAGAGAGGCGTAGACCGCCGAAGATGAAATTAATCAAAAAAGTCGCTGAAAACGAAGCTACGTGTCAACCGCCTAACACTATAAGAACACCCGAGGGGTATGCGAAATATGTTTCTTACACCGACACATATCAACATCATGTAGCGAGATCCTTCTGTCTCTACACGGTTTATACCTTCGACGAGTATAAAGAACCGATTTTATACTACGGGACCGACGCTGGGAAACAGTTTGCTAAAACGCTTAAATCTGAATTGCAAGCGATTAAAGATTATTATGAAAACAACGAAAAACCCATGCTTCCTCTAACCGCTGGACAAGAAAAAGATTTTTCAGATGCTAAAATATGTCACATATGCGGGAATGAATTCGAAACCGATGAAAAAAATGATATTGATGAAAAAATTATGATGAAGGGGATATCGCTAACTTATTCACACGGCCTTATCGGTTTATTCGTCTCGATCATGGAAAAAAGGATATCCGCGTTCGCGATCATTGTCATCTGACCGGAGAGTATAGAGGTGCGGCGCACCAGTCTTGTAATTTGAACTTTAAAATTCCGAAGTTTATTCCCATATTTATCCATAACTTGAGCGGTTATGATACGCATTTAATAATAAAAATGTTGAGATTAGATGAAAATACGCGTATCGATATCATTCCGAATAACGAAGAGAGATATATCTCGTATACTGTCGATTTCGGGATCGGAATAAAAGCGAGATTTTTAGACTCGTATAAGTTTACACTTTATTCGTTAGGCGATTTAACTAAGGGATTGAATGAATATTACTTTAGAAATGTAAAAAAGTATGGAATGTCCGAGGAACAAAAAGAGTATTATACGAGATGGTTAAAGGAGAGAGATGAGATAAAAAATAAATATAATGATATCAAAAAGTATAATAGATCGAGAAAGTCGCAAAATGATTCCGATTCAGATTCCATTTCAGATTCGGATAATGGAGGAACTTTTGAAGACTCTTTCAAAAATAAAGATATGAATAATTGGTCCGACCATCAAAAAAAATATTATGAAGCTATACAAGACAAAAACTTTAGATATAAACTATTCGAACCTGAGTTGCATAAATATAAATCGAGTATAGAATTTCAAATGAAATTTGATTTATTTTTACATGAATATAAAAATCTCGATCCGATGAAGTTATTATTTAGAAAAGGGGTTTATCCGTACGATTATATGGACGATGATGAAAAATATCTCGAGACTAGTTTACCACCGATAGAAAAATTTTATAATGAGTTGAACGAAAAAGGTATTAGTCCGTGGGATTATGAACACGCGGAACTGGTTTGGAAAACATTTAAAATAAAGAATATGAAAGAATATACACTGTTTTATAACAGACTCGATGTTTTATTACTAGCCGATGTGATGGAATATTTTAGAAATATTTCTTTGGGATCATACGGATTGGATTTAGCGTGGTACTTTACAACGCCGGGTCTGGCGTGGAGCATATTATTAAAAGAAAGCGGAGCGGTTTTAGACTATTTGTACGACTACGAAATGATACTCATGATCACGAGGGGGATTAGAGGCGGTTTAGCTCAAGTGACGAACAGACACGCGAAAGCGAATAACCCGCATGTCGATGGGTATGATGAGAGTAAGCCTATAACGTATCTCATGTACTTGGATGCCGTGAACCAATACGGTTGGGCGATGTCTAAACACAAAATGCCTACGGGTAATTTTAAATGGGTCGAAGAGGAAATCGATGTAATGCGGATACGCGATAATGGCGACGTAGGATATATATTCGAAGTGGATTTAGAATATCCTCGAGAATTACACGATTTACATTCTGAGCTACCGCTAGCGGTCGAAAGACGGGCACCCCCCGGTTCAAAGAAGATCAAACTCTTGACCACGTTGTACGATAAAGAAAAATATGTCGTTCATTACAAAGCGTTAAAATTATATCTTTCGTTAGGGTTGAAACTAAAAAAAATACATAGAATTCTGAGTTTCAGTCAGAGTTATTGGATGTCGGATTTTATCGATAAAAATGTACGCCGTTGGAAAAACGCTACTAATAAACCCGAAAAGCAATTTTACAAGCTTCTAAACAATTCAGTGTTCGGTAAAACCATTGAAAATGTCAGAAATAGAGTGGACATACGACTCGCTACGCAGACTAAACAGATCGAGAAATGGGTGGCGAAACCGATTTTTAAGCATAGAACTATATTTTGTGAAGATCTTTCCGCCGTTCACATGAGAAAAACTAGTTTATTATTTAACAAACCCATATATATAGGAATGTCTATATCGGACATCGCTAAAACGCAGATGTACGACTTTCATTATAATCATATTAAAAAAGAATACGGAGAAAAAGCGAAATTGCAGTATACGGACACGGACAGTTTGGAATACCTAATAGAAACTCCGGATTTCTACTCGGATATGAGGAAACATGGTGAAAGATATGACATATATCGAGAAAAAATACTCGGCACATTTAAGGATGAAATGCGGGGTGATCCATTATCCGAATATGTAGGACTCAGAGCGAAGATGTACTCCAATCGGTTAAGTTCGTATGAAGATTTTGATGGGAAAGAATTTAAAAAAGCGAAAGGAATTAAGAAATCGGTTGTGGAAACTAAAATTACTTTTAAAGACTACAAGGAATGCTTGCTCGAACAGAGAGACGTGTATAGATGTATGAATATGATAAGAAGTAAGAAGCATGAATTGTATAGTGTAGAACTGCACAAGAAAGCATTATCGGCGAGTGACGAAAAAAGGTTTATTTTAGAAATCACCACTCTCCCTTGGGGGCACTACAAGATACCGTGAGAGTCCGCTTTAGAACTTGATGCTAATTCGTCTACGGAATAATTAAACTAAATGTCACACTCGACTTGTACACGGATTAAAAAAAAAAGATAATAAATACATAACCGACTTATTATTTAAAAATCCTTTTTTTTTCTTTTCTTTTTTTATAAAGGGAACGTTTCGTTCCTCCCTTTAAACTACACACTTTGGAAAAAAAAATTCATTCTCGCGTGTAAAAAGTTAACATATAATTATATTCATAAAAAACGAAAACAATTTTCAACCGTCTATGCTGTAGACGGTTTATCATCGTCTCCACATTAAAAAATATCTCAAAACATTGTAATTCTATTCCTCTCCAAATCGTAAGTGAAACCTTTCTCCGAAACGACTACAGCATAAGCGGTCGTCCCCTGATCCGAGACCGGACTGGCGACGGGGTTCGTAAATTCCAATTCTATTTTAATATCTTTTTGCCTATTATCGCTGGAGAACGGATGGTGATGCGTGTCGACGACCATCAACGGATACTTGTCTATAAAATCGATATCGCTTAAATAAACGTCTTCGTCTCCGAATAACACCCGCCTGATCGAGCAATAACTCGTGTATAAAATACCGTACGCCTTATCGTTTATAGACAAATTCTGCGGCTCATTCGGATACCCTAGTCCATTGATTTTGACGCGATAGTTTTTTATGTTTATAGCGTTGAATCGGCTCGGATCCTTCTCTTGATTGTTTTTGAGGTTGGTCTGTAGACCTATGATTACGAACAGCGGATCGGATATATTCCCGAATAAGCCGGATAAGTCGAAACTGAACGAAGACCCCGACACCCCGAACTTCTCGATACACTGCCACTGGTAATAGTTGTATGTCAAATCGCCCTTCGTACTCAATCGTCTCAGTCCCTCTATGAGCGGCACTTTTTTCACAGCGTCATACTCGACCAGGGGCACTTTTAAATCGAACCTCGTGATTTGTATCTTTCCCTCGTCCGCAGTTTTCTCGTTAGCGCCGCTACCCTCCTTCCAACGGTATATCGCGTCGTTATCTTCGTTGCGTGTAAAAATTATTTGGAATCCTCCTCTGTACATCGGATATTTCAGCGCGTCGAAAAACCCTAAACCGAGATGCGACAAGGGGCCGTAAGCTTCGAACTTGCCGACTCCTTTATCGAATTTAGATTTGAATCCCCTCGTGTGAAAAGTGCTCTCGCTCGATTTGCCGTATGTCGTCAGAGCTTTGATCGTACTCGTGATACCGACTTCGTCGACGAAGTCTATCAACTGACCGTGTTTTTTCAATTCGATTCTCTTAAATAAAAACGCCGGGAAATTATCGACCAACTTGATCGGGTCTGTCGCCTCGTACTTCGCGCCATTCGCTTTTTTCAACACTTCGCCTCGTATGTGAAAATATATTTCCTTATCGTAAAAAACGTCTCCGCCGTCTAATCTGAACGTGATCATCTGATTGGGTGAATTGAAATTCAGATCGGACACCGGTTCGACGGTATGGAATTCGTACCGTTCTATCTTGTCGGACGCTTCCTCGTAATACTTCTCCATATCTATATATAGATTTTAAGTTTTCGGTTTCGAATAAAAAAATAAAAAACGCGATTCGAACTTAATGAAAAATATACTTTTAAAATTTTCGGATGAATAAAATATTCATCTCCTACCGAACATGCGCATACGTTTCTTCCTATCCGACGCCAAACCCAATTTATCTACGCGAAACTTAACATCCGCGGTGTTAGTCAATTTACCACCTTCCTTTTCCTTCAACGCGGACAAACACCGACTTATCCGTTTAACACCTTCCGGCCGAGTGATCAGTTTTTCGATCTCGTTATTTATAAACTTGACGATCCCGATTTTTTCGTTATTAAAATTATTATTTCCCGCTTCCTCCTCGGCTTGTATAAACTTTATTTTCTCCGACAACTCGTCGTAATCGTCTATATATTTATATTCCACGGGGTTGTTCGTATCCACGAGTAGACCGCTGCCGGACGAAGACGGCTTTTGTTTGAGTTCTTTCCATATGTCACTTATTAAATTCTTCCATTTCCAACCACCGCTCGCCTTGGGTCTGGGCGAGGTGGGATCGTTGTTATGATGTAGAGCGTGTGTTTTGATTAAAATATCTTTATACTTTTCAAAGTCCTGAGAAGTGAACGCGCCTATACTTATGAGTCTCTCCTTCGGTGTCGTGCCGACCGCAGCTGTGGATTGCACACCGTGGATCTCCGCTCTGGTCAAGAGCGACCACAGTCCCTCGGTGCCGATATATCTGTCCATAGTTCCGTCCAGTATGATATCGTTGTTTTCGATGGATATGGTTTGCGATCCGATCGCGAGTTTGCTATTCGCGAAATCGTAATAAACGCCGAAACTCATATCGTTACAGTTCGAGAGGTATTGCTTTGCGATATCACCAATTTCCTCGTTTTCGGTGAATTCGCGGATAGAACGATTCTGTAATTCCTGCGAAGTTTGCGCCGGTGATAAAACTGTAGACGCATCGAATACGTCTGCGTCCTCGATTGGAGTTATCGTTTCGTCTGCTTTATCTACCGGTCTACCAAGTGTTTTGTCCACTTTACCTACAGGTCTACCGGGTGTGCTCGACGTTCTAGGTCTGAACTGTCCGACAGTGGGGATGGGTCTTCTCAAAATGACGCGGGGTTTTTTCTCCGTCTTTAAAGTTTCCGTCTGTTCTTTTATAGCTTTAACTACGGGTTCGTGTCGCTTCTCCTGTTCGCGCACCTTTTCCACTTCCGCTCTTCTAGACGTGTCGAATTCACTCTTTAATCGATCTTCCAATTTATCCAACCTCTTAGCCTCCGCGACGGTAATCGGTTTGTTTTCACGGCGAGGAGGAGGCGCTAACAATTGTTCTTTCGGTTTAGCTAACAACACGGGGTGTGAACTGAAAAGCTTTCTCCTCTCCTCAGCTTCGCGTATCTGATTTTTCTTACTGTCTTCTAGCCATTTTTCTTGTAACTTTTCATATTTTTTAGCCATTCGTACGTCGTCCGGCCACATCTTATCGGCCATCTTCTGTTTTTTCATCAGCGTGCCGATGATCTCCTTATCATCGCTTTTCCTCTTCATTATATTATCTATATATATAGGTTTCGGGTTCGGAGTTTCGCTTTTCAAAAATAAAGAAAAAAAATAAATTTAAATAAAAATCTAAAACGATGCATACACGTTGTTTTTATAAAATATTATGTATATGTATCGTTTATTAAAAACGATGCGTACACGTGGTTTTTATAAAATAACGTATACGAATCGTTTATTAAAAACGATGCGTACTCGTGGTTTTTATAAAATAACGTATACGAATCGTTTATTAAAAACGATGCATACACATCGATTATCGTTCGATAACATCGTTTAACTCGTCTTTTAACTTGAACATGTATTTTCCGTTGTGCGCTTTTTTAGCGGTGTTTATTGTCAAAAATCCGAACGGTTCGCTCCAACACTTTCGGCACATCTTTTCGAATTCATCGATCGTCATGTCCGATCCTACGAAATCGTCATAAATACGTTTCGTGTAGTGTTTGTTTTGTTTGAAGACGCATAGCAGGTTGACGTTGTTCCGTATCACTTGCATGTCGACTTTACCGTAGCTCTGACTGAGGTAGACGCAGGACAGTTTTTTATGTCTACCTCTGATGAAGTAGTCTTTTATCGCTTCTTGTTTTTCCATCAGACAGTCGTCGAACACCACGAGGGAGTTTTTCTCGCACTCGTCCAGCGGGGGTAAATCTTCGCAATTGTTAAAAAAGTATGCTATCTTCTTATTCAACTTGTTTTCAGCATCGATGTACTTTTCGCGTAATTCTACATAAGCCGGCTGCTCTATAGACTTACTGAACACGTATAAATTTCTAAACACGAGACCGCGTGGATTATAAATAAAATTCAGCAACAAGTTGTTTTTTCCGCAGCCCGAGGAGCCTACTATCAGACAACGTAACGGTCGGGGTAGAAGGTTATCTTCGATCTTCTCTTCGTAATACGGGACGATATCCATCACTCTCTATGAGGAAAAAAATAACGCGCCGGTTAAGAAAAGAAATAAAATAAATTACGAGAAATAAGAATTTATTAGGATGGGAAAATGTTTACTATTTATTTTCTCAAATCTTTGAAGAATCCTTCTACTAATTCTATGAAATTATACGGCGTGATAACGACATTATTGCGCGATTTATAGGCTATATAGCGGCATCTCATGATATCTTTTACGCAGTTCAAAACGTTTATACTGTTCGGCACTTCCTCTTCGTAAAACGAGAGTGAATAACCTTCGTCGATTTTCTTTTTAAAAACCTTAGAAAAATACCGATCTTCGGTTCTCACGCAGTAGTATGTATAAATACGTCCTACATAAGAATATCGTTTAAAGACGGCGAAGACGTGTCTCAGGTTCGGGTTTCGCGGCATACAAGCTACTTTGGGTTTCATGTTTTCTATCGTATTGTTTAAACGACGATTTTCATTTTCCATACGATCGATCGATTCCATGAGCGTTACGATTTTATTTTTGAGTTTGTACTCACCGTATTTACGGATGGAAGGCAAAACGTCTTCGAAGACCCAACGTTTGAAGTCGTTCGCCGACGGTAACCTCGATGAAAATATCAATTCGTATAATCCGGGCTCGGATATGTATACTTCTAAGCCTTTATTATGTGATAAGGGGTGGGACCCAAATCGGGGCCCACCTAAATCGGCCAGATTTCTCTTATAACGATCGTTAACGTGCGTCTGTAAGACCTTCTTCAGATTGGAATATCCTAATATTTCGGCCACATCTTTACCCTTAAATCACGAGTTATTGTCATCGTCGAAAATCACTGTGACCTTTTGATTTTTAAAAATGAATTTACTCGCGATATCGTCCTCCATCTCGTACTCCATGTCGTACTCGTCCGTGTCGGTCGCATCGGAGGAACAAGACGATGAAGAACTTTCGTCGACGGAGGAACGAGACGTTGAAGAACTTTCGTCGGAAATCTCATCACGCGTAATATCGTTATTCATTTCGTACCTACTATAGAAAAACGACCGATCGAACGTCAATGTTTTATTACGATCGAAAAAATAAAAAAATAAAATCATATAGTTCGCGCGATCGGAAACGTATTTATTTCACCACAACATCACTTCCGACATCGTTCTTTTAACCAGGTCGATCAGGTCGAAATCGTCATCGCGAATCGTTATACATTTGCTCTTTCCGTTATATTCGTATTCCACACCCTCTTTATTTATTTTTCTCAAAACCTTTTTTATCATATTCTCGTCGTCGATAATTATGTATTCCGTTTCGAAACATAAATCGTATCCGCGGGAATCCGCGACGGCTTTTTTAAAAGAGCGTTTTTGCGTGTCTATGAATTTATATTCCTTGTTATTATCCGCACTCTTCGATACAGCGAAAATTTGTTGTATTTGCGTTCTATCTATCATCTCGCGGAATAATCCGTTTTCCATTTTCAAACGATCGTCCGAGGTATCCTCGCTTTCTAACCATTCATAATCCGATTCCGACTCGGTCGATTCGTCATTCTCGATATTTCGATCGGCGTGTTCCGAATGTATATTTTCGAGTTCTTTGAAAAACCACTCCCGAAACTCATCACTTTCCTTCGCGCATTTATTCAACAGAACCCCGATCGCCGGTTCGTCTATGAAAACCGTATCGGGATGCGTTCGTTTTAGATGTAAATTCGGATTATCGACTTTTAAATCGCGATATGTAGTTTTATATTTTTCGTTCACATGATCGTAAATCGCCTTTTTGGGGTTCTTGTATCCCAGTATATGGGTGATATCGTTCGCTTTAAACCGACATATTTTATCGACACCGCGCACTATCGTGATATTACGGTTTTTAAAAGTAAGCTCGGTATGATAAACCTCAATCGCGTCAGTCATGTCGTTCTATATAAGCGCTTTAGGTATTTCGACTTGTTTAAAAAATACGATGTCGAGCTACGAGACTCTAATTAATAATATCGGACGATGAGAAAATCCGATTTAATATTGCCACGATAATTTCGAAATAAATAAGAAACGGTACTGTATCGGTACTTTTGATTTTATTATGGTTCTTTTATTACGACGGCGCATTAGTACCGCGATGGTACCGATACTTTAAAAATATTAATAGTACTGCGATGGTACCGGTACTTTAAAAAATATTAATAGTACTGCGGTGGTACTGGTACTTTAAAAAATAATAATAGTACTGTGACGGTACTGGTAATGGTACTGTGATGGTACTTTTAAAAATACTCAAAATTCGGTCTTTTGCAGTTCCCTCTCGTAAAAACCACCGATCACTTCTTCACCGTCTAGAGCCTCGATTTTGTACGTGACGGGTTTGGTGTTTAAAACTTGCGCGATCACAAAAATTTCGCTAGTCCAGTTTTGTTTATATTTATTTCTAAATACGACTTTACTCGCCGTTTTACGGACTCTGTCTCCGACGTCGAATTTCGGTTTTTTACGCGGCACTTCACTTTCGAGCTCCTGATACATTTTCAACAGATCGGACTCGTTGCTCTTATTGACATCGGCCGGACGCATTTTTATCGTGCTGTGGTAATCGTGTTTGTTGTATTCGTCGGTGAGCTCTTGTAAGACGTCGTACCATTTGTGCGAGTTTCTCACTTGGAATTTGACTCTGAATTTATCGTTTAACGTCCTGTGGTATCTCTCGATTATCGCCGACTTTTCCTCGCTCTCCGTATGGTACATTTTTATACCGTGTTTTTTGAGCATGTCGTTAAAAGGTTTATTTTTTAACTCTGTCCCCTTATCCGTGTGCAGCAGTTCGGGCGTAGTGTGACCGTCCTTTTTCGCTCTCTCTATTATCCTCTCAAAAGCGGCCGTCACTACCGCGCCGTCTTTTTTCTTCAACGGTTCGGACCAGACGAATTTGCTAAAACAGTCTATCACGTTTAAGATGTATTTGTACCAGTTGTTCTCTCTGGCGAATTGTTTCATGATGAGCAGATCCGCGGCCCACAGATTATCCAGACCTTTCATGATTATCCTGCGTTTTATAAATTTTTTCACTACCGGTTTGTGCAGTTCTTTCGCCTCCACCACTTCGGGCGGCTCTTTGATAAACGAGTTTTTAACGCCGCCGCAGACCGCGCAATCGGAACTCGCCGACCATCTTTTATTTTTCGTTTTCACAATTTTCATGTTCTCTGACGCGGTCTGCGTTTTACACGTGCGACAGTAAGAATTCATCTCTTATATTAATGAAATTAAATTTTCGTTCGATAGAAAAAAAATATCAATCATTTGGCAAGTTTTAATTTTTTATATGAATTCAAAATATTAATTTTTATACATAGATAATGGGGAATCACAAGAGGAAAATAAATTTGACTAAAGGCCAACTGAATAAGCTGCGGATAGCTCATAAGAAGCTTAAACGCGCAGTGCTTACTTTAACAAAAGATCAATTAAAAAATGGTAATACCGAAGTGTCACTCGATGGCGATCAAAACAAACAAGTGGAAAAAGCGTTGAAAAACAATAGAGGGACACGGTTGATTTTTGATTATTCCCAGTTGAAGGAAATGATCGATGGAGGTCTTCTGAAGGAAGTTTTAGAACTGGCCGAAAACAATATTCCGTATTTTAAGAAATTCGCCTCACCTCTGATAAAGAATAAAGTGGCGCCTGTGTTGAAGAATGATTTCGTGCCGTGGTTGAAAAATCTAATAGACAATGAACTGGACGAATTGATTAATAAAGATAAAACCGGAGCCGGTCTGGTGAAACGTGTAAGCGGAAAATTGCATAAGACTCTTAAAGATATTAGAGAGGATAAAAAAAACTAGTTCCGCTGACCATGTCCGAACTGGAGACATGGGCCAACAAGTTGAAAATCAACATTTTCCGTGGTGTTTTTATGCGGGAGTGTTTACCCGACAAGCCGCGCAAAAACGAGTGTGCTATTATTAATCTAGGCGATCTGGAGTCGGGCGGCACGCATTGGACTTGTTACACGAAAAAAGGTAATTATGTCATATATTTCGATTCGTTCGGTGAGGCGCCTCCACCTTTAGAATTGGAGAAATATCTAAACATGACTAAAGGTATTTGTTATAACCACGCGAGATATCAAGATTACGAAGATCCCCCGATATGCGGTCATTTGTGTTTGGAGGTATTGCGGCGTTTTTCCAGAGGACAGGATTTCAATACGATAGAACGCGCTTTACAAAACGATAAATACGCATTTTTGAGATGGTTCGAATAATTTATTTTTTTTCTCCCCCCCACTCTTAATAAATAATCGTAACCGTAATGTTTTAAAAGTATATATAGAGAAAATGGTGTACTTAAAATTGATCGGTCGAAAACCGCATCTGCAGTTGAAGCTCGAAAACCCCATACACTTGAAAGAGGGCGCGCGTTATTATCTCGCGCTCACGGGGTTTTCATTTCATAACTATTTTTATAACTTGAAAGAGCCGGCTTCGATTACTTTTTTTAAGAGTGAGAAGGATCGTCCTACACTAACTTTTGATGCGGAGTTTTGGGATTTGAAAACTATGCAGAGAGAAATCAGGGAATTCATGAGGATTAATAAGTTTACACCGGCGATAGATGTGGAAAAGTTTAAGATTTTTCGAGACCCACAGTCTAAGATATGTATCAAATCTCCAGTCAAGTTCCATATGAACAACGAGCTACGACGGTTTCTAGGGTTTACAGAATTGAAAAAAGATGAAACCGCGTTCGAATTGATGTTCGAGTCGGAAACTATTTTATCAATTTACGAAGAAGAGAGTAAATTACAAATCAGACCGTTCGAGATGATCGAAGTGCATTGCGATTTAGTCGAACATTCGTATATCAATCACGCGGAGCATTGGCACAGACACGATAACTCCTCGTTGTTGTATCACTCGAGTCCGCGAGAACACAGAGATAAAATTTACGAGAAACCGTCCGTTTTAAATTACATGCCGCTCAAACCCGACACGCAGACGATAAGAGAAATCAACATTTATCTGACGGATGAAAACAAAGTTCCCCTGCGAAACGCTCTGGCCGATTATATTATTTATTTAAAACTAGTCGATGAGTCGGAATTAAATACGAATTAGTTTTCGTCAAAAGCGATGATTTATTACATCTTTTGAAACGCTCTCAATTTTTTATTCGACCGTGAAAATATATTTTTATATATAGACGGAAGAAAGATGGAAATGGAAAAGGATTATTATAAAGATATCCTCGACGAAGTGAACGGTAACGCTTTCGCGAAGATAAGCGATTTAGAAATCGGTAAAAAATATTTGGTCAATAGCATAGAGAGAATGCACTACGCTTACGGAGTAAGAGTTTTGGTTACATGCGATGATGTGCGGTTTCAACTACCCGAGAGTTGGAACGAGAGAATGAGTACGAAAAATATAAACGCGCTATTGAAATCGAAGCAACCGTTGTATGTGGTGTACCACGGAAAGATCCCGATGTCGAATGATATGTTTAAACACGATATCAAGTTCGTGAGAGAGTGAATATTCGTTTAATCGATTATACCCGTTATTATTATTATTTCGATCATACTCGTTATTTTTATTTTTTTTCCGTTCCTGAAAAATAATTTTCTAACTCCGAAAAAAGTTGTCAAGAAAAAATATTTGTTGACTATTAAAAATTTTCTAAGTCCCCAACTGTATTTATTGAAAAGATTTACAAAAATGGCTTTCAAAATTGATGTTTATGTATCAGGAGGGCGGAATACCGTAGAAACATTAAAATCGATTAACGAAACGATTCGATAAATCGAAATCGACAATCGAATATCGAATTATTCAGTTTTTTATTCTTCCCAAGTATCAGGGTGGCAGAATCTAGTAGGAACCGGCGCGCTCGAGCCGAGCGAACGGCGCAACGGTGGTGGCGCGCGCGAGAAATAATGACGTAGCGATGACCTTGGACTTTGCGCTCGTGGCGCGCGCGAGAAATAATGACGTAGCGATGACCTTGGACTTTGCACTCGTGGCGCGCGCGAGAAATAATGACGTAGCGATGACCTTGGACTTTGCACTCATACGTCTCGTGCGTCTCATACACCTCATACGCCTCATACGCCTCATAGGAAGTGGCCTAGAACGCATCATTCACTACTACTGTTATTGTTTCAAATATATAAAGTTTGTGAACTGTTAACATTTCTAATTCAGTGAAATCATTCCGTACCGACTCTTTCCTCCTTTTATTCGCTCAACTTTTTGTAAAACCATTAATTATGTTATGGACGAAGACAGCATGAGCGCATGAATGGATAAAGTTTCCTAACACACTTTAGGTCACTCCTTCCTGGAAACATATCTTTACAGATCAAACTAAAAGGTATCGCTAGATAAAGATAGCAAAATAAAGATAGCATCTACTTCCTGGTAGGAAGTACTACTATAGTAACTACTTCAGAGGCTTAAGATTAGCCATAGTACTTACTACCTAGTAGTAGCATTTCTTTATTCACTTGGGAAAGAGAAAATGCTACTGCTATATAGTAATTAATTACTTCTAGCACTTACTACTTTTTATTCACTTCACTCTAACGCAATAAACGCAAATAACGGTAGGAATAACTTTGCAAAAAAGTAAAGGACCGTGAAAGTCGCTAAAGCGTTTGTACCGCTCGCAAGATCAATTTTGTAAAAGAAGCGAATGATCGTTTAATTTTATCGCGCGTGTATACCGTTCGCGAGAATTCGGCGCGGCAGCGGCAGAAGTAAGTTTGCAGAAACGATCGCGAGTTTTTATCAATGCAGGAAAACAACGGAAGCAACTCTGGGAATATCTTTGACAAGTAAAATACCCCCGTTGCAGCAGACCTGCATACTCAGCGAATTTCAAATGCAAAACAGCGTATTTCAAGCAAACATAGCAAGATTTGACATGTTTTGTTAAGCTCCATAAGAATAACATGGGAAATGAGTATGCAGGTTTGCTGCTACAGGTATATTAAAACTGGATGGTTTTAATTCAATATTTAGTAGATCTGAACTAGAAGAAGCCATTTACCAAGTTTTATCAAGATATGTTGAGAAATAAGCGAGATATAGAATTTTACTTATTTCCCATAAGGTTAACATTGGGACAACGTACTGCGTTTACCACTTTCAATATCTCGGTAACCAATGGGCATAGAGCAGTGATTCAAAATACTAAATTATTTGTTTTTTTGAGCTAAATTCAATGGTGCCCACAAAAATTTGATAAATTTTATTTTTCTATGTAAAAAACTCAAAAAACCCATTTTTGGGGGGGTTTATCCCCCTTTACCCCCCCTTCCGGTGGTCCGATCGGGCTGGTTCACGAACTCGTTCAATTGATTACCACTTTACATGTCCGTACCAAATTTCATAAAGATCGGACCATTTTTGCGGCCGCTATCGTGCTAACAGACACAGATATATATATATATATATATATATATATATATATATATATAGATATATATATATATAAATTCGAACGAATAGTGTTTTTTGCTTCTGGGGGCCCCAAAACGAAAAGTTATAGTGGTCCCGAGCTTAGGTCTTACCATGAGACCTACGGTAATAGCTTCTTCCCTATAGAGGAAATTCGCTAAAAGGGCGTAAAATTTATTAGCGGTATTTGCCGACCGGGGGAAATTAATAAAATATAATGAAACAATGTATTTAGCAATTATTTTTATTTCATTAATAATTCCGCTTCATTCGAAATATTCGCTAATCCGAAATAGGTCCGGTGCCAGTTATTTCGGACTATCGGGACTCCACTGCAATTACTTTGAGCATGACACCTCTAACTTCCCCCGGATACAACCATACCCGTAGTGGTTTATCAACCAGTAATTCCTGATATTGGTTGCAGTTATAAGTCAGCAGTCACAGACAGGAAGCAGGGACAAAATAATCCCCTTTTCCCCAGTCCCGTAGCAACTACCTGACCGGGTGGCGAGGCGACCCTTACTAATCCTCTTTAATGGCCGGCGCGGTTTGATGCTTTCAAAAGTACCCAAAATGCCGGCGCGGTTCGGTTGTCCCCCCAAGAAGATATGTTTAAATAAATTTTCTAAGAAATTGTATATTTAAAATACATGTAAAATACTCTTTATTCTATGATTTAACCGTGATGATTTTTAATGTTTCATTTTTGCTTACATGTATTATTATTTTTAAGGACTAATTACCTATGAATTATCCCATTACTGATGGAAAGGATTGTAATTATGAATGTAAAACGTATAAAAATAAAATTAGGTAAAACATAATATTGCAGATTTTTCGTGCTCATTGAAAACAGGTGTCCCATAATAGTCCACCCTTACTTAATATGTATATACATATCCATATATTATCTATCCCACACAACCCATAAACACTCATGTGTTTTTAAGACTTTATTTCAAGTCGATACTAAATTTTGGCCGCCATCTTGTATCCACCAGACCAGAAAACAGACCAAAAACTTTTTTTCATGTAAACGTATATTATTGTAGCCCATAATTTCAAACCATATTTTCCGATTGATTGCATTAATTAAATAAATTTATTACTTTGCAACTGAAAACATGTGATTTCAATAGCAATCTCTTTAAATAGTGGCATTAAAATTGTTCAGCGTCTAAGAAGTAATACAATTCTTTGACAAAAAAAGAACACAATTCTTTAAGAAATCAAAATTCATTTTCAAATAACCCAAAACGGCTAACTAACGATTCATTTTCTATAATTTAGAGTTTTCTACTTCTTCCTAATACACATAATTAATCAAATACTAAAACATTTCAATGAGAAAATACCGTAGTAATATTGTTCAAAAACAAGATCTCAAATTTAATGACCTTTAACGATCTCTTAGTGAATTCCAATGAATTCAATGAAAATATGCAATTGAAAATGCTATTGAATTATGTTTATAATATCTTTAAACATACTTGAACATGAATTTGAAATATTCGACCACTTATCTACATGGAACAGTTACTAATAAGTTACCATCAAAAAAATAATTGCACCACCTTAAAGGCAAGTCACGGCTAAATTTCATGTCAAAGTTCTGACGGAGTATAATTGATACGATTGAAGTTCTGCAAACTTGAATCAAAACGACCCCTTGATTCGATCGAATTCCGATTTAATATTCTATTAAATGCACTTATAATCAAGAGACATATTTCGTAATTTGATATTATATAAAAGAACAGCTTATCGTCAACGAAGAACGTATATCAGCGATTAAAAATGGCATATGACCTAATACCTTATAAAAGCATGACTACAAGTAGGTTATTCATGAATTTACTAGCTTTTACAAGATCGCTATAAGTCCATTAAATAAAAGTCTAAGAATATACACCTAATATAATTGGTTTAGTACAGCGCCACAGGTGGTTGAGGCTGCGAACACTCAGCAACATTTTTAATTAAATTAGACTCTAACTAATTGAAGTTATATGTGTAAATGAAAACTCTTATTAAGGACATTACCCCGTTTTTGTCTTTATAACTTTGTGGTGTCAAAAATTGTTTACTTCAAGTCGTTGCTATAATAAAAACTAATCAGTCGACATGACTTACCGTGTTTGTCATCTCTTAATCTCTACGGGTTTGTCTTATGAATGCATTAGGCTGCAAAGCCAAATATGCATCAAAAGGAAAGATTATTACTCCGCTTTTCAAGTATTATAACAACATTTACGAGTTCATCAAACGTAAAGATTATTACTCTGCTTTGCAATTATTATAACAACATTTACAATAATAGGCTCTCTTACCATCGTCAATAGTCAAATTCGAATAAAATCACTTACCGATTCCATATTACATTTCATTTGGACCATTGACGAAGGTAAGAGAACCATATCGTTCATAAATAGTCCAGGAGCCTTCAATATAAATTTTGATACATTTAAAATTCTATCAAAACACATTTCTATAGGAATCGTGTTTGACAGGCAAACGCCAGCATTAAATTATATCATATATTAGTCAGTACATAATACATACATATACATAATAAAATTAAAATACATACTTAAACATAACACGTAACAAACATGATAAAACAATATTAGTTTTATATTTCATTGAAAATTTGAATTTTCGTTGTGTACTTAAGGTAAAAATGCCACGAAAATTATGATTGGATTGAATAAAAAAACAACTTGTTTTTGAAATATATGATCTATAAACTATCAATATCAACGAACTGATAGGCCTAGTTCTATTCACAAAATTAACTGATAGTTCTATTCGCAAAAATAACTGATATTTCTATTTCTCCAAAAAATAATAAAATCATGAAAGAATAGCATTTTAAACATGAGTTCAACATCTTAAGAGTTCTTCACCTTTCTATACATTTGTTAAAATACCAGTCCTCGACCATCATAAAACATTGTTGTGAGGCGAATTCCTGATTTTGAGAGGAAATAATTTTCGGCCACCATCGTAGATCCGTGATATCGAATGAAACGAATTTTTATGTGGAGATTCAGTTGTGACCCATAAAAATTAAACACAACTATAAATTAAAACCAACCCATACATAATTAATTGTTTTTAAAATTAATGATGAAAACATTCTATATCTCTCTCCAACACTTTTTCATAATGATATCACGAGAACGAGATGAATTAACGATAATATGAAGCTTAAGAGAGAGAAAATAAGAACAATTTCCTTGAAACAAATTGCTAAAGGTAAGCCAGGATGAAATTTGCCGTGGAAGCTGCAGACACTACGTAATTGGTTTGATTGGACTTTCTCAACTCGAGTCTGTGTGCTCTTGTCTCTTTTGAACAAGACTTTATTAATTGGTTTGACTTCGATTTAAGGTTCGAAAATACTATACTTTAAGATTGTAAGTCAATAAAAATCTTAATTTTCCTTCAGAAGACCTACGTAATCTTCTATTTTTTTAGGATAGTACCTAGGTATTGCAAAAGAAACATGATAGGTCTTCGTTATATTTCCAAAGATGTTATAGTATTTCAAAAGATGAAATTGAAAATATCAGAAATTGAAACGTACTAATAATTATAGGGAATTTGATAAAACTTCGGATGTGGTTGCTTGGATATAGACTGTAGCTAATTGTAAACCTTATAAAAAAAAATTAATAAATGAATAATGAGCATCTAGTGTCCTTATTATATGAGTTGTATATTGTCGTAAACAAATATTATGAAAAACACCAAGTGACTTCATCCTGATAAAGTGGCTTCATTCTAATTAAAAATATTCGTGATCACATCGTTTTTACATATGGCTACTAGAAAACATGTTTCGAAATACCGCTGCGAAAACTGCAGTTTTCATTACATGTACTGGGGGTCTGAAAAAGCTCTTTCTCGCCCTAGGGAGAGAAAGGTTCTGCGGAATTCAAGGACGTCAGTTAGTTGTCCGTTTATAATGTACTAAAACTGCAAACGTGTGTACGTCAGCCGCGATGGTGAGTTATCGATAGCATCGAGAGTGGTTATCGGTTATTATTATCTATTGCATTTCATTGTTTCTTTGTTGTCGGTTTAGTAAATTTGTGAAACCCACTCATTTCACCAATCGATTATTAAAAGTGTTCGATACATCGATAGTTGTTCATTGTTGTCAGTCTAACATAATACAAATGAAACAGATAGTCAGCTAACTGTTTTAAACAGCAAGAACAAGATGAAAGCATATTTGGGGGTATCTGTAAAGGTAATCAAGTTGTAACATTTTGGTTTTCTGAAGTATTTAGCGTGTTGTATGGAGCGTTATAACGAAGATTATAGCTCATCTCACGGCTTACAGCTACTTTTCGATACCCGGTCATTTTTCGAATAAAATGACCTCGAACGAAAAGCGTCACTTTAGACCTTAACGATGAAATAAACTACTATCACCAATTTCAGTAAAAAAATTATGTTCTATGTCAAAATTCGAAGTATTTCTAGAGCCGACGCGACGTCACACTCAATAATTAACAAACCGCGGCAACGAGATTACCGTTAATGAAAAACTAATCGCTACTGAACCTCCCCAGCCGTTGCTATAAATAATTAATAGGAAACTAAACAATGTTATCTCCTGAAAATTAACCTTAAACCCAAACGTTTTACCCTATTTATTTTAAATTTCATCAAATAATACTTTATAAATTCAAATTGTGTTGGCATATTTATTTCAATGTTGTTTGTTGTTTTATATGTGTACCGTATAAGGAAAATTAATTTTTGATACGTTTCCTTACTTAGTCCTACAGGGACGTAGCCAAGGGGGGGGTCCGTGGGGTCCGGACCCCCCCCTTCACGCTAATTATTTTAATAATTATGATATTGATTTAATTCAGTTACGAATTACACTTTCTCTTTTTATCAGTGCATGGTGCAAAAATAATATAAGCAATATTAAGGCAAAAGATTACAAAGTACAAACAAAATTTAACCTTCCGATTTTCATGCCAAAAATACAAACTCCTCGATTCCTACAAACATGGTCGTATCGCAGTTGAAGTTGATGAGACGCCTGCTATCTTTCCAGCTGCGTTCCCAGGCCAGTTCTGGGAAGCAGACGATTAAAACAATTCTTATCTTATTTTCGTATTTTTATTTCTTGCCTACCTTTTTACAAGATTATTTACAACCACTGAATGTAGTCCACGTTGGTAATTCGGAGATTCAGTTACAATCGATTCTTCACCAGAGTAACAACGTGCGTTTTACCGTTTTACTGTGTGGCATCTAACGAGTAATGTCTAGAAAGAAAAATGGACGCTTATGTGATAAGGAAGAAAATAAGTATATCCAGTAATGTTAAAGAGGTAAGAAGTAAAAAATAAAATTTACAAATAGTTTTTATAATTATTATTACAAGATTACTACATTCTTGTAAAGAAGAACATCGACTAACCGGCGGATCAACGAAGGCCTTAAACCTTAAGTGACTATTAATGGCTTAATATACTTTAGGAGAAATATAAACTTTAAAATTGCAGTAAAACGAATGATTAGTATTAAATGTAATTTACTCGCATTATAATAACGATTTAAAAATAAATTTAAATCTGCGTTTTAAAAGCAGCAAAGAGTTTTTAATCAAGAAGTAATGAAGGCAAAATAAATAATATTGATCGAGAGCTCGACGAGATACGCGAGAGCCAATCCAATCTTTATTCACATGTCCCTGGCTGCCTCTTCGCGTACTCAAAACTTGTACCCTACTGGTCTGGTGCCATAACGTAACACACTGACAATTCTCATGATTAGGGATCGGTCACAATGGCAAACTAGCCTAACCCACTGTGCGCTCTAGACATAACAAGTTTTGAGTGAAAGGGAAGAATCAGAATGATGATAACCCTAATAAAACTTAAACCTATTATTGGTGACAGTTTTTAAGTCTCCGAACCTGATTACTGTATATGAGGCATTTCATTTACACAACTTTTAAATTTACCTCTTCCACAAATACAAATTCCAATTACAGATCATTGCCCGCCTGTGATTGACTTAACTCTTCCTGACCCGAACTTACTCTTTACTTCGTAAAATACAGGGTGTTCAAAAAATGTGGGGCAATAATTTACATAGTGATTCCTTGGGTGAAAATAAGCAAAAAAGTCCTGAAGTGCTTCGTTTTCCGTCTGTGTGTCTGTTTATGATTTTTACATATTTAATCATATCTCACGAACCACTTAATGTATAAACTTCAAACTTGGTATATGGATAACCCCTATTAAGAACTATTTTCGTAAGAAGTACCGTATTTCTACTTTGTACCATTTCAAAATGGCTACTGTTTTTTGTTTTCAAAGCTAAATATCTTAAAAACCGTAAATTTAAGAAAAATTATACAAGAGACAACAAAGTTGCGAAATGTAATCTAATTAACGATGATATTACGATTATAACAATAGGACAACTAATAATTGAGAAATTTTAAATTTTCCGAATAAAAACATGCAATTTTCAGACAGAATGTTCTAAGGAACCATGTTTTCATGCAGAAAAGTTAAAATTTCTCCGTTATTAGATGTCCGATTATCATAATCTTAATATCAGCATTAATTGAATTAAATTTTGCAGCTTTTTTGTCTCTTTAATAATTTTTCTAAAATTTACGGTTTTTAAGATATTTAGCTTTGAAAACGTGGAAAACGAAAAAATGGTCGCCATTTTGAAATAATACAAAGTAGAAATTTGATACTTCTTACAAAAATAGTTTTTAAGAGTCGTTATCCATATACCAAGTTTTAAGTTTTACGTTTAGTGGTTTGTGAGATATGATTAAATAAATAAATATCATAAACAGACATACAGACGGAAAACGAAGCACTTTAGGACCTAAGTTTATATGAACTTTTTTGCTTATTTTCACCAAAGGAATCACTACGTTGATTATTGCCCCACATTTTTTGAACACCCTGTTTTTTTTTTTTAATGCAATGTAATCAGTACTTTTTAAGTTTTACAAAAAGTTCAAACACAAACAAAAATAAATAATTTCAGATTTGTTACGTAAACATTTTAAATTATTAATAAATATAAAAATATAATGACACATTTTTAGAAATGAATTTATTATATTTAAAGTGCTAAAGTAACTAATTGTGGTACATATTTCATAACTACGATACTCTCAGCGCTGTTACGCGGGTCAAATTTCACTATTATTTTGTCCACTTCTTAAGTTGTAATATTACCCTGCTATTTACTGATAAATTCTTTTGTATTTTAATATCAGAGTCTAATATTTATTTGTTTATTGTTAAATAGTATGGGTTTAAGTGTAAAGTTAAGATAATGATGCCTAATAAAGTCTACCAAGCTGTATCAACTACCTGCTACGCATTATCTTGTGTCCTCAAACTCACAAAAAATGGGGGGGGGGTTACATCGTCTGGACCCCCCCCTTCCCGAAATCCTGGATACGTCCCTGAGTCCTATCCTCGTCCATTGATGAAGCTGAGTAATAAGAGATGGTTAAGTTAAGTAAATTTACAGAAAAAGAAATTAAAAATGAAGCTTTAAAAATTGTACTCATTTTTGTGCTGAAAAATGCACAAAAACTGGTTTTTATAACCTTTAAATTAACAATCAACGAATTTATCACATGAATACATAAATAAAATCTGTATATCCAAGAAATTAAGATTTTACGTAGTTTACGGCTACGACATTTTTTGATATCAAAGTAGTATTACCGAATCCGGAAATACCTTACTGATAATTAGGAGAGGTTTGATTCAATATTACATGTAAGAAACATATCCGTACATTGAATTATTTATTTATATATGTTATGTCTGTATAGCTATGTCCATGCTTGAAAAATTATGACGATAAAATATTCTTCATTAAAGTGAAAGAGACGTAAAAAAATCCATTCTGCAAATACACCGTCTGTAACGGTAAACTGTTTCGATGTCAATACAAACATAAAATGAAAGCTGCCATTATGCCATTTTGACAAGCTGCCTAAAATAAAAACGTGCAAACTCAACAATGAACAAAGAGGTCAGAGACAAAGTAAGAGCCGACGCTGAGTATGTGTCTGTGCTGAGGCTAGGGAAGAGATGTGAAGAGGTCATTGTTATATCGGAACTTCAAAGCCCAGTTGTAGAGGGAGGGGTGAGGGGAGGGTGTAAGGGGGCACTCACCACCCAACTTGCATGTGCTAATTATCATCAGCTCCAAAAATACAAAGATGCCGCCCTGGTGCATTCTGCTTTAAGCTCTGAGAGGCATAGGGAGGTTCTGTTAAACAAGGCCCTATTGAAACCTCTATATTACTAAAAATAACCGGTGGGCTATTAATTTTATTAGTTTGTTCTGAAATAACATTTTTATATAATTTTGATAGTAAACACTTATTGGTGTCGAAGTTTTAGAATTTAATACTTCTAATACTGGGGGTTCAATAATTTGGGAAAGTATACACTATCCACAAACCAAAAAGGGTTTTGCTTTCAAAGAAAATATGCATTAATACTTAAGATTACTGAACATATTTAATTATCACGGCATAGATTTTATGATTGCTGAAAGAACAAACCATTTTGATTACTTAAGGTTAAGTTGGTATAAAAGTTCTTCCGTGACGTATAAAATATTCTTAAATGCTGACTCGTTTGTAGATTATTATGATCAAAAGTATATATATACAAAAAATACGATTCCAAAGAAACAACACCAACTCGTTATTAATGATAAAATGTATAATTTTACCTTTTTACTGCATTGCATTCCTGAAATTATGTTGGCTTAATAATGTTATATTAACACATTTAAAACCAGAAGTAATTATAATTCTTACAGTAATTTTATTATTCAATTAACGTGTTAATTTAAACATGTTTTGGTCTTGTGGTTAGCTCGGGCCACGTCGATTGATTTTGACTAAGACATTTAACACAATTAGGGATTCTTTAATAATAATTTTCCCGCACAAAGGAACCTCAAGGATTACAAATAATTACTTAAAGCGCGCTTTGTTCCTAAGGCTAACTTGACCGATAACAGGAACGCCTCATATCATTGTTAATTACTAATGGAAATTCCTGATTCCTTCGACTCTGTTTAAAAGCACACTACTTGATTTGAGTCCTTTTGTCAACAGAGCGGCAAAGTATGCGCTGAATTGCGAGTGGTACTTGCACTTTGAGAGATTGATCATCCACTTTGATAAATTATTATTCAAGCAACAAAGCTTAAAACAGCAAGCAGCAGTAGCATTTAACTCCACACCCGTCTTCTATAAAACGGACCTAAGTATTCATTCAAATTCAAGTGCGCTTACTCGGAATGTGTGAATGCAAAAGTGCATTATGCAGAAAAACAAAAAAAGCAAGAATACAATAAATAAGAAATTACATTGATGAGGATGTTACTTGGAGATTCACCTCATTGGCTAGTAGCGTGAGGCGTCGTCATAATGTGGCCATAGGCCAACATTCAGTAGTTGGTGTATATTTGTATATTTAGGCTTTTGAGGGGGGAAAAACGTAGGTTTGGGCTATAAAGATAAAAAAAACTCACTGAAGCTATAAAAAGTATTTTGCACAAGAAAGTTTTTTAAATCACTCTTAAGTTTTAAGAAGAGTTATCAGAGATTGTTATCAACAATAAACATTATAAGATTAAGTGTATGGCACTAGTATTTGAGAATAATTAAACTTTTAACTTTTGCAACGTAATGAATTAAAATTTAATAGCGGGGGAATTCTTTAATCAGTGAAGCTAACACCGAGTGAAATTCCGCAAGCAGCTCTTTTTATTTTGTCTTTTTAAAAATTAATAAAATGTCTAATAATGTAAAATTGTCAAAATATGCAAGCAATATAACATGATATCGTTTCGTAGTGAACTTTGAACAGCCGGGTCGATATATTTCAGCAAATGTTTACTTGAACTTCAGCCTTTTTGAAATATAAATTGTTTTCAAATATGCAAGCAATGCAACATGATATCGTTCCTTAGTGAACTTTGAACAACTGGGTCGATAGATTTCAGCGAATGTTTACTTGAACTTCAGCCTTTTTGAAATATAAATTATTTTAATCTGAAATCAGAGCGTCATGGTTATTTTTAAAGTGCGAGACGCGGGTAGGCGAGGCTGGATGTCGGCGGTAGAGACGCGTCTGATTTATCACTAGAGATTGGGTAATTGGAGATCCTTGCCAACTTTTATGGGCAAAGTCCCGACAGCCCTGTCACTACTGGATGTTGTAGAGTTGTTTCTCAAAATACGACAGCCGATTTAACGATTTTTTCCCAATGAGACACCTAACGGATTTTTGGGTACTGGACCTAGAAGATCTTTAACTATCTTCATGAGTAATGGGTATGAAATTAAAAATACCAAACAGTTCGATGTTCGGTATAGTCAGTAAGTTTGATTACTTATTATTTTAAATTACTGGGCCTGCAATTCCAGTTTTATAATTGTAAGTTTAATATTGATCAACGAAATGGAAAACTGGGTAGTTTTGATTGACTGGTGTCATCAACCTTACAACCTCGTGTAAGGTGCACATGTGTTATCTACCTTGTGTCTCAGACCTTGATACAATTTTAACTAAAAAGGAACAGTATTTTATTATTTTAAGTTTTAGTTTTAATTTAGCGTTACCAACAGACAAAGTGACAGAAATTTAGGTAAGGCTTCATTCGGATTCCCTGACCTTAAAAACGCAAAACAACCAATATTTTCATATTCCTAAGCAACGTACAGACTCTAATTAAAACCTCTAATTTTATTTATATAGATCGAAAAAATTATCAAATACTTAAGCTTTAGCCACGTGTATCAGCTCGAACATAACTGATTTTCCAACACTTAAGAAACCAAACTTAAATCACCTGTCACGTAATCCATCCCGAGCAGAAGCATGGCAGAAACACAAGAGAACCACAATCGCTCACTACACCGCGCCATGACCGCGAGCGCACACTGACACTGTCGCACCACAACACCACACCGTGCGCTCTGCTCTGCCGCCGCGCGGTAACTGACACCTCGCGCGGTAGCGGAGCAGCGGAGCGTCGCCGGAACCGGAACAGATGATATTCAAAACAGCTGATCGCGTCCGTTGGCTCGGCCAGTATCCTAGCCCATATGTCGTCGATCGTCGACGTTTCCTGCACTTAGGCACGCGCACGGCGTTCCGCCCTGTCGGCCAACCGCGGCGCCGGTACGTAATGAGTGAAGCGACCGACGGGCAGGACGAAAGTAAAGAGATTTGTGGTCAACTCGTCGTCGGGTTTTTTTTAATATTAGGAAATGTTCTTGTCATATAAGTACTTGATTGACATTATAAAACAAAATTTTCATTACAGTTGTAATAATTCCTTGAAAAATAACATTATTTTAGAGCTCGCCAACACCTTAATTTTAATGAATTTTTATGATCGAGGTTTCAAATTACTGGAAATTTAGTCAACATTTCCTGAGTAATGTTCATTTTCCTTTAGGTGAAAAAATCGATGTCCCATTGGGCATGGATCTTACCCAAAATTTACATTTATTTTTTATAGAAGGGATATTTGTTTATATGTTTGTAAGATTAGTGTTTACCTTGTAAATGGTTGGACCAAAATAGACATATTATATTTTTCTTACAGGAAATTTAATTCTCTTTAATTCATTTAATATAATAGGTAATACTAAGAGTTGATAGTTTTCAAAAAATTGAGGAAAACCCCAAAAAAATTACCTTCAGACCCCCTCCCTATCCCCTTTCAAGGGCTACGGACGGGAAATTTTTTTATGTTCGCCCCCTAACTAGTCCAAACAAAGCAGCAAAGTCAAAAATTGTGTTCCAAAAACTTCCTTCTACATGTTTTCGTTGCCTCGACTAAGTAGAATGCTTTGTATGTGATCTTAAGCGTTCCGCAAAATTATTTTGTCTCATATTATCAATCTGAGAATGAACAAAATCATAAAGTTTTGTTCTCATATTATCAATTTTCTTTACTTATAAATTAAAACATCATAACAAAAAATTTCATTCACTCGAATTGGAGCAAATACTTTGCAAATGAGGATGAATGAATGCCAAAATATAATGGGACAGTTTAAGTAAACAGTCCAATTCAGGGGAATAGATTTATCCCCAACTGACAACTCGCCACTCAGCCAAGAGGGCTGTAGTTGTTGTAACAGTCCGCAAACATTGTTAAACCAATTCCTTTCTTTTGTATGCTAATGTGTCCTTCCTAGCCAAATTGTGAAATAGTGCCCTTAATCTCGCCTTATATTACAAGAGGAGGAACTATCATCATAATTAATTATTGATATTATTTAGAAATTCATATTTTGTACTATATTAAGAGATGCAATTAGCGACGTCATTAGAAATACTTAATTTTAAAGTTGTTTCCTGAATCACGTTTTTATTTTTAATGAGTGTAAAAGTTTATTTACCAGCTTGTCAGCCTTATAATTTTCACTCTAATTATTTGACACATTGTTTGTCATCTTTAGATTTGTACAAACTTGAAATTTGCATACAAAGGTTTCGTCGTAGTTAAAGTGTCCACTTTAAACTTCGATGAATAAAACTGTGTGAAAATTTCAATGTGTATTTTTTTAAGTGAATGTTTTCGTTTGTAGTGAACAGTGTTTGGTAATAAAATAGTGAAAAGAACTCTTCGCATGGGCACTGCCTGTGTGAGAAATATTTTCCAAGTTGATTTTTAAATATTTGGTTTTGCTATGTCCGGTATATTTATATTGTTTTCTTTTTAGAATAAAATAAATTAAACCTATTGCAAATAAATATTTATATATATTTAGTCAATGTTTTGGGTAATGGGAACTTAAATAGGTAGTCTATATTTGTATGAACAGTAAAGCAAATAATAGAGAAATCATTAAGAAATCCATTGCCTTAAAAAGAAAAAGCATAAACCAATAAATGACAAAACTACAATGTCGCTTCATCATCAACGTTTGTAACTTTTCGGTGGTATCTTTTGTAAGACATGAACTTAACAGTTCCTTACTTATTTGAAAAAAAAGTAACAATCCTAAGAGAGTAGTTATAAAATATATGAAAGTAATATGGACAAAAAGTTAACTAATTCTTAAATGTTATTCAATTCAAAGTAATTGATTGAAATCAAAGTTTGTTGTGCCAAAACTGATAGAGTAGTTAATATGTTTCTGTTGCGTTGTGGCTTTGTTTGAAGAAACTTACGTTAAGCAATCCCATTCGGGGTTCGATTGAACTAATGAGATTAAGACCATTTTGTTGATCCGGATTGTTTGTGTTTTAAGAGGGCAAGAGTATTAGTATAAGTTTTGTTGAATGTGTATTCAGAGATAAATTAACACTACACTTTCTTACACTCATTATATATTCTCATGACATGTACTCGATTCTTTTACTGAAAGCTTTCAGGAATAAGCTCTTATAGTAATTAGAGGGATGTGTTTGAAAAAGAAATGTTATAAAAGACCCATAATTGAGTAAGTCGTATTATATTAAAACTCTGCTTGGTAAAGTGTTTTAGTAAAGAACATTAAACTCGCTGTAATCTCTTCATTAAAAATATTACGCCAGTCGTAATGTCACTGTGTAAAACAGAAATGTTATCTTTGACCCATAAAATCCACGGAAAGATGGTGGCAGCTTATCAAGCTGGCTGAGGGCAAGGGAGTGATAACCTATCATGCAAAACAGCTGCACCGCACAGCGGTGCCTTCCTTTGATCCGGCGACATATTTAGTTTAAATTATATTTCCAACCCACATTTGTGTTTCGTCTTCTAAAAATCATTATTTGAAATAAACATATGTGGGTTAGAATCGCTATCCTTAGTAGTAACTTAAAGTGACTCAGGTTTCAATTATTACAACTTTACTTTTTATTAGACGTTCATTAATCGTATAAGTTCTACTTTGCCCCAAAATACTGTAATATTTTCATATTATATGTACGTTTGGATTTGATGAATGCAATCACAAAGATATAATATTATTGATCACGTGCCAGCACGTGCACTTAAGTTACGTATGGACTTCACGCATTGCGTAACCTGCCAATTTCAGTTCCAAATGCGTGCCTTTAATGCCTGTGACCTAGTTTAATTAACGTTTTCTATGGAATACGATTATGGGGTGGCTCTGCCTAAGTTAGAGAATAAAGAGTTTTCACACTGTCAAAAGGGTAGATCTATTGTAAAAAACAAAGAGAGAATGTTGCAGGAATTCTTTCAGGGAGATTGGTTTGCTTTACCTGTCCAGTCTATTTATACTGAGGTCACCTGCTGTAGATATAGATGCCCCTTCGTTCAAGGCAATCATATATCTATCGTATAGGATCGGAGACAGGGGTGATTATTGACCCTAAAAACACAGAACTGAGCCTTTTTTAACATTTAAATTCTCAGATTGGGGTTAAAAATTAGTAATAAGCTCTAAGAGGGCGTAAAAAGTCTGCAAACAAAAATCTAAGCACCAAAGTTCTATGCTCTGTTAAAAAGTCACGATGAACCCCTGGGAAATATACATTTTTGGCATTTCCGTGATTATATCCAACACTGGTGTTAAGCCTTGATAATCGTAAAGACGATTCAAACCCACGAATTTTTAAAAGGTACGATTTGATTTTTGATACATGTATTTTTGCTAACATTAATAGAAGGATTTTTATTATTATTTCTGTTATGGATTTTATTACATTTAGAAAAATAGTATCTATCCATTTTCTTCACGCAACTACAATATAATGGTGTTAAAACTAAACGTTTTGATGTCGAAGTATCAAAGAAGTCTACCTTTCTTCTGAAACACAATTACTTGTTGATTACCTTGACATCTGTGTTGAATTATTTAGACACTTGCCCACACGCCAGTCTTTGCTTGTCTGAAACAAACTTAGTTTACAAAAAAGTAATATTTTATTATTTAAAAGTTAACTAAAATACTTATGGTTTCCTTGAAACTATTTATCAACCAATTTAGTTTGACGTAAACTTACTCAAATTTTACGTCAAACTAAAAGTTTGACTGATGTTTAAACTTACTCTACTTCTATGTTGATTTGACTGCAAGCACTTGCTTGAAATGGTCTCACTCCTTACTCTAATTACTCTAATGTTTCAATCAAATCACTTATAACTTACGAGTCTATGGTTGTATGACGTTTATTTATTAAGATTTAATTAGTATACTATAAAATAGTTTTTCTTTGTGACCTGTGTTGGATCAACTTTTAGCAATTTTAACTTAATTCGTGTATTGGCTAGTAATAAAAAACCTTGGAAAAAAGTATGGCAATTTCTGATTTTATTTCAGTAGTCTATCAACAATGTTATGCATTTTAAACAGTCAAAGGCACTACTAAAGAAATGTCGGAATTTCTCAAACAAAAGGAATTACATAATTTGGCCCAATAAGTAATGAACCAACAATAATTTTTAAATTCCCTTAAATCATTACATTTATTCTGAGGATTATATTAAGGTTTATCTATGATTTATTTATTACTTAATGGGGCTGATTATGTCTTTCCTTTTGCTGGAAAAACACTGACAATCCCTTAGTAGCGCATTTAATAGTTGAAAATGCTCACCATTGTAAAAATGGTGGGCATGTATCAAAATGTATTATTTTATTTCACACGTCTGGCAACCGTTTCCAGACATTTAAAATTAAAAATAAATTTTCAGACTTTTCACCAGATACTATTATTGAAACACACACTTAATTTACCTAGAGTAAGTGGAAGATATCAATAAAACAGTTTAACAGACATTTTTTCAACAATGGAGCTATTTATGATGAAACATCAGCTAATTATCGCAGGTAATAATATTCTTCACTTTACGGTGGGCAGGACATGTTACATTCAATGAGAGTGTAAGGTGACGCCACGCCTCCAGTACTAGATGTAATGTTGGCAGGCTGTGTCACATGAGTACCTGACGCTATTACTACCAAACTCCAAAGAGCTTTAGCATAAACTGGACTTGGAACTGGATGTCTGTTGACAAAGCCAATTGTGGTTTGTTCAAAGTAAGAGTGAACTTAAAACCACGTGAGCTCAACTAAAATTGAATAAATGTTAATAAGACAAATAAATGCTTTATTTATTGTTCATATCATATGGTTTGTATTTTGTGAATTCCAACTCACGAAGTGGAATAGCTGTGAACCATCCTTTGGTCCATATGGACTGCCTTTTCTCTGATTGGTTCTTTCCTATACATGTGCTATTTGAGTGGAGGAGCTTCACTTTACATACTCACTGAATAAAGTATAAAATCGTGATTTTTCCTTTATCCATCATCCGATCTTTTTAGATTTGGTGGCATTTGATAGGACATAAAAAATGCAAAAAAAGTAATTCTTGAAATTTATTTGTAGGATTAGCAGTTTCATTGTAATATTTAATTGGAAAAATTAAAACGGCGGCTGTTTTAAAATGGAAAAATATGTCTAAGTGAAATTTTTATTCAGGATACTTCTTTACTATATCTAATAGCACACAAAATTTCATTGAAATATGAATAGTAGTTTTGAAAATTTAAAACAGAAAATGGCGGATATAATGGTGGTTTTAAGAAATTGGTTTTTTGTTAAGTTTTGTTTAGAAACTGGTGTTTTTGAGAAAAGTTATTCTTTGTCCCCTTTTAATTTGGATTTCTAGAATATATTTTAAGAGTTTTCTTTACTTACTTATGGAAAACCCTGATTATTTAAAAAAATTCGTTATCAAGATTTTCTTGAAAATGTATTAATTTATTAATATCTTCTTCAATAAGCACTTCTTCTTCTTTACATTTTTAAGCTTGAAAAAATAGGAGATATTATGTTTGTTATATTGCAATTGTTGAGTTTGTCGTAATAAATTGCGTAAAAGGTTAATATTTTTAATCATATTATTACAATTTTGCGTTAATTTTTTTCGAATTTTCTCTGCGATAAACCAATATTATGAATACATATTTTGCAACTAATCACAAACAAAAGGGTTTTCCTCTAATATGTTCTAAACTCAAATAACACATGCTGTGACACAACTTGTTACACTCCAGTTTTATCTTTGCCCCATAAAACCTGAATAAAGGGTGGCTTTGGCTTATCAGACAGCTTGAAGGAAAAAAGAGCTCATAACCCATCATGCATAACAACTGCACCGAACAGCTCTAAATTCCAATGATCTACAGACATAATTAACATTTAAACTGCACTTTTAAATTATATAATAAGTAATGTAATTTTATAATTATTACACATAAATGTTTCAGTTAAAACAAACTAACCATAACATAAATGTTCTGTTTAAATATATTCATATTATTTGTGTTTGAACCGTAGCAAAACTATAAATTTATTAAAAACCTATAAAAGTAAATGTTTGTCGTTTTGTCAAAATATTTCGTAAATTGTATATATTTTTGGATTTAAGAAATAAGACGGTCACTATTATGAGATGATATAAAGTATAGACTAGATATTCAAACCCAATAAAAAATCTTGATTTTAGATTGATACCTCAAATGGTTTATACAATTTACTAGAAAAACGTATTAAATCTCTACAGACCAGCATGTGGAAGACCTAAAGCCTTTGTTTGTATAGGATTTTTTTATTAATTTTTTATTAAGAGACTCAAAAAAAGTTAAGAATCCCTTTAATGAGTACCCTGTGTTCAAATATTTAATTTTAATACATTTTAAACATATACTAGTTATTTCTTTATCTTTTACCTGTCTAACGAAGTATCATATTTACGTACCTATGTCTTTTAATGCAGAATTTTTCAGTTTAGTGACGTTAACATTTCCTAAGACACTAGTTTTTAAATTTTTAGTGTTCATCTCTTTATTTAGCCCTTTGATTGCCATTCTGATTATATTTTCAGACACTCGGGACACGCAAGACGTTGCGTGAGTTTACGACAGACGCTAAAAAAGTGATATTTTATTCTTTCCCATTTATTTCAGATGTCTCATTAGATATTAAATACAACCTATTTTCCTTACTCTCCGTAGTCGGAGAAACCTGGACGAAAAAATTAGGATAATTTTAAAGGTCAAAACGATACATTACAATACATTACAACGCACTCTTTATACACCCTGATTTTTCTCTCTGGACTAAAACTTGGCTATGTCATGCTTTATTTAACAAAAATAAAATATAATTTTGAACACAAAATAAAAGCCATACCATCGTAATCGATTTGGATATGCAAAACATTCTCATAGTTCAGCAATGCTTTGCATCTCACATGCACGATCAATAATAACGTACCTATACTGGATTAATTCCCCTGCCGAGACAGGATGCGGGCGACATCAACAAGGCACGGATTTCACGCTTGGGCAACTCCTTTATGATGGGAATTCAACAACAAGATACCAACCATGGCGCTACACCTGGTTTGTATACGACTTGTGTACGTGGGACTACTCTATAATAGTCCTATGAATGAATACCACATTAGTAGCCTACTTTTAGTTTATAGTGTTCTTATTTGATAATGATATAAAGATAATGAACAATGGGAAAATCTTAAATGTTGACTAGACAACAATTTGTTGGCCGAGTACTTTAGAAACTTGTATCTCCACTAAATCTTTATCAAAATTCTGTTGAGTATTCTACTCAGACTGTATAAATTTCATAACAATATCATATCAGTTTGGGAGTTTGCACCCAAAAATACTTTTTTGACCAGTATAAAAACATGTTGACCAGGTACTCTAAAAAGTCAGATTTTTACCGAATTTGGTATGAACGTTCTAATAAGTGGGCTACACATGTATGAATTTTATAATTATCATATCATTAAGGGGGTTTGTATACAAAAATAACTGGCAACCAGCATAAAAACCTGGTCAATATTTTTTATACAAACCCCCTGATGATATAATATTTTTATGAAGTTGTATAGAACGCTTATTTGAAAATTCATAGACAATTTGTTGGAAATCTGACTTTTTATATTACCGTTTCAACATTATTTATGCTGGTCAACAGGTTTTTTATTTTAGTTTTTTTTTTTTTTTTGTAAACCAACCCCCTTAATGATATGATATTTTTATGAAATTTATACAGGTTATGTAGAACACTTAATAAAACGTTCATACCAAATTTGGTGAAATCTGTTTTTTAAAGTACCCGGTCAACATGTTTATTCGCTGTTCAACATTTCAGGTAGGCCCGTGAAAACTTTAAAGAAAGGTGGTAGTAATTTATAACATTTCCTAACCCTATTTTCGTTGATGTTGATGATAAAATATAAATCTACTTACCTATCTATCTGAGAGTCATTGAATACACAAAATAGACATAATTCTACCTAAGAGCAAATTCAAAATCTAATCCACTCAACAACAATACTGATAACTACGAACTGAGCGATGTAAATCGATGGAAAATGTCCCACATAAATATTTAAGTCTCCATCTCCTAAAGTATTGACCCGTCGATTTATGTCCCATTTGAAGATTTGGAGATAACGCGGCTCCTGTGTAAACCAGTCAGCTTTGTTGTTCAAGTGAAAGGCGCTACGCGCTGAGCAAGTTTAATCGTTAAACAACGAACAAAGGTAATTACTTGGTACCCATTTAGACCAGTTGACTATTTTTTACTATTGGTATCATTTTAAAACTACCGTGGATCATGAATTGAGAAGATTAATAAAATATGAAACAATATGTTAGGTTTTTTTTATATATCAGTCAATATAATAGTAGCTGCAGTATGTCTTTTTACGCTTCAACTAACACATTAAAAATCTTGTATCAATGGAAAGCACGTATGACAAATAATCGATCAGATATTTTCAATAACTTTCTTACTTTAAAGATAATATTATATTAGTATGTCAGTGTGGCAGCAATCACAAGGAACCAGGTAGCCGACATCCACTGAATGGTATGTATTTAATTATTAATACAAAAGTTCTGTGTTAGAAATTGTTCAGCGAAGTCAATTACTGCATTTCATTATACTTGTCTATGAAAAAAACCCGTAATTTTAACAATAAAAGGATGTTGTTGATATAACTGATGTCAATAACAAATATTAGTAATTAACTAATAGCTCCTTCAGAAACCGAGTAGTGATAGGTTCACTTGTGGTATACGGATCCAAATTGATAACTTCTGCGCTAGTCCTATTATTTACTCAACTCTAATCTAGACCCTACTTTGACGTGCCATTAAGCTATAATGTTGATAATGTTGATAATAATATTGATAAAACAAAGAGTGGTCTTAGTTCATATTATTTTGAGCAGTGAGTCACCATTACCATAAACTATTAATTAAATTCATTGTTCTTTACAAATAAAAGTGCGATAAAATTCTAGTTTCAGAAACCTTCTAAATTATAAGTGACTGCTCGTGTTCACTATGACCTCTTCAGTTTTACCAAAAGGTAGACTTTAGGTAAAAACCTATAGTATAGTGTATGGTTTATTTTTCAAGCGACAAAAAGCCACAATCAATTAAATAAAAACCGTAATTCCAACATCAGATACAGCTCGCCAAAATCCACGAATAGCTCGATACTCGACAAACCTCCAGCAAAACATCCAGTAAAGTGTGTCACCCACATAGACGTGACCGAGAGTGCAGTGCGGTACACAGGATGTTTTTGTTGAGAGGATATTTGAATAACCCATAGCCAGGATCGGATCACACAGTTACTCTATTGTCAGGGCTGTAGCGATGCTGATGTCCGTTACATGCGCAAGAAGCGTGTCCGCGCCGCGTATTCTACAGCTTTCGCGTGCGATCATGCGTGAGAAACGGTTTTTAAAGATTGAATATGCACGTGGAGGGTGTTAAACGCTTTAAAAATAACCTTCATATACATTGATGAGGTAGGCTATTGAATATGATTTAAGTACAACCTGAATTTTAAGATAACCAGTATCATTGAGGATCTCGTAAATAACTTATAATATTTTATATTGTTCAAATAACTTTTAAAAGGAATTCTTAGATTGATGAGTGAGTTTTAAAAGGCATTAGTGGTAGTTTTAAGCTGTCTATCTGTCAATTGGTAAAACGTTTGTGTGTTAAAAAACCTACAAAAAGGTTTATTTAGGAAATTTTGGTTTCAATTTCTTATAACCGGTATACTAAAATGACAACGATTATTTGTTTATAGAAATTACTATTCTTTAGAGTGTGATTTAGGTTGGCCTGTGCCAGTAGAGGTACTATACCAGGGAGCAGTCAAATTTATAACAGCACTGGATGTAATTATGTAGCAGTCTTCCAGTAAACAAAACAACTTCAGTAGTCAACCAGAGGAGGTTGGGTTTAAGGGGGGGGGGGTGCATTGACGGCAACGGCAAGCCGGTAGCACTCTCCTCCCCGGTAAGGGGCAATGACATGATCATCATGGCAATAATGCATGATTATTCCACTAGCCCCCAAGTGCGGCCCACATCATAAGACTTAGTTATATTCTCTGAATAGCTATAATAATAATAACTGCTAAACCTTTTTGATTTACGCTATCCATTTTCTTTCCTTCTTTTCTCTGTTTATCCTGTCTTGGACCTACTGCAGTTACAGAAATCCTACCTACGTTTTCGGTAGACAGCACAAAAACAATAAGTGTCTGGAACGATGCCATCAAGTGACCGAAGACTATTACGTCCATGATTTATTTATTTGCCCTTTGTGATAATCTGTTGAACACTAAAGTTATCTGTATATTTCATGCAGGAGAATCTTCTCAAACAATGAAGGAGTACATGAACCCAGTTCAAAATGGCGGTTCGTCACAAAGCAGGTGCTAATCGCCGTACTTCCTAACAGACCGTGGAGATGGCTAAACACCAATTTCGTCTCGTCACTCCAGGCCCCCGCAGTGTTCTCCCCCCCCCCCCCACCCACTCCAGGCGGTCGACGATGGTGCTTCACTGACCGACGCTATTGCAGTACAACTATCAGCCTCAAAAGACAATTTTAATTCCTTTTATTACTATACTAGCAGTTGCCCGTGGCTTCGCTCACGATAAAAATTACAGCTGATCTTATTCAGTATTTGAATGTTTACAACCTTATAAAATATAAACATTGAAACTGACGAAGTTCACGGGGCGTAGCCCGAGGGAAGTTTAAGGAAGAGAATAGGCCTATGTATTTCCCAGGTTCAAGATCTACCTCTGTGTGAAATTTCAACCCAGTCGGTTCAGTTTTTTTCACGTTCATTTGCCACATGCATCTTAACATACAGAAACCACCTTTTCTTTATAACAGTATATAGATTATTCTGATTATGGCTAGGCTCAGAGCTCCCATTCTTATGTTCCATCTGTAGCTAGTTTTGGGTGACCCAGAATTCAAAGTTGACTTAGTGATTACCAACAGAGGGTGCTTCTTCCAACCCATTATTTTAGCTATTTATTTCATAATTTCTATTCCATCCTGCATAATCAAGAATTAATTGGTTATTGCTTGTTTTTGTGTCACTAAATGGTATATTACCTGCTCCTGATTCTTAAATTAAAAGGTAACATCAGTAAACTCTGTTGAAGATTCACTATAACTAGGAGCTCTTTCAATCCTAGGTAAATCAAAACCTGGTACTCATTTGATAATGCGATGGGAGGTCTGCTTGAGATTAAAGTCAATGCTCAGAGCTTTGACTATGAATAATTAAAAGACCAATGCTCAGAGTGTATAGCTGTTTGTAATGACTTTATTTGTAAAGAAAGTTATTTTTACAGGACGTTGTTGCAAAAAGATTGAGAAACTTTATTTATAGCTGAATCCATATTTATTAAATACACTACGAGACTGCGTGCTCAAAACTTACAGTACTGAACAGATTGTAACAATTTTTCCGAAAACAAATTTTTATAAAAGACTCAAGGACTTGAGGAAAGACCCATAGGCACCCTTAAAGTTTATATTTGTCCATAAGATTTAATATCGGACTAAACGATCATCGGAGTAGTTGTTCAGTAAATCTAATTGTTGACACAAGCACATATTTCTTAGCATAGTCATATGTTAGCAGTTAGTTACAAGTAGCCATGTTAGTCTTGATAGCAGCCGTTGAATATGTGCAATTTTTAAAGCTGCATGACAGCAAAAAATGAATTAAAAATATGCAAATGAAAAACTTTATGGAAATATTGTGTAGAAATAGTTATATATTTTAAATAAGAAAATAATTATTCATTACATAGGCAGTCAGAAATTTTAAATTGTAAGGCAATAAACAAAAAACTGTTTGTAGAGGTCCTATACTGACCTGAACAACTTTTCTTGAGTCTGATGCAAAGAAAAAGTCACATTAAATTTTGTTTGGGAGGGGGGGAAGAGCAGAATATTAGTGTAGTAGTCCTAAAATATTATAGCTTTCCAACTATTCTCAGGCATTCAAATTTTATGTGAAGTGTTAATTAGCAATTAAAAAATTGCATCAAAACATGTTTTCATTCCAGCTCTAGTTGCCAGCTACAGTTCCAATTCCAATGATATTTGTTATTGTTACCAATGAAGCAGTCAGTTAAAGCAACCTGTCGATGAAACAGGAATATAATATAAAAGACACTTAAGAAATGTTTGCCATGACTTAAGGGTTATAAATAAAGGAAATCATGCTGCAGATCTTGGTTCAAATATTTTAGTTGTTTTTCATCTTTTGTTGGCAAAATAGCAATTTAGACGTTTCAACAATATTAATTAAAATATCATATAAGAGAACTATTCCACTAGAAATGGCTCTGCGAGGTTAATTAGGTTGGTTTTATATACTAAAATTAGTTTTTTTTATTTGTAATGATGATTGCAACAGAAGGCACTACCATGTGTTGGCAATATGTCTTAGTTCCCGATAGGTACTGAGTTTTCTTTGTTTTCAACCTGATAAATCTGCTATAAAAATCCTTGGAACCAGATCACTAGATCGTATTACGACATCATTCCGATGTACAAATAGCCTCTACAAATTTTACCCTCTGATATTTTCCTCATTTGTGGGATCCTTGTAAAGTATCAATTAATAATTACTCGAGATCAATAGCCAATGCAAGTTGTGTACAGCGAAACTCTGAAAGAAAGTTTAAAGTACGTCCATTGGCCGGCAGGCAGTGGTAAGGGAATCAATAGAAAAGGTGAGTGGGGCAGGGCCGGCCGTTCGCTTTCATTTCATCGCTCGTGTTTTTATGATAGTTTCTACAGGAGTTTTAGAATTTTTACATATATTTAATTAACAAATACAAGAAAACAGAAAAGTAAAATGCAGCACTTTATGAATAATTTTGATTTAGTGATATATTCAAAGTCTTCTTCCCTATAAAATATTATTAAATAACGGAAACAGTATAAAAAGTAGTGTGATACACAGTTACTAGTCAGTGTTCTTCATGCAAAAGTTTTAGGTATACAAAGTGTTCAACTTTTATTGGTAGTAATTACAATACATTTTTGACATTATTAGTTAAAAAAAAGAATTACCTTAAACGTCCTAAATGGAAATTTCATTTTCAAAATTATGTTTTTTGTACGAAAAAAATATGAAAGTAATGTTAACTGACATTTAATTAACACAGAATGCATTGATTGTCGAAAAACATCACTATTAATTATCAAACACGTTTCAAACAAATAACACAAAAACCTCTTTTTGATATTGCATTATTCATTTCAGGAAAATATGCGTTAAAGGCATTGGTTGAAAAAATTTACATTTATTGAATATAAAACTAGTCAAAATAAATCCTTATAAATTTTATACTTAAGGTGTAAATTAATAATTGTGAAACCAGTGAAATGATGATATGAAATATATTTTATGCATCCGTTAGCTAAAGAAGCGTTATTTAATTGATCGTTAACTTCATTACAAGGGAGAATGATAATGAAATATTTTTCTCAGTCAAGAAGAGCACCACTGATTTTTATGAGGCGCTGCGAAATCGTCTAAAAGGTTCACTGCTGAACCACTTGTAACAGTGATATCTACTTTCATTTCTTTGAATGATTTCAACCGTACTCCTCACTGGCGGTTACGGTTGAAAAGTCCACAAATTACCTCTGATGCATTTTAATATTATGGTACAAAAAATATTTTTATACCCGAATTACAAAGTAAAATAACTACTTCTGATATATTTCAATTAATATAAGGATGAATATTGGAATGCAAGGCCCTAACATTGAGCCCGTTAGTTGAGGTCTGATGCTTCTTTCCGCTCTGGTTGCAAAGTGTTCAGTGTAGAGTTTCCAGGCAACCGGAGTCTGCCGTGACCTGGAGACAGTTTGCTTGTGTTATGTTTCATAGATATGTACACTGCATGATTATATATTTGCAAGTAATGCTTAATGGATAGAAAGCATAATCAAACTAAGCTCAGGTCGCAAACTGATCCGTACATAGTACTTTGACGTGCTGTTAATTACTAAAATTATATTATTGAAACATCATACGTACCAGATAATACAATTTTTATATACAAGGTGTTTTTTTAAGACAACCCAAAACTTTATTTTATCAGTGAAGGATTATTCCCCCAAGATCCCCGGATTTGACCTCATTTTATAATTTTCTTCGGGGATACATAAAAAGTAGGGCCTACGAAAAAATTCACAGGATATTCAGCACCACAAAACAAACATGACAAATTAAATGCAAGAAATTCAAAGACGTAACTTGCAGCACGTGTTCAGGAATTTAGTGGAGAGAGCACAACTTTGTACAAATGGGAATAACGGATTGTTTGAACAATTAATGTAAACTTGATGTGATAAAACTCAAATAATAGGTTGTATAAAATGTAAAGATTAACAAAAGAATACTTATTTCAAATTTATATGTGCATTACTCAATCTTAAAAATGGGTTGTGTTAAAAAAACACCCAATATTTTTAAATGTATCAGCCACCTTTATTTATTCAGTTTGCAAAACGTACATAATCGAGAGTAATAACTATGCTAACATGAAATAATCAATTTTCGATTCAATAAGGTTAGCTTAACAGGGCTCTGATGAGAATTGTTTGCTGTTACGTATAGGGGTTAATTGAAACAGTCAGGGTCGCTGCCCTAGAATTAAGCAAATAATTGTTTTGTGAAATACTTGAATAATGTTATTTATATATACTGAATTGTCATCATACATGAGAAAACAACTAATTAATTATAGAAAAGTATTACTTAGAGGATGAGGAAATAATTGTACATGTAATAAAGTCCTAAATGGAGACTTAAAAATTATTTAGATTTATTTTCTTGTACATGATAATGTAAAACCTTAAGGAAATAATAAAATTGTATGAACATTAAAAGGCATGTAATGAAAACAAAAGTCATAGTTTCTTATTATTACATTAATGTAATACTGATTTTAAAGATTTGGTAAACAAAGCAAGGACAGTGCAAAGAAAAATGAAAAGGAAGAAAATGTTAGAATCATGCATTACAGAAAGACACAAACTTTGAAATATCTCCATTTTAACTGGAGACAGATTTTAGTTGGTGAATGATTCATGAGATGTTTCACCTGTAATATTTATCTTTGCTGTTTGTGTACCACTGTTTTCTCTACCCACAACCACTCACGTTTTGCCTCTTGTATTAAATTAGTTTATTTACAACAGGTAACAGTTATGTATAATATACATAATAAACTCTGTATGTTCGTATCATTCCATATAATTATTTGACTTGCGAGGCGTTATATTGTTATTATATTTTTGTTTAACCAATAAGAAACCGCATATGGCTGCATTGGGACAATAATGTGAAAAAAGAAAAACAATTAATATGCCTACTATATTTACATTTTACTTTGTTTATGCTGGCACTTTACATGTGCGCTAATAGGAACAATAGTTTTTTCCAATGGACTACCTTTTATCACGCACTCTGTAAAACCTGTTTTTAAACTCTCCGTGTCTCAAACAGGTTTTAGCTTTAAGGAGTTTAGAGTAGTTTAAATAAAAGAGTAAACAGTTTTTACAATCTTAATAATGTTACTAATGCAGTGAAATAGGTGATTTTAAGACGTTTTACATACATTTTAATGGCATATAATTGCCATTAAAATAGACACCATTGACAAAAAAGGCAAGAAATAATCCTTAAATAAAACTCATAAATTTTCAGAAAATGGTGAGATTTATTAAACGATAAATCAATAAAAACAAAATAAAACCTCATAACAACTTCAAGCCAATGATTGCTGTGAAAACGGGTTTACACCGGCGCCCAATGTTGACACGTCTACTAGAGATGGAATTATTGAGTTGTGAGCCCCCGAGGCCGACACATTTCTGTCACGTACAGACAATATTGGCCGGGGGCTCTACAGTGGTCCTCTCAGGGATTACAATTAGCGATCACGTTAACGTTGTACCGAAATAATTCTGGTTCCCCTGTTGTAAAAACGTTAACATTTTATAAATATATTATTTGTATTATATTTTATTTTCGAAGAAAACGAAACTTAGTGTTTAAAACAATGCTTGTAGTATGAATAGGAAGCCTTAAAATATTTTTTGCTTCCCTTTCAACCCTGTTAAATGGTTTTTAAGTCAATCTATTTGTATGTTTTTATTATTTCCTATTAATAAAGTACGCCCTTTAAGACACAGCCATATTTAGTTTAATGTTATGTTATTTATGTTTGATGTACTACAAGACAGAGGCGAACGCGTTAGTGTGCGTTAGTGTGTGTTATTCAAGTCTTCCTATTTTGTATATTGTAAGAGATCGCTGTTAAAATTGGGAGTTTTTCTAAAAATCATTTATATGTCGTGAGATGTATGTGATAAAACCTCTTAGGATTCCGCTGTTTTTTATGATTTCCTGGGGAGGTTGTCTTGCTTTAAGTTTACGTTTCAACAATTTTGAAATGTTAGCAAATATTCTTACGATAAAAAGTAAGAAGAAAGCCTGTTAAATTTTAGAATTTTGGGATTTATGGCCACTTTTCCTGTCCGTTTTAAAGTATAATAATAAATCATCTTCCAAAGTATATTGATACGTATATACAATTAAGCACAAACTTAAGTGTACACTCTTTAGGTTAACCTCAAAAACAGATAACCTAAAAATTACTGCTCAGCGGGGCTCAAATCTATGAGTGAGCCGTGTCGTTGATCTCCCTAAATTGTTTTGTTGGGACTTTGATCGATGTCCCTGATGCGATGTTGACGACGCTTTCAAAACAACACTTCGCCTAACTTTGATTATAGTTTAGACTGAAAATGATTTGTTAATTCAGTGTTGCTTTCTAGCTTACAGTTACATTAGACCGATTTTGTACTCGTATGTGAAATCATAACCTTGTTGTTTGATGCATTTTCAACGTAAGTTGGAATGCAAGTTCACCGAAACAAAACGTTCTTACAAACAGGATTTAATCAGTGTTAAATAATTTCATTTTACTTCATAACAAAGTATCTGATGCACTTTGGAATATTTGTAGACTAAATTTTATACTTCCTCCTATACGTAATATGAAATAGCAAATGACCAGGAAGATAATAATGACCATAGTTTAAAAAAGGCTAGTGTGTGACCTTTTACACTTCGGTAGACTTTAATAAAATTTCCCTTACCTTTCTTAACTTTGAAAAATTCACTTAACATTGATAGTTTTATTGAAAAAAAACAAATGATTCTAAAAATCTAAGAAAGGAAATCGGTATCAGAGAATTGGACTAAAATATCACAAAACCTTAGAAAAATTTACAGAAGTATTCAAATGCTACGGAAAGTGTTATTTCAATCATCTTTGTAAAAAACTTCTAGAATGTTGGAGAAAAGATAACGAAAACTGAATGAACTTAACAATCGCAGAGAAATCGACGCAGCATTTAAATTTTTACCTGATGGAACTGACTTTGGTTGTTGAATGATTTATGAGATTGTTTTCGTGGGATTGCTTTTTCGTATTGCTAAAAAACGAATATTTCAAACACACAATTTAAAACAAAGTGAAATGCTAATCCTTAAAATCTCAAATACCAAAAAAATCTAGGTTTGATTAAATCTATATTTGTTTAAGCCTCAAGGTAGACGTAACTTACCTTTTAGAAAGCAAATGTTTATTAAGGTTTTTTTCGTAAATCACAAGTTCTTGTTGAATATGAGTACTGTAGTTCCCTTAGAAAACATCAATCCCAAATGGTTTTGTTTATTTTGGTCCTAATTATAGTGATAAATAATATCTGCACTGGTATTGCACAGTGCAGGAATGGTTGTTGTGATGATATTTTATTTTTATTTATTTTTTATTTTTATTTATTTTTTATTTTTATTTATTTTTTATTTTTATTTATTTTTTATTTTTATTTATTTTTTATTTTTATTTATTTTTTATTTTTATTTTTTTGGGAGGGAGTTATATAAAATAAGAAAAACCTCAACTTATTAAATATTGAAACCAAGAGAAAGGATGATGGCTGTGGCGTAGTGTGTACAAACATAACTGAGAGTTTGATGGAAAGTTAATGTTATTACTGTTTTAAATTTTACCATGTTAACAAAGGTTTTCAAATTCAGACGTTTGTGTTAGAAGTACATGATTTTGTAATATGTATTACTTTCACCTACTTTGTAACTGTAAACTTCGATAGCTGTATTTCGCTATCGAAGTAGATTACATATTTTGGGACTGGAACTGGTTATTCGATATGAATATAATGATAATATTTATCTTCTCGTTATTCATTGCGTTGTTATTGTTTGATTCATTAACTTACAACTAACTTGTTGGCTAGGCCTGTATTTTATGTATGACTATTGAATAAAAGAAAGTTATTGATCTAATAAATACGTATAAACAAGTTATGAAATTAAGGATAAATGCTGCAGACGGGTTTCAGACAGCTATTAGTTTGAAGCGTGGTGTGGAATCAAAGATCGAGGATCGGTTATAGCCGATGATTCGGGGATTGGAAGTTCGGAACTCGTTCCGCTTTATGGTGGCTGTATAACGGAAGAATTCTTGAAAGAATAGTTCAAATCCGATTACTTGATTTTTAATTATAGTTTTATTGAATTTCTTTATCATAACAAAAACGTATTACAGGTCCATATTTTTTACATTTACAACATACACTATGAGGTAGGATGGCAGCTTTGCTCCACGATAGAAAATTTTGATAGACGTAGTGGCATTCGTAGATATTATGTTATCCATATAAAGATTCATAAGGATAATCTTGAACTCCACGCTATTTAGCCTCGTTTATGAACACGCTTTATGGCACAGAAGAATTCCTTAAAATCGAAAGTTTTTTATGTCTTGTATGATACAGACTCGACTCGTCAGGGCTATAGTGAAAAGTAGAGATAGTTTAAGATATTTGTTAACTTTTTCGCTTTTACTGTGGTGATAAAAATGTGAAAATATATGAGTATGTACTTATATGAGTATGTATTACAAATTATGGATTGAAAAATTTATTTTTGTTGAATAAAAATATTTTAATGAATGAATATTTGTTGTTTCACGATATGTGTTTTATGTTTATTGTAAATCACAACAACCAACACCGTCTTACCGTCTTACCGTCACCGTTGTTACCGTCCAAGATGTTAAACGGTAACAGCTGATTACCAAGATCGATACGAGTAAAATGGCCGGATGAAACGAATGAAGGTGTACATGGATTGAAATGAAATATTAAGGAAATAACTCACCGGATATTTTTTACAGTACGGCGAAAAAAAGGATCATAACGTGGGCTAAAGTGAATTTTTATCCTTGCAAGCTCGATTAGTGACACTAGGCCACATTAAAAAAAAAACTATTCTGTTCCTCTTTACAATGAAAACCAATGAAAATGTTTTGAACATAAATCGAAGAGCTATATATAAAAATGAATCAGAAAATCTGAAAGCAAACAGTGTTAGCAAATCATTTATTTTTAATTCTCATAAGGATAGTACAGGTTCAGAAAACAACCAATATAATTCAACAGATTGAATTATACACGTGAAGTAATTTAATCTTGTTATAAGGGTATCTGATATGAATAAGGAAAACCCAGTCGTTTATTTAACTGCACTCGGAGAAACTTATGTCAAGCAATATTGAACGCTCAACCGTGTTTACCAAAAATATACAGAATAATGTAGCATGCCATGAGGATGACGTATAACAATTTATGTTGGTGTAATAGAGTATATATGTTTTTTTAACGAAATACAAATAGCTAACTTTTATATTATAAATCTGACAAAGAACTTCTTATGAGGCACTTCCCTTAATTTTTAACGCTGCTTTTTGGAGTCACTTCGAAATTTAAAAATATGGCCGCCATTTTCCAATATGGGGGACAACTTTGATTTTTCTTATGGAACACCCTATATTTTAGGGCGTTTTTGGATTTTACGCTTAGTTTTAGGAACTTTTTATTCTTTCTCATTTTTTCCTAAACTCAATGGTTCAGCAGATATAAGCAGTTAAAGTTAGATTTTTCCCCATTTAAAATGCATTGTGTCCATTTAACTGTACCATCCCATGTATTCCTTATGGAGTAAAATCATATTCAAAATAACACATTTCCATGATTAAATCTTGACTAAACATTATTTTATGATTAAATATCAACTAAACTAACATGTTTAGGCACCTTTATTCTTTGGCATCTTTTATTAAACCCAACCGTTTTTGATATACAGACTACCAACAATTTCCCAATGCTTTTTAAATGGGGAAAAAATATAACTTAAACTGTTCATACCTCCTTAACCACTAGGTTTAGGAAAAAATTATAAAGAATAAAAAGTTCCTAAAATCAAGCGAATAATCCAAAAACGCCCTAAAATATAGGGTGTTCCATAAGAAAAATCAAAGTTGCCCGCCATATTGGAAAATGGCGGCCATATTTTTAAATTTCGAAGTGACTCCAAAAAGCAGCGTTAAAAATTAAGGGAAGTGCCCCATAAGACGTTCTTTGTCAGATTTATAATAAGAAAGTTAGCTATTGGTTCACTTTAGGTGAGACATCCGGTATAATTGAAATATTAAATCGTAAAAAATTCCTAGTTAAAAGTACCGGATATTTATTTGCATGACGAATAACGATTAGCACTTAAAAATAATAAGTAAGTAAGTACTAAGTAAAAATACTAAGTTAATTTTATTGACTATAACAATGCCAGCTATAAAGCTTTATACAATATTTTTATGTGGAATTATATTTTGCATAATACTTAGAATGTAAAGGATTCTAATATCCTGATTGATAACTTTTTCCGTAAAACAAACGGTATCTTCATTTTATTTTAATTTTTAAAGGTAAACATTGGTAACCATAAAAACACCTTAAATCTAGAAAATCATAACCAAAAGGTCCTTAGATCCTAGCCGAGCTCGCGTCACTGATCGAAATTGTTTTGTCGAGGACTTTGATCGATGTTCCTGATGCGATGTTGACGACGCCTTGACAACAGGAACTTTGCTTTTCCTTCATTACTAATGGTTCTAGTTAATTCAGTGCTTGTTCCCATGCATTTTAGTATTTTTGGTGCAGTTCCACCAATTTAACATGTGTTCTATAATGTTATTTTCGTTATACTGCTTCAAAAACAAATGTTTTTAATGCATGTTTTCCGGACCTAAATACACTCTTTTTATTCCTAGGAATTAAAAGCTGATGTACTCGATACCAGCTGACTCTTTATAGTCCTAGGACTATAAAAGTCAAAAAGTGCCGAGTACGTCGTAATAATCGAACAATATTCATTCGATTACAAATAATCGAAACATTCATCGTTATTATAGAAACATTCGTTGTTTTCAGTTTAATCAATTTGTGAAACTCGCTCATTTCACCTATCGATTATTACATGCATTCGATACGTCGATAGTTGTTCATTGTTGTCAGTCTACCCTAACACAAATGAAACAGACAATCAGCTGATTGCTCCAAATAGCAAGAACAAGACGGTGGCATCTTTTGAAGGCATCTTTAAAGGTAAACAAGCTGTAACATTTTGGTTTTCTTAAGTAGTTTACGTATTGTATTGAGCTTCCTTGATTGTATTGATCCTTCTTCACTCAACTGTCATGGCGGATGGAAGCAATCTCAGTGAAGTTGTATTAATATCCATCTTTTAATCGGCAATCCGCGTATAAAAGTTAAATTAAGTCTGTGAAATATTGAAATAGTGATTTTACTCTACATGATCAGTAATAAATTTTAGCTCGCCGTTAAATATTTTCGTTTTTACGGACTTGGACAAAATTCGCATGTGACTCCAGTTATATTGCAGCCAAAGGAACGAAGAGCATAAGGGGACAAAATCTTCTGAAAATCTTCAAAAATTCATCAAACAGGCAAAGAATCATATAAATACTTAATTAATTAGCTTTTTGAGTCACCAGAATTGGTTTTTAGCTTTCAGAAAGGGTCTAAAGTGACCCATTGCACTTTGCAAATTTTTGTTGCAACATGCATTCCGAGATCTGTTTTCCTTGAAAGATAAATTTTCATGTTAGAGTAATTGAGTAATTCATGTTAAAGTAATTGACTCTGCTCGTAAATGAGATTTATGTTTTTTAGATAGATAGCTCTAAACTGAGTACAAATGCTGTAAATTAGGCTAGGCCCTGGACATTAGTATGAAACAAAAGTAGGCCTAGGTTAGACTTGAAACTGAAGTTGGTTACCTTTTGGGAATGTTGACTGTTTTAAAAATTGAATTTTACTCCCCCATGTTTTTTTCTTGTAAAATGGTACTTAACATGTTTTTATTTTTATGATTCTGACACTGTTGCAAGACAAAGAAAGGTTTGTAATGTTAGGCTAAGATTTTTCTTTCTGTGATACCTAGGACTAGGGAATTTTGATCAAGGTACATGTCTTTGTGTTTTTGTAGGTATTGAAATTATAGGATTAAGTAGTTTTTTGTGCTTTTATCAATTCATACAAAGTGGTGACAAATAATGCAGATGAAAACTCTGAGGTAGTTTTATGTAGGACTTGTAATAAGGAAATTGATAACAAGGTCTCCGGCTCGATAGAATGTGAAGTATGCGAGTGTTGGGTACACAGTGACAAAGACTGTAGCAGACTGAAGAAATCGATTTTTAATTTAATGAAAGCACATGACCCTTATGTATGTCCTAAGTGTATAGAAATGTCAAAAAGTAGGATAAATGATCTTAGTAGTAATGTATTGAAAAAAGAGTTAGATGAAGCAATCGGCCAAAGTGAGGCCCTGAGTAGGGAAAAAGATAGGTTGTTAGAGCTTCTAAATGTCAAAGAGGCAAAAATAATTAGTTTAATGGATAAGTTGTTAGAAAATAAGAATGATCAGCAGAAACTAAGTAAAGGTCCGCTTGATGCGGTTGGGGATAGCGGGGAAGTTTGGAGTAAGGTTGTTGGAAGGGGTAGGCGCGGGCCTGCAAGGGCTGAGGGTCGTGTGGGGGGTGGTGTGAAAGCTGGTGTGAGTGATGGCTTGGCACTGCGGACCTCAAATAGGTTTGAGGCTCTGCATGTTCCCGATGATGTGACGGGGCGTGGTGAAAAGGTTCAGGTCACGGAGCAAGTAGACAAATCAGGTAGAAAAAGATTTCTGGGCTCTAAACCTACGCTCTGTATTGTTGGAGACAGTCATGCAAGAAATTGTAGAGATAGGCTATATAAGTTTTTTACAAAAAATGCTGCAGTTGTGGGTGAAGTGCTCCCGGGTGCTAGCCTAGGCCAAGTTTTTGCCAATGTAGATAGTAAGTTGAAGAGTAAGGACTGGCATAAGGACAATGTTTGTGTAGTAGTGGGGGGCACAAATAGGGTTTCAGTGGAGAACTCTAAGGAGGTGGTGGAGAAAATAGGCTCTATGGTAAATGAGACTAAAAAGATCATAGTCATGGAAACACCGTTCAGGTATGACATGGGTTTTTGGAAAGAAAACATTAAAATCAAGCAGCAGAATGAGATGGTACGTGATGCATGCTTAAGAAACAACCTAGCATACCTTGCACTAAATAGCGTATTAGATCGTAGCTGTTATACCAAAAACGGTCTCCACCTGAACTACAAAGGTAAGGATGTTATGTGTAATTTGATTATAAACTATTTGAATCTTAGTAACATTTATGTAAGCCCTAGGAAAACAAAGTTGAACTTAAAAAACTTGACAACAGCCGAAACAATCAGAGAAGATTAGAGATGGGAGATTTATTTTTAAGAAATGGGAATGAAACTAGGCCTCCTATAAAAAATAAAGTAAAATCAGTCAAAAACAAAAATGGCTCTAACATAGGTTTAAAGGTTGTTCATTTGAATGTACGAGTTCTAACAAAGAAAGTTGATAAAGTTGAAATACTTCTGCAGGAAGAAAAACCTGATTTTCTCTTGTTGTCTGAGCATGGCATGCGTGACAGTGACATTTCCATTGTAAAGCTACACGGTTATAGTTATGTGTATGGCTATGGGCGTAAAGATCAGCGTCTAGGGGGTGTAGCTATTTTTAAAAACATGAACTGCTCAAAAATAAAAAATGTAAAACCCTCAAATCTCAGACTTAGCCTTACAATCGAAGGGTCCTTTGAATGTGCTGACATAACATTTTTAGTGGGAAAAACCAAGTATGCTTTAGGGGTTGTATATCGTCCACCGTACGAGAACAATGTTGATATCTCTCTTACCAAACTAAATGAATATTTAGAACAAAATAAATGTGAAAATAGGAAAATAGTTTTAGGAGGTGATTTCAATGTAAATCTTTTTGAGGAAGATTCAAAGAAAGAAAAGTTTGTAAATTTGATAAACAGTTTTGGCCTTGATAGTGTAATAAATGAAGCAACTAGAGTTACTGAAGTCTCACAAACATGTATTGATAATTTTGTTACAAACATTTCATACTTAAATAGAGGTACAATAGATGCCCTAATAGCAGACCACAAAGCTATTTACATTAACTTAAATATTGAGGGTTTAACAGGTTCTTCTAAAAAATACATAGAAGTTAGAGATACTAGCCTAGAAAATTTAAATGAGTTGATTGTTAGATTTAAATCTGAAAGTTGGCAGGACGTTTACAGAGCAGTTGGAACAAATGATAAATATGATCAATTCATCAATACTTTTAATTATTATTTCAACATTGCCTGTCCTATAAGAAAGAAAAAACAAAAAACCGAACATAAAATAAAATGGATGAATAAGGAAGTACAGACTGTAAAAACAGAAATGTTTGATAAATTCTCAACTTGGAAACTGTCAAATTTTGAAACTGATAAAAGAGCCTACTTAGACTGTAGAAAAAGATATGAAAACTCCATCAGTAAAGCTAAATCAAATTGGGCTTTAAGAAATGTAGAGTCAGCACAAAATAAGTCTAAAGCATCTTGGCAAACCATAAACAACCAAAGGATTACTAAGAATGAGCCACATGTTAGTAACATAAGCCTAAAAATAAATGACAAAGTAACTGAAAACCCAAAGTTAGTTAGTGAATCTTTCAATAATTATTTTGTGAATGTCTCAAAACTTATAAATGGAGAAAACAATAAGCAGATTATATCAGGATACAATAGACTAAAACCAGAATCTAGATCTTTTTTGGCATTTGCTCAGACAAGTAGGAAGGAAGTTCAGGAAACCTTATCAAAACTTGAATCAAAAAAATCAACTGGTCCTGATCACATCAGTATGTATGTTTTGAAGCACTGTGTGAATGAGGTTTTGGATCCTCTGGTTCATGTTTTTAATACCTCTCTCTCTGAGGGTGTTTTTTCCGACCAAGCAAAAATTGCTAAAGTCAAACCACTTTTCAAAAAGAATGATGATCAAGTCATGGAAAATTATCGTCCAATCTCACTCCTCCCGGTTGTCTCCAAATTACTTGAAAAAATTGCTTGCAATCAATTGATTGAATATCTTGAACACTCAAAAATTTTCTGCGAACGGCAATACGGTTTCAGGAAAAATAAATCAACCAAATTAGCTTTGATCGATTTTGTTAGTGATTGTATCGATGCGATGGAGGCTGGCGAGACAGTTATTGGCTGTTTTGCTGACTTGACCAAAGCCTTCGATTGCGTCGATAGATCAATTCTGCTTGAAAAATTAGCTTCAATAGGGATTCTCCAATCTGCACACAACTGGATTTCTTCATATCTCACTGATCGGAAACAGATCACAGAGATTTCTCATCACTCAAAATTCAAGACCAAATCAGTTCAGTCAAGTCCCCAGCCGATCCTAGAGGGTGTCCCTCAAGGATCGGTAATGGGCCCTCTCCTCTTTTTAATTTACATAAATGACATAACTGACACGATTCCGGTTTGCGATTTGTACCTTTTCGCTGATGACACAACAGTCGTCACGAGGGGTGCGGTTTTTGATCAACTGGAGATCGTGTCAAACCAAAATGTTCAGAATTTGGCTGATTATTTTCAGAAAAACAGCCTCAAATTAAATGCTCAAAAAACAAGTTTCATGAAAATTAAAGCAACACATCGTGAAGTTTCAAAAACCCCAGAACTTTTTGTGGGAGAGGATAAATTAATTGAATCTAGAGTTTCGGATTTCCTGGGAGTGAGATTGGACGATGAACTGAGGTGGGAGGGTCAATTAAAGAAAATAGAGTCTGGACTAGCCAGAAATCTATTTGTTTTAAGAAGAATAAATTCTTTCAACAACCTTCACCTTTCAAAAATAGTTTATTTTGGACTTATTGAGCAGCTTTTAAGCTACTCAATAGTCCTATGGGGATCAAGTAAAACCTATCTTGATAGAGTTCTGGTGTGGCAGAAAAGAGCGGTCCGCAGTATCCTCAGGCTCCCCCCTCAGGCTAGCTGTAGGGAGGCGTTTGGGGAGCTGGGATTGCTTACTGCCCCCAGTCTCTACATTTTTGAAACCATAATATATGTTAAGTCACAGAATATCAAACCTCCAGTTAAGACTCACAATTATAATACAAGGAAAAAAGATCAGTACTCAGAATATCATAAGCTTTCTAAATTTGAACAAAAACCTAAGTATGCTGGGCTAAAGTTCTTTCAACTTCTACCGCCTAGCCTTCAAAACATACAAAAATTCTCAGTCTTTAAAAAAGAGCTTAAACTTTTTCTGGTGAAACAGTGCTTATATGACATTGAAAGTTTTAAAAATAAAAGCACTACATAATCTCCCAGCTCTATCTCTTTCTCTTTTATCTTTTATCATATAAAAAAAAAGGAAAAATGATTCTTTGTCTAGCACCATGGTGCTGAAAGTAGTGACTCACTTTTGTGAGCACTTTGACCTGTCCAACTCTCTGCAAAAAAGGGACACGGATGGAATCTTCAAGTATGCAAGTAATATAACGAAAAATATAGTTCATCACACGGACCTAAAGCTGCTTTTCGTTACTCGGTCATTTTTCAACCTCGGCTTACAGCCTCGGTCGTAAAACTTGACCTTGTACGAAAAGCGTCACTTTAGGTCCTTGTAATAAAATATACTATTATAATCTTGTGTTCTATATCCTATTTATCTTAAGTATAAGTCAACTACTTATTTCATGCGTTCATTAAGAAGTGGAACCGCTTTAATCTGGATTAACAGAAACTAAACGTATTACCTATTCATATTCCAAAATAATATTCAAAGTGTACGATGTCACTGATAAATCGTCTTTGTACGATTGAATTTTTTTCAGAAGTTGTAAAATAAAATATTTTTTTTTACTTGATAAGCAACCAAGTCAACATATTAACCTTAGGTGTAACAAATATGTACTATTATCTTCATCTAAAACTAGCAGATATACCCGAAGCTTCGCCCGCTGAAAAAATGACTTATTTCAACTAACTCATATTATGCCATGTGCAATTTTTAGGAATAGTTATCAAATGGACTGATTTGGGTTGAAGGCCACTGGCGTAAAATTACACTCTTAAGGTGTAGCTAATAATTCCACCCTAGATTGAAGTGGGGATGTGTAACGTTTCCTCTAAAAATTTTCCCTCGTGATTGGCAAATGGTATGACTTAGCTTTCTCCCATTTGCCAATACAGAGAATCAGACATAACCCGGGATATAAAACAAAAAATACGCTAAGGGCGGCTTTTCGACTTAACATCAACATGAATTTTGTACGTTTTTGAAAATAGGCCGAAAACTGTAAGAAAATGTAGACGGTAGGCCTAAGTGCCTTGGCCAAAAACATTTTTCACAAACCTTTCTCAATCACATCAAAGATCGGGTCTCTAACCTATTGACAATGCAAAATTATTGTTGCAATGGTATAATTGAAATCTTCATCACCTAATTAATTTTAATTTTGAAACTCCGTTTCTAGTGGATATACATGTACCCGAAATGAAATGTCCATAATGAGTTTTTAGTTTCAGAACGGTCTTATTTATTTATTTATTAAAAGTATAAACCATTTTATGAGAATACAATATTGTACTTCGGGTGGTTATACAACGTAAGAAGCTTGAGTGGCATTTGACAAATATATAGGAGGTGGCTGGAATAAATTTGTAAATTTGATTCTCTTAGTAGATTGGATATCGAACATTTTCTATCCCCTGAAAATACTGCAAAGAACTTCCATCCATATTTTTAAAAACTGAAATAGCCGTGCCATTTTGAATTGTATAATAAACTCTATTTTAGCTATCCGAGAAAGAATATTTTTAAAACCTTTCTTTATTCGTATCTAGTACCTTTAAAGAACACTTGTGTCAAGTTTCATGGCCCAAACACTTGTAGTTTATGAGAAAATAAGCCATAAAAGCTAAAAATGTCCGCCATTTTGAATTTCATAATATACCATATTCAAACCTTTTGAAAATGGAAATTTTGCAAAATCCTTTCTTAGTACACATCTAGATCCTGTAAAGAATATTTGTGCCAAGTTTCATCGCTGTAAGCCTGATAGCTTTTGAGAAACTGTGATCAGTCAGTCAGTTAGTCAATGGGTTTTGGCTTTTATGTATATAGATAAGAATTCTATTGAATATTAGAGAGTAACATGACTTACTGTACGATATATTTTTTTTAACTTATTATAAATATTCTGCGTCCTAGCCTTATCATTTTGAAGTGTGATGTGTTTAATTTAATTAGAACTGTATCCTCAAGGCAATAAATAATACTTATTTTCAGTCATTAATAGGTGTTGTTAACTACCTTTTAAGCTGTGTGCATTTTAGTTTTCACTTGTGAGTTTCATATCCACCAATTTTTTTTATTTCAAGCACTCACTCGGAACTGTAATAATTTAGTTGCACATTAATATTGCCATAAAAGACTCAGTCCATCAGTAAATAAGGAGTATTTTAAGGTGAATAGGAGCGAGAATTGAGTGTAGGTATTTGTGGTGCGATATTGTAGTCACATTACTGACTGGGTTCTTCATGTTCCTCAGACAGGGCTGTTAATTAATAGCCCAACAGCAAACAACAACTATGGGAAATATAGTTTAAGTGGGATCTAAACCACAATTTTGTCAACTAATCATGAACTGTCCTAGTTACGAGGATGGTCTTCTGGGCGGACGTAGTATTCTCAAGAGCGGGTATAAATCCCCACTAGGGAATACAGTACACCTCGGATTATCCGGAACTCACATTATCCGGATCCCGGATTATCCGGACCGGTCAATCCGACAAATTGAAAAATTAAAATCACGGCAAAATCATAACTTTAGCGAGTTTATCGGTGAAATGCGCCTTATAAAAGTGAAATACAAATGTAATACATTAATGTACGCATTTGGAATCACAATAATTGAAAGAATCAACAGAACAATACAGCATTTTCGTGAACGTAGTTTTCTGGATTGGTACTTCGGGCGCTAGCAGTAATCAACAAAAGCGTAGCCCGGCAATTTTGCGAGTTTGTTTCTTGCTGTCATTTGACGCGTTACGTTATTTCTTAAGGAAATTTACTGTAATAAGTTTTGAGTTACATTAAGTTTCGTCATAATTATTTCTAGCTTGAGTTAATTTGAGTTATGATTATTTAATCTGATTAAATTAAATATTTTAATCTGGAGATTTATTCCAAACCTAAACCGTAGGTACGATAAAAGTCAACATTATATTCGTATGATTAATAACGAAATTTAGTTGTTAAATTTTTTTCAAAATTAAACCCTTTTAAAATTTGAAAGACTAACATGTTGTACAGTCCTAATACGACGTCTGCACCATCAATTTAGCAAGGGCTAAGGTACGCGATCGCTGTTTATGCTATATTGTAATGACCTCGGATTATCCGAATTTTTTGCTATCTGGATCGGTGTTCCACCACATTAATCCGGATAATCCGAGGTGTACTGTACTGCATCCACAAACCATCACTTATAACTATCCACAATTAATTCATGCACTCGAAGTAACTGAATTACAGGACACTCCACCGTCCCAGACAATCATAACTGAAGCTCCTTTTATTGTAAATACATGCACATTGCTATTATCATTGAAACTGAAAATACATATGGCAAACGTTCGAAGCCAGGTTTAACTGACCATGGATAAATAACATTTAGTATGTGATCAAAGTGTGAATTGTGTCGAAGTGTGAATTTCAATTACAAGGCCGATAGATTTTGCTTGGTTGTAACTCCTGTATAAAGATTGGATTTATAGAAAGTAAACACTGATTCATATCGTTATGTTTATGATTACGTGATAAATATTTGTTTTGTACCAGTAAAGTATAAAGAGTACACCCACTTTAACAAAGGATCATGTAAGATAAAAGGAGTAGGTCAAGGTCAAATGAAAAGACTTTGACAAGAGAATAAGCTGAAAAGAATAAGGTTGACTAACAAACCTTTAGCATAGAATTTTCTTAAAATGCGCTGTTAACTGTAAATTCGGTTCGACCAAATAATGTTGGCATATCAACGCTTTAATTTACCTTGTTCCAAGGCATCACGGAAAGAGTAGATAGTTTATTCGATGTTGAGGTCCCTCTTTCCATGTTCAACGTTAATTTTTACTTTAAAGTTCTTAAGTTTGAAGTTATCAAGCATCGATAGTAAACATGATTCTTCCCTAACAACAGTTCCTTTTAATTAAATCAAATTATGAGTGGAGTAAAAATCAATTTTTCCTCAAGTCATTCTTTCTTTTAAGACATTTTCTATTAGATAGTTGATAAAAAATCGTATCTGCAAAATTAAAATTGCTAAAAGCCGAAAGACATTTGAATTTTTTGATTTTTTCATACGTCGTTGGTCGATAGAACCGTAAAAATAAAAATATATGAGAATACGAGTCTGTAAATTTGAAGCAAACTAATCATAATAGTAATTAATAAAACTTTTTCACAACCCGTCCCTTGAATAATAAATAATACATATAAGAACGACATTTAAAAATAAATTTAAATAAGAACTTGAAATTATTATTGAAAGTCGACATTTACATTTTGACCTGTGACAGGATTTAGCTGTTGAATTATTTATAAGTTTGTTTTCATAGAGACTATTTGTTTACTTGGTCCCAGTTCACGACTATACTTAATGGTAATAAGTCAATAAAATCTCTATTAATAATGTTCGTTTGCCAAGTATAAATATTTCAAACAACAGACTAATCCTATAAGTAGAAGCCAAACTACAAAGTAATTAAGTTAGGTATTAAGTTAGGTCAGTTGTAATTAAGTTAGTTATTTGAAAGGTGTAATCAATAAAATTCAAAGGAGAAAAAAATAAATTATTATAATGCATTACCTATCTTAGTGTATCATTTTAGCTGATACGTAGGCATATGTTCATCAGTTTTAAGAAATTGCCAAATAAGTGTAAGTCAGAATAATTAATCAGCGTGGTCAGCATTGATTATTGTGTTAAATATTAGGTACTAAATTAAAAAAAAATCATTACCTACCTGTTTTTTCCAGATCGGTCGTACAGTTGTATACAGATCAATATCAGATCGGTTGTTTGTACAGATCAATAAAAAAATGTCAATAGAATTTAATCCCAATAACTCATCACATTTAAAACGCTAAAGTATTTTACATTCACTGGAAGACAAAGACATGAATGACTATTTTATTTATAAATAAAGTTTAGGACTAGTGAATCAATTTTAGGAAGTGAAAGTGCTAAGTAAGGCTTGCCTCAGTTAATTGTTGTCTGACTAGATTATTATCTGAAATGTAAGCTTACGAAACATTTTTGTTGAGACAAAAATGTATTTCTTAATGAGGCAATGAGTTAAATCAAATCAGTAAATTTATCATGAATATCCCAATATATGATAAGTAAAAGGTTAAAATCGGTTTTCAAATAACTTTTAGTTTGGTGCAAGGTGAGGAATCAAAGATCAAGGATCGGTTATAGCTGATGATTTGGGGATGAGAAGTTGAGAACTCGCTCCACTTAATGGTGGCAGTATAAGGGGAGAGTTCTTCATAATATCCTTTTCTTTTAAAATAGAAATAAAGCATAGAAATATTACAAATTTATAGATTATCTATTTTCCTTTTCTTCATTTGAAAAATCTGAAAATTACTTTAAGTTATCTCAAAATATTATTTTGTAGTTGGTTTGATGGAAAACATAACTGACGATTGAAAATACATTATAGCATTTTCTTCGTCACAAAGAACGTGCCGTTGTTCACATGTAATGAGAAAAAGATACATGATATAAATTGTCTAGAGTGCGGCTAAGACAAGAATTGAAACAAAGTCACCAATGCAAATCAGGAGATTACGTTTTAGTGGCATACAAAACTTAAAAGAACTCTTTTACGATGAGTGGGCAGTTTTTCATACTAAATTAATTTTTTTTTTATGAATGGTAGTGGTATTTAATCCTTAATTAGAGAAAACATCTACCTGGCCTAAAGATTATTCGCGTTGTAAACTGTGTACTATTTTAGTGGATCATAGCTAAGAATGCGGTATATTCGACGCTACAATTTTTTAATAAATTCATTGATTTATTACTAATTAATCCGAATTATTTATTTAATTGTTTGAGCAATTAAAGAAATTTTATGAATGTATAATAATTATCAATCTTAGCTATCTTAGCTTGAAAAAACTTTCACAATACAATAAATTATCTCATATTCTAAATTTAAGATGTTAAAATGTAATATTATTTCAAATTGAACTTTCCTGATAAAGAGGAAAAAATGTGCACCGAACGAATTCCATCTGAACAAAAACCTTTACATTGGTTAATTACTATTGTGAATTGAATCATTAAGTCACTAAGCTTCTCTGAATCTTTAGGTGGCAATTTCGCTAAGAATTAAAAGGCACAGTCAAAATAAACCCAAATTGTATATTAGATCGGTAAAATTTTTATCTTTTGACGATAACCTAGTTTACTCCAGCGCCCAATGTTGACACGTCTACTAGAGATGGATTATTGAGTTGTGAGCCCCCGAGCCCGACACATTTCTGTCACGTACAGACAATATTGGCCGGGGGCTCTACAGCGGTCCTCTCAGGACTAGTACCACACTAGCAGGTGGTAAGCACGTGAAGTTCTTTCTTCAACTGTTACTATTACTAGGTAACTGGACATTATTGATTATTGATGAATACGCATAGTCAAACAGAACAAATAACAACTAATCTGAGAAATCCCTCATCCATCAAATGATATTTTGTAAAATAAGTTTTACAGTCCACACATTCATCTTCCTCAGATCAAACCTCACATCCAGTACCCGTTCCATTTTTACTTTTTTATTGGGGGCAAAAGCCGTTTATGTTTTGGCTGACTTCGAATTGAAATACGATAGTACCTTATGACAAATTTGAAATCATGGGTAACTGGATAAAAGTTTTACGGCCTTAAAACTTACATTTAGTGCAGACCTTCGAAATAATTAAAAACTTGTATTTATTCATAATTCTCATAATAATACCTTGAAGCTCACAATTACCTGCTAAAAGAGATTTAGCAGGATTGAGAAACAAGTATGTTTCTAGATAAAATTTACAAAATAATATATTTTTATAACCAACGACCTTTTTACTATTCACACTGCTTGCCATGTATTTATATAGATATAAATTATATCTACATACTATATTAATGTAGATATAAATTAACCTTTTGGAATGTGAGGTAAAATGCCACTCAATCATTTATAAACGAATACTTATTATAGATTAAGTAATGAATCAATGATAACCCCTAAATGATTATGTTTATATTACTTTAAACTGTTTAATAGTTAAATTCTATCAACGTTTAACATTTACAGCTTTCATTGTTACTTGGGAATACATTTAATACTGGAAACCCCTAAAAATAAAAAAAATAAACCACTCACACAGCAGAGCGATAAGCGTGAAATAGTGCCCTCGTTCTTTTCACCTACCTATTGATTACTTTACCTCAACTACTCTGTGATAGAAAAACACAAGTGCTAACCAATGTTTTTACAGGAAACAACTTGTCGAAAGCTTAGGTGTCTTGTGTAAATCTTCAATTGCGTTCCTTTTATCGTTCCACTTATTTAACCACCATTCATTTCATTTTTCATTTTCATTTTTTTCATTTTTCTTTTTTTTTGTGAAAAAGGTCTTTCTGCGTATTATTAATTTACTCAATCTAGTAAAACATAATATTTATTACAAGAGATACAATGATAATTACAATGAACATTATAAATGAACTTGGTAGAAAACGCATGTTCTTAGAAGTACGATTTTAAAACAGTGACTTTTTCTTATTAAGTATTTCTCGTAATTAAAATTAATGCCACACTTTTAAATCCTTAACTCTCTAAATACATGATTTAAAACTTGTAAAATCGTCAACCTACCTATTGTATTATTTATACCTCAGGAACGATGCTTACCAAGTGTTTACATCACAAGAAAATTACAACAGGATGGCAATAATGTTTTGACAACGATAAATAAGCTTTGTTGAGATATCGTAATGATAACATTACTACATAAGTAAAGTAATATCCTGGATGGGTCATATAAAAAAGTTTTTTGATAGATAACGGGTAAACAGTTCACAGAAGATTGTTTTTGATGGCAAAGTTAAATCTCATCTCTTTATAGAACCTATCCCACGTTTCGAACTGACGAATAATTTAATGACTAAAAAAAATAAAGTCCAATAGGTTTTAGTGTCGTATACTAAATTGTGTGTAGAAGTAAATTGCAAGATTTAAGTTAAGGAAACGCTAAGTTTTAATGATTCCCAAAACTGCTGGAGGCTCCGGCCTTCGTTATGCTGCGATGGTGTCAAATGGTGTGAATAGCGTTGGCGCTAGACCCCCCCCCCCCAACCTGTTGTAGTTAAGAAAATAATGAGACCGGTCGGTAAGGACTTTATATTTTAAAAGGTTTTTCCTCGGGTATTATGAGAATTTATTGCTTGAAATTCATATAACGGGTATGAAATTATACAACCATCGCTTGTAGACAAGGGGGTACTAGGGAATTTTAGGTATCGACATTAATACAAAAGGTAATGTTCATATTATTATACATTGATGCCCAATGTCGGCGGCCCTCGTTCTTGCAAATACGTCTGCTTATGCCTGTCGTTCCGCCAGTTTTGCTTTACGGTGCGGAGGTTTGGGCCCTAATAGTAGGGTTTTGCAAGTACAGTAAAAAAACACGATAAACGTTAAACTGTTTATTCAGCTGATTTTCGACATTTAGCACAAAAAAATGCTAAAAATGCCGTTTAAGGTCTACCAATCTGCTTTATCGTATTTGGCAAGAACTCCCTATTGTAAAGGTGGGATTTGGTATAAGAAATGGGTAACCAAGTTGGGGAGCGGCCTGGCATAGTGGTTAGAGCGCGGGCTTTCGATCTCGGAGGCCTGGGTTCAAATCCCGCCAATCACCAATGGCATTTTCGCTGTGTGATAAATTCCGTGACCCACTAGCCCTAGCCTGAAGTAATGAGTAAAACGGTTCCGTGCTAGGTCTAGCGTCCTGGGATGTGAAGGGAGGGGTATAAGAAATGAGCATATTTAAGTAGAAGTGTATATTTGATACAGTATTACTTACAAACGATGTCTCGACTCAAGGATGCATACCTGGAAAAATTGAAAACACATACTAACATTACGTAAATAGAAATAGAGCATAAAAAAATTACAAATTTATAGATTATTTATTTTTATTACGTAACACTGAAGAACTATCGTAAAATTCTAAGACGAAGTTGTCTTAGCGGACTGTTCTTGAAAGAAATCTATTTTAAGGATTACATGAAGCCTAGAACAATCAGAACGGTTAATCGATCGTACCAAACAGAGTACAAAATATCCATTCCTATCTTTACACAAAGCGACATTAACGTAGCTAGCAAATTCCTTTTTGGAAATCGTTTGCAAAAGTACCCTGTTTGAAATATTCGAGAAATACGGTTAACAGACCTTAGTAGGTTATAATAAGCTGAAATATGGTGGTCATCATATTTTATTCAACCGTATTAGTGAACCGTGGTTAACGCTTAAATTCACTATCTGGTAGGATACAATCTCCTACTCGTGCAAATTAAACGCAATTATCGTATTAATCCTGCGATAATAAATCCTACGGTAATTACTAATCTTATCGTAGTTATGCCAATATTCAAACAATCTCAAATGCACATCTATTAGATTTTTTTGGACACTGCATATAGCGTACAATATAAAATATATACAAATTTAAAACAATACCATACTATTTAAAATTACAAAAAACTTTTAATTTAAAATTACAAAACACTTTTTGTTTTGAAATTTTGAATAAGTTTTAGTTTAAAATAACAATTATATGAATTACAAGCTTTTTGATTGAAGTCTAAAGAAAATTGGGAACTGAAAAGAGAGACTAAATGTTTTTTACTGTGGTCAAAAGCGCCTGAAAACTATTACACGCAACCACAGTACAGTCATGTGTATGAACAGTGTCAACAGAATCGCAGTATAGAGTTGCTACATTGCTATATTGTATCTATATTATATACGACCGCATGTGTAACTCACTCACTCACTCACTCACTCACTCACGTATACAAATTCAAACCATACTTCCCGATGAGCTAGAAACATGAAATTTGGCACGAATATTACTTTGGTGGCCAAGCCACAGGAAAAATTGTCAAAACAAAACATTTCCACCCCCAACCCCTAAAAGGGGGGGAAGACTTGAATTTATAAAAACGTACTTTTCGTTTTCGGGCTCTAGCGGCTAAACTAGAGGTACTATCGAAAAACGGACTGCACCACGTGCCACGGATTTTTCATGATCTACAACTTTGGTCCTGTGACTTTTTGCCCTATCTCGTCTCCTTCACCCTTAGGTAGCTCTAGAACTTTTAATTTTCAAAGATTTCTCCGGGTTTTTAAGTCCCAGTAGATTTAATATTATACGTAGAGGGCTGAAGTTTGGCATAAATCATCTCTACATCATATATGTTAAAAATTGTTAGTAATATAACTAGTTTCTGACATTAAAATGCATATAAAGTTAAAAAACCTTCAAAATTCGCCAAATATCAGCGATTTTCTAGAGGTATTTCATTCCAGCTCAAACCATACTTCCCGATGAGCTAGAAACTTGAATTTTAGCACGAATATTTCTTGGAGGGTCAGCATCTAGTGAAAACTATTAAAACTCATAATTTTTTTATTTAAACCCCCAAAAAAAATTACAAAAATCGCTAACAAAAGCTATTTTTAAAGCAGAGGTTTTTGAGCTCTAGTGGCCAAACGGATGGCCCTATCGAAAAACGGACTGCTGAGTGCCCCGCGGATTTTTCACGATCTACAACATTGGTCCTGTGACTTTTTGCCCTATCTCGCCTCCTTCACCCTTAGGTTGCTCTAGAACTTTCAATTTTCTAAGATTACCCCGACGTTTTTCAGCTCCAGTAGATTTATTATTATACATAGAGGGCTGGAATTTTGTTCAAATCATCTCTACAGCGTAAATGTTACAAACCGCAAATAATATAACTTTTATTGGTGTTGAAATGCATATAAACTTGAAAAAATCTTCGGAATTCGCCAAATTCCAGCAATTTTCTCGAGGTAATGTATTTCGTATAACCCTGATACACTACCTAGACTCCTGATAATTTGCAATCAGTATGTATATGACTTGATTTTGTGCCCTGTCTCGTGTCTTTCGCCCTCAGATAGCTCTAAACCCTTTCAACCCCGAAACCGACCAATAAACGTAACAAATTAAGCATTTTTCATATGTTTGGCAATATTATTTTTAAATAAATAATTTGGCTTACGCCTTGAGCCCACCAACCCTCACTTCTTTCAAATAATTGTCCCCTAAAGCCATAAAACCCCTACCACCAATATCTCTTGACCCCTTGAACAAACCCAAAATACCTTGTGCTGAGGATTTGTAAACAATTAATTTAATTTTCACCTGTATTTTTTAAGAAATAAGTTTACCTCAACCCGAGACCCTCCTACCCTTTCCCAACAAAAAAGCCCAAACCCCTCCATCATAAATCCCTCCACTAAATACTCCCCTCTCCCCCACCAACTGCCCCCCCAAACGATAAATGTTGCTAGGATTTGTAAAGGTTTAATTCATATTGTGACTTTTCATTACACAAATTACAACTCCTTTCACTACAACTCCTTCATTTTTTCCTAACCTTCATGTCTTACCAACACTTTCCCCTTATAAGCCAACTAACCTCCCACATAAAACCCCCCAAAACCAACTACGTCCCAAAACCAACTACGTCCCAAAACTACTAATATCTTGTACAGAGTAGTTGTAGACTGTTTAATTAATTTTGTCTAGGTTTTTATACCCAAACCCCCCCCTGAATACGACCGGAGATACCAGGTATGGTGACTTTGTACGTAAACAAATAAATTAATATTTCTATGTGACTTTACAATATTAAAATTCCTCTCCAAAGAACTCACAGTAGGGGGCCTGGGGGCGGAGCCCCCAGCGAGCCGAAGGCGAGTCTATATATATATACAGCCGCATGTCTAATATATATACAGCCGGATGTGTAACTCATCTATAGATACAAATTCTAAACTACTTCCAGATTAGCTAGAGACTTGAAATTTGGCACGGATATTCCTTCGGTGGTCAAACCCCTGGAAAAATTGTCAAAACGAAACATTTCCATCCCCGACCCCCCCAAAGGGGGGGAAAAGGGACAAAAAATTGAAGTTCGAAAAATGTACATTTCGTTTTTGGGCTACAGCGGCTAAACCAGAGGTCCTATTGAAAAACGGACTGCACCACGTGTCACGGATTTTTCACGATCTACAACTTTGGTCCTGTGACTTTTTGTCCTATCTCGTCTCCTTCACCCTTAGATTGATCTAGATGTTTCAATTTTCATAGATCTTCCCTAGGTTTTCCAGCACCAGTTGCCTCGATGTACTACCCAGGCCCCTATAAAATTGCAGGAATATTTTTTGGGTGGTATTACTAAATATAAAATTCTCAAAACAAAAAAATTCAACCCCCCACCCCTCAAAAGGGGGTAAAAAAGTGGGAAAACTTGAATTTCGATAAAAGTTCTTTTCGTTTTTTGTCCCTGGCGGCTGAAATAAAGGTTCTGTTCAAAAACAAAGGTTATTTCCTTAGTTGAAATTAAATTTCCTACAATTTTGGTCATTATGTATTTTGCCTTATCTCACCTCCTTCACTCCCAAAATGACCTCTAAATTTAAAATTATTATAAATTTTTCAGTTTATTTTGGGTTTTGATTGTTTTTCTATATTTATTTTTAGCTTATAGACCTCAAATTTCACAATGAGACAGTAAGTTTAGGGATCCTTTAGGGTTATCAGGGGACATTCGCAGAATTTACCCCGTTTCAACCCCTAAAAAAGCCCTCAATAGTTAAATTTTCGTTGAATTTTAACATTAACTCCAGGTATTCAGCTCCACATGATTTAATATTATACGTAGAGGGCTGACATTTGGCATACATCAACTCTACAGCATATTTGTTACAAATCAGGAATAATACACCAATTTTGAAAAAATAAAATTGCATATAAAGTAAAAAGAAATTGCTAAATTCGCCAAATGTCAGCGATTTTCTCCAGATATTTCATCCCGGTTCAAACCATACTTCCCGATTAGCTAGAAACTTGAAATTTGGCATTAATATTTCTTGGATGGTCAAAATATAGGAAAAAATTATCAAAAAACGCCATTTTTTATTTTAACCTATTCAAAAAAAATTACAAAATATCGCTAACAAGCTATTTTACAAATCAGCAATAATATAACTTTTTCTTTTTTTAACTTTTCAAAATAAAATTTGTTATAGTTTGTTATGTGGCTTAATTTGGATGATGTTTAGTCGAATAATGGCCTAAATTTTCCAATTCGTTTATTTCTGTGACATCAAACATGCATACTAATTTTTCATGTTAATGATGTGGAAAAACTGTATGATGTTGATTTTTAAATTTAATTGGATTTAATTTGATTTTTAAAATAGCACTCTTACACTAGCCTGATGGGACCATCGGATGGTGGGGTTAGGAGGGGATAGATAAACCCCTTAAAATTGGTTTTTGGGATCTTTTACGTAGAAAATGAAAATTATCAGATCCTTGGTTGGACTATTGGATTTAAATTTAAAAAACCAACAATTAGCACTGTGAATAATTAATTGTTCTCCATCCATGGGTTGCCGAGATATGGATTATGTAAATACAGTACTTTGTCCCAATGTTTACCGTATAGGAAATAAATAAAATTCTATATATCGCTTATTTCTCAACAAATCTGAAAAACAATTGGTAGATATCTTTATTTAGTTGTTACCTACTGGAGTACTGAAAAAACTTGATTTTTTACATTTCCATGTCAGCGATCCTGCATACTGATTTCCCATCATAGTTTTAAGGACGAAATTGGTTTTGACATGTTATTTTTATCGTATTTATTTTTTTAATATATAGGTTTTTGTAAAATATCTCAGGGTTTGAAACCTATTTGCTTTTCCAGAAATTTGATGAGTCATTTCAGTAATAACTCCCCCCCCACCATGAACCCCATTGAAACTATTCATCCCCAAAAACTAATAACAGTTATTTTGCTGATTATTTGTAAACATTTTATTTGTTTTGTTACTTTCAATACAAACTCTCCGCTTTGGGGCGAAATCCTTTAGGGGGCCTGGGGGCGGAGCCCCCAGCGAGCCGTAAGGCGAGTCTATATTATACAGCCGCTTGTGTAACTGACTCACTCACGTATACAAATTCAAACCATACTTCCCGATGAGCTAGAAACTTGAAATTTGGCATGAATATTACTTTGGTGGTCGAACCACAGGAAAAATTGTCAAAACAAAACATTTCCACCCCCAACCCCCCCAAAGGGAGGAAAACTTGAATTTCAAAAAAAGTACTTTTGGTTTTAGGGCTGTAGTAGCTGAACTAGAGGTCCTATCCAAAAATGGACTGCACCACGTGCCACGGATTTTTCATGATCTACAACTTTGGTCCTTTGACTTTTTGCCCTATCTCGTCTCCTTCACCCTTAGGTAGCAGTAGAACTTTTAATTTCCGAAGATTTTCCCCAGGTTTTCAGCTCCAGTTGATTAAATATTAAAAGTAAAGAGCTGAAATTTGGTGTACAACATCTTTACAGCATTTATGTTACAAATCTATATATTTTACAGCCGCTTGTGTAACTGACTCACTCACGTATACAAATTCAAACCATACGTCCCGATGAGCTAGAAACTTGAAATTTGGCATGAATATTACTTTGGTGGTCGAACCACAGGAAAATTTTTCAAAACAAAACATTTCCACCCCCAACCCCCCCAAAGGAAGGAAAACTTGAATTTCAAAAAAAGTACTTTTGGTTTTAGGGCTGTAGCAGCTGAACTAGAGGTCCTATCCAAAAATGGACTGCACCACGTGCCACGGATTTTTCATGATCTACAACTTTGGTCCTTTGACTTTTTGCCCTATCTCGTCTCCTTCACCCTTAGGTAGCAGTAGAACTTTTAATTTCCGAAGATTGTTCCCAGGTTTTCAGCTTCAGTTGATTAAATATTAAAAGTAAAGAGCTGAAATTTGGTGTACAACATCTTTACAGCATTTATGTTACACGTCATGAATAATATAACCAATTTGGAATATTAAAATGCATATAAAGTCAAATAAACCTTCAAAATTCGCCAAATGTCAGCGATTTTCTCGAGGTATTTCATTCCGGTTCAAACAACACTTTCCGTTGAGATAGAAACTTGAAATTTGGTCCGAATATTCCTTGGAGGGTCAATATACAGGAAAAAGTATCAAAACTCACCATGTTTATTTCAATCCCCTAAAAAAATAACAAAAATTGCTAAAATAAAAGCTATTTTTAAAGCAATGTTATTTTGAGCTCTAGTGGCCGAACGGATGGTCCTATCGAAAAACGGACTGCACGGAGTCCCACGGATTTTTACGATCTACAACTGTGGTCCTTTGACTTTTTTCCCTATCTCGTCTCCTTCACCCTTAGGTAGCTCTAGAACTTTCAATTTTTAAGGTTACCCCGACGTTTTTCAGCTCCAGTAGAGTTATTATTATACGAAGAGGGTTGGAATTTGGTACAAATCATCTCTATAGCATGAATGTTAGAAGCCGTAAATATTATAACTGTTATTTGTATTGAAACGCATATAAACTTAAAAAATCTTCGGAATTCGCCAAATTCCAGCGATTTTCTCGAGGTAATGTATTTCATATCACCTTCATATACTACCTATAACCCTGATAATTTGCAATCAGTATGTGTATGACTTGATTTTTTATCCTATCTCGTCTCTTTCGTCCTCAGGTAGCTCTGACCCCTTTCAACCCCGAAACCGACCAATGAATGAAACAAATTTAGCATTTTTCATATATTTGGCCATGTTATTTTTAAATCAATACTTTTGCCCCACCCCTTTGAGCGTACCAAGCTCTCCACTTTCATATAATTAACCCCCAAAGCCCAAAACCCTACCACCAATAACCCTCTAACCCTTGAACAAACCCGAAATAACTTGTGCTGAGAATTTGTAAAAAGTTAAATCAATTTTTACCTGTATTTTTTTATTAAATACGTTTACGTCAACCCGAAACCCATCAGCCCTTCCCCACAAAAAATAGCCCCACCCACTCCATCATAAATCCCTTCCCTGACTACTCCCTCCACCTACTGCCCCCCCCCCAAACGGGAAATTTTCCCAAGATTTGTCAAGAGTTAATTCGTATTGTGACTGTTCAGTACACACCTCCTTAATTTTTTCCTAATCACCAAGTCTTACCAACACTCGCCCCTGAAAGCCCCAAAAAACGACCTAATCCAGGTCCAACCTTCAGGACTTGTTGAGGAGCCCCCACAACAAAAAATACCCCCGTTGCAGCAGACCTGCATACTCAGCGAATTTCAGATGCAACACAACAAATGGTATTTCAATCCAACTTAGCGAGATTTTACATGTTTTGTAATCTCCATTAGAATAACATGGGGAATGATTATGCAGGTTTGCTGCAACAGGTATGTTAAAACTGGTTGGTTTTAATTAATTATTTAGTAGATCTTAACTAGAAGAAGCCATATACCAAGTTTTGTCAAGAAATGTTAGAAAATAAGTAAAATGTAGAATTTTTTTATGTCCCATAAGAATAACATGGGGAATGATTATGCAGGTTTGCTGCCACTAAAAATTGAAATTTCGGGGATTTTAGACTAAAATACATTAGATCTCATCTAGATGAAGCCACAAACCAAGTTTTATGCCACAAACCAAGTTTTATCCAGATATGTTGAGAAATAAGCGAGATATAGAATTTTACTTATTCCCCATAAGGTTAACATTGGGACAACGTACTGTGTTTACCACTTTCAATATCTCGGTAAGCAATGGACGTAGAGCAATGATTCAAAACACTAAATTGATTGTTTTTTTTGAGATGAATTCAATGGTGCCAACAAAGATTCGATAAATTTTATTTTTATATGTAAAAAACCCAAAAAACCCATTTTTGGGGGTGTTTATCCCCCCTTACCCCCCCTTCCGGTGGTCCGATCGGGCTGGTTCACGAACTCGTCCATTCGATTACCACTTTACATGTCTGTTCCAAATTTCATTAAGACCGGATCATATTTACGGCCGCTATCGTGCTGACAGACACACACACACACACACACACATATATATATATATATATATATATATACAGATAGATAGATAGATAGATAGATAGATAAAAATTCGAACGAATGGTGTTTTTTGCTTCTGGTGGCCCTAAAACGAAAAGTTATCATGGTCTCGGGCTTAGGTCTTACCATAAGACCTACGGTAATAGCTTCTTCCCTATAGGGGAAATTCGCTAAAACCCAAAACCAACTGCGCCACTAAACTTCTCTTGACCTGAATATTTATAAACTGTTTAATTAATTTTGTCTTGTAACTTTTATTTTTCGAAATATATGGTATGGTGACTTTGTATGTAAACAAATAAATCAATTTAACTACGTGACTTATAAATATTAAAATCCCTCTGCAAGGGACTCACAGTAGGGGGCCTGGGGGCGGAGCCCCCAGCGAGCCGAAGGCGAGTACAGCGTACATTTTCGCTATTGCGTTGACATTACTTTTTTTGCCCAATTATCGTGAAAGATTAGTATTTAGGAAGGCTGGCTTACACTACAAAATGCGGGTATCTTAACTAGAAAACATGTATTTATTGATTTATTTATTCACACCATTACAAATATATTTCATATACATGGACATTATGAATGCGAAATAATACTCAAGCCAACTATCTAATCTAAGTGAATTACATATAAAAAAAACTTAAAAAGGAAATTCAACTACATGCCAATCAAGTAAACGAGAAAAAGTACAGAAAGCAACGTGCTGGTAATGAAATATGATCTATATATATAAATAAAATAAGAACAAAAATTGAAACAATAAACAACAAACAATAGACTATGCAAATTATAACAAGACAATATAGAATACAATACATGCCAAACAGTGATAAGAAAGGCAAAGCAAACTGCAATACAATAAATATTTCAGTGGTTAGAATACATGCACTTAAGTAAATCCAATGCTCATTGAAACAAAATATTTGCTCATTAAATTAAAATATTTATTGAAACAATAGACTACGTAAATCATAAGAAGACAATATTACAATACATGCCAAATAGTGATATGAAAGGCAAAGCAATACATAATACATAACAGCAATAGAGGATTATAAATCATGTGCCGGGTGATTTCTAAAAGTCTCCGCCTAATATTTATAATTTTTTTATATCAATCTTATTCCAGAACTTGTATTGACCATATACTAGTAAGGGTTAAAAATCAAAACTTACTGAAGGTGGACGCAGAGGTTATAAACAGTTGCGTAACTGATCATTGTATGACAGCGCTGTCGCTGTGTGTGTGTGGCGCGACGGGTACTGCGGCCGCCGGCGCCGCCAGTGCGCCAGCTGTGCGCGGTGTCGCGCGCACTGACTATGACAGACTCACTGGTCTGCTCGCAGAAACTAACTGGGGCGATGTTTATAGGGAACATAATGCATCTGATGCGTTTGATATATTTTTGGGAAAATTGGTTTCTGCTTTAGATTTAAGTAAGTATTACTACAAAAGCAATAAAAATGTAAAATTGAAGCCTTGGATCGATTTTGAAACATGTAAAAGAATAAAAACCAAGAATATGCTATTGAAAAAATTAAAAATTAATCCAAACAACGAAAATTTAAAAGTTTATTTCAAGAATTTTAGAAACAAACTAAACTCTGACATTCGTGCAATGAAAAGCAATTACTATAGAAGTCTCTTTAATAAGTTTCAAGGCAATTCAAAGAAAACTTGGTCTGTTATAAAGGATGTGACTGGGCAGACAAAACCTGAGTGTTCGAACATATCACTTGAAATAGGAACAAATATTATTGACGATCCAGCTGAAATAGCAAGTGAATTCAATACATATTTCTTATCTATTGCTGAGCAACTCAGTAGTAACAATCGAAAACCAATTAATTTTTATTCTTTGCCTTATGCAGACTATTTTAAGCAATCGAATACATTGAATTCAATATTTTTAAGACCAGTTTCTCTTGAAGAATTGTTGACCGAAATTAAAAATTTAAGAAACGGCAAATCTCCTGGCATTGATCAGATAAGTTCAACAACAATAAAAGAAATATCTATTTATATTTGTGAAGCTCTGCTATACATAATCAATTTAAGTTTCCAAACGGGTGTTTTTCCAGAAAAATTGAAGGAAGCCGTAGTAATCCCTATTTATAAGAAGGGATCAAAACTGCAGTGTAATAATTACAGACCAATTTCATTGTTGACAACTTTTGCAAAATTATTTGAGAAACTCATGAAGAGCAGGATAGTAAATTTTCTTGAAACAACATTTTTCTTTAGCGAAAACCAATATGGCTTTAGGCAAAATTTAAGTACTGAAAATGCCCTTTCCAATTTCATGAATGAAGTATCTAGTGGTATAAACAGTGGGAAAAAGGTGAGTGGGTTATTTTTAGATATTACTAAAGCTTTCGATACAGTGAATCATAACATATTATTGGCAAAATTGTATAACTGTGGAATTAGAGGGGTTGTGTTAAATTGGTTTCAAAATTACTTAACTGGTAGGAAGCAGTGTGTCAGGGTTAGGGATATTAAAAGTAATCATGGTGTGATAAAATATGGGGTACCTCAGGGTTCGGTGTTAGGATCAATACTCTTTTTGGTTTATATAAATGATCTGTGTAGTGGTAACTTTAAGGGAAAGGTAATATCTTTTGCTGATGACACAGCACTTGTATATTCTGGGATGACTTGGGAGGAAAATGCAGAGAATATGAACTCAGACTTACAAGCTTTAAGATGGTGGTTTGCAGAAAATAACATGACCTTAAGCCCTAGTAAGACTAAGTATATAAATTTCACACTAAAGGGACGGATTCAGTTTGCTAATAAAATTAAATATAAATGCATGCAGTGTTTTTCAGTGAATAGTAATTGCTCGATAAATTGTGATGTAGTAGATTACGAAGAAAATATTAAGTATTTAGGCGTAATTTTAGATACAAACTTAAATTGGAAAGCACATATATTAGGAATTAAAAAGAAAAGTTTTAATCTGTTGCGTTTTTTCTACTTTCTGCGCAATTTTTGTGATGCTGATCTGTTGAGGACATTGTATTTTTCTTTGGTTCACAGTAGACTGGATTATGGAATTTTATGTTGGGCGAGTACATACTTGACCAACCTTAAACCTATAATAACTATGCAAAAACAATTTATTCGATTGATTTTAAAGAAAAATGTTGATGAACCTTCCTGGCCTTTATTTAAACAGTTAAATATCTTACCACTAAGATACATGTATGTTTATAAGGTTTTAAAATTATTTTACTTAAGGTCTAATAGTTGTAGACAGGATAATGTGTATAAGGGAAAACTGAGAAAGTTTGAGGTTTGTTATGTTCCAAAACCAAATAGTACATTTTTTACACTGACCGAAAATTTCATAGCTCCAAAAATATTTAATAAGCTTCCCCATAGCATAAAAGAAGAAAGCAATTTCAGAGTATTTTTGAAAAGGTTAAGGGAATGGCTCTTTAGTATTAATGATATTGAGGGTACATTTTTCAATATACCAATTTAGATAAACTAATTTAATTTGAATGTCCTTTACTACTTCTGTCATCTTGGGTATTTTTTTTTTTAGATCAGTATTAACTAGAATCATGTTGCATTAGTGTTGTTAACTTTGTAGGTAGGGTATTTGTTATTAAGATATCTATTTTTCTAGTTAAGTGCTGTATTTTTTTAGTGAATTGTAATTTTACTGGCAATTGGATTAGGCTCTTTTGAATTTTTCCCATGTGTTTTATCATTATTCTTGTTTTTCAAAAGATACTATAAAGCTCATGAGTTTGGATTTTGTTAAAAGACAAATTTTAAATAAAGCTGTCTTTACTGCTGAAAATAACTTAAGAAAGTGTATAAACCTCCGATCAGGCTTTGCCTTGGAGGTAATTTTCTCAGTACATTAGTAAAATAGACACATAGTATTCAAATAGGTAAATGTGACATCATTGAGGTTTTTTTCAAATTAATTATTCAGAGGAAGGTCAACCTGGGATAAGAGATAAGGTTAATTTATTTTGTATTTTTGTTAATGTTTACTGTATTTTAATGTGTCTTTATATTTTTGTGATCATTGATGTATTATGTATTGAGAAAATAAAGATATTATTATTACATCAAACCCAAACACTGTTGGGCACTAAGTACTTCATTTTGAGTGGGTAGCCATTTTCGGCCGCCATACTGCATCCGCCATATTTAATACGATTTTTTTCAAAAGTAAAGGTGGTGTAGTGACCCATCTTTCTAAACTACGTATTTACACTCGTTTAAATGTCGCAATCCGTTTTTAAAAATATTGACTAGTTCTTATAAAATGTTGAGGATTTTTAAAATGTTATTTGTAACTAATATTAACATTTTGCACTATAACAATTTGCTTTACCTCAAAATGAAGCTAGATAATGACCAGCCAGCAGACATGGTTGAGCCACCTTCACGTGATTGTGTCGGATTCAATATTTTCTTACGCCATCTTAGATCCACCGTTTTGAATTAAGCTAAGTAATTTCAAATGTAGAAGTTGGGGTTGTGACCCATCATTTTTATCTGATTTTATATGCCAATTCTAATGGCGAAACACATATTCATTATAATTTTTTGTTTTGACACATCGCCATTTTTATTTATACTTTTGAAAAAATTGCTATTACTTTAAGAAGAAAAATAATAATTTATTTAAAGCACATTCGAGCATTCAATTCAGCATGGAAAGTCAATTGAAAATGATGGGTTACAACCTCACCTTTACATTATGAAAATAATTTTGTATCCAATATGACAGATGACAGCAGAAAATGGCCACCCACTCAAAATGAAGTAATTGCTACTTAACTATGTTTAGGGGCAGTCTGGGATTAATATTTCAAAAAAAAATTGGAATAGATAGGGCGAGATATTACTAAATCAACACGTATAACGATTTGCCTCATTAACCACTTAAGTATTTTATTTTATTTTTTTTATTTTTTGGTATTTTACTTTATTTAACAGTAAATTTTAGAAGTATAAAATGTTAAGGGTGGCCAGCGCCCTTTATATATTTAGTTTGCTCATGTTTTCTCTCTCAGATATCTATATTATCTTAGATAAGCCAAAATAAAAAAGTCATACAAAATAAAAATAAAAATACGAAAACAAAATAAAAGAAACACAATACACTAACTACATTACATTTATTCAAGAAAATTAAAAATTAGAATTTTTCATTTATTTATAAACAAAATTGTTTTTCATGATTACATAGCGTTTAACTTATCATGTTGAAATTAAATACTGAATTTGTCCTCATCACTGTAAATTGAAAGAAGAACCTTTGTGAGACAAAAATTTATAAATAGCCAAAATATATTTGGATCGTTTGGAAAATATTTAGAAATAAACAGAAGTCCGGGAATCTTGGCGTCGTCAAAATCATATCAGCATCATCTATCAAGCCATCTTGACAAAGCAATTTGAAGAGATCAGTAACGGGTCGTTCTGCATACTTTATAATTCTCCAAATAAATAACTGACATTTCTCTGACAGAAATAGTATTTGTATTTCTATTTATATTCTTATACAAAGAAGAACATATGATATAAATATACGTTGTATGATATATATAATTACTCAAACGTTTGGACCTCACCATTGATTGTTTCATTGGTTATGTACCTTCTGCGGTGCCTCTAGGTACTCACGATGGTATTTACTTAGCCTCGCCAATTTCCCAAACCATTTACTTCCATTATCTTTTTCTTTGTCTTTTACAGTATTTCCTAATGCGGTCTCTTCAACTCCATTCGGGCTTTCCTGGTAATCATCTGATTTCAGAAGGTTTTCATTGGGGTATTTTCGACTAATGAACAGACTTAGTAAATAGCCATACCATTATATTTAAAGGGATATACTATGCAATCCAAACGCGGCACATCTTTTTAGGATTTTAAAGTTCACATTATCATATATTCATAACTTTACCACCATATATTAACATTTAAGCTTCAAAATATACAAATAAATATAATACATTAATATGAAGAAAATTACATTTATTCTTGACTACATAGCGTGTCATTTTTATAACATCCAAGCGAAATCTTCCTCGTCGGAATCAAAGTATGACATGGTGTGATCCGTCGAACTACTCATCCTAGACTGCAAAATGGGCAGAAGTTTTCCGAAAAGAGTGCTTATAAAAAGCCCGAAAAGTCTGACCCGAACTGAACCGATAAAAATCGAATCTGGTACAGGCCTTGGATTATAGAGTGATTAAAGTAGACAATGATGTGCTAAACTAGGTTAAAATAGTGTAATTTACTGATTTTATTTCTTGAATTTTAAATATTATGGATAAAAAGCCTTAAAAAATATGGACTACCTCCTGGAAATATTTTATGAAAATAGGTTTTCTTATTTGCAACCGTTCCTAACCCGCTATAACAATCCGTGGAACAGGAAAGTTTTTGACAGATATTTACGTTCGAATAGCCACTAACATATTTTGGTCACCGAATAAAATATCGACATCCTCAAAGAAAAAACAGTAATGAATGGCTGAAAGATGAATAAATAAAAAGAGGATTGAAAAGAAACGAAAAAAGGTTATCGTGTAAAATCATTGTGTTCTGTAAAAAATTACTAACTTATTATGCAAGGACATCATGATATGGTGATGATGTATATGATCCGATGTATGATACATTCCATAAGTTTACTACACGCAAATATGACGATAAATCATTGAACGGCAACCGCATCCTGGAAATGGAAATGTTTTCAAAGATTTATTTTAATATTTGGGAGATTTATTGTTTGAAACTAGATATTACGAGATTGTTTGTGTAAGCTATTACTGGAGTTTATTTTATTTTATTTTGTTATTTATTTGTGTAGTAAAATATGTCTCGATATAAAAAAATGATTTCGAAAGAATAGAAAATAACTTTTATAATCATTGTCAGTACTGGTATTCAGCTCAGTAATTTATCACTAAATATAAAATCATATTATTGGATTATTATTATTTGCTTCTGATATAACTCGACTGAAAACAAATATTCAATATACAAAAAATAATTACCAAGGCAGAGTATAAATATAACTAATTGAAAAAAAATCCTAATAAAACACTGGGCTAACCACTGAAGTAAGTAGCGACCCAGAAAAAAATTATTTATTTTAACATAATTAAAAAGATTTAATCAAAACCAGAGCTATGAAGAAATGTGTGATATTTGCTCTATTCAGCGTGTGAACTATGAATTAGTCAAATTATTCATTATTAATTTTAAATAAAATACCAAAACCTTTATACAGCTAATTTTTATATGGCTACTTTACGAAAATATTATTCTCGCTTCAATACGTTCTAGCACTAAATAGGCTTCTCAAAACCTCAGAGGTTCTTAAATAAAGGAAAACTTTTAACTGTGACGGGAAATGTTATCCCTAAAAACTAACTAAATTCTAAAACCCAGTCCATGATTTGCTTCCCCTCGGTTTCTTTCTAACTTTTTCACAGTTTAGACCAAAATGCTGACATGTTTATTGCAAACCTTAGCTTACATAAAAAAATGAAGTGAACATTTGTGATCTGAACAAAAAAAAACTTCTCGTACCGATTTTTAATATTAAATTACTAGCGATTGCAGTATAGATAATTTCAGTCAGATAAAAAGAATCTTGGTAAATAAAACATCTAAACACGTTTACTGGAATAACACTTGTCATGACTCTTAGTCAAAATAAACAATTTTAACATCTACTTATTTAAAAAATTATTTTCATAATTAGCGAGTAATTTACATAATATAGATATATTAATTTATATAGTAATTTTGTATACTGTAACAGCTTGAAGACAGAAATGCGATTTGTAATAAAAATCCCTGCAATATTTTGGTTCAAATATAAAAGTGTATATGGGTTGATAGGGTTTTGAGGAGCCTTAAAAAAGCTTGTAGCAATGTTCAGTGTTTTCTCCAAAAACCTATAACATAAAAAAACTGACTAATTTAAACATCAGTTCATAGTCACAGATTCTTTTTGCTTTGATAACATTTTTAATCGGGTTACAACACCATTCATTTCCGAGGCAGGAAACCTTAAAGTTTCTCGTTGCTACTTCAAAGAAAAGTTGGCAGCGGTCGTTGGTAATCGCAAAACATTGTTAGGCTTTCGTTAGAGAAGACCTTAAACTTTAAACTGCTTTGTTTTTAGATATAAGCTGATTAGTGAACAAACGATCTTCTAATCAATGCTTCTTAAAAAGATTAAAAAAGTGTATTGAAGTTAAAGCTTAAACATATTTTAACTTAGTACACTCCTCATTATCTGAGCCCCGGTTATCCGAGACTCCGGGTTATCCGAGGCTGTTCTAAGCTTAAATGGGCTACTTTATTTTTTAATGACAGAACTCAATATCATTTTTTAAGCAATGGTTTACCAGCATTACACTTGCGGTCTCATAACATTCTAGACTCTTGTTATAAACATACTCCGTACTATCCGAGGTTTCCGGTATCCGAAACAGCCTTGGTCCTGAAGACCTTGGATAGTCGGTAGTGAACTGTGTCACTATAGGCATGGTGTGTATTAAAATCAGCAGCAATAGGGTATCCATAATTCCATGAGACCAACAAAATATTGAAATTTATATTTGTTTTATTATTTTCAACATATTTGTTGTAAGATTTAAAATCGATAAATTTATTAAATCCAATGAAAATGCGATTTGGAAATAATTGTTGCACGAGGAAAAATTGTGTGCAACAAAGTAATAACCAAAGGGCATTTGAGTATCGTCAATTAACTCAGCAAGTTACAAAAAGTATAGTAATTTCTGTTAAATCAAATCAAAGACAAAGAATAACTACGTAAAACAGAAGAAGCCTTATCTTCAACTTTGTACGCAAAATTCTACGATTAAAAACGATAAAATACACTTAGTCGGTGCTTTTTTTAATAAGTTTTTTGTATAGACACACCACTGTTCCAATCTTTAAATAGTGATTAAAAGAATTTATTAAGTATCATCAGCCAGACTCTAATGAAAAATATATTTTTAAATATATTACCTTGGAAAATATATCTGGAAATCTTTTGTCGCAGCACCTGAATCATTGCAGCTTTTGATAATTAAACCCAAATAAAAATTAAGGCACCTCTTTAATACAATGAGGCAAATTAATTAAAAAAAAACTGAATTTAATCCATCCATATTTCAATTTATACTTTTCCATCACACAATATAGATTATCTCAAAATAATATTTTATTTTATTTCCTTGCTTTTAAAAAGGTTACAAAACCCAATTATATTAAAGCAGTTAATACTAATACAAAGGCCTTCTCATGTAGGTTGAGTTTGGCAAAGAGTCCTCACATGGCACTATACATAATATTAAATGTTAAAGAAATCTGGAGACAATAGACTAACTTATAATACTAAACAAAATTTATAATCAACATATGAAACCCCAAGATAATCCTACTTATCACTGTAAAACAAAACGATGAAACTAAACACCTTTCAATTAAAAATACGTTGATATTACATATTATTTAAACAAAATAAAAACATAAAATACAAAAACCTACATTTACTCAATATTAATATTAATAATATTTAAATTATTCTTTATTGGGACAAACATGACCTTTAAGAATATTCGTTCAACATATAATATTTATAATACTTTTTTAATTCCGTTTGAAGCACAAAATTATTGGATTTTTTTAGCCGTCCATATTACTCTTATTGAAGTAGTACAGAATATCGAAATAAAAACCAAAACTTAGAAATAAAAATCGCAAAACTGTGTCGTAAGACTAGTACATAACAGCAGTAGCAAACTGCACTTTTGGTTTAGTTTATACTTTATATCCGCCATTATCTGGAAACTCCTGGCTGTTATGCCTGGAAACCTTATGTTCTTAGAAATAAATTGAATATAGATGTGAAATACACGGTGTAGATTTTAAAATATTTTAAATATATATTACACTAGCGTTTAATGAAAAAATATATAGTATATAATATATATATATATATATATATATATATACATATATATATATATAATAGCTGGTTGAAATAAATAACTGGCAGTATTGATTTCCACCAGATTTAAAACACAATTCTGCTTTTTTCTATTCTAAAACATTTTGTTTTTACCTCTTCTCATATTTTATGCTAAAAAAGAAGGCTTTGATTTATTGTTCTGCCAGAAGGTCTTGCAAAAACATTCAGCGTTCAACCGGAAACACCGAGTCTTTTGTCACCACTTCAAACAAAAGTTGGCAGCATCCGTTTGCATTACAAAAACACCGTTATAATATTTAAGCTCCATCAGGTCTTGAAATGAGAGTTAGTTAAGTCTCAGTGATACTAATTATTATAAATATTAATGTTTTGGTAAAACAGGAATTGTTGGTAAACACAAAACAAAATTCGCATTGAATATTTTGTCATACAATGGAATGTACTAAAGGAGGACAGAGGGTCTCTACCGACTCTCCAAGTCCTGAAAAAGTCCTTTTGAAAACATACCATCAAAAAGGTATATGTTGAATCTGGATGTCCTCTAGCTTTTCCAGCTTGACAGAAAATTACGGTTTTCGAAAGATATTCAATAGATTAAGATATTCAATCTATTGAATATCTTTCGAAAACCGTAATTTTCTGTCAAGCTGGAAAAGCTAGAGGACATCCAGATTCAACATATACCTTTTTGATGGTATGTTTTCAAAAGGACTTTTTCAGGACTTGGAGAGTCGGTAGAGACCCTCTGTCCTCCTTTAGTACATTCCATTGTATGACAAAATATTCAATGCGAATTTTGTTTTGTGTTTACCAACAATTCCTGTTTTACCAAAACATTAATATTTATAATAATTAGTATCACTGAGACTTAACTAACTCTCATTTCAAGACCTGATGGAGCTTAAATATTATAACGGTGTTTTTGTAATGCAAACGGATGCTGCCAACTTTTGTTTGAAGTGGTGACAAAAGACTCGGTGTTTCCGGTTGAACGCTGAATGTTTTTGCAAGACCTTCTGGCAGAACAATAAATCAAAGCCTTCTTTTTTAGCATAAAATATGAGAAGAGGTAAAAACAAAATGTTTTAGAATAGAAAAAAGCAGAATTGTGTTTTAAATCTGGTGGAAATCAATACTGCCAGTTATTTATTTCAACCAGCTATTATATATATATATATGTATATATATATATATATATATATATATATTATATACTATATATTTTTTCATTAAACGCTAGTGTAATATATATTTAAAATATTTTAAAATCTACACCGTGTATTTCACATCTATATTCAATTTATTTCTAAGAACATAAGGTTTCCAGGCATAACAGCCAGGAGTTTCCAGATAATGGCGGATATAAAGTATAAACTAAACCAAAAGTGCAGTTTGCTACTGCTGTTATGTACTAGTCTTACGACACAGTTTTGCGATTTTTATTTCTAAGTTTTGGTTTTTATTTCGATATTCTGTACTACTTCAATAAGAGTAATATGGACGGCTAAAAAAATCCAATAATTTTGTGCTTCAAACGGAATTAAAAAAGTATTATAAATATTATATGTTGAACGAATATTCTTAAAGGTCATGTTTGTCCCAATAAAGAATAATTTAAATATTATTAATATTAATATTGAGTAAATGTAGGTTTTTGTATTTTATGTTTTTATTTTGTTTAAATAATATGTAATATCAACGTATTTTTAATTGAAAGGTGTTTAGTTTCATCGTTTTGTTTTACAGTGATAAGTAAGATTATCTTGGGGTTTCATATGTTGATTATAAATTTTGTTTAGTATTATAAGTTAGTCTATTGTCTCCAGATTTCTTTAACATTTAATATTATGTATAGTGCCATGTGAGGACTCTTTGCCAAACTCAACCTACATGAGAAGGCCTTTGTATTAGTATTAACTGCTTTAATATAATTGGGTTTTGTAACCTTTTTAAAAGCAAGGAAATAAAATAAAATATTATTTTGAGATAATCTATATTGTGTGATGGAAAAGTATAAATTGAAATATGGATGGATTAAATTCAGTTTTTTTTTAATTAATTTGCCTCATTGTATTAAAGAGGTGCCTTAATTTTTATTTGGGTTTAATTATCAAAAGCTGCAATGATTCAGGTGCTGCGACAAAAGATTTCCAGATATATTTTCCAAGGTATTATATTTAAAAATATATTTTTCATTAGAGTCTGGCTGATGATACTTAATAAATTCTTTTAATCACTATTTAAAGATTGGAACAGTGGTGTGTCTATACAAAAAACTTATTAAAAAAAGCACCGACTAAGTGTATTTTATCGTTTTTAATCGTAGAATTTTGCGTACAAAGTTGAAGATAAGGCTTCTTCTGTTTTACGTAGTTATTCTTTGTCTTTGATTTGATTTAACAGAAATTACTATACTTTTTGTAACTTGCTGAGTTAATTGACGATACTCAAATGCCCTTTGGTTATTACTTTGTTGCACACAATTTTTCCTCGTGCAACAATTATTTCCAAATCGCATTTTCATTGGATTTAATAAATTTATCGATTTTAAATCTTACAACAAATATGTTGAAAATAATAAAACAAATATAAATTTCAATATTTTGTTGGTCTCATGGAATTATGGATACCCTATTGCTGCTGATTTTAATACACACCATGCCTATAGTGACACAGTTCACTACCGACTATCCAAGGTCTTCAGGACCAAGGCTGTTTCGGATACCGGAAACCTCGGATAGTACGGAGTATGTTTATAACAAGAGTCTAGAATGTTATGAGACCGCAAGTGTAATGCTGGTAAACCATTGCTTAAAAAATGATATTGAGTTCTGTCATTAAAAAATAAAGTAGCCCATTTAAGCTTAGAACAGCCTCGGATAACCCGGAGTCTCGGATAACCGGGGCTCAGATAATGAGGAGTGTACTAAGTTAAAATATGTTTAAGCTTTAACTTCAATACACTTTTTTAATCTTTTTAAGAAGCATTGATTAGAAGATCGTTTGTTCACTAATCAGCTTATATCTAAAAACAAAGCAGTTTAAAGTTTAAGGTCTTCTCTAACGAAAGCCTAACAATGTTTTGCGATTACCAACGACCGCTGCCAACTTTTCTTTGAAGTAGCAACGAGAAACTTTAAGGTTTCCTGCCTCGGAAATGAATGGTGTTGTAACCCGATTAAAAATTTTATCAAAGCAAAAAGAATCTGTGACTATGAACTGATGTTTAAATTAGTCAGTTTTTTTATGTTATAAATGTTTAGAGGTTGTGTGTTGGTAAAATGGTAGGTTAACTAGCCACTACGTAATTTTTTTAAGAATACAAAAATTTAATTTTATTGCATTATATTGAAGGAGGTGCTAAACACTAGACTAAAATAAGGTTTTAAATCTAAAGGAAAAAAATGTTTAAACGTTTTCTAGTGAAAACATGGTAGTAATTTAAGCTTCCCACTTTTCTATTAATTAATAGTTCTTAATAATCACAATAGCTACAAACAACTAAACAAATGAACAGAGCATCGTCGATTATTAACCGTTTAGCTTTGTAACAATAAACATTTTAATACTTGATGTAAGGTGTTAATAGTCTGACCTGTATAATATCTATAACTCGCATCAAAATATATTTTACAATCATGAATAACTTACATATTTTAGGAATACTTTTAAGTTGGTACTGGACCAGTTACTGCCGCGGAAGGTATCGAATGAAGCGCCCTTTTTACATCCGGGCCCGACATGATTGGAACTTATCGATCCCACAGAACCTTTCACGCAAATAGGTTTGTTGGAGTATCAGTCCGATACCCTTTATACCTTGAGTATAAGATAAAATAATTAATTCTAAAATTTGAGAGCGAGTGAAAATTAATTTTGTGTATAATGAAATAGGAAAATGTTTTCAGAATTCCTTTGAAAATCTGAGTGAGCAATTAAATAAATTTGTAGTTTTAAAATCAATTTTTAATCACGCTCTCTAAGGCTATTCTGAAGATATGCGTAAATATGCGCTATATACATTCGTGGCCAGCCTCCCTGAAGAACCACCCTTGCAGTTAAACACTGTAAAATATAAGTCTTTCCATCTTTGCAAATATAACCCGATAATATGTTTTCATAATCTATTTAGGTTTTACTTCCATAAAACTTACTTAGTCTTGAAACATTTATATTAAAGGATATAATGTATTAAAATTTCTTTGTATATACACGCCCATATAAACGCCCACTACCACCTTTTGGTCTCAGGCCATTCCTGTCGAATCTACATTCGGGGTCGAATAATTTCTAGACGGGGAAAGTTGAATAAGGTATATTATCGGGGACGCCATCACAACAAATAACAAATAATAAAATTATGTGCGTTTATGAAAAGTATTCATATACTGTCCTTGTAATAATGCATAATTTATTTAGATTGTGATATATCGAGTGTTGAAAATAGTCTGTAACACCGAATCAACTTTTTCACCAATGCAGACTCTGCAATGAATCTTCGCATTTCAGTATTTTATCATAAAATTTACTTTTTGAATAAATCTCAAATTTTAATTGCCACCACGTAGGTCTTTAATTTGGGTTTTGTCATTCATAACAAAGAGGTGTTCTTCTATTGCATTACAGATTTTATGAACATTTTTATACTTGTGCCGTTCATCAAATCCGTATTATAGTATAACTACGTGACGAAAACTTAATCATTTAAAATCAGATTAAATGATGATTAATCTAATCACCATCTTTAATCATCATCATCATCATCATAAATAATCTTTTATAGTTTTGATGATTTTTTAATAATTTAAAATCTCAGTAAACTATCAATAAATTATTTTATAATTATCTATCCCTCCAGTGAACGGCTTACAAGTAATGAGAAGAATTCGTAAAATATAAACGTAATTTGAAATGTTCCTAGAATTAAAGGTTATAATCGCTAAAATACAATATCGATAATATGACTTCATAAGGGGTTTCAATACAAAACCACAGCATCTTAAACGCGTTTTTGACATCGGATTACATTTTACTTTTGATTTGCTAATAATAGTACAATAATACAAAGTAGTATTTCGTAGTCTACTTTGGTTGACAATTTATTAGGCCACATTTTGACTTTTTGAAAGCACTCTACATTGTACCTCAATGAAATGGATAACTTAAACTACAAACTAAATATTAATTTTCCCGTTTTCCTAGAATTAATATCTTATCACCATTGCATATTTATCTAGTTCTGTAATACTGATAAAACAAAGCGATGAAACTCTGATGCTCTGTAGGAAATAAAATCTTCAATTTACAAATTAATGATTAAAAACAAAACAAAACAAAACAAATAAAATAGTTAAAACAGAAAGTGCTCAGCTTGAGAGGGCTCGTGACAAAACAAGTGAGGGAAAGCAAAGCCATCGGCCGTTTAATCAGTTCCTCCCGCTGGGAACAAAGTTTTTAGTGTCAAACAAGATATCTTCTTGAACCAATTTTGTTTCCCTACACGTAAAAATGTAAAATGCGGCTATTGTAAAAGCACAGTTATCCCCCAGTATGCCTTAACAGAAATATATTTGTTTTTAAATTAAATAAGTTTATGTCAGAGTTTATTCTTTTTTTTGTATATTATGTACTTAAAGTGAAATAGGATAACAATAGGGATCTGTTTGAATATGCTTTTATAAAACAAGAAACAACTAGGTATTATTCATAAAACTTGAGTAGATAGTAGTGTTTAAGCAATTAATTAAATCAAACATTAACGATGGCCTAAGCTTAAATAAAATTTTAGATAGCATGTGGCTCACACAATTTTGAACTAAGAACTTTTACGAATAAAAATACTATCAAGAACTTTAGAGATTAATACTTTGGCAAATATCTAAGATATTAATATTAGCTTAGACCATGTACACAGCAATTGTATCATTTTAACTCGCAGAACACTTTAAACGATGGTTTATTAACGTTATTGCGTTCTCGTCAGACGATTTTGAGTTATATTACTACATTTTCTATCGTCTATACGTTTAAATAATGTACTGTTCGTGTCATTCTCATTGTTTTAAGGCTACAATGAGAAAAAACGATTTGATAATAATTGTGTATACCATGCACAAGTTTAATGTATAAATTTAAACTTTAGGTACTTGGCTATTAAGAGAAAAAGAACATTTTTGAAAATTGCAAATTTGACCAGTATAATCCGAAACGATAAATATGCGATTTATACCACTATATTAAACATTAAATCATATGTGGATGTAACGAAGAGTTTAACGCATTGTATTGGAAATCGTATAAGCAGAGGATGCCATCAGGCCTGGTTTAGACAGGAAAATGTGACATCAAATGTTTCCACCGTGAATTGTCCATTTGGCTTATCTCGCTTAGAGTTGCACGTTTTCAGCCGTCAGAACAAATGCAGCGCACTATTCCATCGTTTCTTTGGTTAAAAAAATACTATTAAATAGGCATATGGTCTACAATTAATGTGTATTTTGACCACCTGTTAAAAATATACTTTAGTAATTAGGTAACAAAAGTATGTGTTGATCTGTAGGTAGTAATAAACAGTTTGAGTAAATATTTAAGAAATTAAACAGCTTAAGACCGAGTTATAACCAAGTTTAACCAAATGGTTCGACTGAAGAATTATCAGACTTGATCGTAGGGGATTCATAAGGTAGAATTCTCTATACATACTATAACAAAGCCGATTGATCTATTCATGTCAACATATGTCAACCTACTACATTCAATGAGTGTGCAAAGTGAAACCCCTCCCTAAATACTGTAAAGAACCAACCAACAAAGATAATTTCATGACTCTATATTTTTAGTGGCTTTTTCCTCTATGATTTAAAGAGGGTCTTCACTTTACACACTCAGTATATGAAGTATAGTGTCTGTATGTTGAAAACGCATGCATGTGTGCTGAGGTACCTAATAACTGAACACAATAAAAAATACTGCATTCTTAGAGGCACCGATGGCTGCAAATTAGTCCAGCAAATTAAATAGTTGTAATTTGATGATCTAAAAAGAAAAACTTTTTAAAATCAAGAAAAGTAAATAACAAATACTAATTTTTGTTGATAACAAGTTTCATGGTATTAAAATGTTAGCACGAGTTAACAATGAATAATAGTATTTATTTTTATCGTTTTACCATTGCAAGATTCGTGTAAAAATAAGGATAGTTTCTCTTTTAATGCATCCCTCAACCAATCTCTTTATTTGGAAACGCCAGATGATTTTTTAAACATTTTTGGTTTATATTCCTTATTTCAGGAGGCAATAATTGTGAAATGGTTATATGTACGGATACGCCTAGTTGAAGAACTATTTATACTCCATACTATGTGTTTTGATCTAGTCACATTTTGAGACCCCAACCAGATATTAGGCTTTAATTGTATTTTGTATTTAATGTCCTATTTATTTTTAAATATTGATTACCTTTTAAGCATTTTTTTATTTGTTACACTCACTGTCACACTTTTTTATATCATATGTGTAACTATTTTTTAAAAGTTAACAATTAATTGATTTATGAAAATATAATTTTAATATCTTATTGCCATTTTTTTTTTCAAACGCAAGGGTTGGAAAAAAACTGCTTAGTGCAGTACATAGCACTTTTATTAGGACTCGTACGATAGTGATAAAGGAAACCCATTAAAACTCGAAGAAGTACCAGCATTGAATGCTACCATATTAAATATGTTCTTGTTTGTTCGGAAACTTATTTCTTATGTTCTTCAATATGACTACCAAAAGTTTTCAGACACCAACAGATATAAAATAGAAACTAGACTAAAACTGCACTTTACAACATTTGTTGGGAGTTCCTCATTCCTTTTCATCCTTGAAGAATGATACGAAAACACCATAAAATGTTATTACCTTCACGGCTCAAGCATACTCCAGAAATACAATATATTTCAAGAATTAGAGAAGCAAACGATAACTCACCCAGACCGCTGACACGACGGAGCAAATTTCAATTTTAGGGCTTAAATTGTTCATTTTCGACCCAAAAACCCAAAATGTTGGGATTTATGCAACCCTAAAGTGGAAATTTGGACTTTTAAATTTATTTCAGCCTAGTGAGATCGTTGCAAAAAATATCTCCACAAAATTGAAAGTTAATGCAATGACAATTGCGGCTGCTAAATTGCAGAGTCCTTTTAAGGCAACGTACAGTATTTACCAAATTTACATTTTTTTATAAATCGGTTTTTTATGCTATAGGGTGGGTGCTTGAAATTTTATTATTTTATTTATTATTTTCTTCAGGAATTTATACGTAAAGTTTACATTCTGGGCTTACATTACCCTCTTTTGGTCCAAACCGCCAAAATTTGGGGCACTTATCTCCCAAAACTGGAGTTAAACGTGTTCCGATTTTTTTGCCCAACGAACTTGACCTAGATATCATAGAAAAGAATGTTTCTACCAAATTTGGAGAAAAACTGACACAAATTAATTGCGACCGCTACAGTGCCAACATATGTTTTTGTCTTGCTTGTCATCTTGTTGTCAATGATATGAATGTATAAATAAATCGTTCCTTATTTATTATACTCATATTAATAAAGTAAAAAATGATGCAAAACTGGGTACTTTGGGTTTTTATTCCAACCATATCTATTTATATTTATTTATTTTTATAGTTTTATTCTATTTATGGATTGTGTTTTTGCCTCAGGGGGTCTCAAAATGAATAGGGTTATCATGGTCTCATGCCAGAACCACGATATTCAACTTTAAAACTGGTCATTTTTAGCGTTTACAGTTATGCTTGTAAAACTTCTTTACACACCTATATTCTTCTTTCGTTTTACTGGTGTCTATGATCATTTAAGATAAAGGCTTGCCCTTCGAATACCTGTCAAAAAAAAATTCAAATGCTTTCTGTAAAGAGAATTTGAAATTAAAATTTAAATTTGTACTATTTTACTCAGGTTATTTTTATTTAATAACTGGTTGTAGAAAAAGAAAACTGTTTAAAATTTGCCATTAGATAAAATCACTATCATATTGTAACATTGATTGATTGTTGATTTATGAAACTTTAAATTACTCTGGTATAGTGTTTTTACCATCCTAAAGATTAAATTTCTCTAATATTTTTGAGTTCAGAATACAGTTTTCAATAAAATTGTATAATATCGTACTGTGGTGATTCTATCAGGACTCAAAAATTGTTGTCGGAAATATTCTCTTAAGAATTTCTTATGTATATTAATTAAATTAGCACACTGAAAAGATTCTTAGCATTGCGCTATGTTAAATGCAAAAATATAATATCATGAAATTATTTTTAGAATATCTATTGAAATAATTAATACGTTGTATTTTCTATGATAAAAATAATTTATATATAACTTATTGGGAAATAATAGTAAAATGTTTGTCATTAGCGATAAGACTAATTTACTACTAACTTTCAGTGGAGCAATATCAAACCGATCTGGCTTATATGATCACTTAAACCAATGATTCATTGAAAAAATCAGAAACTTGAAGAGTTTTTTACGTACATTTAAACTATACAGTGTAAGCAGAACCATTGTCACTATGATATCATAGCTTATGCTTGTACGCTTCGAACAAAACTTGCTTTTTAATAATAATACAAATTCAAATATATCCCCTCTTTTAAAACACTTGAATTATTAGCCTGATTACGGAATCAATACTATCTCTACTTTCCCCTGATAAAAGATTTGAAAGATTTAAATTTGATTGAATAAAAGACCTGATTTTCCAGAACAACGTACATTTTTTAAGATTTTGATGAACAATTTCATAATCTTTGAGTGGATTTAAAATGATAATAGGGTAAAAATGTGTGTTACAGTATGGATGAGTTCTTAAAAACTTGATTCTTAAGAAGAAAACTCTCAATTTTCCTTTAGGATTTAGTGACATTTAGGGCATCCATCAACACTTTCGACAAACAATCTCAGCTGATCGACCCGTTGAAAGCCCAATTTCCTGATACCGGAGTATTACGAATAGTCTATATATCCGCGTTTGAAAATATCGAAGCCTGGTGCTAGCATCGTCCCTTGTTTTTATTTTGTTTCTAATTAAATGCTGAGTGTGACTGTAACTATCTATATTTGATAACTTCAAAGAATACTCTTTATTTTCCAACTAAAATAACGTAAACACTAGTTTAAATGATACAAACCTTTGTAGATGTTGATTTAAATCAACTTTATATGGATGGTGATTTAATTTGATGCATAAGAATGTACGTTTGGTTTCTTAAAACGCTTGAAGAATATAAATTAAAATTGTGCCTTCAACTTCAGGAAATGAAGTCTATTAGTCTGATTTTATTTTATATTGCTATTAGCAAGATTCTGCGTCTTTACGCTGAAGTAAGACACTCAAAGGAACATTCAGACCTCAGGGTACTTCAAACTACGAATATATAAATTACCCTTACTCATTTATGATGAGGCTAGTCCATATTCTTGTGAACAAACCTAGTCTCATTACAAATACATTTTACGTTCATTTACACTGATTCACTACAAGAATTCTGAAAACAGCTTATCATAACTTAAGCCCTTATTCGTTTAGTTTATTTTATTTCTTTCAATCCAGACAACTAACTGAATAATTTGTTGCGGTATTTTATCCGCAACCCATTCGTCATCGGCCATAATAACTTCGTTTTAAGTATACATTTCTTAATATTTTTTATTCAATTAATATAGTATAGTAGGAATCAATAAATTCAATGTTGAATTTTTATATAAATCTTCTTTAAACTTATTCTTCCAAAGAAGTATTAAAAAACTTAATAAATTATTCATTTATTAGGAAAATGTTAAGAAGTTGTTAGATAAGTTATTAAGACGTTATTAAGTTAGTTTTTTCCTTAGTAGCAAAAGGTTATCCCGTTTAGGTTCAGCTTAGGCTGTATAGGTCGATGAATATTCTGAAGAACTAATATTAATTATTGGAGAATTTCAAGTCATCCACGCTTCGTCGCGTCTGTTACAAAATTAATTAATATTTTTAACATTGCGCCAAAAAATATTAAAAGCTCATTCTATATTCTAAAAATGTGATAAAAATAAAACATGAACATGTTTTAGTACGTGAAACATAAACAGCTCAAGCCTGAAGCGTAATAATATTAGCAAAGGCCAAACGAAAACCACGGCAGGAGCTCTAATTGTCCATAAAGAAGAATTATATCTTAAACCTCTGCGAGAAAAATGAGCTTACCAACTTTACTGAGGCACATCACGCTACACTCTTATATTATTGTGACGCTCTCTGTCCTTAAAACAGAGCGTTTTTCCGAATGAAGCGAATTTGTGATAGCATTCATCATAAAATAATTGGGTGACTTTTTTTAATGAAAGCTAATTTTTTGTGAAAAATATAGACTCTGCAATCTCTTAATTCAAGCACATTTTTATTCCTTAACGCAGATCAAACCCCATTAATTCCAGACACACGTAGGAGCAGATCCATTAAATCTTTAATGAAGGGCATAAAAGTGTTTACTGCTTTCTTGGACCGATTGAAAGTTCTTATCCTGTGACTTGATTGTAAATAGGGCTTTTATTGCCCTGGCTTTAGATTTTACTGACTGGTACCCGTAAGGGCGTGACTTATAAAAAGCGAATAGCTGTTTACAATAACACTTTTAAAACAATAACAAATTATTTTTATCTTAATTGATATTCATCACAATAAGGTTTACAAATACAAAAAAGGATATTTCGGTTTCTTAACAATTTTGAACCCATGATTAGTTGAAGATGAGTACTGAATTGTACCCTAAATATACTTATTTCGGATACAATATAGTATTCGAATTATACTTATTTCTAAAATCACAGAATGTATCATAATGAGTACCAATGGAATGAGATTAATTAATTAAAACTATTCTGACAAACTAAAAAATGTATAAGCCTTAAAAATATTAGGATTGTGTCGTAAAATGTTGATTCAAACTATTATACATATTTTTAAAATTTAGAAATCGTTAAATAAATTTAAAATTTTTTTTAGATGATTCAAACCAAAAGCATCAACTTGTTTGCATGGATATTTTATTTTATGTGACTTAAAAGACCGATATCTGTTTACCGATAGTAGGCGACCGGCAATGAGAAATTCAATTTATGACCATTATTTTCTTTTCGGGCAATACTCGCCATTTAATTCAGTTTCAAGGAGTAAGCGCATAATACGAGGGTATGAACTGTTGACACGCACATGAATTTAAACCCTGCCAGTAAATGTTCTACCTTGAAAGCGTTATGTGCTGATGGATTTATTCTCATTAAAGGGTGACGACCCATAAGTGATTAATAATATTAAATGATTAAGTCCAATACTAACGGAGACGGACACCATAAATTTCACTGCAAAAGCTTAATAAAATACATATACAAAGCTTTTACTCATAGGCATATTCATAGTGTAACTGGCGCCAATTCTTGGGGCCCACGCCGTCCATAAGACTAATATTAACTAGTGGATCCGAGCACACGGAATCGTGCGCTACTCTAGCAGGGCGATAATTCAAATGGCGACAAATTTAAAACACAATCATGCTAACACGATCCGTCTTGAGGGTTATGTTTACACAAATTAAAAAATAACAGCAATTAAATTATCCAGCTGATCAAAATGTAAACAATTATGTTTTTCATAAGGATAACATGGCAACTTTAAAAGCCAATGGGGCAGAGCCCAAGGGACTTTTTCAAAAATGTAAGGCCACTTTGCAAATCTACGTGACACGTTCTTTCCAATGAGCCGTCAATGATCAAAATCGGTTAAGAAATGACGGAGGAGTTCATAAGACAAATTTCGTGATGGCGTATTAATTATATAGATTTTAGCATTGGTTTTATGGACGGCGTGTGCCCCAAGAATTGGCGCCAGTTATAGTTTATTTTCTGTATTGCCCACATTTGTGCTGTGGTACTGTTGATACACTTATACTGTATTTAATTACAAGATGCTAAATACACCATCTTGTATTTAAATACAGTATAAGTGTAAAAAATCTTTTTAGATAATTTGTAAGACTTTTATTGACTTACATGTGAATACAACAAAACGTATCATGTTAATCAAGAAATTATTCTCTGAATAAATACAGCATTTTATATTTTCCTATACCTCAATCGTCAACTAAAAAATACACGTTAAAACTATCAATAAAATAAATAAAATTACTGGGCAAAATAATGTCAGTCAGCCAGAGAAAAATTGTTTCATAGTGTAGGCCTCTTTTTCTAAAAGAGGAAGTTGTAGAGAATTTTAAGAGGAATTACAGTCGTTGATTTATTTTACGTTGTTTCGCAGTTTGATGTAAAACTAACATGCAGAACCTCTACAAGGACAGTTGGAGTCCTGCAGTCAAGGACAGTTGGATTTGAGTTATCTGTGTGCAATTAATAAAACGCGAAATTCAAAACTATGCTTATAATGTAACATTTATAAATAATAAGGCAATTACGATTTTACAGTGTCTCAGGAAATGAAAATTAACAGCTTCAGAACCTACTATTACCCCTCTAGGGACACGTATACGTGTAAATAACAATAGTAAATTTTTAAGGTGACCATATAACGTAATAGATGAACATTTTCAATGTTATGTTAAATTTACCACGCTGACCTTTAGAGCCCCTAAACCTAACATAGCATTATATTTTTGTCTGGAGTTGGTCGAGAAGAACTAAAATAATTAGATCCCATACGATAAACAAAAAAATTAAGATTGAACGTAGCCTTACGCCCACCAAATAACATTAATTGCTATATATTATCCTATATAGTGGACGCAACAGGAAAACCATATTGCCAATTTTTGCCAGTGACCAAAAATTGGCCTTTTGCAGGTAAAATAACTTCTATCCAAAAAAATTAAAAATATATGTAGATTCAAGTTGAGTTGATTTTTTGGAGTTTGGGTACTTGCCACTTAAGTAAATTTATTAATTTTTTTCATGGTATATATTCTTTAAATCAAACCCCTGCAGAAAGGAGATTTAACTTCAGTAGAATTCTTGTTCCTATTATAAAATATTAAATAAACAATAAAATCGGATTGGAATGAACATAGGCATACTTAAAATACAATCATTGCGATCACAATGATGTTTATCTAAAACATAATGATTTATCTAATTAAGGGCATTTTTTATAAACTGATGCGGACGATTATAATGTATGAGGGATCAAATTTTTTATTTGAAAGAACTTAGAGGATTAGTGTCTTATTTCTCAAGATCATAAACATAAAAAGGGAACCATTAAGTAATTTAGTTGGACATGATGTTGTTTTCTACTATCCTGCATTTATGTGTAGCACTTGGCTGACTGACCCATTTATTATTTTCTAGAAAATTAACGTAATAATCTGAACTATTTCCACACCATAAATTTATAAATCTTTATTATGTTTACTTAATTTGAATGTAAGATGAATGTACCGAGTTACAACAAATATTTATTTCATTACTATTTACTATTATTAATAGCACAACCTTTTACATATTGTTTAACCCCAAATCTAAAATAAGGTATTTAACTATTGATTGAAAATTTGTGGTTGCCTTCTTCAATAAGTGATTATTGGAAATAATTATATGAGCACTAAGAAAAATCAGATTACATAAAAAGTCTAAATAATTTAATATACTTGATGATTTTTGAACAATGTTCAATACTAACTACATCGGAAAAGAAAAACCAAAAATATTATTAAAAAAGGGATTAAAACCTGAAATTTTCATGTCATTGATTATACTTGCCCTGGAATATACAGGTGAGATGTCCTAGAACCTCTCGTCTTAATTAGGCCCTTTTTGCAAAATAATCAGTTAGCAATTATACTAAGGGTAAAAGGTTGAGGAAAACTTTAGAAATTTAAATATCATTTTTAACTCAGATACTTAACGAGATCACTCGATTAGGCACTGTAGGCGAAAGTTTAAAGTAAGTGCAGATATTTTCCCGGAACTTTAACCATCATCGAATCCCAAAAATATTGAAGTTAAAAATTACTAATATTGTTAGCAGATTCTTAAGACCTACAATATTCATTTATTTTGGCGAAAAAGCCCTTGATTCTCATCGATCCCCAAAGAAGAAAACACAAGTGGCACAAGGCCTAGATCAAAGTTTAATGTGCAAAACAGAAGTGCTTTCGGTGCTGGAAAGGGTGGTTAGTTGGTAGTCCAAAAGACATAGAACACATGTGAGTCCGACACCACTGAGAGGACAGCGAGCCTCTCGTTGTGTGTAAATGTACAGTACCTTCTCCGAAGAAAAAACAAGATACATTCATTAAATATTCCAACATGTTTTATATTATTTGGTCGCTTGTTCTTGATCAAGAAGTTTGGGCTACGTAGATACCTAAATAAATTAGTGGTATTCTAGATACAGTAGATGGCAAAAAGAATGTATTAAAAAGTATTAACAAGCAATGTTATATACAAGTTACGTTTTGTATCAGACTTTTGGTGGGATCACACGTAAGCTTCATGTCGTTAAATCAGTATTGAGCGACGTAAAAGAGTTTATGGTATCCTTGGAATCATTGGAAAATTCTCATCCCGTGATAACCATTTCAAAAACAATCCCTTCCTTAGGTAACAAATCTTATTTACCGGAACGCCAAAGTAATAAAATAATGTTGTAGTTTGAAATGAACAGTTTCAAACATTCGTTTTTTAATTTTACCGATGGAAATCTTAGTAAAATATAATATTACTTTAAGGAGGCACACAAAGACCTCCGGTATATTATCATGTTTTCAATAGTTAATGACATTTACAGGTGAAATCAGGTGACATGCTGTTTTTACAAAGCGTATGGTAATACAGGGTGTCTTTTTTTTTTAACGCAACCTATTTTTAAGATTGAATAATACGTATATAAACATGTAATGAGTATTGTTTTATTGATCTTTACATTTTATACAACCTATTATTTAAGTTTGATCACATTTAGTTTGCACTACGTGCTCAAACAGTCCGCCATTGGCATTTATACAAAGTTATGTTCTTTCCATCAAATTCCCAAACTTGTGTTGCAAGGTACCGCTTTGAATTTCTTGCATTAAATTTGTTCTTTGTTTGAGGGGCTACAAAATCTTGTGAATTTATTTCGTAGAGTAATACTACTTTACATGTCTGTGGCAAATTTCATTCAGATCGGACCACTTTTACGTGAGTTATCGTGCTTAAAGACATACACATTAAAAACGCAACCCAAAACTTGATTTTATCGGTGAAGGATTATTTGCCCCAAGATCCCGGATTTGACCCCAATATATTATTTTATTTTTCGGGGATACATAATAAGGCTTACTAAAACAATTCACAGGATATTCAGCACCTCAAAACAAACTACAAATTGAATGCAAGAAATTCAAAGCGGTACCTTGCAACACGTGTTTGGGAATTTGATGGAAAGGACATAACTTTATATAAATGCCAATGGCCGACTGTTTGAGTACGTAATGTAAACTAAATGTGTTCAAACTTAAATAATAGTTTGTATAGAATGTAAAGATCGATAAAACAATACTCATTTCATATTTATATGTGCATTATTCAATCTTAAAAATGGGTTGCGTTAAAAAAAAACCCTGTATATCGTGAGTCTTTTAAGATTATATCCCAATCACCATTCTGTTTATACACAGCGATTCCTAAGACTCATGAAACACTTCGAACATGCTAATACTGTAGCTTTTTATCTGAGGTACATTGGTAACTCAGGTGGCGCTGTTGTACTTGTCACTCTGTCATTAGGTGTAGTTTTAAAGTGAATGGTGATGATGATGTAATAACGTGACATCATCACCATGCCTGCTTGAAGAACTGAACTAATTGAATTGACTGCTAAAGTAGGTGGAACAATCGGCTTAAGGTGCCTCCATTTTGTGTTGGTGTATTCCTAAACATCCTTGAAAATGTTGAATTACGTTACAGTCCACCTTTTTACTCAGGATTGTCCTGGTAGTGTTACATATGTTTTAGCATTTAAAAGTTACTTCAGATTCATTCTTAAGAAGTTTTATCTGTAGATTAGACATGTCAAAAGTAATAAAAAACAACAAAAAATATAAACTACAACAACTAACACGACAACAATTTATACAAACTAATTGTAGGCCTTATTATTAAAACTTAACCACATAGGACGAAATACGGAATTCCAGGAATGCATGAAGTTTTTCACGACAAAGGTGGAGAACGTTAAAGGTTATCTGCAAAAATAGTATTACTTCATACTGGACTCAACTCTTACACTGGTAATCATAATTAATATCTTGTTTTATGTTATATCAATATTTATTCGTATTACGTATACTGTGATTTCCATTGTTGAAGTATCAAAACTTATGTTTAATTTTTTTATAAAAAGCCAATTATAAAACTTTTTGTTTTGCATAAGAAATGTATGTTATAATATGATGTAAAGTTATAATATGACATAGAACTGCACAAAAACTTTAAGTTGCATAATGAAGCGACCAAAACTAAGAATCAATTAAAATACCGTGAGTCATTTCGTTTCTAACAATTGCACGACCTCTATTGAAGATAGATTCCAGTCTTACGCGCAAACTCGCTTTGTCTCTAGTCATCAATGGTAACTTCCAAACTCAGACAAATCGATCATCGAAAATCGTTGATTAATAACTCACAGATAAGTTTATCAATAACTCATCAAATTCTACCACTGAGCCTTGTTTTTCTCACTTTTACTTTGGATGTAAAAATTTAAAAAAATCAACATAATATATTTTTGTTTCTTGTCTGTTGTTTCTTCATTTCTTACATCACTTGAGCCACATCAGTGCTACCAAGCGGAATGTTTTAATTTATGTTTTAATTACTTGTTTTAGTGTAGTAGTATTAATTTATTCTTGAAGAGGACTGCAAATAATTTACCTATTATAAACATTACTCATGTGAATTTCACTTTATAATTACCTGTATAAATGTACAACTATACCCAAAGAAATGTTTTAATTCATTTAGATTTTTCAAAATTAATATTGTATTAAAATTTTTCAAAGTTTCATATTGCATTATTATGTTCACGATATTAAAGGATTTTTTTTGTACTTTTTAAATGACAAATTTAGATAGAAACCTAGGCATTGGGAATAATAAATTGGACCTTTTAAGAGAAGCACTTCGAATCGAAAATGTTTTAATTAATTTAGATTTTCTTTTCGAAATTAAATTTTATTAAAACTGTTCAAAGTTTCATATTGCATTATTATGTTCACGATATTGCAAGATATTTTTTTTTTACTTTTTTAAATGACGAATTTAGATCGAAACCTAGGCGTTGGGAATAATAAATTGGACCTTTTAAGAGAAGAGCTTCTAATCGAAATAATTTTCGTGACCGGAGTCCTAATAGGCGACGGAGATGAAGTATGAGAAACATTATAAGAACAACTTTTCGTCCGATTTTACCTAACCATGGCTAGCTTTCTAGCCTTGTGAAACGTAAAATACAGCCAATATATCAAAAAATTAAATACATACCAGAAATCACAAAAAATCAACAAAACCAAAGTTATAAATTAGCAGATGAAACTTCCTAAGATGCGTTTAAGAGAGGGATTAGTGCAGTTGGTTTCCGCGCAGAAGTCTAATGAGAGCAGTTTATGATTGGACAGGCATTAGTTGGCGGATATTCAGGCTTTAAGAGGGCTTGACGAGCCTGACTCCGCTAGATTACCGACTGTAGACTTGGAATATCTCGGGTAGCGATGATATAACGAAATGGTTTCACAGATTAATGACATGTTCTCTTCTTATTAATGTAGTACAAATAATTGATAAGTAAAGTAAAGAATGAGCTCATTATTGCTTTTAAATTTAAGTTAGCTAACTGAGCAGTGAAATTATTGTGTTAAATAAATTTGCTATATATTTTAGATAATTTAAATTGTTTAATTTTGTCACTATTGATTTCGATGGTTTAGTTATGATTCAAAACATTTTATCGGCAATATTTTTAAAAGTTTAATGTGCTGATATAGAACATTGCAGACGTTCAGATTTACACACAGTATGTTTCAATATTTATTTGACTTACTTGACTTATACTCAACGTCATTAGTCCCGCTGTGGTGTGTGTTGATATCAGATGGTTTTAAATAACCATCTGAGATGAAAACAATAACAAACACATTGTATGTTTACCTTCTTCTAGGTTTGGATTACTATTACTATTTCTTGTTATCCAAATAAAGTTTCCTTGAAATACATGCATACATTTTCTCTTAACAACGCATGGTGTCTAGTAAGTGGTTTAAAAAGTACCCATAATTAAAATTTAAAATGAGTGACAATGAATCAGTGGCAAGCACACTTAAGTGCAATCAAATGGATGTTTATCAGCTACATCTACAACCGCCAGAACAGTTCACCATCAGGACTCCAGAGAAATGGTCAACGTGGTTTCAGAGATTTGAAAGGTACCGTAAGGCTAGTGGCTTGGCTCAAAAGAGTGAGGATGTCCAAGTAAGTACATTAATATACGTAATGGAGGCAGAATCAGAAGAAATTGTAAATTCTCTCAAATTAACTGAAACAGAACTAGCATCCTACAATACAGTTACCAGTAAACTAAATTCTCATTTTATTCCAAAGAGAAATTTAGTATATGAAAGGGCTAAGTTTAACCTGAGAGTCCAGCAACCAAATGAGACAGTTGATTGTTTTGTCACAGCACTCCAACGTCAAAAAAGCCTGAAAATCCTAAAGCCTGATAATCCTTTATTATTCGTTAGTGGTGTCACCGTTGACTCTAGCTGATCTTTGCGACTATAAGGGCCTAAGAGATGAACTTATTAAAGACAGGTTGGTTGTTGGCCTTTCGGATAAAAAACTTTCAGAAGTTTTACAGCTAGACTCTGACTTAACTTTAGATACAGCAGTTCAAAAAGCTAGGCAGAGTGAATCCGTACGAAACCAACAGTCAGTTTTAAATCAGTTAGCTGATAATTCATTGAATGTTGATAAGGTCTATAAGACAAATGTGAATCCTGGTAGTTCTAGTAGTAACTCAAAGAGTTTTTCTAGGGAAGCCCTTAACACCAGTACACTTAGAAAAGAGAGCTTTTGAGGAGATTAAGATTGCTATTACAAGTCCACCTGTACTATGCCACTATGATGCCAATAAACCTATAAGAGTTTGTGAAGATGCTTCCAGCTTCGGTGCTGGTGCAGTTCTCGAAATACTTTCGGATGAACAATGGAGACCAGTTTTATACGCATCGCGAGCTTTTAATCCAGCTGAAATGCGTCAAGCACAGATAGAAAAGGAAGCTTTGGCGTTGACCTGGGCATGCGATCGATTTGCTACATACATTATAGGAAAGGAGATCACACTTTTAACCGATCATCGTCCTTTAGTGTCTATACTAGGCCAGAAATGCATGGATGAATTACCTCCAAGACTACAAAGATACAGGATGGTCACATGGGCATTCACAAATCGATACAACGTGCTAGAGACGTGGTTTGGGGGCCAGGATTTACAAATGACATAAAAATGTATGTTTCACGATGCGCTGCTTGTCTAGAGCAAAGGCGAAACCATCCTGAACCACTGATTTCTACTCCTTTACCTCAGCTACCATGGCAAGTTGTTGGCACAGACTTGGCCGAAAGAAATGGGAAAAACTATCTTGTTCTAATTGACTACTATTCAAGGTTTCCAGAAGTCTTTTTGTTACCTACAACAACTTCAACCTGTATAATTGAAAGAATGAAGTCTGCTTTTGCAAGACATGGTATACCTTAGGAAGTGCGTTCCGACAATGGACCTCAATATACATAAAATGAATTCAAGGTTTTCTCAAAAGAATATGGATTCCACCACATTACAAGTAGTCCTCGATTTCCTCAAAGCAATGGACAAGTTGAAGGAGCTGTAAGAATAGTCAAAAATATAATTTCAAGATGTGCTGATCCTCATCTAGGATTACTTAGCTACAGAAATACACCGTTGGCAGAATTAAAGTACAGCCCAGCTCAACTACTGATGGGAAGGAAACTGAGAGACACTCTTCCCATAAACGAAGAGAAATTGAAGCCTAGTAATGTTAACATGGAAGAATTCAAGAGGCTGAACGAAACGTCTAAAAACCGTCAGATAAGAGACTATGATCGTCATCATCGTGTAACGGAAAGATTAGATTTTAATCCCTTCCAAAATGTGTGGATTACTGATTGTCAAAAATATGGAGTCGTTAAGAAGAAAGCAGAAACGCCAAGATCATATTAAGTTGAATCAAATGGAAGTTTGCTAAGAAGAAATTCATATCATTTGAAAGAAGCCCCTTCAAAACCTAACTCAAACGCAAATAATGGTCATTTAGTACTCCAACAACAAGAAAATGAAAGTCAAATTGAAGGATACCATACACGAAGTGGACGTGGTGTAAGAAAGCCTTCAAGACTTGATTTGTAGTTGAACATTATTTATTTATTTTCAAGAAGGAAAGATGTGTTGATATAAGATGGTTTTTAAATAACCATCTGAGATGAAAACAATAACAAACACATTGTATGTTTACCTTCTTCTAGGTTTGGATTACTATTACTATTTCTTGTTACCCAAATAAAGTTTCCTTGAAATACATACATACATTTTCTCTTAACAACGCATGGTTTAGGATCCGTCAACGTTCATCGTGGGTAATCACTCTCCAACATAGGGAGGGTTTCATCGGTAGGTTTTACAGGCCTACCAATATTCATCGTTGTTATTAATAGTAACGATTTCAATCATCATTTAAATTAAGAATCATGCACCACGGTGTGTGGTGTTTGTCGCATTAAGTATGACTTATGACGTTTAGTATGACATTCAGGTGGGTCCAATGAAAATGAAGGCCAGTTATCAGCCATCTCTCATTTTTTATCTTTATCCTTTTTGACTTACCTTACAAATGACCTGTGCAGTTTCTCGTATTATATTGCTTTAATATTTTAATGGGTGTTTATGCAAAAAGCAATTAACTTCTAATGAAACTAATAAATTTGCAAATGCTAAATAGGTTTTTACTTTTGACAGTGACAAATGGATGTAATTATAATAATAAAACAATATTCATGCGAAATAATGGAGGTAAAACTACGTAGTAAAAACTTAATAACTAAGAAAATTATTCAACAATATAATTACTTACTAAATTAACGCTATTAAAATACTTCAAAAAGTTTATGTTTAGTGATATAAATTAAATATAATTAAAAGCATACTACATCTCGACAAAAGTATTTTAATTCATTAAAACTATTAAATAATGGTTAATTGCATGGAATATAATCTTTTAACCTTTTTATGATAAGGACTCAAAAATCCTGTAATAAAAGAAATATTTCATTTCGATCATAGTTTAAAATAGTTTTTAGTAATTTGTTTAAGGACCAAACACCAAGCCCCAACCACTGATATTCTTTAGCTGGGTATACCAAATATTCAGTGAAAATATTATTCGTTAATAGATTATTGTAATGCACTTTGTTATTTATTATTACTGGCAAATTGTTAATTTTGATATTGGTAATGGATATATCAATGCACAAACCTATAAAATCTATATTGCATACGTTTCGCATAAAAAATGTTATCCCTTATAAAAAAAGTTTTCTTTATTATTATTACCCGTAATTAAACCTTAACAATAATTATTGTTGATTAGTAATGTATTTACCATACAACAACGTGTAACGATGTATTTTGTCAGTAATGCTGTTGTACTATGTTATAGCAGTTTATGTGTTGAAGAATTAAATTTTACTGTTCCGGAACATTATAAAGTCCCTTATTATCGATTAATCGCCAAGGATTACCATTCAATGTAAATGACCGATTAAAAAGAAGATATTAAACCTTAAGAATAACTAAAGTTGATTAGTAATGTTGTTACCATACAACAATGTGTAACGATGTAATTTTGTTAGTAGTGCTATTAGTAGTTTGCGCTGTTGATTTAAATTTTACCACTTCGGAAAATTATAAAGTCTCTTATTATCGATTATTCACCGAGGATTACCATTAGATGTAAATGACCGATTACAAAGAAGATATCTGTATGGACAATACGAGTCCATTAAGATTAGACTTGTGAGATCTGCTAATGGCGTCGGCGAGGCTAATGGACTTAGCTGGACATTACTGCGCCGAGCCATCTGAGATAACGATTTCCATCCGTGTCCTATACTGGGCATGTATTGATAACCACTTTCAAATCGCGATATAATCCAATACTTAAGATGTGGTCGGTAGTATAAGAATAATAAAGACAAAAATATAAAACATCATTAAAATAGATAGTTAAAACTCTACGAATACAAAATACACCTTTTGATTATTATAAACGATAACTTTGACAGCTATCAGGATCAGGAAAATAAACTGGTAGTCGCTACCGAAATGGTACAGAATAACAGCTACATCCTTTTTAAAAAAGTTAGAAAACTTGAGTCTGTACTTGAGGTTCTATAATGATTATGTCAGGCAGAAAACACAGATCACTTATAAATAAATTGGGTATGTTAAAATGTACACATATCTTTAATAATTTAATAATATATGGTTAATGAAATAGTCAGTTAACTGTTGAATTGGTATTTTCTTTATATGTCAGAACTGTTTTCATGAAAATGTCAAGCGAAACAAACATATTGGAGAAAATATGTAGTATGATCTATTGATCTTACACCTGCACACAATTACAATACCATAAATTTAAGGAAAAAAATCAGATTTTCCATGAATGTAAACTGATACGATAATTTTCTTTTATAAATTTAGCTTTGATTTTTAGTAAAATAAAAACAGGTTTATATTACCTCAGTCTAACAGCTTTTAGAAAATCCACATGGACTACCGGTTTCGGAACATTATAATTCCATCTTCAGGTCGAATTCAACAAAAAACCAAACTTGAACATGAGTCCATTGTCACTGGTTAAAAAGACACATAAAACATTTAAAACACGAACAACAGAAAAACATTTAAATAGTGCACTTTAATTTAATCTAATGTGTACCGGCCGGTAGGTGAGCACTGAACCGGCCGGTACACATTAGATTAAATTAAAGCGCACTATTTAAATGTTTTTGTTGTTCGTGTTTTAAATGTTTTATGTGTCTTTTTAACCAGTGACAATGGACAAATGTTCAAGTTTGGTTTTTTGTTGAATTCGATCTGAAGATGGAATTATAATGTTCCGAAACCGGTAGTCCATGTGGATTTTCTAAAAGCTGTTAGACTGAAGTAATATAAACCTGTTTTTATTGTCATATCAGCTTTGGAGGCTATTTAATATGAATAAATTTGATTTTTAGATTTAAATGTAGTCATTGAGACTCCAGTTTTAATTTTCTTTTGAACGCACAGAGCCTTATTTTATATTTCTTCTCCAGCTGAAAATGTGAGTGTTTAAAAAATCCCTGAAAACAACAGTGATCCGGAAACCCATCAGTATAAGAGTGAGCAATGAGCCAAAAAATGTATGACTATTGATTATTACAAATTACTAGACCAATCTTTTGACAATAAAAAAATTAGATGCTCTTTAAATAACTTTTTTCTTTCTTTTCTTTTCTCTTTTTCTATTTTATTTTTCACCAATAGTAAATGCTTTGTGTTAAATGCAATAGACTGTGATGGAAAATAATACTTATACATGTTTTTTGTATTAACGTTAAAATAGAAACAAGAATATGTTACTATACTGCACAACTACTATTATTACTCATGTTATTATTCTCGCTATATTTGACTTTCTGTTTGACAATTTTCTTTTTTAGAATCGAAAGAATAATATGATGAACACCGATGGTAATTATGAATGGTTGAGGTTTCTTAACAATGTTTATAGATTATTCTATAAAAAATAATAACATAATTATAAGTATTAATAGCGTACCTGTTCAATTATATGCCTGTATATATTTTTTCACTATACAAAGTTACTATTTAAGATTTCGAGTGTTAAACGTTAGGAAGATTAGCTTTACATAAAGTCTCAATATTTACCTATCCAGAAGAAGGCATAAGCTGGACTGAAACTAAGAATTATTAGTTTAGGGTTTATATTTCACCTTGAGCTAATACCGAAAAATTGTGATTTATCTAAAAGTTTATCAATTTTTTAATGGTGTTTAAAAATTGATTTGAACTATCAAAGCTGTTTTAAATGATTAGTAATCACCATGTCAATAGTTTTAACAATAGTTTTTAATTACAATATCAACTGCAAAGGTACGGTGTACAGTGTAACTTGAGATGTACGAAAATCTTCAATCCACCCAAAGATAGGATGCATTAAATTTTCAGAACACAAAACAAATTATTGTGATCTTAAAAAAATAAACGCTTTATGTACATATTTGAATTTCACTTTTTTATCTCAAGGTGCAGTTTTCTTTGTCAATTCATTTGATGTATGACAAATATATTTCTAAATGCAGGTGCATGTGTGTATATTCTATGCTGGTACGTTTCCTACACATTTATTTGCCACCCAACTCTATTTTATATTTTTAAGAACGATCTAATTTTTCTCTCAATTATATGCATCATAGACCTAATGAAAGAAATCAAGAGATTATTTAATATCTCATTACAGGATCGAATGTTTTGGAAAACAATTACAGCCACAAGTACAAGCGATGCAGTACTTACAGTTTATAAAATAATACTACAACCACTAATAGAATTTCTGAAAAACAAAAAATCTAAAATATATTTATTAGAATAATTAACCACAATATTCTCAAGATACAAACCATCTTTAATTATAGCTATTTTTTATATCTAGTTAAAAAAAGAGACATGACAGGTTAAATCAAAATAATTTTATCCTACACCTTTTTTCACATTTAAAATTTGAAATTTAGTTAATCGTATGTAAAACAAAATCATAAATTCATTAGACTCTCATAAAGGTTTATTCGTTATTCCAATTGTTATTTTTAATACTATTGTAATACGTTCATTACAGGCATTATAATACGTTCAAAATGAAATATTAAAAAAGTTTACGCACACAAAATAAAAAATTTGAAAACAACGGAAATGATTTTTACAAATATATTACAAAATTAAACAAATAACTATAAGTAATCTTTGATTTTATTTTATTCATTCGAATATATGGGATGATATATTTAACATATTTCCATAATAGTGTCCATTGACCTTCGTAGTGTTATTTCATTTTACCCCCTTACCTTTCAAACCTAGTTTATTACAAAGCACCTCCTATCTTTATTTAGGATGAAATTAAAAGGCGTGGTTCGCTCACTAAAATGGGATTTCGTTGTTCCCTCGTAAATAATTAGATTAGAACCTCTAACACAATTCACTCTGACGGATTGGCTCAACCTCCATCACCTTGCCTTCTTTTATTTTTTGTATTGACTTCTAAGACTTATTAGCCTCGTATCAGCCGTTTTTTCAACGGATTATGGCTTGAATTTCATCCTTTTTTATAAATTACATTTTTTTGTATTGTATTAAATTTATGTTATTAAATAAAAACCCTGTAAAGTATTCATTCGGGCGGAATATTATCTCCTTCGTATTCAAGATACTTTTAAAGGCGTTCCCAAATTTTCCCTTTTGGATTAGTTAAATTGTATCATTACATTTCACATAAAACTAGCTACTTAGTGTAAGTAGCTAGTTTTCTAGCTAGGTTTCTTGGGTGACATGTAGGTCTCCACATCGAAATAAGACCTTAATGGGATTATATTTTCCAATTAAACGTACAGTGTGTTTGATTTAAAGGGTGTCCAACTTAATTGTGCCACCATTGCAATCTCAGAAACTATTAGATTTAGATAAAACTTTAAATCGGGCTTCACCTCCTTTTTTAAGACAATCAAAAATATGAATTCAATTTTCTAGTATTGGAGCGCTATTTTCAATATGGCGGACAACTTTGATTTTTCTTATTATGGGACTTTGATTTTTTCTTAGTGGCGTATTTAATATTACGCTTAATTTAAGGATATTTGGATTTTACGAATATTTTCAAGAACTTTTTACTCTTTGACATTTTTTCACAGCCCAAATGATCAAGCAGATACAAGAAGTTAAAGTTTTACTTTTCCATATTAAAGATTAATTGTTTTACTGTTGGTAATCCATATATCTCCCTTCTTTTTTGAAACCTTTTTGTATATTAAAGAAAATAATCTTGCACCAGCCCACACCCATAGCTATAATACTAGAAATAGAGCTCTTAGTCTATCCATTCAACATCATTTGAAACTTTTAAAACAGAAACTAGAATATATAGGACTTAAACTTTTTGCCACTTTCCAGTATATTTGAGGGAGCTTCATTGTACTCAGAAATTCAAGTTAGGGCTCATCCAACAATGTTATTACAATTTACCTATGTCCTCTGCCTAACTAACCTACCCATATTACCTTGATCTGGTTCGACTAGAATGGGAAATTTTTGGAATTAGAATATGGGTCTCATGTCACGACGTGGTATACGGGGCAAGTGCAAGAAGTAAGAAGTATGTAAGAAGCATCGATAGCGGCTGGGTTAAGTAAAACAAACCATAACACAAAAGTGCCTTAAAATGTGAATTTAGTTGAGATTCAATCATAGAAATATTTCCTACTCGAGATTCCCCCTCATGGAAATGAATAATTTGGAATATATTTTAAACTCCATAAAGAATGCGTGCAATGGCATGGTTAAAATGGGCACAATGTATTTCAAACGCAGAAAAATCTAAATTTAACTGCTTAAATCTCCTTAACCATTGGGTTTAGGAGAGTAAAATTCCACCATTGTTGCCATTGTTGTTGGAGCCATTGTTTGGTTGGCTGAGTAAAATTCTCATAAAATTAAGCATAGAATTTAAATGCGTCATTTAATACAGGATGTTATATAAATAAAATTAAAGTTGTTCGCCACATTGGAAAATGGCGGCCATATACAAGAAACAGTAATTCATATTTTTGAATGTCTTAACAAAGTACGTGAAGTCCCTTATTTAAAGGTTTCTCTGAATCCCATAGTTTTTTTTTTAGATACCAATGGTGGAACAGTTAAGTTGGACACCTTGTTTAACTACACAATTAAATATTTTTAACAGTTACAGTTCACGCATGTAAATCCCGACCAGCGCAAGTATTTTGAAGCATAGGGGTTTGGGGGAGGAGGGGAAGTGTACTTACCTCCTCAAACCCCATCCCATTCACTGCTCTTAGTTAGTTGTAAATAAGTGTACTAATATTCAAATAAAAATTCTTGGTTGTTAAAATATCCATAAAGTTATAGTTTGAGGTTTTGTTTACATAAATTTTAGTTTCGTCAGTTCAGTTATTAAATTTAAAGTATTATAAAATACTCTACATCATTTAAATTATTCGCTACTATAAGAGTTTAAAATCATTATAGTTATGTTTTCATATATTCTAATAAAAAATAAAAAATTTACTCAGACGTAAACACGTAATTTTTATTTTCTTTGAGCGATGACAGCCATCAAAATGGCTTTGTGACTTTCATATTTAAGAGTCACTATCTATCGGACAATTAAAAAACTTCAAGAGTGATACAAAAAAGAGATCATCTAATAGGAAACCAATGAGGTATAAGCAAACCATTTGCTGCGGTTAATGACATTTGCATATTTAGGAATCATCTATCACACTCCAAACATTCATTATCAATCTCTCTCGCACACGTTTTCTAAAATGGCAGGGATTTTCACGCGCGAACTATAGATATCTTATGTGGTTGAAATTTTAAATAGAATTAATAAAAAGTTTATTTCATAGAGGAGTTAATTTTATAAAAGAATACATCTTAGCTTACTATACGTTTAAGAATTTCGAATGGCTTCCATAAGAAGTTAAAAACTAAACCAATTTACACTGATGTTTAAAAATTGATTTAAACTATCAAAGCTGCTTGAGTAATCGTTCTTAAACATATTAGTATTCACATAGGTATTGGATCTAAAGCAATACTATTCTTTCAATTATTTAATTGACATAGAGAGGAATCGAACGGTTGCTCAATATAATAAAAGTCTACATACATTTCCTATTTCATTTTATTACTATATCACGGTCTAGTAAATAAGTGTTCAGGTGCAACTACATTAAATATATTAGTGGACAAAGGTCCATTAAGATTAAGCTGTGAGACCTAATAACACCATAACTGCCTAGAGGACAGCTTCAAGACTGGATAAGCAAGAAAATCACTTACTGGAATACATGAAGTTTGCAAAATACGACAGGTTCTCTAAAGAGAAAATTATAAATATCTGGCTTAATACCTTCCATAGTGTTATCTTATAAATTAGAATTGTATTAAAATGGAACATTTAGACTTGTATCAAGTCATTACCTTACACGGAAAAACTGTACAAACTACAAAATTAATAAACTTTAGTGAGTTAACTTGTTAATGCTCAAGTGGATATTACAAAATTAAGATGAATTATTTGTCTATTACTAATATAGTACAAACCTATAGCTTTATTACGTCTTCATATGTTGGTATAAGGCCCCTACGTTTCTCAGTTATACAAGCCTAATCTATAATAAAAAAACATTTGCTACTTCTGCCAGTGCTGTAGTTACAATCCTCTAAAAAGTAATCTGTACACATGCATTAAATGCGGTATGATACCATTCAACTAACTGCTTACTTCTGTTTCCTGTTATCGTCCGGAAATCTTTCCGGTTGAAAAGTTTTTTTCTGGACTGGCATCGGCAATGGGTAACTTTCGAGCCAAGGAAAGGAACAGAAACAGATCTTTCTGTGCCGGTTTGATGAAAAAGTTTTAACCCCAAATTTAATTGGAGTTGGGTGAAAGTACTTTTTTATCACTGGATTGGTTTATGTTAGAAAGTTATTGATAAAAGGATATAGAGGTTAATATACTATAGTATATATTATTTTTCAACCTTTCATTCATTTTGAATGAAATGCTCATCGATGTAGGTCATTACATTTTTTTAAATTATACCATAGAGAGTCTGGATCAATAAATAATCTGATCGTTTTTGTTTACTTTTGTACCAATTACAAACTACCATGACTATCATAACTGTATTATACAACTAGCCTTTTATGGTTATTACTCATCTTTGCACCACAGATCCATTATTTCCTGAGGAAAATTTATCAGGGTAGAAATATATCGAGTCTTTTAATAGAGTTTTAGTGAGAGATGTTAGAGCAAACACAAATAGATAATTCCAACACTAAAAGCTAGCGAGGTTGAGTGTGGTAGGACGGACAACAAACCTTGCAGCTCACTAATGGTTAACAAACCACCGAAACATGCTTTGCGCCGGCAAACACCTTTCCTCCCCTCCCCTCTGGTTTAATACCACTTTAAACCCATATCCCTTTATTAAAACTGAATACTCCTAATGTACTAATGCTGTTTTTAAAATTTAATTGTGGTATCTATTTTTTCGAGCCTCTGGAAACAAAAAAATCAGAGTTGCAATTTATGTTTTGTATTTTAAAAGAGAGTCAATTTATGGAATATATCCTAAATACTGGCCAAGCTGACCGATGATACTACCACTGCTATTATATACATTTTTAAAATAGCACTAAGCCAAAAAATAATTCCAAACATTTCTAATGGTAAACCAATTTTACAATTATATGTAGGATCAAACTAAATCGTTAATGGATTTTGATAAATCTAAGTTTAGAACAGACATTTCTATTTTCCAAATGTTTGTAAAAGCTAGCAAAAATAAAAGCTTCATATTATTTTAAGGGTTCGAGAAAAGTAGATAGTTGGAAAGGTTAAAGGTCAAAACGATCAATAATGTTTTTCATTATATTTTTTAAGCAACACACATTAGTTTTGACAGTGTATGGGGTTGGTATTTACTATAAAATAATAAAATATGTTTGTCGATGAATGTCTCGAAGCAGTTCTCAATTAACAACATAGAGTACGCAACTTACTAAATTTAATTACTCCTAGTAGCCTTTTTGTTACCAAAACATTATTTCCTTTTTTTAATCATAAAATACATTTATTGTGAGGTGTTAACTTTTTCAAGAAAGCTTTGGTTAATAAATTATTAGTAAAATAAAATTAGTTTTTTAGGATCCCTAGTAATAAAGAGCCTATACTATAAATATACTTAGCATTTCAAATTGGAAATCATTTAGATATAAATATATTTCTTTCATACCTTGGAAATAAAAACATTCTTTTAAAACATTCTTGAATTATTTTTGATGACAAATAAAGGTTAGTCCAAATCAAATTATGTGATGCGCAGAATACATTTTATTTTAACCGCGCTCTATCAGTTTTTTATCTTATCAAGGATTGTTCAAGTTTAGTTCCTATGATTAAATGTAATGGTTCTATGATAAAAAAAAAAAACATTAAAGTAAGAGCTACTAAAGAACGCTAATCAATTTCAAATCAACGATTAATTGGTTTGTAAAGGACGAAGGAAAATTTATCAGGGTAGAAATATATCGAGTCAAACCAATACCTAATTGACTAAGCCAATCATATAATGGTTTCCACAAGCAAAAAAAACTTGCAAAATGATATGTTTAGAAATTAAAGTTGCAAAAGTGCTGCAGAGGTATATTTTTATTGATATATAATACAACTGTTTGATTAGCTTTATTCGTTGTTAGTAGTTTCTTTCAGTTTTATACAGATTCGGTTATTGATATCATCAAGAAAATTGCATTAATACACAATATAATATTTAAGTATAAATAAATTATGATATCATAGATTAATGGATTGTAAAATGTTCTTTTAAGCCGGTCTCATTTTACGTTGCAACTTAGTTAGGGATGTTTGGGGTGAGCCATTAAGGCGGTTAAAGTTGGTGGCTGGAACCATTACCCTTCTGAAAAATAAGTTTAAATGCTTCAAAACTACACTGCATCACACTGCATCGTAATTTGTCGCAATGCCGATTACCTTTTTAGAATAAAATGAAAAAATATGTTAAATAACTACCTTTAATATATATATATTTTTTTAATTTCGGGTTTGGTCTTTTATATGTATTTTTTACTTTATCATCTTCACATCCCAGGACGATATATATATGACCCGGGAAATCTTGTATTCCATTGAAAAATGCCTACAAAGTTTCACCTGCGAAACAGTCAATTAACAGTTAATTACAGGGATGGAAATATTTAAATAGTAGGTTAGTAGTATTTAGGTTTAGGTCCTTTTCTAGATTAATGTTTGGTAATATAAATTATATCAATATACTGTTTCCAGTTATTTTTCTAGGTTAATGCTTGGTAATATAAATTATCTCAATATATTGCTTTCCTTGCTTTCCCAAAGTCTCATAGCGCATAAACTATGAAGTTGTAGAAGTTTTGTTAGTATTAGGTATACACACCTGCTGGTGTTCCGCTTCGCTGGGAACAGGTTGTAGAAACAAACAATTGTAAATAAAAACAAATCAAGAGCAAAAGCTGGTCAGTCCTTTTCTCTTTGTCTGTGCCCCTAAGTAAATATTTTTTTCTGAGATTTCTCACCAAGACCAAGTATAAGGCCGGTAAGTGTCATACTTATAGTTTTCCTAACTAGTTCGGGTAGATCGGGCTTTATAAATGGATTAGCGTTTCAGGCTTTTATCGCTTTTTGGTATTCGTAAACTAACATTTTAGATCCCGTTTAATTTAGAAATACCCTTATTGGATCGTGTCGAAAATTATAACTTTTTCTTGAAATTAATTTTGTAAATAATATAGTTTTGGAATCATGGATATTTTGTATTGACATAGCATGTATTTATATCCTTATAAAACAGGTTAAGCCTACAAGTGACTTCCAGTTTAGTAATAAGAATAAGCAGTTTTTAGCGTATTTCCTTAGAAATAAGCTATTACCGTCGTTTTAACAGAATGGACAAAAGATATCCGTTCAGGGTGCCCTCAGTAATCATATACATTTTTATATTATTGTTAGCTTTTTATGACTAATTTCTGGATATCAAGTGAGCTTATCGCGCAAATGCATTTTTACCTGCAAAAATCACGATTTGTTTCAAAATTTAACATGGGTTTGTATGGGAAATAGAATTTTCATTTTTTGAGTGTCTTTTAGCACGATAACTCTCGTAAAATTCGTCAGATCGTAACAAAATTTGGTACACACATTTAAAACTAGGTTCTTTTGGACGGGCTCGTAAACCGGCTAGATTGACATATCCAATGTGGGGTAAAGGCTGCTTTTACCCCCCAAAAATGTTTTCTTTGGCTTTTTAAATTGAAAAATTAAAGTAATCAAATTAATGTTTTCACCATTGGATTCTGCTTGAACAAACAATTTGTTATTATGAATTGTTGTTCTAAGTCCATTGGTCTCCGCTTCATGTTTTTTGTCAAGTATTTTAGTATCAGGGCAGCAGAATGTTGTCCAACGAAACTTTATTTCATCGAAATCTACATAGTATTTCACGAGTTTATCAAAACTATTTTTTAATAGGATTTTTTATTTATACAAAAAAATAACAATCCAGCTTATTTATTTAAAAGAAGATATTTTTTTAATCAATCTTATTTATCAATATTATTGACACGTAAATCAAACGATGGGATTTTATTTTAATATATAAATATATCACTTTATATTTATATTTTTTGTAATATTTAACTAAATTGTTTTTTTTGGAAATTAGCTGAGTATGCAGGTTCGCTGCGACGGGAGTATTTGTTATAAATAAACTATGAATAAGTATATTATTAAAATATATTTCCTCCATTTCTGAATTGGGTTGTTACTAGGTTAGACGGAAAACAATGACTTCAACACAAAATACCGGGCGTTTCAATGACACGCAACAGCCTACTGTAAAGACTCCGTAGACTTCCAAAATTTCAAAACTTTTTCTGAGAAAAATTGACTAGGCCTTTACTACATTAATTTTTTTTCTATAATTAGCTTCTTATTCAAGTCTCTTGAACATTCTGAAAATCTAAACACTTAGATAAATTAGTTTTAAAATGTTAACAAAAACCGCAACCGTCCTTTTAACATTCGATTTATGGTCCCATGTTAAGCTTAACAAGTATGTCTTTACGTGGAATCTCCCGATATTCACCCTTTCGAGGTGCAGTCTCTGTTAGGATTTGGATTAGTCAGTATGGTATTCAGTGCGTTACCAATGCCTTTCTTGATATCGTCGATAATGTCAATATCTTTCAAAAAATATATTTAAATATTTTAAATAAAATTCAATACTAACAGTTCTATATCAAGAAAGGGATTTTTATTCCTTTGGGGGTTTCACTATGACAATAATTTAATAAAAAATGATTAAAAATGTATACATGTTACCGAAAGTATTTGGGTTTCTGCTTATCTGTTTGATAATTTTATCTATAATGAAATATGGCCTGTCATTGAATGTAAAAAAGTCGAACCTTTGAAAATGTAAATAAATTATTTTTTATGAAATACAGCTTTCTGGAATATATGTCCACACATTTTTATTTTGATAAGTTAATACATTTTTAGTGTTTTTAGATGTAAATTTTTTTATGAGAATGTATCCAAGAAATCTTGAGATACCCTTATCGTCCTATCTAAAAAAAAACCTCTTTCTATCAAAATAAAAGGTTTATTTATTGGTTTCAAGTAGTATTCAATTTCAAAGGCAATTGTAATGAAGAACCAATTGGATCGTAATGAAGAGGCGCTGACTGAAGGTGCAATTTAGGAATTCCATGAGTTCTATTCCACTGGAAGATTAAAATCTGGTGCCAGTGACACACATATTCAGCCTGAATTGTGAACCTTCAAATATTGGCCATGTATATGGTTATCTATATATATTATTAATGAATACATTAATTTAATCAAACATAAGGAGTATTAATTAAGTGAATCGCCGTTTTATTTTAATAATTCGGAATATTGTCAAGTTTTAAAAATATTTTTCTTCTTTAGAGGATCTTAGGACTTCAGTGTTTTACTTGTTTAAGAAATGCATTATTGTTCATTGTATTTATGAATAAACTGTTAAAATAGAGATCATAAATAGGTTTGGGAAGTAAACATATTTTTGATTTTAGGTTTACTGATAACTTTAAATATTAATAATATAACCATGGTGATTGTGAAAAACATTTTTATACTGATAATTAATGGACAATGGTTTCCTTCTTGGTATAGAGGAGCTACATAATAAGCATGAATAAGCGTTTAGTTTTTCTCAGGTCAACTTTTACATGTCTGCAAATGAAAAAATAAAACTACTATTTAAATAAAAATATTTAATTTGGGAAAACCATAAGTCATACACCCATCAACCTCATAATAGAATAAAAGTTGATCAAATTTAAAGAAAAGCTAAATTTTTTGCAACAATTTCCTATTACAGTATATATTTGTTTATGTATATTATCTATATAACAGGCTGGAAAAATTAATTTAACTAACAGTTGATTGGTATAAAAAATTTCTTATCTACAGCTGCTGAGCAGCACCTGTCCACTAGTATTTGTGATTTTAAAATTACAGCACAAGGTAAAATTTAAATCCATTACTTGGTGATGATGAAGCTCCATTTATAAGACGAATGAAACAGTTCTGCACTCACCGTGGGATATCGTGTAAATGCAACTGATTTAAAATTCAAACTAATTGATACTTGAATGAGCATAATTATACATTTCTCTATCTGCTTATTGGTTTTACTCAGTATAACAGAGTTTAGAATACACAATAGATTTACATTAGTTGAATTAAATAAAGTCATTTAGTGAGATCTCTTTTTTAAGTTTGAGAAGGTAGATAATAACCGATGATGAAGAATAAAGTTATGATTTCCTCTGGGCACGGTTTAAAGTATAATCGGAATCTCAGAAGAGATAACTGCTCGGCTTAATGGCTCTGCCATACGAACTTAATTATACAATGAAATGGTAATCTATTGGTTATTTTAACCAATTCATAAACCTGATTGTTTATAAGTTACTATAACTAATTGCCTTGCCTGATTTAAATGAAGTACTTTAAAAAGATTAGTAGTAGCCCTTACAAATATGTTAAAAATCAGCCCTACTAAACTTAGCCCTACCATAGTTACAAGTTATTTTAGAATACCATTAAAAAGGAAAATCAATTTTTGGGAGAAATAAATTTTTTTCAAGCACCCTTCACATTAGTGTGCAGTGTTCTAAGTTATCTTTTTTGTTATATATTTATACATTATTCATAGAATATTCTGTTGAGAGTGCAGGGAATTATTGTGTGGATAGTTTTATTCTTTGGAGGCTTACGTCACAATTAATATTGTCTGCGTTTAAAGATCCACACAAAATACTATCCGCTCTATGGCTGAAACATTCAAAAATCACTTTGCCAACCACGTACTTTTCCACATGGGTTGATTAAGGAAAATCTGAAATATTTTATTTGTTTGTATATGTTTTGTGTTTGACCTGGTATAACATATCTTATATTTGGGACGATCATCGATTCATCAGGATTTTCCGGAAAATAGCATTTTCAGAAATGGCAATAAATGGAAGCTATTTCTGAACTATTTCAGAATCCTCCCTAAACAGGTAGCTATCGTAGAACTTTTTAATTACATAAGGAAATGCATGTTAAAACGTAAACTTTTTTGAGCTAAATTTGTATCTGATTTCTCATTCGATCTTTTTATAGATAAATTATAAGGAACAATTTAGATCTATCTTTAATTTTTATTTAATTTTGTATGTTTTTACGCCAGAGGCATTTTTTTACATTTTGATTTGGAACTGCCCAAACCCGGGCCTTGTTACTAACGGCGACTTTTTGCTAGATAACATCATTAGGCCTAATTCATAGCAACATGACAAATGACAACGCAACCCGTTTTATTGGATGTATTATTTTTCTCATGACGTATTCTAATACCTACTTTAAGTTCAAACTTTCAAGTTTTAGTAACAGTCATTTAATACTCAGTCTCGTAGTTTTCTTGGGTTCATTCCCAATAACAAGCAATTTAATTTGTTTAATGATGATCTTATTTAATTGCTCAACTCGATTTCATGTCTATATTCTGATTCATTCTATGAGGCTTTTGTGAAAGACAAAGTTTATATTCCACCAGTGCTTAAAACGCTTCTATAAAGTTACATGAAATCATGTGCATCACCTTTGTGACTGAAAACTAGCCAACGCTGTCCTTATAAAAGGCTATTTGCAAAATTGATTTAAATCTTTCTTCCCAGCTGATGCACAACACAAAGAACACTTGTAAGGATGCAAAGGGTTTGTCCGAAAACAGAAAAAAACCCGGGTTATGACCCCCAACTTTTTTTTATTTGATGTTTTTGAAGATGGTTTTTGTCAGAGAAATACCCATCAAAACTGTCACTTCTATGTTTAAGGTAGAAATTGTGATGATAAACCCTCCCGCCCAAATTTTGCTCTGGAACCGGTCTCGAAAAGTGACTAGTGAACTTTAAAATATTCTCTTAAAGCTGACTTAATTTTCGTAGTACTTTATCAGTATTAATATTAATAAAATATTTTAAAACCTGACGATTCCTATATAACGCCCTGTATAATGAAATCTAAATTTTTAATTACGATTTTTTTACATAGTTCAATAGAAACGCACAATAAATATTCAAAGGGAATATGCCCACGCTATTACAAGGAATGAAAGACCATATGGGGTATTATTCAGCCCTGTTTATATTCAGCTTCACTCCACCTGGTAAAGTATGCACACCCTCATTGTAGCAAGATTCTCCCTACCTTCCCCATTGAAGGGGTTTTAATTTATCATCGAAAATATGTCATTTAACAGTGTATACTATTTAAACACTCAGAAATAGTTCGTTAGAGAACTATTTATGCTTCTTAGCTGATAATTTCTGGTACTTTAAAATATTATAGTGAATATAATGAAAGGAAAATTGAACATTGAATATTCATAAAGGAATGTTAGATAAAAAGGGCAAAAATTAGATTTATTAGAAAACTTGCACATATACAAAGAAAAACTAAAAGGTAACATCATAAATCACCAAACAGAAGTTTCAGGATCTAATTTTTAAAACTATTTAAAAATTATCTGAAAGATTAAGCAATAAAATACCAGAAAATTCTAGAATAGAACAAACAACAGACCGTTGACCTGCCTTCCCCCCACCGACTGACCGCATCAGTGACCCGAATTCCTGGAATCTCTGTTTACTGAAAACCCCTAGAAGCGCCTGGAAACAATACCTCCCGTTATATAAGCGAGGATTCCAACGATTCTCAATAGTAGTACTGAAGATGGCAAACCGCCAGAACCTAGGTCCACGTTCAAGTGCGACAGTAACGCCGTCGACGGATTTTAACACTGTTGAATTAAAGGAATATTGTATAAAACTAATATTCGATTTTTATTAAGTCTCTAATATTGATGGGCTTAGGCGAAAAATGATAGCATTAATTGCATTTGGCTTAAGAAGTGGAAAAAATGGCAGACTACATTTAAATATCTGATTGTTAAAAATGCAACTATACAATACCTCACTTCATATTAAATATAAAAAATCTAAGGAAAACATAAATTTTATTTTATAAATATTTTCAAGCCATTATACATTTTTTGTATACTGTACCATAATACACCTATTTATTTTCATTAAATAAATAAACAAGATAAATTAGAATTTAAATGTCAAAGTTGATTGGATACATATTAATTTTTCTTATTTAGCCATGTTTAGTTGTTTAAGCTACATATCCTTCATAATAATCTCTGACGTTTATTCTGATATTAGCAAAATTTAAAAATAAGAGTCTGCTAAAAGTTTATCATCGATAATCCAACACTCATTTGGGGCGGAGTATTGAATATATTTTTAAAAGTAAAAATATTGATATTTTACCACATTGCTGCAGCATTGCTGATGCTAATGTTGGCAGTGTATTAATTAGCGATTGAAAGCGTTTCCAAACATGCAAATACTCGTATTTAGCCTTTCTGACACTGACACAATAGGATCGGCTATACTGGAATTTCGCGAAAGCTCTAAAAATAGAAACCTATTAGATTATATACTATTACAATGCATCTGCCTAATTTTAAGCTTTTTCTTTTTACATCGCTGATTAGTCCTGCATCTGACAATGTTATCTGTGTGCAAATTTTGTACAGAGAATTTTCCGTCTTTATTTCGTAGTAGGGGTCTAAAGAAGTGTTTTCCGCTCGGGTGTCATGCACGCAAGTGGTACGTTCTCCGGCTATGACGTCATCAATATGGCGGACAAGCAATTTTGAAATGCGTGTATTTTGAATACTATTTGTCCGATCGGGATAAACTTTTTTTTGTTTGAAAGATAATTTTCTGTGCTAAATAATTTACATTTACACATTCGTTGTAATTATAATACTTTTTTAGTAATTTTTAAAAAACATCTTTTTCAATAAACCTAATACTGAAATTCAATATATAACTTTTGAACTAAAAACATGATCAAAACGTGCCTATGGTAAAACTTTTAGAGAATTTTAAGACCTTTTCAAAAATACCATACATTATATACTTTGCACTAATAATAAAGTGAAGAAACTGGATTAATGTTGTAAAAACACGGAATTTTCCGTGCGGCAGACCAATCTTAGGCGGTCCAGTGTTCTTTATGCGAGGCAAGTAAAGAGAATTTTACCGATTTATTTTGAAGTAGATGTGTATAGAAGCGTTTTCCACTCGGGTGTCAAGAATGCACCTTAATCGATTTCCGGCGATGACGTCATCAATATGGCGGAATATCCATTAGTAAAAAATGCTCTATTTCACATACTGTTTGTCCGATTTGAATAAACTTTTTTTTGTTTAAAAGATTATATTTAAGCCTACAATTTTTGTATTTAAACATTTATTCTATTCCCAATAATTATTTTTTAATTTTCAAAAAACGTGTTTTTCCAACTTTTTTTTCTCTATTTTTGCAAATGGCTTTTTTCATGGAAAAATTATCGAAAAATGTCTAACATAAAATTTTTAGAGCGTTTCAATACCTTTACAAAAATACCATATTTTGTATGGTTAACGCAAACATTAAAGTGAGGGAACTCAATAAAAGTTATTAAAACAACGAATTTTTCGTATTTCCCAAGAAAATGCTTCAACATCAGCAGGGCCACTGCTCTGTGTGTAAGACACATATAAAGAATTTTATTGCTTTATTTTGTATAAGATGTCTAAAGAAGCACTTTCCACTCGGGTGTCAAGAATGCACCTTAATAGTTTTCCGGCGATGACGTCATCAATATGGCGGAATGTCCATTAATAAAAAAGGCCCTATTTCACGTAATGTTCGTCCGATTTGAATAAACCTTTTTTTATTTGAAAGGTATTATTTAAACCTACAATTTTTTTACCAAACATTTGTTCTATTCCTAATAATTATTTTGTAATTTTCAAAAAACTTGTTTTTCACCTTTTTTTTGCTCTATTTTTGCATATGACTTTTTCATGAAAATATTATCAAAATATGTCTAGCATGAAATTTTTAGAGCGTTTCGATACCTTCACAAAAATACCATATTTCGTATGGTTAACTCAAACATTAAAGTGAGGGAACTCAATAACACTTATAAAACCAACGAATTTTTCGTGTTTCCCGATAAAATGCTTGAACATCAGCAGGGCCTTATTATTTTATATAATAAGGCCCTGCTCAGGCCTTTATTTTGTATGAAATGTCTAAAGAAGCGTTTTCCACTCGGGTGTCAAGAACGCACCTAAAAGGTTATCCGGCTACGACGTCATAATTATGGTGGGAAATCCATAAACAAAAAACCCCTGTTTCACTTACCATTTCTTCGATAGGAATAAGCTTTTTTTTCTTCAAAAGGTAATATTTTTAGCATGCAAGTTTTGTACTTTAAAATTCTTTTTCAATAAGTTTTTGGAACCTTAAAAACTTTTTTCAATTTCAAAATTTATTTTTTGCGTATAATTTTTAAAGGGAAACATTATTAAGATAAGCCTGGTATAGGATTTGTAGGGCGCTCAAGGACCTTTTCAAAAATACCATATTTTGTATGCTATGCTCAAACAACAAAGTGAGGAAACGTAATAAAACTAATAATAACATCTAATTTTCAGTGTTTTCCAAGAAAATATTTTAACCGCATATTAGCTATTCCAAAAAAATAGTAATTTTGATTTTATGTAGTCCTACATTTAAAAAGGATCTAAAACTGTATTATATTTATAAAAACTTTATATGTGTTATGTTGGAATAATGTAGAGCAATAAATAAAAGTGTTGTTGAGTTCCCTCACTTTAATGTTTGAGTTAACCATACGAAATATGGTATTTTTGTGAAGGTATCGAAACGCTCTAAAAATTTCATGCTAGACATATTTTGATAATATTTTCATGAAAAAGTCATATGCAAAAATAGAGCAAAAAAAAGGTGAAAAACAAGTTTTTTGAAAATTGCAAAATAATTATTAGGAATAGAACAAATGTTTAAATAAAAAAATTGTAGGTTTAAATAATACCTTTCAAACAAAAAAAGGTTTATTCAAATCGGACGAACATTACGTGAAATAGGGCCTTTTTTATTAATGGACATTCCGCCATATTGATGACGTCATCGCCGGAAAACGATTAAGGTGCATTCTTGACACCCGAGTGGAAAGTGCTTCTTTAGACATCTTATACAAAATAAAGCAATAAAATTCTTTATATGTGTCTTACACACAGAGCAGTGGCCCTGCTGATGTTGAAGCATTCTCTTGGGAAAGACGAAAAATTCGTTGTTTTAATAACTTTTATTGAGTTCCCTCACTTTAATGTTTGAGTTAACCATACAAAATATGGTATTTTTGTAAGGGTATTGAAACGCTCTAAAACTTTTATGCTAGACATTTTTCGATAATTTTTCCATGAAAAAAGCCATTTGCAAAAATAGAGCAAAAAAAGTTGGAAAAACACGTTTTTTGAAAATTACAAAATAATTATTGGGAATAGAATAAATGTTTAAATACAAAAATTGTAGGCTTAAATATAATCTTTTAAACAAAAAAAAGTTTATTCAAATCGGACAAACAGTATGTGAAATAGAGCATTTTTTACTAATGGATATTCCGCCATATTGATGACGTCATCGCCGGAAAACGATTAAGGTGCATTCTTGACACCCGAGTGGAAAACGCTTCTATACACATCTACTTCAAAATAAATCGGTAAAATTCTCTTTACTTGCCTCGCATAAAGAACACTGGACCGCCTAAGATTGGTCTGCCGCACGGAAAATTCCGTGTTTTTACAACATTAATCCAGTTTCTTCACTTTATTATTAGTGCAAAGTATATAATATACGGTATTTTTGAAAAGGTCTTAAAATTTTCTAAAAGTTTTACCATAGGCACGTTTTGATCATGTTTTTAGTTCAAAAGTTATATATTGAATTTCAGTATTAGGTTTATTGAAAAAGATGTTTTTTAAAAATTACTAAAAAAGTATTATAATTACAACAAATGTGTAAATATAAACTATTTAGCACAAAAAATTATCTTTCAAACAAAAAAAAGTTTATCCCGATCGGACAAATAGTATTCAAAATACACGCATTTCAAAATTGCTTGTCCGCCATATTGATGACGTCATAGCCGGAGAACGTACCACTTGCGTGCATGACACCCGAGTGGAAAACACTTCTTTAGACCCCTACTACGAAATAAAGACGGAAAATTCTCTGTACAAAATATGCACACAGATAACATTGTCAGATGCCGGACTAGATGAGGTAGTCTCTATTTTCAAAGTGGTCTCCAAGTTGCAAAAAACTTATGGGAGAAAATTTGACTTTATAATATAACAATGTTTGAAAAAAGAAAGAAGAACTAACATAAAATGAGTGACTAACGTTTCTCTAAACACAATATCATATGTCCTTAGTAAATGTCACATGTAGGAATATTAAAATTCTCAAAAAACGTTTGAACAATAAGCAAAATAATTCCATGATGAAGTTATGTTATTATAATAGGCTTGGACACTATATTGATTTTTTAAGAGCACCTCCAATGTTTTTAAAATTTTACTGTATTTGTTTTTTTTTATTTTTAGGAAGGAAATATGACTGTTTTAAAAATTGTAATAATATGTTGATCTATTAAATCGAGGTTAAATTTATACAAGTTAAATTCCATTAACAGGGAAGTTAACCTGTTAAAAAAATATTTGTTTTTCATAAGGCCTTAACATGAAGATAGAACACTCTAGGATATGTTATGATAAAAAAAAAATGGGGGGGGTTCTGTTATTAAGAGAAACATTTAAAAAGATCGTTGTAAGAAAATATTCCTCTAAATGAGTTCAAATTCTCATACCACACACGACTCAAAAGGATTCCTCCTGCTAGCGGAACGATTGCTCATTTTTTTAGTTTCAAAACCCCAAATCGCCATTCGGCATGTAATATGAGGAAGAAAATACCTATAAAATTGTAATTCAATGTATATATTACTTTAATAACTAATTATGACATAATTTGATAAAAAATATATTAATGACAACTGCAATAGACTGGATTTACAATTTAGTAGAAATAAACTTGTAAACTCTTAAGGGAAACAAGTCTTTAATTTCATAATTGCCAACGGGTTCCCTTAGACCACATCTGGAATTTCATTATAAGTTGTGCTTTGTACTTTGTAACAATGTAAATGTTTACTAGTGAAAAATAGTTTATTTTAATAACAAACTTTCCCCAGCAGAATTTAGCACATTTTAATAAGATACGTAAGATGCCTTTCAGAGTGGATTGGGTACACACCCTTGAGGATCGTCTGTCTATGGGAGTCGTTGCATACTTTGCTCTTTAGAATAGTAATTCTAAAAATATAGTCTAATAATAATAATAATATCAATATACATGGTAAAATTCTAATTATTTTTTATACTGTAGTACACAGCGATGAAAATTTATTTTAGGTTTAAAAGTACGTGAACTGTTTCTATACCCAAATATGTTTTCCGTAGCATAAGAATGAAGGGCAAAAGGCTGGGTAGCTATTACTAATTTATATTTGCTCCTGCGAGATTACAGCTTGGAAATTCCCTACAGGGATAAGAAATGTCCTATATTTTTAATAAACTAATTATTATTTGAAATTAATTTAAAATTATTTACACTACTACAAGCGTCTTAAAATGCCAAAGGTAGAATATTTACACCATTGAACTAAAAGTGAAATAAGAGCTCTAATCTAAATTTTATAACTATTATAATAACTATTTTACTGTTGTAAAATTATATCTATAAGTCATTCAACGCCTTCTTGTTAATAGAAGTACTATCCAACTCTCCTGGAATTATCAGTAATTTGGATTATGAGAAGAATAATTTATCGTTTTGGTGGGAGGGGGGGTGAGGGGAGGTTGTTTGAAGCATCGGGGTTTAGTCAGTATTTAGCATTTTCATTTTAAATGTATTTATCTATTAAAGAAATTCGATTATGCTGTCTTAAGCTACTTGAAACGTAAATAAAAGCTCTACGATGAATGTTTGGAAGATTTTGTTACATAAGATGAATCTAGAGGTAAGCAAGGAGATGCTGTAGAAAACATTAGTTTTAGTATTTTGTCACACCATTGCTGCCTGCGAAAAAAATATAAAGAACCACATGAGTAATTGAAGTAAATTGTGTGTAACAGAGCCTAACTGCCCCCGCGCCTTGCAACCAGCTGACTCTGCCATAGCCGGAAATATAATGCGCAAACTGCATTAAATCTACAAATAACATAGTCCATAAAATCTTGGGAAATGTTTAGTCACTTTGAGTTAAGTTTGAGACACAACTTTCTTGTTTTTGAAAGCCACTGTTCCGTAAAAAAATACAATTAAATTGCGTCCCTTCGTAGCTATGCTCTCTTTATTACGGGAAAAGAGAGGATCGTCTCCCTTAGTAAAAGTGGTACCATCAGCAATCATTGAGTGACAACCATTCTCTTCATTATAAGTATTAACGTACTTGAGAAAACATAAAAAAAAGTAGTTAAACGCCTTATTTTCAATGACGCAGTCATAGGAGAATTCATTATTTTCTTAATTTTGCTAACTGAATGTTGATAGTGATAATCAAATCCGTATTAGATGATGACATGCACCAATTAAGGTTTTGAGACTTGATCAGTCAATACAATTCTCATTACAATTAACATTACAATACTCGTTACAGTATTTGTTAGTCAATAAATATTAGTATTTTTGCCTTTAATTTGAGCAACTGATTGTGTAAATTGAATGTGAGTTATAAATCTTTAATCATCATACAAGTTAGTGGCTTCTGATACTGGTCTTTACTGACAATTTTATCTCAGGCTTTTGTACTAAGTTTATTAATTCTCATCCGTTATTGTTCAGTAGGTCATTACCTTTTGTTGTACAAACCGTCGTAAAATTCGCTTTGCAAGAATGCATAAGGAAATGCACCAAAAAGTTTTAGCTATGCTTCTAGCTTAGTCAGTTTTAAAAGTTAGTATGATTAGTCAATTTCTTTTTTGGTAAGAAAAATAGTTTTACTAAATAGCTTGCGCAGTATATATCTCCGGCTATGGCTACTACGCTACTAACCGTATCATATGATATTTGAAACATATTATTTTGGTAAACACAGCGTTTGACAAACAGCGAGACTCTAGAACAATGTTTTTAGAAAAGTACCCCCTCTTCCCCCGCGCCTTGCAACCAGCTGACTCTGCCATAGCCGGAAGTATAAAGCGCGAACTGCATTAAATCTACAAATAACATTATTTGCCTGAATGAATACTGGTATTGTTTACAATGCATTTGGGGACAAAAGCTGGGTTAATATTTCTGATTGCTTGCCCTTCCCTTGGGATAAAAGCTTGGTATTTCATTCCCAAAGTAGCAATAACTTATTGTTCCATATGGTTTTTAAAGATTAGTAAGAACGCTACTGTCATCATTGGAGAATAGTAAGGTACCCTCTGTTCAAAACCTGATTTAGAAGTAATATATTAGATGTTCGAGTAGAGAAATATAAAACTGTTGTGAGGATTCAGAAGTTATCGCTTTAAATATAAGTTTTCAATATTTTGTCGATATCAGTATATTTGAATCTATCTTAGCCTTCATATTAATATTATTACTACTATCATCATCCAAATTCTTTCAGATAACTTGTTGATTCACTGTCATTACTACAAAGATGATTTTTTACTCTCACAAGTTTACATTGTGTAGTTAAAAAGTGTTCTATTGATACCTAGCTCTATTCATACAATTTATTTAACAAAAACCTGCGGAAAATATGTTTTTATTTTAAGTAGCCTTAATTAAATAACATTTATTTTTCCATGTCAGAACTACGGATGGCGTGTACCATTTTCATATCCTTAAACGTATCAAAGATGAATAATCATGCTTACTAGAAAGGTAATCATGTTTTTACTAGAAAGTTTTGCCTTGTACGTTATTTTATATCCATATTTTATGCAGCATAAAATAAAACATCAAGATCTCCGTAATTTTTACTTTTTACTTCTTTCGCGTATCCTAAAATAGGGTAACATAATGCAGTGATATAGTATATTATAAGTAATCGAGAACAGTTTATGATTATAAAAAAGGAAAGAGGCAAAAGTGCAGAATTTACACCAGAGGAGATAACGAGTGCGCTGTGATGCATTGTTTATTCACGAGTGTCATGTTAGCAGATATGTCATTTCTCTGATCAATGCCGCGTGGGATGATGTGTCTCATCAAAATACCATGATAAATCATTATACCTTAATCCATGGTTCTTCCTGGAAAAAAACATTTTTGATGGGGTGAACTCTGAGATTTTATCAAACTACGATAGTTTTATTTTTTATAGCTATGGTAGTTCTTTTAAATAATAAAGTACAAAAAAGAAATGTTTTGTATTTTTGTTTCATGCACATACAATGTTTTTGTATTTGTATTAAATACAAATGCAACAATTTGCCACTAAATGGAACCGATGAAGAGACTATTCGATAAAAGGTAAGTTGTGTTATGTGGAATAAGTAATTACTTAATTAAAGGAGAACCATAGATTACTGGGTATGATGCACCCTTAACTGTTTGAAACATGAAACGCTTATACTCATTAGTTAAGTAATATCAATATTACGTCACCATAGAATACCAACATGTAATTGCCTAATTAGAACAAACAAATTACGAATTTATTTTACTAGTCATGGTTGTTCTTTTAAATAATAAAATCGGTTGCAAGCAAACGGAGCCGATGAAGAGATTACTCATAAAAGGGTTAGTTGTGTAATGTAAAACAACTGATTACCTAATTTAAGAAGAACCATAAATTATTGTGTATAATGTACCTATAACTGTTTGAAACATCAAACGCTTATGCGCAATAGTTAAGTATTATAAATATTATATCACCATAGAGTACAAACATTAAATGTATATTTAGAACAAACAAACTACGAAATTTTTGTATTATTTATGGTTGTACAAATAACAAAATATGTGACATCCAAATGGAGCTGATGAAGAGATTACTTATGAAAAGCTTAGTTAATGTAGAATAAGTGAATACCTGATTATAAAGGAGAACCATAATATAATTGCCCATAATATACCTACGACTGAGTGAAACATGAAATGCTTATGTGCAGTAGTTAAGTACTATCAATATTACATCACCATAGAATACCAAAATTTAATTTATCAATTTATATGAGCCATAACAGGTTTAACTAACCGATTATAGTTTCCCAAAAACTATAAGGCTTTGGGCTATGAAAATAAAGCTTTATATTAATACAACAAGTATAGTTCTGTTACGGCTGTCATTGTGTATTTGTTAAAAACGACCTAAGCTGCTCGCGTTTTACCGACCAGCCGAAGTCCTAATCTAGAATCTACCATGTTTATAGCCATGGGTTATGCCTCATATTCTCAAGCGTTCTGGATTAGCTGGCAGGATCAATGCGAGTACACGGAGTGATGCGAGTTGTCAGTTCAACCCCCTCAAGTGACACCGATTGATAAAAAAATTACTTAAACCCAATATAGTTAGTTAACAAGTATTTTAATGAGGGAATTTCTGCATTTTTAGACTACAATGCAAAGTAAGTATGTGTTGGCGAATGGTAGTTAATCCGTAACATTTTCCCACCTCGAGGGAAACGGAAATATTTATAAGGTTACAAACGTGATAAGTGTTAATACTCTCATTTCAACCTATAGTTTAGCTACGACAGACTTCATAGGTTTTTAAGAACATGCAGTTGAAGCACGGGTCTCCTCTTAATTTTGTGCAGGATCGCTTTAAAGGCATTTTACAGATTGTGATATTTAAATACAGTTTACCTATAGCTGAATCCTAAGTACATAATTTAAGATTTACGTACTAAAAACTAACCTCTACCTTTTACTGAGGAATAATCGATTATATATCTTAAAGCTCTAGGAGATTATTTTATACTTTAAGGGATCCAAATATTTGCTAGACTCTTCTGTTTTTATTTGACTAGGCTTGAATTGCTTATAGCCGACCTCTGTTACTAAAACTAATAAAAATGGTGCATTCAGCTAAGATGGACGTGAACGATTGTCTTTATTTTATGGGAATCCAATACTGCTGTTGTAGAAAAGGTTTTTGTGTGTATCAGTCATCTTTACCTTCTTCACAAAATTACCTCGATATTTGACTCAAGCGAAATGACCCGATTTTGGTACTTAATGTCATGAATAATTATTTTAACGTTTAAACAGTAAATTAAAGTAAATAAAAACCGATTCCATGTTACACAACATTAGCGTGGTAAACAAATACTATAATTTAATGAAGTTATACTTTATTTAAACAAATAGAAGCTGTTGTTTCAATCACATTATTTTTAACTATATGTTGATATGGGCGCTTACAACATATAATATATGTATATTATACTCTCTCATTTTAATATTTGGTATGCCGACATAAGTCTTACCGAATATGAAGTTTTCAACTCCATTTACGTTATTTACTTCCACTTTTGGTGAAATATTAACTATACTGAGAGTTCATAACCATCTCCAACCATAGTCTGTAATAAAAAAAGAAAAGTACTCTGTTTTGTGGTTTTATTTATTTACACTTACACTCTATCAATATATTTCTCAGGTTTAAAAAAAAGTCTTTTCGACGTTGCATTTTTATTCTAGAAAAAAAATGAAATTAATTTTTGATTATCTTTTTATACTCAATGCCAATAAAGGGTATAATATTTTCCAAAAATCATTAATGAGGGGAATTGTACAAATGCAGTATTTGTCACTTGTGATTAACCATTTAGTCTCATCCTTCTTTAGTCAGATTTCTGTGAAATCTTACCTTACTTAACTTTTAAAGATACATAGATGTATTTAATTTGCATGTAAAAATATTAAAGCTAAGATTAATTCTAAATAGATGCTCAACATTAAAAAGAATGACAAATAAAAGATAAAAATTAAGAATTGGCTCAAAAAGTGGCATAATATTTTGGACCTTGTCCTAAAAACTTAATCCAAAGCTCATAACTAACAATCGGTATACTGCGAATTAGATGAAAAATCCTTGTCTGGAGTTTTGTAAACTTATTAGTTCCCAAAAATGTTTTCTTACGGTTAATTTTTGTACTTAGGAGTCGAATTATAAAAAAAATTTCTATTCGAGAAGCAGTCTATCATTAGAATCCATCAAAGGTATAAAAATAGCAGTACTACTTGTCTTGTTAACTTTTTCATTAAAAACATGTATTAAAGAAGGTGGTAGTAGGACTTCTGAGTGGGACAAATATTTACTAAACAATCAGAAATAGTATCACCAATATATTTCCAATTAAGTGTGTTAGTCATTCAATATGAATATTTAATACATACCATAAAATGATTTATAACCTATTAATTAGCATATAATTTTTTTATACTTTACGAAGGATAGTTCTTTTAGATACGCTGCATGTAGCATAAGCATAATCTGCAAAAGTTAATGAACTTTCTTTCTTTGCAAAAAATTAATGGTTTTAAGCTCGTCATTAAAGACACGATATAAGCTCGTCACGATAAAACATTTTTATTTTGTGCGAGTCATCATGTACAGCTTATTTTCAATCCTGAAATAGATCCCTTGACTTTAAAAAACCCCTCTTTTGGTAGATGGTCATAAATGAGGGGTGCGATGCTTTAGCGAATTTCCTTAGAAATAAGCTATTACCGTCGTTTTAACAGAACAGAATGGACAAAAAATATCCGTTCAGGGTAACCTCAGCAATCATATTAATATTTATATTAATTGACAGCTTTTTATGTGTACTTTCTGGATATGAAGTGAGTTTATTGTGAAAACGCATTTTTACTTTCAAAAATCACGATTTGTTTCAAAATTTAACATGGGCTTATACGGGAAATAGAATTTTCATTTTTTGAGTTTTGTTAGCACGATAACTCTTGTAAATATCCTCCAATCGTAACCAAATTTGGTACAGACATGTAAAACTAGATTCTCTTGGACGAATTCGTAAACCAGCCAGATCGACATATCCAAAGTGGGGTAAAGCGTGTATTTTACCCCCCAAAAATGGGTTTTTTGAGTTTTTCAAATTGAAAATTATATTTATCCAATTTTTGTTTGCACCATTGGATTTAGCTCGAAAAAACAAACAATTTGGTATTTTAAATCATTTCTCTAAGCCCATTGGTCTCCGAGATATTGCCAGGTTTTCAAGGAACCGCTTAGAGTAATTTCTCAGTTTATCAATGTATTTAATAGAATTTTGGTTTTTAAACAATTTTATGATAATGTAATTTAAAAAATAAACATTCTTGTCTGCTTCATTACATGAAATCTTTGTGTTTTTCATCTAAGTCATTTACCAATATTTTTTTTAAAGTCCTTGTAAAACAAGCATTAATATAATATTTTAACATATAGATATATCACTTGTTTATTTTTCTTTTTTTTTGTAATAATGTATTAATTACTGGATATTTTGTAATTGGAAATTCGCTGAGGACGCAGGTTCGCTGCGACAGGGGTATTTATCCTTTTCGTATTCAATTTCCTTTGCTGTTTAACCGTTTTAAACTCGTTTCAGGCTTGTAGTAGAAACTCATGTAAAAACAATCTATTATCTTAGATATAATTTAAACTGAAGTAAATACTAAATATCATATCGAGTAAAATAAACGAATATTTCCCTTTGATTGGAGCAACAATTAACTGTAGAACAGTTAGCAGAATATACAATGTCGTGTTTGACGGGGTTCATTGATGCATTAATCATAAATGAAAAGAGTTTACTGCATGAAAAAACATTTCAAACCTCAATCTCACGTTATCAGGTTTCGGCACATATTTTGTTCAATAAGCTTTGACGTTTAACAGTATATTGATAATTTTATGCCCGAGTCAATTATTCGTTTTGTTATTATTTGTTAGTCTGTAAGCCTAAACATAAACTGCTGAAAATATGTAACCTTTAGGTATTGCGAGAGCTCTATGTTTAGAGGTTTACTTGATAAGGCATGTTTATTGCAAGTAGATCATCATGTACTTATAATTTCTATTTTTGTTTTCGATTACGATTTAGCTCCTTAATGATTAATTAGCAATAAATGGAGGTTTTTTTATGTAACAACCATAGTATGGGAGAAAGACATCCTTAACGTATCCCAGTCAGCATGTACAGCTTATGTTCAATCTTGAAATAAATCTCCTAATTTTTAAAAATCCTCTTTTGGTAGACGGTCATAAATGAGGGGTGCGATAATTTTATCCATTTTGCATTCAATTTCCTATGCTGCTTTACCGTATGTGTCAATGAATGTTCGTAAAATAAACTCAAGTAAAAAAATAAAAACATTATTTAGGACTAAATCACGATTTTTTAAATTTATTATAATGTCTGAATAATATGCATATACTACTTAGTATCAAAATTTATAGTTTAAACTTCCTTAACCATCTTATCGGTATAGTCCTATTTATTATTTTACATCCATTTTTGTTACTTTACTATTTAAAAAGAGGAGGTTTCTTTTACATTGCCATATATTCGCTGAATCAAACCATGAGAACTAAAATAGTAGGCGATTTATAATAATCACTCCTGTAGGTAAAAGAAGCTCGAATACAAAATAACGTGTTGTGATGCAACCAGGCATACAATCATTACACTTCAACAATTGCTAAATCAATCAGAACAATCAGGTATTTGCCGTTTAGCCTGTCATTGACTAATCCATTGAGTTATTCGATATTTGTGAGCAAAAGCGTTACTTCTTTTATTTTCAAATTATTTTTATGTAATTTTGAATTGTTACTAAAAGTATTTATACTATCACAATACTAGTAAGTTATATTTAATTATCATTCCTAGCCATTCAGTGTCTGAAAGATAACAACACATTAGTACATAATGTGACCAAGTAAAAATTAAAAACTATATATTGAGTCTTAAGTAAGTAATGTATTTAGATTACTGAGATATGACTTTGGGCGTTTGAAAATGATTATTTGTATATCTCCCAAACCAATTAGGATAGATAGTGCAGTATTGAATTTATTTTCTTTTAAACTTAGACCACTAAAATTCATTCTTGCCTTGGTATTATTTTGTTGTTGCGTCTCTCCACGGTTTTTTATGCAAGAATGAAGCAATTTTTTTCTATGTTTACTAGAGGACCCACGCTGCTCCGCAGCAGTAAACTTTGGTACTAAAACACAAAATCAACTCAAATCAAATAATTCTTCATTTACAAAATTAATAATACATGCAATGGATCTTTAAAACTTCAATGTGACTTGCCCGACACTTGCCTAAGTTGAAAAAGAGGTGCTTGTAGCTGGGCCCGGTTATGTTGGAATTTCAGAAAACCAATTAAACCACGATTTATTAACAAATTGGTAATAATTAGTTCCACAAAGGAAAACGTAAGACTTTCATGAGATATTCTGTACTTAAGTTTTCGGGACAGCGACATGTCAGCCCGGCACACACGACTTTACAAACTAACTACATACCATGCTAAAATTACCTTCGTTGCAGACCTGCATACTCAGCGAATTTCAAATGCAAAAGAACATAATTCAAGCCAACACAGCGAGATTTGACGTGTTTTTGTAAGCTCCATAAGATTAACATGGGGAATGAGTATACATCAGGTTTGCTGATATGGAAATGGAAATATCGGGGATTTTAAACTATTATACATTAGATCTCATCTAGATGAAGACATAAACCAATTTTTATCAAGATGAATATGTTGGGATATAAGCAGGATATAGATTTTTACTTATTACCCATAAGGTTAACATTGGGACAACGTACTGTGTTTACCACTTTCAATATCTCGGTAACCAATGGACATATACCAGTGATTCAAAATCCTAAATTGTTCTTTTTTTAGCTTAATTCAATGGTGCCAACAAAAATTGGATAAATTTTGTTTTTTTATGTAAAAAATTTAAAAGTCCACTTTTGGGGGGGGGGTTATCTCCCTTTACCCCCCTTCCGGTGGTCCGATTGGGCTGGTTCACGAATTCGTCCAATTGATTACCACTTTACATGTCTGTACCAAATTTCATTAAGATCAGACCATAAACGGACTTAGAAAAAGAAAACCTAATTTATATATATTAGTATATATATAAGATTTATATATATAATTTATATATATATATATAAGATTAGTGTTGTTCGGAATTCAGCAGAGTGCTCCAGGTACGTCCGATCATAATAGTCAATAGCTCAAATGAAAGCTGGTATTTCACTGAAGGTTCTTAGCATATAGAAGGTTCTAAAATATATAGAATTACTTAATTAGAACTGGGGAAATATATCTTCAATTGAATTCATAATTCGGGAAATAATCAAATTTATGTTTTTTGGTCGAGTAATACAGTATATTAATGAATGCCGATCCTTGATGGTAAATCTTTGCGTGCAAACCTTTAATTTAAGACCTTATTTATGAAAATCGGTCGAGTAGAAGAGCCAAACAGACTCGGAAAAGAAAAACAAATTGTTTTTTGTGTTGTTCGGAATTCAGCAGCGTGCTTCAGGTACGTCCGATCTTAATAATCAATAGCTGAAATGAAAGGTGGTATTTCGCTGAAGGTTCTTAGACCAAAACATACAGATTTACGTAATTGGAACTGGGGAAATATAACTTAAATTGAATTCAAAATCCTGGAAATAATAAAATTAATGTTTTTTGGTTAAGTAATACAGTAGATAAACGAATGCCGATGCCTGATGGCAAATCTGTGCGTGCATACCTTTAATTTAAGACCTCAATTATGAAGATCGGTCGAGTAGAAGAGCCAAACGAACTTGGAAAAGGAAAACCATATTTAACTCCCATAAGAAATGTACAGGGAGGAATTTGCTTTTGTGCACAACTCGAGTAATACGGCAGATAAATGAATATGGATGCTTGATGGCAAATCTACGCGTGCATACCTTTAGTATAAGACCTCAATTATGAAAATCGGTTGAGTAGAAGAGCCGGACGGACTCGGAAAAGAAAAACCAAATTTTTTTAATATATAGATATTTAAAATAGCAAAATTATCTAACTGAATGGTTCCCTGTTAAGTCAAAATCATTAAGTACTATTGAAAAATTAAAGTATTTTGAATAAATTATCTCTTGAAAAAACAAGACAAATTTTGCGAGAGGGGACTTTTAAGGAATATCATTTAATGACAGCATTTGGGAATAGTTTCTCTTTTGAAAATTAAGTAATCTAATATTTTTTTTATAAATATAATGAGATTACAAAAACAAAGAAAAGAAAAAATAGTGGTTTAGTAAAGATACAGAGAGAAAGTATGCGCAGCAGAGTGATCTACTTCCGCTATTGTCTGAGCCCGTCACACACCGGAGGAGAGTGGGAAATAGAAATTGGAACAAGACATAAAACGTCTCGATACGGATTAAAAAAACATTACTTTTTCCGGAAATTTCTCTTCGTAATATTTTACTATAGGACAGATTGTTGTAAAGATACCTTTCCATTTCGCTTGCAGATAATTTCCTAAATTGTTTTTAAATAATTAGGAGAATTAAACTTTTCTTAGGAAACAGTTAATGCACCTTTTTCCGAAGCATTTGTTTTCACCTTGCTTCTCTCATTGTTATTTCTAATAATATGCGTTGTAAAAAGATAAATTTCTTGTTAAATTGGTATTACGTTCTGTAAAAAACAAACTTGAAGTATACGCGGCAGGAGTAAATATTTTCTTTCTTTTGACTAGTTAAACATTCAATTATTATTTGCGGGAGTATCTTATTTGCGTTCTAACCCTTAAAGATAACAGCACATTAGTACATAATGTGATAAAGTAAAAATTAAAATTATTCAACTGAAGCTTAAAAAAAGTTATATTTAGAAGATAACTAATAATTGTATTTAGATAACTGAGATATGACATTGGGCTTTTGAATTTGATCATTTGAATATCTGTCAAACCAATTAGGATAGATAGTGCACTAGCTTAGGATAATAGGTTAGTAGGTTCCAGTTAGGATAATAGGTTCCACTAAAAAGTATTCCTTATAAGTCCCCATTCGCATAATTTTTCTAGTTTTTTCCATGAGATTAATTATTCAAAATACTTTAATTTTCTAAAATACTTAATGATTATGACTTAACAGGGAACCATTAGGTTAGATATTTGTACATTTATTCTAGAAGAAAAAACAAAACATTAAAACACATTTAAAAAGGTTTCAGTTGTTATCCTGGAAAATAATTATTTGATAATGTGGTTTCCTTTCCTTAGCACCAACATATAAGGCGAGGAACAAACTTATTGAGAGTCGTAACCCATGATTTCTTTATAGGGCCAGATGTAAAGAATGAAAGAAGACTCCGCTGTGATCCGCGGATCGGATTTACTCTCCCTCCAAGGATGATCCAACATTTCCTGCCATGTGCCCCCCAGGTGGCCCGTAGCGCCCGGTACCAAAAAACTCCGGCCTCCCGCCGCGTAATACCACGTAATCGCGGACGGAATTCACTAACCGGGACCCCGCCACTGAGATGCTTTCAATGGATGTAGTTTCCGCAAAAAATCTTAGCTAAGAGATGACTGAGGTTTAACGAGGTAAAGCATTTTAAAATTTTCGATAGTCAAAGTAGTTTTCAGTCTTAAACCATGAAAAGTGTAGTTTAAATTATCGTATTTTATGGTGGTTTTATGGCAGTTCTTTTTTGGTCCGAAAAATCCGTAATGCTGTGGTAAATCAAATCAAATCAAAAAATCAAAACACATTTTATTCACATTGTAAATTAACAGGTTATTACATAGATGTAAATAAAAAAAATCACATGGGTCAAATGACCTGTGCGTGATTGAGTCCATATCTGGCTGCGTAGTAGTTCGAAAAATTAAATAGAAGCACTCTTTTTCACAGTGAAAAAAAACAAACGAATTACAGTCAAAGAAAGACAATATATAAATAAAGAACTAAGTAGAATTAAAAAAAGTATTTGGAAACCATTTTATTAAACTGTAAAAAATTGAAAAGTGAAAAAGTAAAATACCATATACAAGATAGAACACAATATAAATTTGGCCAATAGATTTACCGATTTACTGAGGCATGGATTTTTGCCGTGAGCGAACTGTGTTAGTAAGCATCCGTAGGGTCTGTAGGTTCAATGTTTATGTTTAAAATGTCAATGTTTGTGTGGTACAATCTAATTGTGTTAGCAAGCGCAGTTTACTGCACCGTTTGCTTAGTCATATCATATAAACGTGCCAAACGATCGCTCTGGAAATCAAAAATAGATTAGGAACTCTGCGCCGAAATGTGTGTGCTAACTTCTGCCTAGGGACTCAAAGACTTTGGACAAATACTTACTAATTTTGCAAGCTTGGTAAGCTTAAATTGCGCACCATAATTTATATTTACAATGTAAATTCAAATGCACTAATACTCTAAATGTAAATAATAAATCCATCTTTTAATAATACGCAAAAACATTTATAGTACTTAACTATCATTGTTTTGTTTTACAGTTGAATTTTAAAAATATTTTATTGTTGGTGTTCACAATTTTTGATTTTCACTAAATCGCCTATTTCAATGCGAAATTTCAACCAAGTTCACTAAACATTTTTAACCGTAAAAGGCGTTTGCGAAGTTAGCTCCACAATTTTCAAGTGTTAAAATTTCCACTTTTAAACTTTTTGGAGTTACAAATCTAAAAACTGTTAATATACAACGGAATTTGTTTTAGTTTTTTGTATAATCTGTTCAATTTTTTACGGAAAACAATACTTCAAGCTTTAAGTTTGGTCAAATCGCTTGTGCACAAACAGGTTTACAGTTACGGTGAAAAAAGGGTGTCTATAATAAAAGGTGTTTGCAGGGTTCGATCCTGCGTCATATTCAAAAGACAGAATACATATACATATATACTTATAAATAATTACTATTGGTTGCTTTGTAAAACCCCATTCCATCCAGATGGAGTTTTGGTCCTGACTAAAATATCTCAGGCATGTTAATGAAGGATTTAAGAACGCTAGTAATCCTTTACATTGGTCGGAGAGATAATTTACCACATGTCAAAATGTTCGGTCGGAGAGATAATTTACCACACGTCAAAATGTTCAGCTTGGTCGCTTTTCGAATGGTATGTATGTTTTAGACCAAATAGAGCTAATAGTCCAGTCAAAAAACTTAAAAAATGGCCCAACCTGGAAAAATTCCGTTAATTTTGAAACTTTGCACACTTATTTAGAAGTACCTAAGGATGAAAATACCAAAAGTCCTGGAAAATATGTGGCGAGCTCTAGTGGCAATTGATGGAAACAGGATACTTTTTTTGGTTTTTCGTAAAACTCTCTAGAACCGTTGGTCGGAGGTGAGAACTTCAAATGTACAAAATAAAGCTTATTAAATTTGCTACAAAATTATGTGTATATTTTCTTTGTACTCCTGACGGTTATCGAGTTATAGGGCGCCAAAAATAAGGATATTTTCACGATTTTCCCCTAAAAATGAGCAAAATTTAGTTTTTTTAGTTTTTAACGTAAGAAAATAAAAATTATCTAATGTTGGTGGGCACCATTAAATTCAGCTTAAAAAACCAAACAATTTAGTATCCTGAATCATTACTTTATGTCCGTTGGTCACCGAGATAATGGAGGCGGTAAACGCCCCTTACATTGTACCTATGTAATCCTTATGGGAAATAAAAGAGTTCTATATTTCGCTTTTTTCGCAACATATCATAGTAAAACTTGATTTGTGGCTTGATATTGTTAAGATATATCGTACTAGGGCCTATAATCCCCATTTTTCACATTTACGTGTCAGCAAACCTGAATACTCCATTGTTCGTATTATTCTTATGAAGGTGAGTATGCAGGTTTGCTGACACATAAATGTGAAAATTGAGGATTATAGGCTCTAGTACGATATATCTCAATTATATCAAACCACGAATCAAGTTTAACTATGATATGTTGCGAAAAAAGCGAGATATAGAACTTTTTTAATTTCCCATAAGGATTACATAGGTACAATGTAAGGGGCGTTTACCGCCTCCATTATCTCGGTGACCAACGGACATAAAGCAATGATTCAGGATACTAAATTGTTTGGTTTTTTAAGCTGAATTTAATGGTGCTCACCAAAATTAGATTATTTTTATTTTCATACGTTAAAAATAAAAAAACAAAATTTTGCTCATTTTTAGGGGAAAATCGTGAAAAGGTCCTTATTTTTGGCACCCTATAACTCGATAACCATTAGGGGTACAAAGAAAATATACCACATCATTTTGTAGCAAATTTAATAAGCTTTATTTTGTACATTTGAAGTTCTCACCTCCGACCAACGGTTCTAGAGATTTTTACGAAAAACCAAAAAAGTACCCTGTTTCCATCAATTGCCACTAGAGCTCGCCACATATTTTCCAGGACTTTTGGAATTTTCATCCTTGGGTACTTCTAAATAAGTGTGCAAAGTTTCAAAATTAACGGAATTTTTTCCAGGTCAAACCCTGTTTTGACTGGACTATAAGTAGTTGACAACAGTTGTATCATGGGAGAAATAACGCAATTCGCTTATCACATGGTTATTCCACTGATTCAGGTTTCAGTTTGTTTATGTACCTAACATTAAAATTAAGGTAACTCAACTTGTTTCATAGGCTAATCAATAATGATTCCAGTTTTAGTTTTACTGTTTTACTGCTATTTTGGCACCTCCGAAGATAAAACCTGGGTGCTAGGGCATGCACTCTGCGCGAACCTGTGCCTGTGAATAGTTTCAACAATATATCAGAGAAAACTATAATTAATTCACGTAATGCATAGTAAAACCTTTCAATATATACCAGGTGTCTCGCCTAGAGTGAAACTATGGCTAACTATTTTATTATATACCTAACAGGGAACTTATGGGGGTTTCCTTTTATTTTTACAAATACTTTTTTGTGTTACTTCAAAATTTAAAAAATATTACCACTATTTTACAATATGATGGACAACTTTGACTTTTATCACGGAACACCCTATATTTTTAAACGCCGTCTAGTGTAACTTCTCTTCGTGTGAAAAGCATTATGCGTGTTCTTTAACTGTCGAAGACATTAAACCGGGAAAAACACACAGGAGTTCATAGCTGTATAAAAAAATTGTAATAGGTTTTTTTTACTTTCTTATCTGAATTTAGTTTCTTTAAATAGTCTAGCCAACAGAAGTTAGCATGAATGTTAATTGTACCATCCCATGTATTCCTTTTGGGGTACAAGAATATCCAAAATATTACATTTCCATGTCTAAATCTCTACAAAAAAATACTGTTCTGACTGAATCCGACCCAAAATCACATTTTAAGGCACTTTATGTACATTTTATTTTTGTATGTCATTTGTTCCGACCGATTTCAAAATCGAATACTCGGGTGGGACGTGCTCCAGTTGACTGGGTCACTCCCCAGATTTCTAGCGGTCCGGTCAGCTATCAATAAACTGCCGGTCACATCAGTTCCGCGCGCGCGCCTGCGCCGGCGCTAGCGGGACAGTAGACATGCGCGTGACACTGTCACTGCTCGCCGTGTCGCGGGCTGGACACGTGCCGGAGAGAAGAAAAAGAAATCGTTGCACTTTAACTGTCGAGGAGATTAAAGTGGGAAACACAACAGGAGTTCATAGCTCTGGAAAAAACGGTAATAGGTTTTTTTTTACTTTCTTATCTGAATTTATGTTACTTATAATTATTTAGCTACCAGCAGTTAGGATTTGCATAGAACTTACTAGAGTTTAGCCGGGGTGTTTAACCTTGAGTAAAACCAAATACTTTTTTATTTTTGTCCTGAATAAGCACTTCTTAAGGAGAACTTACCTTTTTGAAAGCTGCTTTTTTGGAGTCATTTCGAAATTTAAAATATGGACGCCGTTCTCCAATATGATGGACAGCATTGATTTTTCTTCTATGCATTATATAGCGTTTTTGCATTTTACGATTACTGTAGTTTAAAATAATATTTATCTTTTCAAATTTTTCCTACAACCAATTTTTAAGGAGATATGATCAGTAAAATTTTGATTTTCACCAAAAGTAATGCATTGGTAACTTGTCAGTAGTCTATGTACTACCCCCCCCCCCCCCCACAGTTGTGTATGTTGGTACTAATGGGGCTAGCAATCTATTGAACGCTGAACGGACCGCTACAAATGTGGAGAATGAATCACGCACTCAACTAGAGCACGTCCCTTCCAAGTATCCAATTTTGAAATTTTAAAATAACAGCAAAACAAAGAGTCATTCCCTTCCCCCAAAAACAATCGGTGGCTCATATGTTACGTTTAAAAAATCACACATCTCTAGACAGTATAAACTATACCCCTTGCTATAAATTACACAAGGTTATTATGGCAAGTTTGTGGTAAGATAGTTTTACTTTGTATAGAAAAGTAATGGGTCGCAACCTACCGAGAAATGGTGGCATCTCAACGCAGGATGTGCGCAGACGCAGTCGGATGTGGCAACGTAATAACTTGTGTAATTAAGTGCCATGTATTAAATAATGGTGCAGGTAAGAATCCGATGTTTTGATTAAATGTTTTTATTGACTAGTTAAACTCATCGCCAATACGATGTTTACCAATTAAATGGATTACATGCTGTAATACTACGGTTTCAAGATTTCATAAGCTATCCTACTATTGGTGAATGATATAATTTTGTATTCATATAAGAGAAGGATTTGTTATTTATTTCAGTATGACGATAGTTAGTTTCCCTTCTGTTTTTACTGTTTAGGCTATACAACGTTTCGAGAGGTAAGGGTACTCGCACCTTTATTAAGAGGCCCTAACCTCATAGAAGTTATATAGCCTCTCTATAATCTTAACTTAATTACATTTAAATTGAGCTAGTTTTAAATAAAGTCTAGGAAGTTTACTTAAAACCAGCTTGAGTTTCCCTGCCTCTTCAGCCGTACTCGTTTTTTTTGTACTCGGAGTAAGGAAAAGCCCGCAAAATTGAAATATTATTTTAAAGCTTGAACTAATATACTATTTATTAATAAACAATTTCCTGTTTGTTTAAAAGCACACGGCATGTTTTCAAATTATCTCCAAAATTAAAATTGCAACCAATAATATTGGTGTATTCTATTACAGCTTTTATCCGACTGTTTAACATAAACAGTAAATATAGAGTACACAAATAAATGTAAACCTTAAAACTCTGTCGAAGAGTTAACATGAAAGAGCCCGCAACCGTGTTTCCTTGTAAAACTGTTTATAAAGTTCTAAAAGGGTTGATGCAAAATTCATGGACATCAAGGGGGATGGTAGTGGTACTTTTCATTTTGGTCGCTCTATCGCTGTGTCAAAGGAGCTTTCCTGAGAAGCAATATACCTTTTATATGTGTCGGAGGTTTTGGTTTAGGGAACAAATAAATTTGTTGGTGTAGAGAAGTAATGAAAGTTTAAGGCCTTAAAACACCATATTTTTTTACAGTTTAGTAAAATAATAAATATGCTGGTTAGGTAGAAAAATAGGGTTTGAGATTAAATTCCATCGCTGTTAACCTTAACATAATCTACGTTATTAAATCACTAAAACATTAAAAAACAACAAGGGACATTTAATCGGAAACAGTAATTTTTTAAGCTTAACTAGTGTTGATATAGGAATCAATATGGTGGGTGATATGAGTAAAAGTGTATTTTCACGTTTCACGATACATTTCACGTTAAGAAACAACACGTTAACTTGAATTTAACACTACAGTAGATGGAATATAAGAATAAAATGATTGCTACTATTTCCCATGCTAAGATTGTGTAAAGGTATTTAAATATATTGGTAAATGTTATAGTTTTACATATATATTTATATAGTTGGAAAAGCCATAGTTTCATCTTAAATATTATTATGGATTTTTGTAACTTGCACATTATTATACTTCTGAACCAATCGCGTCAAACCAATAAAACACAAAGTAAATCGTTATTAGCCTGATTTAATTTGAATGAGGTAGAGTTTTATATAATTTATTTTTTTCAAGAGTAAAGCGAAATATGTTTAAAAAATTTGTCTTAAAGGGAAATTAGAACATGTGAGTTATGTTAAAAGGCGGAAAATCCTTTGAAGGTATTATATACATCAGCATGTAGTGAATTGTTAATAGGGCACTCTCAGGTAACCTCAAAGTCTAAATAAATAGCGATGGCGGCAACTGCGAGGGCGGAAGCGCATGCGCAATATTGCCCTAAACTTTTTAACGCAACAAGTTCTTCTTAACGAAACCGTCCATTTAATTATTTTGTAAGCAATATACCGATGAACATATTCATAGTAAAGAATATTACTTACAATAAATGGATGGTTAAAATGCTGTATCGGTTTGTTCAGTAACCATAGTTCAATCAACCTTTTGATATCTAATTTAACTGAAAATCTAAATTTAAAATTGTTTGCTAAAAAACAATTTTTGTTTACTAGGTCTTGATGATTTTCTATTTTAGCTTTTGTGTTTATTTTAGGAAAAATACAGTATTTTGATTAAACGAACAAAGCATATTGTTTTGCAGTTACACTAATCTTAATATAAATAAAACTGATGAAATACGTTTTGAATTTCCATACTTAAATGTAGATATACTTTTTTTACAGATGAGCATAAAGTGGCATAGTCAAATTTACATTTTTCAAGCAAAAAAAGAAGAATTGTAGACGTTTTATTTTCTTAAATTAAGTTCGTAAATACAGAGTTTTAGAAGCTGCAAGGCCAAAGACTCTCCAAAAACAGGTTATTTTATTACTTTTAATTAAGTTTGATTATGACAGGCTTTTAAATTAAGAAAAGTTCATTGAATGATGTTATTTTAAACTGTTTTAATTTCAAGAATGAAAATGAAATAACAACAATGTTGGTAACGATAAATATAGTTGAAGGGGAAACATCAAAGGGGAATATCTGTTCTGTATTAGTAAATTTGAGGATATCCGTTTGGAAAGAAAAAATTGTTTTAAAATAATAATAATAATAAACAAAATCCCCTTTTACTAAAGTTAGATTGCATGTGGGGAGGGAATCAACCATCGTTTAAAGTCGTGTACGATCCAAAATGAAAATGCTAATTCTTGGGATAATTAGGATCATATTTATTCATCAAATCCCTCTTTCCCTCTTTATCATCATATTGAAATAACAATTAATTCTGTTCTCTCGGAGCTTTTTTTGCTTGTATTGGTAAATAACATATATTTTTTCATTTAAACTTTCCATGTGTATCATTCTATTTTAATACCTTCGTCATATATTCAAAAAAACTATATATTTTTAATAATATAATTTGATTTACCTATGTTATAAATCAACATACTCCCACTTGATGAATTATTTTGCAACTGACATATAATTACACAAAAAAGGAACTGCTAGAACTGTAATAAAAATAGTAGTATTTTTTCAATTGATTTGAATAATTTAAGCCATGTACAAAAAGTAAAGTCATCAAAAGTTTTGTTTAATCACTTAGTTGATTGTTTATATTTATAGTAAAAATAACCTTTAAATATATGAATCACAACTAAATACAAAAAATATATTATTGACATTTTATAATTGCCAAAAGCTTAGCTTTTTATCGGTAAAAAAGTCATAACAAACCCAAAACACAATAATAAAATCATTTACAAGATAATCTTCTATGTTTATAAACGAACAAAACATTCGCTCACCGCTTAAAACGAGGGCCAAAAATAGCACCGCCACCAGGTTGGGTGCGATCCAACTATGCCGCTTGGAAACGTCCATCATCTTCCGTGCCGTACTCCGTAGACGCCGCGGTCACCCCGGTCACACTCTGCACTGTCGACCGGCCGAGGAGAGGCTATCACACCGATAACCGCGTGTTCGGATAAGCGGGGGTCCTAACCTTCAACATGCAGTCGTGCCGACGGTCGGACGCACACTGAGCATCGCGTCGCGGCGCAGTGGCGCGCCTGGTAGAGAACCCACGAACCTTCTGCATCGATTGTCGACCGTTCCGTGTCAAGTGCGCTCGACTCATTTCATCTTTTGTTATCGTGATCTTTTGAGATGAAAGGATTTTGGTATTCTTCAATTGTTAGGAAACGAGCCCAGAAACGGGAGAAATGTTATTGTGTTGGTGGAACTATTGTGAAATGTAAGTTTGTAAAGTTAAGCGTGGTTGGTTTAATTGTTACACCTTGATAAGGTGGTAATAGAAAAAACGATAAGGTAGCCTATAACGGATGAATGATTTAATTATATTCTAAAAATACATTAAAATATACCATTTCTTAAAGGGAGGGTATAAAGGACAAAGAATCATGTACCAAATTCTCATATTGTAAAAATACGTCATAATGAAATGTAAACAAACAACCGTAGTCGTTTTCATACTAAGTATTAAGTTCTTATAAAGATTACCAAATAATGTTACTTCAACAATGTGTTGAAATAACAGAAGATTAGATGAAAATAATTATATTAAAACAAACATATACATAAAAAAAATTTTAAAAGTTAAATCGCTGAATACCAACATCGTAAATATTTCCCCTAAATATTACAGAAAACTCAAACACGTTGTTTACCGTGTTTTTTTCGAGGCTAAAATGATTGTTGGTTTAACGTAACTACCAATGTTGATCGTAAAATGTTGGTGATTGAATAAACAATTAAGATAAGGCTTGCTTTACTATAACTGCTCATGCAACTAAGGTTGTTTAGAGGCGCTCGGGTGGCCTTGTTTACAATAGATGGTTAGATTAAATACATTATCCTTAAAGTAGGTTTATGAATGATTTAAACGTTAAGTAATGCTCTATATCGTAATTATCTACATTGATACCAGTCGCCATTTTAATATAATAAAAACTATAATAGTTAATTTCACGTTTAACAGTGTATTATTTTACTATTTTTTTTTTATTTTACTATTTGACAGTAAATGCTTATTAATTAGTTACTATTATTTTTCCCTCTATTGAGATTGAATAGTTATCATAAACCCTGTTTCATGTTTCTGTTATCATCAACGCTGAATAAAAGAAAGAAGTGCATTTAAACACATAGAATGGAATGTTTATTCATTGTTTTCTCTGTGATTAATACCAGATTTAATGCCCTATTATGATAAAAAGATCTTCGATGAAATAAATGTTTACACACCAAAGATACTCGTACCGGTATTTTAATAGATTTTTGATTTCTTGCTACATAAAACAGAAAACCAAATAACAAAAAGAAGTAATGAAATTCTGTTTGGATTTGAGGGTTGGAAAAGCATTTTTTTAGGAAAATTTCAGGTTTTATTTTGGCTCAAAGTTTTCGTACAAGACGTTGCATATTATTATCACACCATTAAACAACTTTACGACGTTGCTGGGATTTTATTAGATTCCTACTTTCTAGATAAATACATTAAATAAAAAAGACGATAAAATTATGAAACTAAGCTTTGTTTTGAGCGTTAAATACAAGAAATTAATAATTAATAAAACCTTTTCTTTTTCCTACTTTGGGTCAGGTGATCTAACTCCACCATCCTAGAAAATGGCGGTCATATCATGGTTTCAAAAGCAAAACTTTACTTTTTCTTTAGTTTTGATTGTTTCATAATAATTGTTACATAAAATAGAGGGGTTTTGAAGGTATTATTCGAACGTTAAAGTTTAACCATAAATACATTGCAAAAGAACATTAAATTACAAAAAACCTTTGTGATATACAATTAATTTTGCATTCTTGGTAGTTTTTCGTCATACAGCAAAATAAAATTTGTCCGGCATAACAAATTATAAAAAATTAATACTGCAAATTACAGTCTTTCCGGAAAAAAGGTTCATAAGGACGACCTCAATGAAAATCCAAGTTTTTACATCGGGTCGGGTAAACTAATATCACTTTGATAGAAAATAGCGGAAAAAAATTAAAATAAAAGAACAAAAAGAATAGATGGATTTTACAAATATCATAAAAATCATTAAAGATGCTTAAAATTACAAAATCTACAACTTCCACGTTCACTACATTGAAGTGGGTCCCAATATTTAGACATCCAGGAAAATACTTACTATAGACATGATTTTCCCAGATAGCGGTTTAATATCGGTCTTACCTATATGTAGTAATTCCAAACTTGAAGAGTTTCTTAATTTGAGACAACTTTTACACTTAAATTTTCTTTGAATGATCAAGAATTAACGAGTATCCTTTTTTTGTCTCTATTTTTTATTAGAGAGACGTAAGTTTGCCTGACCCAAAGTATAAAATTAAATTTTCATTAAGGAAGACTTTCTAAACATTTTAATTGCAAAAATTGTAATGTGCAAAAATTATTTTATTCACAACACTTTAAAAACGCCCTACGAATTTCATATTTTGTATGCTGCTAAAAACTGCCAAGTGTACTATAAAGGGACACTATAAAATATTTATCGTTATGTTCCTTGGAGCTTTTTTAATGCATTCATGGTTTTATGGTTAAGCTTTATAGTCCATATGTACCCCTAAAAACCGTCATTTTACATTAAAAAACTAAAAAAAGTAAGTTTTGTCTTTGAAACATCGAAGAGGATACAAAAATACATATTCATAAAACAAATTCATGACAATCTGACAATAAAAGAATAATAAGCAAAATTGATGGTAATGTTAAGTAAGTACTTTTAAAACACTTCCATGGTTTTACATTTAAAATTTAATGTCCAAATAAACCCCTAAAATAACCGTCCATTTTTTGAATTGGAAAATGCAAATCGAACATGGCCACCATCTTCCAAGCTGCCGAAGTTAGCTCACCTGATTATTACTTTACATTACATTACATTGCTTGAAATGGTGACCTACCCAAGTAGGTGTTTTAAGCCAAGCATGAATGACAGTGAAGTGAAAGATTATTGTAGCACGATCTTGTAATCTTGTTACTGACTAAGGCCGACATGTTCCCTAGTCAGATTCAAAGTAGAAAACTTGGGTTTCTATTCAGCACGTTTTTAAGTATATTTCCCAGCAAAATTAATTATCGGTTCCAATATTTTGCTTATTAAAAGCTGGTTTGACTGGACTATAATCTAGGTAGTCTAGTAACCTAACAAATAGTTAACAAATAAAAGAATATGGATTTTTTATCTGCTTGGTTCAATTGCATTATCGTTACTAAAATAATGTTAAAAGTTTAACAAAACATCTACAAAATATACTGGGTGTTCCGAAATTATGGTAAAATATTTTAGTATATGATAGTACAGGTAAAAATAAGAAAAAAAGTTCGTACAAACATAGGTCCAAAAGTGCTTAGTTTTCCGTCTGTGCGTTTGTGATTTTTACATATTTAATCATATCTCACGAACCTCTTAACGTATAAACTTCAAACTTGGTACATGGATGACCACTATTAAGACCTATTTTGTAAGAAGTATCAAATTTCTACTTTGTACCATTTCGAAATGGCAACTGTTTTTTGTTTTCAAAGCGATATATCTTAAAAACCGTAAATTTTAGAAAAATTATACAAGAGACAAAGAAGTTGTGAAGTTTAATCCAATTGACGCTGATATTAAGATTATGATGATCGGACTACTAATAACGGAGAAATTTTAACTTTTCTGAATATAAACATGGTCCTTTAGAACAAACTGTCAGACATTTCCATGTTTTTATTTGAAAAACTTAAAATTTCTCCGTTATTAGTAGTCCGATCATCATAATCTTAATATCGGCGTTAATTGGATTAAATTTCACAACTTTTTTGTCTCTTGTATATTTTTTCTAAAATTTACAGTTTTTAAGATATTTAGCTTTGAAAACAAAAAACAGTCGCCATTTTGAAATGGTACAAAGTAAAAATTTGATACTAATTACAAAAATAGGTCTTAATAGAGGTCATCCATGTACCAATTTTGAAGTTTATACGTTAAGAGGTTCGTGACAGATGATTAAATATGTAAAAATCATAAACAGACACACAGACGGAAAACTAAGCACTTTTGGACCTATGTTTATATGAACTTTTTTTCTTATTTTTATTCATGTTGAAGCCTTCCAGAATTGGTTAATCAATAATAAACAGGTTTACATACCTTGACGTCACAATTCTATATAAGTACAACTTTATTTACTGTTGACTATAGCAGTTCAGTGACTGTTTAATGTCCGGCGAACTGTTTTTAATGTCTAAGTGTTTGTATAGTTGTGTTCATGTGATTTTAAACTCAAGACGAAATTCAGAAGAATGATATTTTAACGTTCTTAGTTTTGATAAAGACTTCGAAGAAGTCGAAACTATAGTCAACAGTAAATAAAGTTGTACTTATATAGAATTGTGACGTCAAGATATGTAAACCTGTTTATTATTTCTTATTTTTACCTGTACTATCATATACTAAAATATTTTACCATATTTTCGGGACACCCTGTATATTGTACTTAATAATAGCAATAAATTTATACTGATTTTTCCCTTCTTTAACAACAGTCAGTGTTCGGACGCTCATATTGCCGCACTTTTTGGTAGTTTTATAGCTATGACAATGCCCTCCTTCCAGAGCATACTTAATAATATTTATGATCTCCCAAAACATTAGACTGAAATTTAAATTTGCTATTGGATATTTATTTGCTATGTGATAAAACATGTACCGGATGGTTATGTTTAAAACATGTTATAAGTTAATAAAAATATGTCCAACAATATTCAAGAATTCTCCCCCTCATTCTTGATACACCCTATTTGTTATGCTGCCGGGCTACGACCAGTAGTTCTCAAGACTCTTTTATCTTCGTGGTAATTTTTATGTTTTTTATATAATATTTGTATTACTTTGAATAACCTAAAATTATTGATATGTATTAATAATACTATCATTAATACTATATATAATTAGTTAAAAGTAAAAATATTCGTATACTTTATTAAGTTTTTATCTTTTTATAAAAAAGTTATGTGGAGAGTGAATCAGTAAATAAACTATTCCATTATAGTAGAAATCCCATTTCAGATTTTTTTTACGTAAACCAATCGGCATCACCAAGACGTGACATGTTTATTTTTAATCATCTAGGGAACGTATTAAAAGAAATGATAAAGTCATAAAGCCAGCAAAAGGAAAACACAGACCATTTGCTGAGCAGCCTCCCTTGTAAAAGTTATTCTTTATGAGAGGCCACACTGATATTGCTTCCGAACAAAATACAAAGTCTCTAATGTCCGTATCGATTATATACTGGGGGAAGATGTTAGACTTATTTCATCTCTAGTTCAGCTTTAAAAATTTACAGAACTAATATATAAGACTAAATGAAATTTAAAGTTAATATTAGCATTATTAAAGAACTTAGCCATCAAATATTAATAAATTGATAGTAATAAAATATTTACTGTTATTAAAAAAAAAAAAAAAAAAAAAACACAGAATCCCTATCAAAGATAATGAATGAGCTTTAAATAATTTTTGTTAAGTGTTTTGAATTTACTTAGCAATTATCTATACATTGAGCCTAAAACAACCGTAAATTTTTAAAAAAATCCATAAGTCTGAAACCCACCAATCGTGTACTTGAATGAAAGGTCTCGGTGAGAAAATTGAAGGAAAAACATGACATGTTTTTCTTTTTCAAATTTCCTTAAGAGCACAAATATAAAGAAAAGGGATGATCAGCTGATGCATTTGAAATGGTCACTGAAAAAAAGGAGGCAAGTCAATTTTCTTATATTTTTCAAGAACGGTGATTGAAATATGACCTTACCCCCTTTTTCCAAAGGACGGCATATTTTAAAACCTTTGTAACACTGTGACTAACCTCCTTATTTCCATGAAACCATTACAGTTAAAACCAGATATTTGGAAATTTTTTAAAGCAATAATAACCTGAAATTTTATTGTTTTTCATTTACCTCCTTTTTTGTGACGAGTTCATTTGTTTTATTTTCAATTATTTGTTTACTTTTTCCAACGAAGCTGATATCCATGGTAAATATTCACATACGCCTACATTTTTCTGGAGGGTAAAACAATAATATTTGAATATACGATTTGGTCCATATAGAACTTTGTAATTTAACAAAAAACTATTTTTGTTATTTCATAAGCATATACATAATAATATTTTATTTTCAAGTCATTATAAGTAATCGATTATGCTTTTTGACTTTCGTAATATTAGCTATGTTATCAGAAAAGTTATTTTGAGCATGAAATTTCGCCAATAAAGAATAAATACTTAACTATCAGTTCGTATATTTTAATTTACATAACATTCTTTCTACTATTCAGGATGTGATTCTAGCTCGATTCTCGTTTAATCCGCTATACTAGTGAATAAAAACAATTCTTTCAAAATAAATGTACCATTTCAAGTAATTCCAAACAATACACATCCAATTTCATTAGAATAACAAATATTTAAATTGCTGATAATAGTACATATACTGAAGTTTACCGTACCAAAAAATAAGCGTGTTTAGCAGGGCGGTTAATGTTTACCTAAATGTAATTCACGGTTATTTAAAAATAAATACCTATTGGGGGAAAAACCTAAATCCAAAGGAAATATATACATTAAATTATTTGGTAACTGTAAAAATTTCCAACTTCCCGTCTAAAAGAAAAAGCTAGAAAATATATTCTCTTGTAAATTGATTTTGGTTAATGAGGCTCTTCTGATACATTCAACGACCGGTAATGATTAATGACGTGGACTAATAGACCTTATATGTAGATTAATGGTTGAACAGACCACCATATGTTGCTTCGTAATATAATTATTTATGAAGGAGGTTAATGTATCAGCCATCTTTATAGATTGCTTAATAATTTTCAACATGAGCAAAATGGTATCATGAGCTAAATTAATGAGCTCTTGTATTTATCTAATTAAAATGTATTTTAGAATTATCATATGTTTCTAATGTATTATAAATTGTTCTAAAATATTATACATATGGAATGAGTTTATTATAATTATTTACAATTTATAAACATGTAGTTAGAAGAAAATATACATTGAATCACGATTGAAATAGATCAAACAAACTTTCACAGTAATCGTTTTACAATTTAAAATATTATACACTGTATTAACTCAATGTCATAAAACGTGTAGGCCTATCATATTGGTAGCAAATAAGTTTTTTACTCTATATTTTTATAATTACACTACAAAATCAAATACTCCCATAATTTATTTCTAGTAAAAGTATTTTTTTTAGCCAATATCATAAGTCAGAATTACATAACTTCATTTTTTTTAGTTGAGGCCCATAGTAGTGCATTATTTACTATCGGTAAATATTTTTCATCATACCATCGCGTTGAACTACTTTTTAAAATACTCTCGGCTGTGATAGAAACTAACCATTACGAGGTGGGTTGTGTAAACTGTAATGTAAAAATTGGGAAATTTTCTAGTAATGTTAAGGAGTGTTTAAAAACATACAAATATAAACATGAATGATTCAAATATGCTTGAATCTATATTAAAAAGAGCAAATGAATTATCATACTTTGTCTTAGTAAATATCAGAAATGTAACCATTGATAGCACTAGTATAACCTCAAAATGTTTAACGTACTAACAAGTTTTAAATTGTTCGTGACTCGTAATACTAACGAAATGTACTATTTCAAGTCCATGCTATTATTATCATTAAGACTATAAAAACAATTATGAAAAACCATTGTTTTACGAAACATATTGCTAGTACTGTACGCAAAATTTGCATTTAACGCATCCAGTCTCACTTTAAATAGGAGTCAAAACGATAATATTAGGATATTGTAAAGCAGAGAAAGTGGAGGCCAACCCTTAAGCAGCCTTGCAGGAGTGTTTCTTTATGCAAGGCCTACTCGGTATTGTTACTGAAAAAAAACTTTATGTGCATATCTAATGAAAGTTAAAATTATAAATGCTATTCTTGTTGAAGTATTTTTTAACGTAGTCACGCCTTAAAAAGCAAACACAGGATTTAGCAACCCTATCCTGTAGTGCATATTTTAAGAGGAAAATTACAGTAAATTTATAATAATCAAGTACAAAATGTGTACAGATCGTAGAAAAATAAATATATTTCGATTATATTAGAGTATAATCGTAACTGTGTTCGATGTTGCTCCCAGGATTCACTTACGGGTACCAAAACTGAATTATTATTTGAAAAATGCATTTAACTGAAATTCTTAGTAGCTTAACAATCTATTTATTTACTTTATTTTTGAAAAAATACTATCGGTCTTATTATTTTCTAATTAATGAGCATAGGTCTTATTAATGTTTAGTTATTAAAGTCCCTAAAGCTGACTTTATTACTGATCTATAATCATTGAATATGTCATTTACCAATTTGGTATAGAGTAAAAACTAAATTCTCGCAAACTTATTTCACTTGATTTATTTACAGTATTATAATATCTAAGAAGATCATTATCTGGGCCTCCTAACAGATTATTCTATATTTAAATTAGAATATCGCAGGAGATATAACAATTATGTTTGTATTTATCATACAGTGTGATTAAAAAATTAATGGAAGGGCTTTGTGTCTAACCCATGCTTACGTTTAAGATTTTTTTGTTCCCTTTTGTTAAGGAAGTAAAGTACCAAGCCATCAACCTTAAAATTATAAATCGTATTATTTATCAAACAATCATGTTCTAAGTCAGCCTCGTAGGTTTCTCAGTTTTCCATGTTTAAAAATAATAACAGTAATAAAAAGCCAAGATTTTGTAATCGCTCTGTTAACTACTCACCAAGAGAAAAAAAAACAGAATAAATCACATTAAATTACTTTTTTACCATCCTCTTATTTGGAAAAGGAATGGAAATAAAAGAGGGCAATTTACAGGTTTTGTTGGTTATAATGAAATAAATACAGAAATGACCATTGTTGTACCATTTTCAAATGCTTTAGATAGGTTAAATGACTAAATAACTGAATTTAACTTGAATTTATATCCCATTGATATTGCAGGTCTTCCATTCTTACAAAAAGCTGACTAAACCTGTTCCTAGAGATTTTCAAGAACGTCCTGCAAAATGCAGCTCAGCTACTGTTGTAACGAAGGTAACAATATTGCGTTGACTTTGCAATTTCCTTCACAGGTTAGGAGTGTTTGTTCGTGAGGTCTTATTTTTTTATACGTTAAGTTAAATCTTATAAAACTATACTTTGGATGTAAACACACGCTTTGAAACTTTAGATATGTTTAAATAAACTTTTTTCTGATTATAAAGGTTGCTAATAAATATTTTTTGAGGATGTAATTTACTACATACAGTACATTACTGTAAAATATACATAAATTTTATTTTTCTGGAAAATTTAAGTTGTAAAGAAGGTTATACAAAATAAATAAATAGGTGAATAAATAAATGTTTTAAAAATTATTTAAATTAATAAATTAATTAATTATGTGTTTATTAAATTCTTCAAATTAAAATTATAATTGAGGCTATTTAATCATGTTAAATAGCCTGTGCATTACTAAATATTAGCGAAAATGATTTAAATCCCCCTGCTTCTGTCAAATAATCCTTGTTTTGTTATTCACATTACCACGGTTTATAACCTTTTACTAGTAAATTTCCAAGTGTTCGAAGTAATCAAGCAGATCTTCCAATAAGGACGAGATAGATTGTCCCTAAGTTATTTTGGAAACATATATACCTGTTTTTTGTGTTTTCTTCAATATATTTAAACTGCTTGACAACTTAATCCCCATTTGAAGATGACTGCTTAGTTATTTGTAAAACTTGAAAATGAGCCCATAACAGGTTCGAAACCTGTTACTGAATAAGGATAGTAACAGGTTCTGAATAGGACCTGGTTACTATCAGAAGGATAGTAACCTTCTGAATACTAAAATAAGGATTGCTTTACAATAACGTGGTGATTTAAAAAATACTCGCATAGACTTCAGTTGTGACAAATTAATTTATGCTTACCTTAAAATTTTTGACAATTTAGTCTATATATATGAAAGCCAAACCGTTGACTGAATCACTCACACACTCGTTGATCACCGTAAAACAACTAGGCTTTGGGCCATGAAACTTGACATAGATAATATTTTTAGGCACTAGACGCGTACTATGAAAGGAAAGGATCTTAGAATATATACCCAGAAAAGCCTAAAGTGTAGTTTATTATAAAATTCAAAACGGTGGCCAAATTCAAAATAAGCGGGTTATGGTAAATTTTGTTTTAGGGCTAAAACGTTTTTTGAGCACAGCAAACGAGTTTTTGGCAGAATATTGTTAATTACTCATCACCATTTTACTTTTCTTGTTATTACACATTACTTTCCTAATTTAATCTTTCTGTATCTTTTATAGATTGAGAGATCCAAATGCTGTGCACAAAAAAAAACACACTGTATATTTACTAATACAGCTCATAATATTGTATTTTTATTTAAAGGAAATTTTGTAGCAAAAGTAAATTTCTTCGTTAATATTTATTTTGTAAAGGCTGCATATGTAATCATCTTATTACTTTTATCTATGTCATGGTGTAGGATCTATTCTTTACTTAACCATGTTTTACGTTCGTATACTCTTTTACATGCAGGTATGTCACTCGCAGGTTTTACATGGATACCTGCGAGTAATGTATTTTCTTGTAAAAATATGTAGAGATTTTATACATGCAAGCGCAGAAAACAGGTTATTTGTTAAAACAGAAATATATGTAAATATTTTTCAATTATTTTAATACTTGTAAAGTTGTCCTTAAATATGATATAAAATAAAATGCTTAAATGTTATAAAAGGTCTTCCATTAGTTTCAGAGAAATATTGCCAAGGGATTTTAAAGTCCATAAAACTGTAAAAGGATGGACTTAACCCAACCCTTATATTAGCAATTCAAATTACGATCTGTTGAGCGAAAGTAGCTGTATAGTTATCAACATTTTGCTGTACAATAATTAAATAAACGTGTTTTAAACTTGAGTGTACTAGCTTAGTAACGTAGGCAAGTATGCAGCTTAATATAAAACAACATTTTCATTTTACAATTCTGTTTATTAACGTCGTACATGTACAGATGTTAATAGTATTCAAGCTTTAAAAGTAAATTTATATTTTACTTATAATTAAATTAATTCCCAGAGAACCTTTATTTAAAAATATTACTCTAAGTATGCAGCTTAATATTAAACAATATTTTCATTTTCATTTCTGTTTATTAACGTCGTACATGTACAGATGTTAATGGTATTCCGGCTTTAAAAGTAAATTTTAGTAAACTTTTAATTTACTTATAATTAAATAAATTCCCTGTGAACCATTATTTTTAAATATTAAATAGCAACCCTTCTCTGCCTTTCCCATTCTTAAGGTACTGTCTTTTGTTTTGGTTTTACTATATTAGGGTTCATTATTTTGTTACAGAAACATTTTAACCCTTCTACATACATGGGATAAAACTAGAAAGTTTTATAAAAACTAATTGACTTGGAAATATTTCTATCACTTTGTTCTAAAGTCCAATACATACAAAGTACATAGTTAACTCGCCAAGAGCTCAAGACTGAAAAAAATGAATATAAAAATAACAAGTAATTCGAACGAAATATTGTTCATGGAAAATATGTAATATGAGTAAAACTAAGGATTGTATTTACTTTAAGGTTTTATAAGAAGGTACGCTGTGATCATAGTTGATATCGAAACAAATGTCGGAATGAATAAATAAAAAACTTGATTTTTTATCTTGATGCTACCCAATAATACAATAATGTTACGTAATGTTTGTTTAATAGAAGTTAAATGTAGCTTCAGGTGATTTAAGTTCTAAAGGAAGTCTTGATAGTAATATTTACTAAATCACTATTACAAAAATTAAATGTATTAAAATATCTGTCGCCCTTATATCTGAGGAAATACCTTTTATAATTCTTAGTTTTAGAGAGGTCTTTCCTAGTTATGCAGGAATATTGCCAAAGGTTTTTTAATTTATAAAACTGTGTAGGGGTGGACTTAACCCAGTCCTGTGTTAACAATTCAAATGGTAGCCTGTTGAGTAAAAGAACATAGTTGTATAATTTATGCAATGGATGTTTAGGAGTGTATTTATTATGAAAATATGTATATATAAATAAGCCTTTTATTACGACTTCACAGTACAATCTGCCTCATGAATACTTTGGTTTTCTGTTAAGAAATATATGATTTTTGTAAGAACAAAAACTGATTTAAGGTTATTAATATTTATGTTTAAACAAATAATGAATGATGAATCAAATTAAAAGTAATACCGCATTTTTTATAATTTTTTAAAGGAAACCTTCTATACCTTAATTTTTTTATTAGATCGAATATTATTTACTCTTTTTATTTAAGTTGGGTGAAAAACTGGTGCGTATTATTTTTGGATAATGAGGCTTATAATGAGTTTGTTTGCTCGGAAGAGTTTGTTTGTTAGGATGAGTTTGTTTGCTTGGAGGAGTTTGTTTGCTTGGATGAGTTTGTTTGCTTGGATGAGTTTGTTTGCTTGGATGAGCTTGTTTTCAGTTAAAAGGATTAGACTATGTCATAATTTACCTTGTTACCAATATCGATAAAATATCAACACTCCGTTTAAGACCATGTTGACGCTGTTGATTAGTGAGGTCAGTGTTAGATAAAAATATTACTCAGGTCAATATTCTTATAAACACATCAGGATCTTCTTATTACAAAACGATTAGTTTCTTGATAAATTGTTTGATTATTTTTTGTAAGAGGGATAAGTGTTAACCGTTAGAAAATAAGTCACAAAGTAGTCTGAACGCAACTCAAATAATAAATTTGGAGTAAAAACATACCGCCTGCGGAAGTAGTAACTTAAGCAATTTAGGATCACAGTAACCCCTGCAATATATCGTCTAGGTTTAGAGCGGTGGATAATAAAGTGCTTTAGCTTCAGCAAAAATTATAGTCTTCCATAAAGAATTATGGTATCATAATTAGTTAAGACATGTTAGGTTTTCAATGGTTATCAACTGAAATATGTTCATTAATGTAATTATTAAAATCAATAAGTGATATCCATAAAAAAGAGTTGGAAAAAATCATCCCATTTTACTATTCTAATAGAATATTCTGATTACTTTTTAAATTTTATATTACAATGTTTATATTTATTAACCACTATCGTGGACGAATTGATTTTAGCCCAGATTAATCTTCCGAAAACAGGTTTTCGTAGATAAATATTCATTGCCATATTGTTTAGGAAATATTTTTGGTAAATTTATTTTTGATGTAATGAATAAAAAATCAAACCGTGGATTAAAGTTTCAGTATTACATGGCAAAAGGAAATTATTGAAGGGAAATTTAATAAAAGTCATTAAATAATGAAGAAAATGTCAGTTCAGGCATTGCTTTTCCAGCGGTCAATTTACCGACCTAAACAAACCCAACCGTAAATTAGAAATTATTTAAAATACAAAATTTATGAAATAGCATCGACGTATCACTCGCTTTTTAGGGAAAATTATTAAATTCGTGGAAAAATACATGCTAAAAAATATTGGTTATTTGATACGACTCGTAAAAGGAAACTGCAAGAAAATCAGCCCAGGAATAAGGGAATATCTGAAATTGTGACTACACTTAATGCTTCGTGAATTTCCTTATTTTAATATACTTTAATAAACTTACTAAGCCATCTACATAGAATAACACGTGTACCTTTTTACTAATATCACTTGTTGAATTATGTTTCATATACAATTTGTTTTTAATAGGTTAGTGATTATTTAGAAACTCACAAAAATTAAAAGGTTCTAGATGGTAAAAAAATTTTGGTATGAGATTTTAAAGTTCATAAAACCCTAAGAAGGGTAGATTTAGCCAACCTCTGCATTTGCAATTCAAATGGGAACTGTTAAGTAAAAGAAAAACTCTCAGAGTATCTGACAAAGGCGGATACTGCAATGTTTTTTTATTAAAATATGGTTAATTAAACCAGTTAAATTTTATGTTCATTTCAACGTAACTCCTTCATTCAACGTAACGTTCTTTGTTCATTCAAACGTAATTAGCTTTGATTTATAAATAATATCTCGTACGTAAACTAATAATAAAATTGATTTAAACTTTAAATAGTTAAAACAAAGAAAATAAAATGTAACTTTTCACAATCCAACGACAATTATTAAATTAACCGTTTGATCCAAAAACAATTGATTGAACAATTGAAAAACCAACTTTTTTATGTATTATTTAAGGTATCACTATATATCTAGTTCTATACTTATACACAGAGAAGTGGTCGTGATGAATTTCATTATTAATTTAATGGTTATTGAATGTTTTGTAAAACAGTAATAGTAATTTGAGGCCACTTTCAACAATATATTGCAAAAATACCCAAAATCCCAAACGAAAATGTCAAAGGAATTCCCATAATTAATCCGTATTTAATATTGTAATTTTTTAATATACTTATAGCTTACGTAACATTTTAAAAATTATAATTTACAGTATTTAAACGTATATTAAATCATAGCTAAATTATAAAGCTTCGATCGTCACTTTCTACAACTACTTTACCATTTTTTGTTAGATTTTACTTTATTATTACTTTTCTAATCCCGAATAGTTGAGATAAGTTCAACCTCTCATGTTGTTACAGAATACAGAAAAAACTAACATCTAACAAAGCGATTACAAAATATAAGAGCTTGGTCAATGTTTGTGGACAAGATTAAAGCAAACTAGGATCCCCTAACATGTTTATATGGACCCTTAGATAATGCACGTCACATAGGTAAACAAAATTGCGTTTATGTCAAAAAATAGATCGCTTTTTATAATTAAATATATACTCAGTATAGATTTTTTGTGACTTGAATCGATGCTTTTACATTCTAACACAGGGAGACAGAAATGTTAACTGGAAACGTACTGCAAACGTACTTCGCTTTACGGCTGATATTGAATTTACATCTGTAGAAAAATTATAAATATAGTAATGTATTGTCTTTAGAACTAATATTTTACTGTCCAAGATTTTTTTTTAGTCTAAAACTGTTTCTTTAGTCACGGCTCATAATAAAAATTAATCTCTCCAAAACTTGAAGCATGTACAAAACTTCTTTAAGCATTGAAAAAATACTCTGTTAACATGTACCTGGCTATTTTAAAGTTGAAGCCAAAATCTTACAAAATGAGTTTTTCTTAAAAGAGCTGTTCTATTAAGCATACTCTACAGAAATGCCAATTTTTTAAGTTAACACATTTGAATCCGTAGTATTTTTCTTAGATCTTTTACAATCTTAACTTGCCTTCACGAGTAAATATTGTAATGTTTTCCATAAGAAGATGAATATTGGGGAGGTTTTTGCTTTTTGCCTTTACTGAAACTGCATTTTCAGGTCTTCACAGGCATGTGTTTCCAGTAAAGATATACCAATTTGTAGAGGACAATGTAAGCTCTCCCGTAGACAGTTTCATCCCGGAGGGCTTTGAGAACGTGTTATATTATATGTGTATTTTATATTATGCACTTTAGATACGTGTTTCAATTTATAACCGCATATTATGTTTCAATGATTTTCGTTTTAATTTTTACTCGACTTTTGCCATTTGCAAAGAGAATATTTATTTTACTTAAAAAAATATTAACGTGAAGGTGGAATAATTTTATTCGGTCATATAGATTTTAAGGGTTTCGCAGCGTATTGGTTTATCTTGGTATTTCGTACGGAATTATGAGCTTCGGTCATAAAAAACAACTAATTACTGATGTAAAATGATCATAATAGTCTAATAAATAAAAAAACTTATAAAGAATACATAAAAAGAGGACAGAAAAAATTTGGAACACATAGGTAAGATACGATTCGCATAAATAATTCATTACACTTTGCAAGTTTTAATATATGAAAGAGTACTAAACAAAATCATTCTTTTAGGATGAGCGCTAAGATACAACACAGGCCCTCTACGAAATGGGTTTGACAATCATACCTAGTTGGCGTTGATCAGTTTGTTCAAATAGGCTAACTTCAGAAATGTTTTTCTTTTCTAGATGTGCGTCTAATATAGACACACGTATGTTGCATACCTCTATATCTTCGATCAGTTTTTTTACCTTTTTCAGTATTCCCTCCTAATTTTTATTTTAGTCGATAGTAAAGGGAAAATATCATTGTGAAAATTCTAGTGTACACAATTCCTTTGCGATGCCATGGTATATTGTTTTGAAATAATGAAGAGTTCCATTATGTAAACTAAGCCTACTCAAGCTCCTTCGAGACAAGTTGTCAGTTTAGTCTCACGAACTAAAGCACGCAACCAGGAGAAACGATATAACTGTCAAGTGCTTGTAAGCTGAGTCCTGAATTGTTAGAGAAAAACTAACATTAGTTAGAGGAAAACTTACATTATGTTTGAAAACGCAATTCACTTAAACACGAAGGTGTCAAATGGTAACAATTTAGTTTGATATGGTAAAGCAGTGTAATAAAAATTAAAATATTTTATAAATAACGTATAACAACCTATTTTGTTTTAAAGTCATTTATCAAGTTTGTTGCATGCTAATCTCATGATTTTTCGATCTTTTTTAAGATAGGAGGAAGGCAGGGACCCTAATGGAACAGTGTAGGACTCAATCCCAGATGCAAATCGAGACAAAATCACTAAACCTCCTTTGGAGCCGCAGGGAAAACTATGCCGGAACATTTGTTGAACAACCTTAGCACTTTTCCACTTGTCTTTCATCCGTCTTGTACTATGTCACCGTTCCGGGAAACTTAGAGTACAAGTGCCTAGACAGGAATCCCTCGTTTTACTTTAGCACAAAAATGAATTCCAGAAAAAGCAGAACCACCCTCCAGGAGTCCCGACCCACCAACGACGTATGGGGACAGATCTTAAACTGCATAGACGAGCCTCCTCCTGACTTCAGCAAAACGTCTACTCGGGAAGAAGTTATGGTGGGCGTCAAGCACCTCCTCTGGGCAGTAAACACATTGGGGTGACCTCATTTCCCATAAGGAAATAGTAATCCATGAAATATGTAAGACCCTTCAGGAATCGCAAATAGAACTTTAATAAATTAAATACGGGCCACTGTTGGATGAGACAAAACGTCCATCAAATCACTATTCCAATCCAACGTCCCAAAACTACTGTCAGCCTTGCAGAATTTCGAATCTGGCATCGTCATCATCCTTGGTCTCTGCCAAAATCTGAGGCGTCATTTCCGGGGTGTCATTCCGGCTCTTTTAGGCTTTGCCCTCCACCCGAAGCCTCCTCTTCTGCCTCCTTAGGGGGCCTTGGCGAAACCTTTCTCATCCGCATGTACAGTGGGGGATTTATATCCGTCCTTTTCCGAATAAACCGTCAGCGGGATATTTTGGGCGTACCGCTTCTTCTCTTTTTTTCTGATCCGTAGGAGGACTGCTCGCCGGTTCCTTGGTAGTTACTAGTTAATGTAGAACCACACTCCAAGAAGAGCTTAGAAGAGGGCCAAGAAAAGGGCCTGCCTCCGTTTCTCCTCAAAGAGCTTGGGGGAGATAGTTCCTTTTTTGATACCAATCAAAACATTCTTCTATCTCTCGGTCACGGCGGGCATGTCGAGGAGAGTGTTGGTCAGTCAGAACCTCCAGTCTTCCTCTGCAGTGCCCCCAGTGCCACCTCGAGCCAGCCAGAGCCACAGCCACGTTCTACTCACTGAATGAAAGAACCGGAACTGGAACAGGGCATGCGCTCACATTCGGAGTGCCTTCAGACCAGCCGGAGCCAAAGAAACCAGCGCGACCGCAAGAGAAGATGCTGGAACACTATGCTGTGATCCGGGGGACCTAGCCACCTTGCTGCTCATGTGAAATATTTAGACAAGAAATTTAGTAGAGAGGGTAGCTCTGTAAACACCCCATCTCTTACATGGTTGTTGATGTTGATGCTAGGTCGTTTTGGTCTACTCATAGCAAGTAAAATTAAGTTATATTGCGGTCATTACTCGTTACTGGTGGATATCCTGCTATTTGCTTCTTCTCATCAGAATTTTTACCATTTTTTCAGTGACTCAGAACCTTAATATAAAAAGAGAGGTCTATAAAGGGAGAGTATGCGGCAGTCACATTATTACTTCTTTCATAATAATTATTATATTCATTTGTTCCTACAATATACTGTTATTTGCTTTGTTTTTTTACAATTACACGTTTTTTCAACCTTCAGTTTTTACCATAAGACTTTCCTTATTTACATTTCTTCATTCTAGCAATGGTTGTAGTTTTTCCTATCCTTTTTATGCATTTTTATCTCACCCAATATCCAATTTATTAGCGATGACTCTTTCCCTTTCAATTTAATTTGCATTTTTCTCAAATGATAATAGACTATAACATGCAATAAATAAAATTATATTTGCGCTACAAAGACAGCAAAAAATATACCTATCAAGGACTAAAAGATCAAATCTCAGTGCATATAAGCAAGAATTATCTCTCAAAGGCTTATGTTACAATGACAAGTCAAGTCTGTGGTAAATAAACTTAGTGGTGTGGTTAAATGAAACTTACTGAACAGTACATTTACTTTTTAAATTAAATATTATTTAGTACCTTTTCCAATAGGTATTTTTCCTCTCAATTTATTTAGTTTATTGAGACAAAATTTACTCCCTTAATTTGTTTTCAGTATATTCTTGACCATACTATATTATTTATTTTCAACTTAAAAGGGATGGTTCTTCGATATTTAAACTTAAATTAACCCCTCCACCATAAAAATATTGTTTTGTTTTAAATTTGTATCATTATTTAAATAGCCTACTCCAACTCAACTTTGTCATTATTTTTTCGGCTTTGTAAAAGATAAAGTGTTGTTCCCCACCAGCGTTTAAAAAGCTACATGACGCATATGCAATGCAATTCAGTGTCGCACTTGTTGTTATCCACCTAATATCAACCTGAATCCAAGCATGTTTGCAACATCTGTTTGAAAATTGTTTACAGCTAATGTACATAAATAGGCAACTTTTAAGCATACCAAAAGAAGACAAAGTGGAGCATTGAATTTGTAAGTTATTAGATATAGAATTAGAATCGCAGCCGTCATTAAAATTTTATAGCTAGGACTAGGGAATTGTGATGTTGCCAGCCACCCCGAATTCCACTCTCTCCAAATAGTGGAATGTTTTCATTCCATTGATGTATGTTTCATCTATAATTGATTAGTTATAGGCCAATAAAGCGTTTTACACAGCCTGATTTATCTCTTACGGACACATTAAGTAATAAAAACTGTTTCCTACACTTATACATACGCCATTGACGAAACAACTGTATTACTTTGAAGACTCATGCATATTAATGAGTGAAGTTGCTCCTCAGACACGGCAGTTTGTGGGGAGTTGTCTTCGTGTCACAACTTGGTGTCGGTTTTACAAAGTAAATGTCAAACTATTTAGTTAGCCGAGCTGAGGCCTGACGCTGCAGGAAGTGCCTTGTGGATCCTCCGACACGGACGGTCGGCCACGCAACCCTCTCAGTGGTTGTATTGCGCTACTCAGTAGATTACACTGTTAAAGAGGTGTTTTACTGCTGTATATATATTTAAAATAAGTTAAACGTAATGATCTATAAATTTTTTTATTATAATGAATTTATATGATATAATTTGTAGCTTTTAGGATATTCCCCTTGGGTGATCAAAGTAAAAGAAAGTTTATGGGCCATCAAAAGTTGTATGGAAAAGCTTAGATGTATCAAACATAAAGGCTAACTTAAAGGGATTTTTATACGAGTTTTTTTTGTTTTATATTGTTAAAGTTTCTGCTTATGAACAATCAGAGCTTGGCCATTTTTATTATTTTAAAGACCTTTTGCTGAAGATTACAATTAATTCATTGCCCAATAATATACATGAAAACTGGTTTAGTTTCAACTCTAGGTAAGCTTTTAACCGGCATCGCGGTGCGGCGACCCATATATAGAGTGCGCGCACTGCACTGTTATTACTGTGCTGGGGAGTCAAAAATAATATTTAACTGATTTAAAACAACATCACCCTAAGCTTCATTTTTGAATAAATTCTTAAGTGTTTAATAAACTAAATCGTCTCACTAAATTTTAAAGCAATGATTTTAGTATAAACAATAGTCATCATAAACATTACTGAGAATTTTTAACCAAGTATACAATAACTTGTAACCATAAGGAAGAACGAATAACCACAAACTGGATAACGAATGTTAAGAATGGTAAATGGGTGAAACTCGATTTTTAATATGCAGGTAAATATACGCTATTACTTACAGTAAACATAAACGTCCGTAGTTGGCCAGAATGGCGGGTGATTCTCACGCAACTCCCCCCCCCGCTCAGCGCCTTGAATGGCAGGAGTAACGTTAAGCACTTCCTGACGTGTCCATGTTCCGCAGCCAAATTACCACTCCTGAATAATATAGAAATAGCATTTCTTCTTTAATTGAAGTATACAAGTAGAACAGCATCGTTAAACTTTTTGTGAATTTTAATCAAAAATGTTTTTGTAGGTGACTAAGTACTAAGTGTTAAACTGATTTGTTTGACATACAAACCATAGAAGGTATTGGGGAAATACCAATTTAATTAAAGGAGCTAATTAAATTGAAGAAAAAGTTCTCGGTTGGTTTTACATAATTCTCTTTTTAAAGCCTCCGCCTGAATTTTTTTTAAGTTTTAAATATTTTTTTAATTATTTTCGTTATAATCTGGAATTTTAGATCCATTAAAGTAAATACTGTGCAAATTCTAGTTTATCATCAGTTTAAAAAAAAACTTGAAAGTTCATGCAAAATCTAGAATCATAAGTTATTTTTGTATGAAAAAGTATGAATTAATGTAATCGGGAAATATAGTTGTATTTTTATGCAGTTGATTACTAATCAAATACTGTTTGTATATTTAACTTGCGAAATGGCTTTATACAGGGTGTCTTGCAACCCTATGAACAAACATACATAGCATTATTCCTTGGGTCAAGACAAACACATTTCACCATAGGAACATGGGTCTCTGGTGCCTAGTTTTCCGTCTGTCTGTCTGTATGTGTTTTTTACAAACAAATTCATAACTCATACACGGTTTGAGGTACAGCGTTTTGATTTTGCACAAATGTTTATCTTATTAGCATCTATCATCTTTTAAAATTATACCAACATATCATTAACCGTTTCAAAATGGCGGCCATTTGAATTATTTGATGCCAAATTCCGTTGATTTAATCAAAAAAATAAAAGGTACATAAAAGTAAGTCCATTTTATGTAGGTCTCAATGATACCTTATTTGTTGAGTTTGGACAAAGATTTACTGAGAAATTTAATTTTTTCGTTGTGCTTGACCACTTTTCTCCATATAAACAATGTTAAAATTAAGGGGTGTCCAATTTAACTGTGCCGCCATTGGTATCTCAGAAAATATTGGATTTAGAGATAACTTTAAAGCGGGGACTTCACCTACATTTTAAGACACTTAAAAATATGAATTCCATTTTATTGTAAATGACCACCATTTTCCAATATGGCGGACAACTTTGATTTTTCTTATGGAACACCCTGTATTTTATAGCGTATTTTGATTCTACGCTTAATTTTAAGAACTTATTATTCTTTGACATTTTTTCCTAAACTCAATAGTTAAGTGGATATAAGCCGTTAAAGTTTGATTTTAAACACCTTGTATTTTAAAATTGTTTATACGCGGAAAAGTGGTCATGCATTACGAAAAAAACTAATTTCTCAGTAAACATTTATTCAATCATAACAAATAAGGTATCACTGAAAACTACATAAAATGGACTTACTTTTACGTACCTTGCAATCTTTTATTTACATTAACGATTTTCTTTTTTTTACATTATTGATGCCTTAAAATTTTGCATCAAAAGATTTAAATGGCCGCCATTTTGAAATGGTTAATGACATCTTAGTATAATTTTAAACGATGATATATCCTAATAAGATAAACGTTTGTGCAAAACTCAATGCTGTACATCAAACTGTTTAGGAGTCATGAATTTGTTTGTTAACACTAAATCGAGTTAATTTTATGAATTGAATAGTGTTAATCGTTCGCAAATGAAAATATTTTTACATAAGTATATTAAGAAGAGTATATTAAAATCACTATAATAAATAGTTATCAGTTGTTTACGGCTGTTATAAACTTAGTTACCTATAAAAAAATCACAAAATATATTAGATTAATGATTTAATTGCAGGTTATAAATACGGTTGTACTTTATGTAGAATGTAATTTTGAACCACAAAACACGCAGGAGTATTAGGTATTTGCATTATTTTATAAATTAACTCATTGAGAGCTAATAGTTATTCGACCCTGGTATTTGATCATATTTAAAATTATGAAAATACAACATTGTTTTTTTGTGTGAGTGTACACATAAAACATTATACTTCCTTTTAAGTTGAAGAGAAAAACAATAAATTCATGGGTTGACGTTTAGGTAAATTTGATAAATGCCACTTGAGATGAATAACTTTGAAATTTATCGCAACCAAAATAAATTATTGGAGACTCTTGAAAATAAAAAACTTAAATGTAATGATAGATTTTATCTCTATAAAAATTATATTCCATAAACTAATTTTTCAAATAAGGGTATATCGCATTTGAATATTGCAGTTAATTATTAACAAATCCAATAAGCAAAACATCTGAATTTAGGTCCCACATACATTATGTATACAAGTATGATAAAGTTGCCGCTTGCGAGCAGGGTTTGTTACGTGATAAAATTCACACGCAATCCAGTAATATCGCACAACAGCCTGTAATCTTTGTCCCAGCGGGTTGTGATCCAAATTCCAAATAAGGTGTAAATTATGTTTAAACACGAGGCTACCAAAGCGGTTTGAGGAAGTTTCAGGTTTGATAAATTAATTGTGATTTTGTGCTATGAAATATCACGAAGCATACTTTTAGTGTAAATAATGAGCTTAACAATCTTCGCAATAATACCTATATTTTTGGACACATGTGAATGTCGATTGTCAAATGTGATTATGGTCGAGCACTCAGACAAATAATTGTGATTGAATATTCAACTGCAGTCCTTTTTCCCTTTCAGCATTTGAATAATTATGCTATTTTTCATAAATTATAATTATGTGCGTTATGTGATGGCATAAGGTATAAACGATAGTTGATTTTTTAATTAGCTTTTCGAAAAGCGCATATGTCTTTATATCATTTGGTCTCTCGAATAGAATATTAAATCAGCGAGTTAAATTAATTTATATGATGTTGGTTGTGTATGTAAAAAACGTGTAATTCATAATAAGTGTTTTAATATATATTTTTTATTTTTTAAATAATTGCTGTTTTTCAATAGTTTTAATAATTTGGTTCCAAGCTTTGGAAATATTTTGATATTTCTAGTAGTCACACGAAGATAAAATGAGGAATATTACAAGGCTATACATACAAGAGATTAATTAGTTTTCAGTTCATTTGAAAAAAACCCTGTTTTTATATCATAGTTAAAACCTATAAAGACCTTGAGAGTGGGAACCCCTTTAAGTGCTTACAAAATACAACTATATTAAAAACCCAGTATACTATGCCTATTTATTCAGGACCAACTATGTTACATAATTGATATTAACAACGTGTAGTGCAACATATTTTAACAGTAGTAAAAAGTGCATGAAGAAAGAATGATTTAAAGACTAAAGTACTGAGTATTATGACTAATAAACACAAGATATTTTAAGAATTGCGTGTTTGCCTTTTTAAAGGATCAAGTATTTCAATACTCACTAGCTACAATGACAGACCATGCCGTGACCAACACGTATTGGATTAGCAAACTCTCAAGAGATATCTTTATAGTTGTATTTGCATCATAAAACACACAAGCGTCTGAGAACCCTAACAGAAGGTCAGCTGCTTTTTGTAAGAAAATTCATTAGTATGACTCAAATTTAAAGATTTTAAAAAAGTGGGTTGGCTATGTCTTCAACATTATAAAAACAATTAGCTCAGCTAAATTCAAACGGACATGAAACATTCCAAAAAAGTTTTTAAATTGAACGTTAGAGTAAAAATACACAAAAATACAACACGGTTCAGAACAATTAAAGTGATTAAATAAAAATATTCTGCAAATATTTAATGAAATTGGTACCTCAATGTCAAATTATAACGGCTCTCGTAAATGGTTTCAATTTTACATTTAGCATTGGAAATAACTAACAACAAAGTCAAGAGGCATTTATCGTAAAATGATGGCTTTAGCTATCCAAATTAGGATACTAGTAGTCCAAATCATTACTCTTACTTTGAAATTTTCCAAGGTAGAAATGTATTCCAATCCTTGTTCTATGAAGGTTTCGAAGAAAATTAAAACCCTTGATTTTTAATTAGTTTAATAAAATTTTCACTATACTTTTCATGAAGGCTATTAAAAGTTGAATTTCGAGAGAGATTTTAGATCACAATGCCATGTTCCATAAAATGTTTTATTGAAGTAATTTCACCGCATTTACTAATAATCATCTGTTATGCGTATGTAATTTTTTGGCAAGCCAATAAGAGATTAAAATGATTACATAATATTCAGGAGCCCAATAATTTTAAGCAGGCTGCTTGCTCTAGACAACGACATAAATAGTTGAAGAGAAATATGGTGACCTTTTCACGCAAGTTAAAAATCTTGCTTAACTGTCTGAAGGGTGAGGAGGTGAATCGATTACCTAGAGACTTAGTCCAAACCATAATTTTAATCAAACAAATCTATAAAAGTAAAGCCGATTTTTTGTATTCATTTATTACTATAGATTAATAGTTAAATAATGATATTCTTTGTAAAAAAAGTTACTAAGCTTAAAATTTGTGAATTATTTGGTTATTTATTTTAATTTAAAACAAGTGTAGATTTTATCAAAAGTTGTGTTATTATTTACTTCATTGTTTTTTGTAATTTGTCGATTGGTAAGAAAAGTGTAACATAGCTTATCCCTAGTAGTTTTAATAAGCGAAAAAGAATCCTTCGAAATCCTATATTTAAAAAACGGTAGACAAAACATTTTGAAATAAAAATTGTCCACAAGAGGACAAAAAGTATTATTTGAATGATTTACAAGTTTCAAGGTCCAAACAACTTTAAATTCGGATCTGAAGTGAAACAGGATTTAACAGTGTACACGATAAGGAAGAAGGTAACCTAAATCTTCTGTGCGTTGCCTTTCAAGAAGGGATACATTGTTAAAGATATTCAACATGTAAGAGAAGTAGGACAACAAATTCTTGAATAAGGATAAGCCCCTGGAGCAGCGACGTCCTAAGTCCCCTTGTTTACACCTCTATTCCCCTTTCCCAGCTAGAAATAACAACCTAAAACGCCTTGTTGAATCTGGACGGTTTTCTTGGAAGGGCTGTAACTGCGTTCGATGGAATGATTCCTGTTAACTCATGCACCGTCCGATCACCGTTACACTTTTGGTCTATCTAAGGGGGGCCTTATTTAATAGTGACTAGGAGTCAGTTTTAGGAACGATCTTTTATTAGCGATTAGGTTATTCCAATAGCGTGAGAATGTAGTGGATTTTACCAATATCTTGATGTTTATGTATAGGAAAACACCCATGTTTTATAGATTGACAAATAATATATTACATCTAATGATTTTTTCTTTAAAAGTCTGAGAATAACCCTTTTTACCCTCCTCGGTGCCATATGCTTTGCCCCAAAGACTAGAAATCTTCAAGGATTTTAAATGGGGGGCTTTATGGGAAATTTTAAATATTTCAATATAATGAAATATTTAATTTAATTCCATTTAAAAACCTTTTACAAGATTCGAGTAACGAAGTGGGAAAATTAAACATTCAAATGGCTATTTTATAATTTGATTTGGATTTTTGCGGACATTTGCCATCACTGATTAGTAAAAAAAGGTTTTACGACGTTTCGGGATCCGGAATCTGATCCCGTCTTCAGGTGGAACAAAACCTAGAACGTAACAAGATTAATAACACATAGCCAGGATAACTGGGCAAAAAACACAGCTGAAACAGAGAACTGTAAAAACAGTACCGTAACATAAAACACGTGGAAACGTCGTGAAATTTGATTTTTACTAATCAGTGATGGCAAATGTCCGCAAAAATCCAAATCCAAATATAAAATCACCATCACCAACAATGAATTTCAAACAAAGAGGGTATTTTATATTTAGAATTTTTATGTACCATATTTTTTTCAAAACTTCTTTCGTGACAATTATACAGTGTTTTCATTTGTCTTTGCACACCATTAGAATCTCGTTAACTATAGGAGATACAAGAAAAGTTAAATTAGCAAAGTAATGCGTATTAATAACTCAAGTGAAAGAAGACAAGTAAAAAATGCTTTTTTGGGCGTAGCGAACGAGTTTGCTTATATTTTTAATCCACTTTTGACTTGTCTTATTATTACGACTGCATTAGTAATTTAATCTTTATTGCATCTCTTCTAGTTTACGAGATCCCAATAGTGTGCACAAAATTATCAAGACACTGTAAAAACCAACTAATCTGTCACCAAGTCCGAACAATCATTTTTGGGGAAATTTTCTAGACTACTGGCATTACAATACTCGAAACCTTAAACATAAAAATAAAAAATACTATTTATGGGTGGGACTTTAAATTAATTTCTTTTTACATCCTTTTTAATTCAGCTTGTTACTTTTGGAACAATGAAAGAAATCTTATACTTATCTTATATTTGAGACGGTACCAAAAGAGGTATTACAGAAAATGCTGTAAAAAAATTGAGTATTGCTGTGGAGCAATTTTACGTGTTTAGCGATATTTTGAGCAAACAAACATACTTGTTCATCAGTTTATACGGTTTGGGAATACGTGAAAGTTAACTTTATGAACAAAACGTGAAAGTGTTATCGCTGGAGTCCAGCCATGAATTCAGATACACTAAAATGCCCCTGCCACTGTAAGACTTCGTCGGTAAATATACATTTGCTTGTTCACAATATGAATCCTTAGTATAAAAGGCCTTTATAATGAAATGCTATTTATGTTATAAATAATAATATTGATTGTGATAACTCCACAGTAATAATAAAATATCATAAGCTTCAAATAACGTTTCAAGAACTTCACACTCTAAAGATCTACGTCATGTTGTAAAATATAAAATAGTATGGTATTTTATTTTATGTAGAAACTCTAATTCGCTTAAAAAGAATTATGCTTGAAAAATAGATAGTAATATCAAATTGGTAACGGTTATTTGGGTAGCCTACTTTTTCATTGCGGATAGCTCTTTTTTACATAAATTTACGAAGAGTAGTTGGGTAGTCTATTTTTCCATGGCAATTTAATTTTTTTTAAATCAACCAAATAATATTACGAATATGAAAACCGCACGCATGAACCCTTAATAAAGTCATTAGGTTAGACAGACGCACCTTAAATACTTGGACACGCTATTTGGCCATCTCTTCTACAGTAGCTCCCTATTTTTCTGTTCATATTTGAAAGGTGATTGTTCCTTATGGCATTCCTAATTTGGCAAACCTACGCACTGTCCTCTTTTATTTTTCACATTAATCTTTAAGATCGGTCCCTTAGACTTTAAATTGCATACTAAATGAGATGAAAAAATGTATAGGTGACTTTCCCACAAATACTACCCACAAAACTTTATCTGTAACTCATCCACTGCATTTTCACGCAATTTGTAATTATTTCTAAGCGAAAAAAGAAAAGGGTACAAAAATGATTGAGAATATGAGCGGATATAGATCTAAACCACATCTCATAATCCTGAAGTAGGGTGATTGTAGAGGACAGAAGGGTTAGCATGCAATACGACGCTGATACCTCTATAAAGATATCGCAGAATGTTTCGCCCTCTAATGTGATATGTGGTAGTCACGGCATCCTCCTTCACTGTCAGTTAGAGAGGGGAACACTCCACACTTTCCTACTTAGCTCCTTGCCGATCCGTATATGGTCAAAAGAAATATGTGAAGGTGTTGCATGTACAAAGGGAAGACTTGATTACTTATGTTCACTGTGTTTTGATTTTGCTTAAGTGACCATGAATCAATTGACGAGCTATTAATTCACTTACAGCAGTACACTTTCCTTATTTGGGAAAACCAAAAAATATATGTAATGTTATTTTACTTTGAGCATGCGACACGGTTTTTTACTCTCTACCCCCTTTAGAAAGTACACTGAAATATCATATTTCGCACCTAGGGTTGAAAATTAGGTTTTGCGGGCTCGAGATCGTGTTTCAAATTCGAAACGAGTCAAGAATTTGAAACTTGAGAGCTGCAAATCCCTTTCGGCCGAGGCTCCAGCGCTATTTCCATCACACTACACAACAAAATAATTGTTATATATTATTTTAAATCTGAATTTTTATTTGAACACATGAAAACTAAGCTTTGTGATTATGAGCAATGATACAACTTATTTTTCATTGCTGCTAAGTAACGACAGCAATGAAAATAGTATCATCGCCTCTAACCTGTTGTTTAATTTCATTGAATGCCATATACTTAAGTGATGTTTACACGTTGTTTCAAAGAAATGATTGATCAGCTGACTTTCGGCCCTAGGGCCAAAAATTATCGGGCCTCTGGCGGAAAATAACTACTTTCGGCCACTATATGACGTATGTAGAGCATATTTTTTGCGTCTTATTGTGATGAAAAAGATTTTTCATTTTTAATTTAGAACTTGAGTTTTTAGAGTAAACAGATTTTTCAACCCCCTAAACGCAAAAAGTGGTTTTCAGAGTGATGTCTGTGTCCGTCTGCATTCATCCGTCCTTGGGGAGGTGATTAAGAGCTGGAGAATTCCAAGAATTTCGTTGGTCCGATTTCGATAAAAAATTGACATGTAGGTACCACTCATCTATTAACTCCATGTAATTTTGCAAAATTGTTCAATCAAGTATCTACAAGGGCGTCAACGTTATTAGTCGTATTAGCTATTTATTTAGTTATTTTGTATTGGTTATTTAATTGCTATCTAATCCACAAAAATAGGTGAACAGAGAAAATGTCTGTGTTTGTCTTAAATAATTATTTATGTTCAAAACAAAATTATACTCACTCGCATGTCTGCATAGGTTCAGTTCAGAAATTATATTCTTCTTACGTCCAAAATTAGTTTCTTTGTATTTATAATAATAGTATTTGATGGAAATACACTTGTTACAGTTAAAAACGAGTAAAGTTTTGGCTTTGAAAAGTAAATAATTTAGTATTTTGAATTATTAGTCTACGTCAAACAGTTACTGAGAAATTTAATTTTTCTGCTTAACGTTAACGCGGTATGTCATCTGAAGATGTTTTTATGAACAGCATAAACCATGTAATTCTTATTTAACAACGCAATTTGGTAATATCAATATCGGTTTGCGTAGTTTTTGTTCATGGCAGGTTACCTTCGCAAAACCCTAAAAAAATGGAAAATACAACTTTACTCGTAATTTTCTTTTACAACTTTGTAAAAAACTAACCATGCTCTGACAAATTTGGTACTTTAAGCTTTGGGAGCATTTTAAATGCAATTTGGGTCATGAACCCGAATTCATGTCATGTTGTCTATGTAGCTGTAAAATGCAGTTTTTACAAAAAGGGAAATAGCATGTTATAGATTTCCAACACCGTTTGTGATTTGTCATCATCCAGTGTTTGGCGTTTGAAAACCTATACTATAATTTTAAATTTCGTCTTTGGAGTAGACACAATTATATTTGTCTTTGATATTTCATCATGAAAGTGTAAAAATTGTAACTCATTAGCATTTAAAAAGGTAGTAAGTACCAAACGTTCGATACAATTATATTATGTAGATTAGGAATTCTATACGCCTCAGATTAAATTGTAACAGTTAGAGATTTGCTATTTCTTAAAATATCATATAGTCTTGTTAGTGGCAATGATTTGAAGACTGACGTCCCTCAGAGAATAAAAATATTAACCGTGTGATTTTTGTTATTTTTGCTCAGTCAAAACGCTAACTCATCGTTTAAGATTGTCACAGTTAATATCAGAGTAATATACAAATATAATTTTATATACGCTAATATGAGAGAATAAATTAAATATGTCATAGCATAGCAAGGAAAATGTTGTAAAGTTGATCCTAACATTCAAGAGTTTTCTTAGAAGAGGATGGTATAAAATTAAAATAAAATTTTATGAAAACGTAAAATTGTCTTAAATTTATTAAATAAAAAAATTATTTATGACCCACAGGGAAGTATAAAATGAAGCAAAATTTAAACCTTTTCGTTTCATATCTACTCTAGAGTATGCATAGATGAGATGAACCCTCTTCAAGTTCTGGCAAGTAATAACGTAATGCCCGAGGAAAATTTCAAGCACAAAAGCAATTTATCAACTAACTTAAATTATTAAAATGAATTTTCAACTTATTTCATAAAGATTATAAATTTAAACTATGCGTTATGGTTTTCCAAAACTTTTTAGCATTTATGATAGAGTAAGTACTGTTTTGCATTTAAATTATTTGGAGGAGAGAAATATTTCAATACTATAATGTTATACAAACTTACTCTCATCGTATGTCTACATTTAGTCGCTACATTCTATAATATTTATTTCTTACCATAATTATAATCACCTATCCCCTAATCAAATTAAGTTTAGCCTGGTGGTGTTTGTTAAAGATTGGGAAAATCGTGATTTTTATTAGAAAGTTCAACTATGGGGAGCGGCAGCGAAGTTCTATAGCATGAATTTGTGAAATTTAGGTTACGTAGTTAAAGTATGCCGGCGCAAAATTAAATTTTATGGTACGATTCCACTAAAAAGGTTTTATAAGCTATTTTATAATTTTTGGAACATATAATCAGCAGTTAAAACAGTTTTACAAGCAGTAATGTTTCAAACAGAGCAGAAAGCGTTAGAAAAAATATTTAAGTGTACAAAACATATTACATTTACGTTCTAAACAGTAAAAATATATTCAATATCGGTCCTGTGTACCAAATGGGGTTTTCCGGGCAGTTGTACAAACATTGGAATTTTTAGCCTGTGTTTGGTACTTTGGACCTCACCTGATTACATCAAACAAAACATACGCATTTTTATTTTATTAAGTTTTTGGCCAAACACCCTTGCTGTTGCAATAACATTTAATACGTTTCCTAAATAATATTTAGATTTTCTACCATGTTAGTAGTCATAGAGTAATCGTAGGGACAGCGCGATTTTGTAAGTTAAATGCCGATTTTAAAATCTAACTTAATTACTTTAATAAATATTAGTAGGTACTCACACCAATTATATAGTTATTGAACTACCATTCAAATTGTTAAAATTGAGGTTTCTTGTTAACCTGTATTATAACATTTATTATAATGAACATGAAAATAAATTTAATTAAGGGTTTAAATCATAATTCTTTCTCTCATGCCTTCGATTTGAGCCACATAATGCCGAACAAAAGTAAATTTTCTTTGGCTTTTGTTTTATCTCTAAAAATCAATTTTAAAAAGTTGTGCTACGACAGAAGGAATTTTGAAATGTTATATCAATTTAATATATCTCCTTTGAGTAATATATACTATTTAAGGAAAGTCACATAATTCCTAAAAAATATGTGTTTCACTCAAACATGTGAGTTTTCAAAGAGCTTTGTTGTATATTTCCAATAAGGTAGCATGACTATCCTTGCTTAGGTTTAACTTATAGCTCCCTGGGGGGAAATTGACCTGTCCAGAGCCTAACTAGAAGGAGGAGACGGCTACGGTTGGAACAACCAACTTTCAAGTTTGATACGATATAAGGAAAAATCATCCTTATTTAAATAAATTTTATATTTTCCGGTTTAACCTATCAACATTTTGTATTGTTGATTTATTTAAAGGTCTTGGCAATAAGATGCAATTTTTGTAGCAATTGAGTTGGTATGAAGCTGTTAAGTCCGGAAATGTTTTGGGCAGTGGGTTGAGGAATAAGAAGAGACTGAAGTTTTCATAAAAAAACCTTTTGGTCAGATGTTAATTCTCTAACCATATCCAAAGAAGAAATTAAGATGAAAAGCTGCCGTGATAAAGTCATAAAAAGCTTTATTTCGTTCACAAAAATATATATTAAATATAAAAATTTCAGAAGGGGACTTGTGTCATGCATCTGTGGATCGAAACAGTCCCGGTCATAAGAGATGAATGTGTTTTGGTCGAAATAATGTATTTCAACTGCATTTGCCCGTACTGGGGCAAAACATCGCTCTTTGTTTTGGTTTCAGTTTTGATTTATCGAGGCTAAACATGCAACTCAATTACTCTGAACGGGTTGTCATATTGCGATGGTTAGACCTAATGTAAGTGTGTTGTGTAAGTGTGTTGTAGAAAATGTTATCCGTTTATTTTATACAGGTAATAAAATGTCAAACAGTAAAAATTGTTACAATTTTACAAAAAGTACGAAACGTTTATTTGAATTAATTTTACTACAAAACATATATTCATCAATTTGATCATTTCTAGAAAGGGTAAAAATTATCTCTATTTATTCCAAAAGTCGTCATTTTGCGTCATCCTTGTCCGTGTAAATGTATGACAGTTTTGTGTTTGTATTTTATAATTTATTGATGAAGCCAATTGGTGGATTATGAACTTCACTAACTCCCAGCTGAAGATGACACTATTGTGTCGAAACATGTGCTGAATAAGTATATGATAATAATTTTTGAGCTGTCTGACGGATTTCAAGTAAGTAATTCAGTCTTACATGTATACCTTCATTGGATCTTTAAAATGAAAAATAACTTAAGCTTTCGGTAATGAAATAGATTAATTAACCATTATTAATGCACAGGAAACTGGGGTTAGTTTAGATACTTCTCTTACGAATATGTTCAGACACCATTTCATAAAGGATGTTTATTTTTAAAGTTAAATTTTTCGCATCTACCTCCACATGGTTAGCCCTCTAAAACATGTAACAGCATTTAAAGAGTAAGAAGTAATGTAAGAATAAACGATGATTTGCATTCATATTTACGTACTTACAGACATCCTCGTATTGGAGGACCAAAATGGCACTGTATGCAAAAACTTGCATTGAATGAAAAAGGAGGGTGGCGTTTGATATGTCTAACAAATTTGGAAAACGCATATTTTTTTAGGATTTTTTAGGATTACTTTTACCATATGAGTGTAAGGCCATGGTATTTTCTTTAGCTTGACTTAAGGTGACGATAGGTTAATTTTTTTCAGTGACAAATAAACTGAACTTAAACATAATAGAAAAAAGAAAACTTTCAGTTTCAAATTATCAAAAATCTACAAAAAACTATGTAAATTACCATTTTAAATTGGGATTGTTAATAAACTATGTTGAAAGACTTGAAAGTTTCTTACGGAATGTAGTAAGCTATCGGAATAGCCTGTATGGTGCCACTGGGGCTTGAGACCACGATATGTTTTCGTCCATGGCCCCCAGATGCAGAAAATGCCATCCTATCAAAACTATAATTTCCCGTTTAACTCGCCCGTTTTGACATAAAAAGGAATGTATCCACAAAAGATAGAGAAAATTGGGAAAATATTGCGATTGTAAAGGTGTTATGGTATTGTATGGTCGCAATCTTACTAATTAATTTTCTTCAAACTTTGGCGGGAATTAGTTGATCTATACCATAACGGACACGTTCGTCGGGCGAAAAGTTGAGGTAACCCTAAAATCCGACTTTTAGTAGTAAAATGCCCCAAATTTTCGAGGCTTTGGGTGAAAAAAGACTCATAATGTATCATAAGCCAATAGTAAATTTTTAATATATTTATAATTTAAGGCAAACATTTCATCCCTCTTCCAAATTCATAGGACATATAAATAACCGATTAATGGAAGAAAGTTTGAATTGAAAATACATAATACTTTATCATAAGGGGGCTTTACTCTCTAATGACCACAATTATTACTGACTGTTTTCCAATACATTTGGTACGGATATTATCGGATATTATTAAAAATATCTGCAATTCGGAATTAATTTCGTTCGAAGAATGAACCAAAACGCCCATATCTTCATTTTGGGTGGGCTTCAAACCCCAAACTTTAGGCGTTGGGCCAGTTGAGCGTTGTGTGGGAGAGTGAAATTTGGGCGTTGGGGCGTTGAGTCAGTTTAAGCCCCTTGAAAAAATAGAACTTTGCCCGTTCATGAGATTCTGCTTTGTTTGTACCCAATAGCAACTCAATACAGTTGTACTCAAGTAGCGACTGCTTTAATTTTTTTTTATTTCACAAAAACCTTTGCGATTTAAAATAAAAATAACCTATATAACATTCGATTGTTTTACTCGATATGGATAGTTTTATTTTCATTTACAAAACAAACTCTTGTTTAGAAAAAAATCATTGACAAGTTTCACTAAACACAATTTTTTTGTAACAGCTACTGTACCACAAAAAAATTTCCAAACTTACGAAAATGCTATACCACATATAGAATTTCTAACTTTTATTTTAATGTTAATTTAAAATACACAACATTCCATGATAACGTAGTTCATGACCGTGGCGTCAGCATCAACCCTGGCGGAGAATGCAGGTATCAGCAGCGTTGCTGACGCGCAGCCCCGAGGTTACTCAGCACTCAGTCTGTGCGTGGCATTGCTCGCGCCTCCATCCCCTAGGTCCGACCGTCCATCCCTTACACGCGTATTTCTTGGATGCTCGCTGGCTTTTGGACAAATAACGCAATTGCAGATGGATACTAACTTTACTCCTGCACTCAATATTCATTTGTGAACAATCGCAGTAGAAACCAGTGCCCATGTCTTTCGTGATAAGGCTGTCATCATGGGCAATCAGTTTTCCAGTGAGATAAGCGGGTTTACCGGACGTCAGAGAAGGTGCTGAGAGAATGATTTCCCTCAGGGTTTTCATCGGCCTGCTTCTCGTACTTCGGACACAAGGTAGTTTTATTGTGTTTTAAATAATTGTAATAAAATGCGTAAATGAGAGATATAGTTATATTTATGGTCAATTGGATGAAAATGAAAGAAATATGTTTGGATCATAGCACCCTAAAGTTAATGTTTGAATCTGACGTGTAAAACATTAAGGGGGAAAATGAGCTTTTCAGTATTCAGAGTATATCCAGAGAAATTGGAATATGTACACGAGTTCTAAAAATAAAACACTTCTTAATTAGTTTTCTCTGTCCAGCAGGATAAAGTATTTCTTGGAGTAAAAAAAATAATTACTTTAAGAACATGCTAAGTTATTAAGAAATATCAGTGTTAACAGGGGAAACACAATTATGGCCAAGCAAAATGTATGTTTAAAACAATCGCCGCACATAACAAATGGTTGTATTCGTTAACACTTTGTAGAGTGTTTTGACATACCCCAAAATTTATGCTGTTGGGTCTTAAATTTATTTATTAATGTGTGAGAGTTAAGTATTAGAGAGTAAGAGTTGGTCAATAAATACTGAGGAGGATAAAAAAGAAAAGAAAGACACGAATTGTTACACTAATCTTGTAACTTAATATATAATTTTGAAGCCAACCCCGATGAAACATTTCAAACCATATTTGATGAAGTAAATTTAATAATATGTGAAAATGCAGTTCACAAAATATTTATAGTATTTGAGGCTGGTAAATTTCAGAGTTTATTTAGTATGATCTACAGGGCACAGCGGTGCGGGGTTGGAAACCACGAGAAACAGCAGCTGGGATTATAAACTTAGCCTATTAATGGTACTGAGCAAATACTGATTTACACTAGCCTATTGCATTCATTAAAAGTAAGATGTGTATATTCTGCCATAATGTATTTTAAATGTTTTAATATTAAAAAAATATTAAACCCATCATCAAAAGTAAAATTTTCGTTGATACAATATGTATAAAAAATACTGTAAAACATTATTAGTTGGAAAAAAGAGTGATCTTTTGACCTCAAGAAATAGTTGTACGCTGAGACAGTTCAAAATCCCTCAGCACCTTTTATATTTTATATGGACATTTTTTATAAAACAAATACATTTCCGAATTACCCTTACTTTTGACTATTTTTAAATCGCAAATTAAAAAGAAATAATATTCAATGAAGGTTTGAAGTTTTTAAGTTAGTATTTTTAGGCTTATTCGTTCTAAGCGATGTTAGAGTGGAGAAATTTACTTTTTATAAGTCGTGAGAGAAAATTGTGTAGCATTTTGCATACACAATATGTTTACAATCATATAGCAAAACTAGACGCGTGCATAAATCACTAATTGGTAGCTTATAAAACGTAGACATATTTACGACGGCCATATTTTACGAAGTTTTAAGCTCATTGAATAAATCATATAACTAAATATATCTAGACTTAGTGCATTCTACTTCCAAAATGACTTAGTACGGAACTGTCCAATCCGAGCAAAATTAATTCAATCGAGTTGACCAAGCAGCATTGCATTGTAATCATCCAAACATATATTGTGCTGGATCGTGTGATGTAATTAAACTATGATACGGATAGTACCGCAATGATAGGTAATGCCACCGGTATTTAGCACATATGAATACTAAACCAGTGCTTGAACTGTTGGTGTAACTCTTAGGATAATTAAGCATTAACCTAGCTATCATACTGTAGATGTATTGACGTATTAAATCAATATCACGATAAAGTAATCGGACCATAGAACAGTTCATTACATTCAAACATAAACACATTCTGACTTAACGCCGGAGCTTTAATGTGTTAAATCTGCGCTGCCGTCAGATTAGTTTACAGTTTATGAATGGTACAGTTAGCGATACATTCGCTGGCTTAATTCGACCTTTGTTGCATTTAGTTACCTGATACAACAACTTTACCATGCGTATGTCCGTTATTTACTGCAACTCATAACATTTTCTGTGAGCCTATATGAATTCCTATTTCATAAGATCTTTTTTACTTGCTAATAAATATATAAACTATATAATGAGCAAATAAAGATATAAACCACAAATAAAATTTTCTTTCGTTAAAGTTTAATAGCTTGGTTTGTTCAAGCAATTTATAAAACTTATTTACAGAATAATCATGGTGTATATGAGCAGCCCAAGATGCGTGTCGTAGAACGAATATTATTTATCCTTCAACTTTGACATTTCCTTAACATTTTAATATAGATATACTTAAAATATCGGGTATTATCAAGTAGGGAGGCCTTGCATGCATGTATTTTTTTTTAATATTAGAACATAGCTATTAAAAAGCAAACTTATATAATTGCGTAATACGTATACCTCAGAAACAATTGTTGTATTGAAGTAAATAGAGAAAATTTTAAGTAATTTTGTCATATTAACTTTAAGTAGCATAAGTAAATTTAAACTTTCTTAGTTTAACGCATTTACCTAAAGAAAATTACAATTTCAAAAATTTTAAGGTCTTGGGATTATTTTTGAAATATATACTTTTTTAAATATAACGCTTTTAAAATCTATAATAATTGCATAATTGCAATTTGTGATATAACTTCGATGCTCCGTGCTAAAATATGTATTATTCAATACCTAGCCCTCAAGTTTAAAGTTAATATTTTATTAGGCTAAATATACATAGCTTGAGCGAATTATGTTAAAAATACACGCATACAGAAATACAGAAACCTATATCTATATCCCAGATACACTTGGTTATGGGATATAATATGTTTATCTTGGTGTAAAAAAGGTCTACAAGAGGTTATGAATGTTGTAAAACAATTGTCTTTATGCGTTACTAAACCGATCCTAATGCGTACTTTCTAATACAAAATGACTACATAACAAATAATGTAATGTTACATATATTTTCAAACAGGAATTATGAAGTTTTTTGGTATTATGCATTTGTTTTTGATTAACTTTCACAGATCAATATTGAATGGTCTATATTTTAGGAACCATGCGATTAATATCTAAATTTGGTCCTGTAAAATTGTTATTTTTCCTGTTACCCCTGCAATAGGCAAGAAAATTACCTTTTGAATCAACTTAAAGTGCAAATCTCATATAGAAGCCAGCACACAAAAGGGGTTTGCTTAAGTGATATGATAAATAATTCAAAACTTTATTCTAAGGCTATTTAAAGTGTTGTTGAATAATAGGGGTTGGCGCATAACAAATACATCATGTGTAATTTGACGATCTGATGTGCGAAAATCCTTGTACAATTCCACAAAATTATAAGCAGTCCACTTTTCCTAATAAACACTGTCGACAATGCAGACAGCGGTCGGCTACTGTCGGCAATGCAGATTGACACAAGAAGTTCGCAGTGAGCCCTACAGATGGGTCTGGCAGTGTCGTTTTAGCCAAGCGCATTCAAAATTAATTATTGTTTTGTTAAATTACTGTGTGAAATATTTAAATGCAAAGAGTTGTATTTTATAATAAAACTCTATTTTTAATACCGTCTAGTATTTAAATTATCCTTTTCAAGGCTAGTTTTTTCTTTTAAATAATTATTTACTCGAATTTGCTTTACACAAGTTTATTGATTACAAGTAAAATTTTCTTTTCAACACAACTCTTGTTACTCATAACGCGATTTCGATTCCCAAATCTTAAATTTATCTTTCATTTAAGTTGAGATACAAATTGTTAACACGTATTTTTTACCATCGATAATGTGTACTTTTAAATAGTTATTGTTTTCAATCTTTCGTTGATTAAGGAGCTTTAAATCACGCCTCAAACGAAAAGTATAACATCACTATTTTATACATTTGAATGTGTCAAGATACTGCTGTTTTTATAAATCGTTTTCTGTATAACGTTATTCCTGTAAAACTACCTGATTTATAGCAGAAAGCTACCTTCAAAAGCTTGAATCAGCCCTTAAACATATTAAGGTAAAGTCAAGATAAAAAATCACACTAATTGATACGGTAAACACAGACAGGCAGCTTCTCGATATTTGGCAAAACGAACCGTCTAATACAAAAAAATCTATATTGTCTTTAATGGGCTAACAGACTGAAGAACATAGCGCTGCGTCACCAAGCGTCTCGACTTGGATTCGCCGAGTTTGTCTTTAGTCGAGTTTGTTTTTCTCGAGCGCCAGCCAGCGGCAACAAGCGTCATGGTTGGTGGGAGCATTATAAATTATTAACGAAGTCAAATTTTTAAACGGCTGTAACTTTGGTCCTGCAATTCCATTTAACTTCGAGCTTTCAACATGTTATTTTTCAATGAAAACCTTAAATTTTCATTCATGCTGACCAAGATTAAATGAGAGATTTACTTTTGAAATTTTATTGGCTGTTTAAAAAACTGATTGACCCAAGTTGAAACTGACCAAACAACTGCACTGGCCGTTGAGCTTGACCAAGCGGTTGAAACTTGGTGCTATTAATATCCGCTTGTCCTGACTTGGACTATTTGAGATTTGTTTTTTTTACTTTAACTTGCGACAACGACCGACATTCGAAAGAGCGTGAAGATTCCCTCATAAGCGGCAGCTCAGAGATGAATCCGCCGCACAGTGGACCGAGTGGCTGGATACGGACTGCTCCCCCTTAGCAGGTAGAAACAGCGGCATACGGACTGCTCCCCCTTAGCAGGTAGAAACAGCGGCATACGGACTGCTCCTCCTTAGCAGGTAGAAACAGCGGCATACGGACTGCTCCCCCTTAGCAGGTAGAAACAGCGGCATACGGACTGCTCCCCCTTAGCCGGTAGAAACAGCGGCATACGGACTGCTCCTCCTTAGCAGGTAGAAACAGCGGCATACGGACTGCTCCTCCTTAGCAGGTAGAAACAGCGGCATACGGACTGCTCCTCTTTAGAAGGTAGAAACAGCGGCATACGGACTGCTCCTCCTTAGCAGGTAGAAACAGCGGCATACGGACTGCTCCTTCTTAGCAGGTAGAAACAGCGGCATACGGACTGCTCCCCCTTAGCAGGTAGAAACAGCGGCATACGGACTGCTCCCCCTTAGCAGGTAGAAACAGCGGCATACGGACTGCTCCTCCTTAGCAGGTAGAAACAGCGGCATACGGACTGCTCCTCCTTAGCAGGTAGAAACAGCGGCATACGGACTGCTCCTCTTTAGAAGGTAGAAACAGCGGCATACGGACTGCTCCTCCTTAGCAGGTAGAAACAGCGGCATACGGACTGCTCCTCCTTAGCAGGTAGAAACAGCGGCATACGGACTGCTCCCCCTTAGCAGGTAGAAACAGCGGCATACGGACTGCTCCTCCTTAGCAGGTAGAAACAGCGGCATACGGACTGCTTCTCCTTAGCAGGTAGAAACAGCGGCATACGGACTGCTCCTCCTTAGCAGGTAGAAACAGCGGCATACGGACTGCTCCCCCTTAGCAGGTAGAAACAGCGGCATACGGACTGCTCCTCCTTAGCAGGTAGAAACAGCGGCATACGGACTGCTCCTCTTTAGAAGGTAGAAACAGCGGCATACGGACTGCTCCTCCTTAGCAGGTAGAAACAGCGGCATACGGACTGCTCCTCCTTAGCAGGTAGAAACAGCGGCATACGGACTGCTCCTCCTTAGCAGGTAGAAACAGCGGCATACGGACTGCTCCTCCTTAGCAGGTAGAAACAGCGGCATACGGACTGCTCCTCCTTAGCAGGTAGAAACAGCGGCATACGGACTGCTCCTCCTTAGCAGGTAGAAACAGCGGCATACGGACTGCTCCTCCTTAGCAGGTAGAAACAGCGGCATACGGACTGCTCCCCCTTAGCAGGTAGAAACAGCGGCATACTGATTGCTCCCCTTGCCGTGTTGGAATGCTTGCCAACATTTCTAGACGAGTTTGTACTCTTTAAAAGCATTACCTGGCATGATTGGCAAGTGAGGTCTGCCGCATAAATTTAATATAAACTCACATAATACGAGATTCATACCTAATCTGATCAAATCGAGTAATACACCGTGTGTAGCTGATGTTTTTAAACATACGTTGAATAAATTATTCAAAATCTAGATTCAATCATGAAAACGTTGTCTCTAATTAGCCAAAGAAATATTAAATACTGATCTAAATATGAAATTACGGAAAAATATAAGTTTTAAGTATATGTATACTTAAAGTATACTTAAGTATACTTTAAGTATAAGTTTGTTCGTCTACCTGTTCCATTTTAAGATCAGTACCTAACGGGAGATTTCCTATGTATTTGTATGGAAAAGTGTCATACCAGCAGAAATTATACACCCGGGGAATGGAATTGTGCTGTAAGCTAAGCCATAGACGAATTAGATATCTATACTTCATCTGTGGCTGAGCTAAATTACACCGAATAGGTCTCATGATAAGATTAGGCCTGAAAATATGATTTCTTTGGCATACCACATATAAAATCACTAACTAATATAATAAAAAATGCAAAATTAATAACCATTTTATTTGTGTCAGTATTGAAACAAAACTGTAAACATTATTTAAACAAACATATTTTTCAAAACAGGTATTTAACTTAAATTAATAAATGACAATACACAAGACAAAGACATTACACACCTTCCCCCGTTAGAGAAGTTCGATGGTTGTTTGTGCAACTCAGTCCAGTGTCCATGTAGTCCGACTTTATTTCAGCTGTATGTTTCGTCTGAATTACCTTAATCTGTATACCCTCTTCTTAGCTGGTCCGCGTGTCGCCTGTATTCCCTCCCTTCTTGTTCAACAATGTATGACTCCGGGCCAGTTCTTTTTATTATTACACCTTCTTGAAAGTGATCGTTTTGTTGTTTCACCCACACTAGTTCGCTTGGCAGGAATTCTCTCCACTTTGTGTTTACATCGTGGTTCTTTTTCTGTCGTACCAAAGCTTCGTCAATGTTCGCCATCACATCTGGCTTCAGAATGCCAAGTCTGCACCTTAGTTGACGTCCATACAACATTTCAGCTGGTGTCTTACCAGTAGTTTGGTGTGGTGTGGTACGGTATTTGAACAGAAAAGTTTGAAGTCTTTTTTGTATAGATTGTCCATCTGCCTTTGATGCACCAAAACGTTTTTTGAAAGTTTGGAAGTACCTCTCAGCTAGCCCTTTTGACCTAGGATAATATGGAGCTGCTGTAATGTGTCGAATGTTGTTATAGGTACAGAAATGTTTGAATGTTGAAGCTGTGAATTGTGGTCCATTGTCACTCACAATAATCTTTGGTAAACCCTGTCGTGAAAATGATTCCTCCAACATAGCAACTGTTTTCTCTGCTGTCATTTTTGCTGTGGGAAAAATTTTCAGCCACTTCGTGGTAGCATCCACAACTAACAACCAACCAATAGTGTCCGTCGTAAGGTCCAGCATAATCTATATGTGCACGCGACCAAGGGTTTTGTGGCACAGTCCAGGAAAAAAGGAAGTTCTGGTTCTTTTTTTTACGTTTTTGGCATTCCCTGCAACTATGGACATGTTGTTCGATTTCGGAATCTACTTTGGGCCACCGACATGGAACCTTGCATAAGATCGCATGCTGACGATTCCAGGATGTCCTTAATGTAATATTCTCAGAGCCACTTGACGTAATCTTTTTGGTATAACAATGCGACCTTTCCAGAGCATCAGTCCACTTTCAAAATGCAGTTCCTCTCTCTTATCGTAGTACGGTTGTTCCTCATTTGTCAATTTCTTTTTTTCAGGCCATCCATTCCTCATTAGTTTTAATATGTTCCGAATTTCAAGATCAGCTGCTGTTCGCTCTCGTAATAACTTTGCAGAAATATTAAGATCTTCAAGGCGTATTTGAAGAACTTGTTTTCCAAATTCTTCAGTTTTACCTTGAAAATCCTTAGTCCGGATTGGTAGCCCTGAATCTGCTGAAGCATGACTTCTGCCTTCATTGTGTTTTATTTCATAGTCAAAGGCTACTAGTATTACTGCCCACCGTAGTAACCTGGCACTGGCTATTCTAGGAAGTTCTGAGTTTTCTCCCGGGATATGCATAAGGGGTTTATGGTCTGTTCGAAGAACAAAATGTCGAGCATAAAGGTAGTTGAAAATTTACTGGCGTGCGAAAGACTACAAAATACGCCAAAATATTCCTATTTGTACTAGATACACAACTGTAAAGTTTCATCACTCTCTGAAAAATAATATAAAAGCTATTTTATATATTACAGACTTTTGCCCAACCTTTTAGATCTTTAGACGTTATTTAGTGTAATGATAGCTCAATTTTGAATCATTGGATGTAATATTCCCATTCCTCATCTTCCGGATTGAAGTGTTCAAAACTAAATCTGTATATCCAATTGCAGTCATTCTTTTCACTGTCTGTATTTTCACTGGCGTCATATTGTCTTCTACGTGCCATGTCCTCAGCACCAAAATATAAAATCACTAGCTAATATAATATAAAAATGCAAAATTAATAACCATTTTATTTGTGTCAGTATTGAAACAAAACTGTAAACATTATGTAAACAAAAATATTTTTCAAAACATTTGTTTGACTTAAATTAATATATGACAGTGCACAAGACTAGGACATTACACCACATACCAGAGTTACTTTGCTTTGATAATTGTATACGTAGGAATAAGAACTCTTTAAAAATTCTCTGATGATATTAGAGTCGTCTTAAGCGGTAATCATTCAAACTTTATCTAAAGCCAACTACAACGCTAAATTTAATCATGGTTTATTAACTCGATAATAAACTGAGTCTATCCTTCTATAGTATAAATAATTCTAATAATTGTGCTGTTGGCTACCGGGATATTTGTACTGGTAATCAAAATTTGTGTAATGTTATTCTGTTTAGAATATACCCTGGAGACAGATATTATGTTAATTTTCTTAAAAATCAAACAATGATAATTTGTATTAATTTTTAGACTAAAACGTTTGTTCTACACAATCATAAATCTTTGTTTATCAAATGGTTTATCGTAATAAATATACAAATACCGATTGGTTTTGGACTTTAAAACTTATGTTTCAAAGCAAATTTGCAAATCGGAAATAAAAAGCAAAGTTTGAAGTTGAGACTGATAGAATTCAAAGGCCAACATTTAAGTTGTTAAAGCAAAGTTTCCAAAGTTGACATCATTCGGCCAGCCGATATTGCCAAAGTTATCTGATAGGTTTCAGGAAACTTTCCTTTAGCTGTATATGCAGTACAAAAACATAAGACGTAGTCCACTTTTAAGGAATAGTGAGCCATAATTCTACCCAAGTACGAGTTTAAATTATTCCATTAAAACTATATTTTGCAGTTTAGGCTACAAGCACTTAACAAAAATGTTTTATTCTCATATTGCCATGAAATATCGTATGTAATAATGCAGATATAGGACTAGATTGACTAGGTGAACGATATGTTGTAAAAAAAACAGTTGCACATGATTATAAATTATATTTGATTAATTTTTAAATTTGTATTGACGTCTCGAGTAACAGTACTGCTTATCCATTAGCATAAACTAAGCGAAATAGTAAAAGTCTATATTGATCTGGTAGGACTTTTAAGCTTCTGTTAGTTCCTAAAAAATAAAAATTAATAACACTTTTCTCAAAGGATATTGAATACATTTTAGATTTCAAAATGAGAGTACGTTTTTCTTAAGATTTTTCACGAATCGATCTACATAAATTGGTAAATTTAGGTAGCTTAATCCGGTAACTCCTGGATCGTTCTATTGAACAAAAAGACTCAGAGGAAATAAACCATTCAGTAAGGGTGATAAAATGTGTTGTTTAAAGTTTTACAAGTAAGTGTAAAATGTTGGATTTAATATATGTTGTTAGTTATATTAAAATAAAATTTAAAGTTAAATGAATAAACACCACATTGTTGCAAATATAGGAACGTCTCGAGTAATTACTCAACGGAAAAACTTATACATTTTTTAATCCTCGTTAATTTATATTGATTTTTCAGTCATGACCTTTTCAACTCATCAATAATAATTGGATCTCCTGACTTAGGAAAGTAAACAGAATAATTTATACTCTTTCTGGCTTAAGTAGCTATGAATATTAGGTGACGTGGATTCAGCCATTAAAGGACATTCTAAGACGTTTCGTTTAAGAAATTCACTCAAGAATCTTTAATTAATTTAGATATTATTACAAGCGTATTATTACAGTTAACCAGTTTTATTTGAAAAATGTTTGTAAACAAGTTAATGTTTTTACATAACGAAATATTTATGTCTTAATACTGTGTTTAAAAAATTGAATCATTTAAAAACATGTTGAAATAACATAATATTTTTTCTTAGATTTAAGGATTAAAATAACATTGAATACAATCGTAACTAGTTTTTTAGGAAACGTTGACAACGATTGTTTCATAAAATCAATTAACAGTTTTGCGCATTCATAACGACAAGGCTTGTAGTAAACTATACCTTCCTTTTTTAAGTCGTGAATTTAGTTCTACCAAAATTTAATTTCATAGATTTTTAAGAATAGACGATTCCAAATTATGAATTTCATAAAAATAGTAACATACACACAAAACAATATGCCATACGATATATTTAAATACTTTAAAACATAGATACATATTATTTTTGGGTACAGACAGCTATTCTATATAGGCTATGTATGGTGGACTATTATTAAGGCTATAAATAACTACAAAAATAGTTAAAAACTTTCATTAGAATAATAAATGAGCTAAGAAGAGAATTAGCTTAGCTTGTTCTTTCCACATTAGGATAGACGAAGTTTTTATTTAAAATCACAATATATACAACCGTTTATAGTGTTTAGCCAATCTAAAAGATACCCGAGATATTCAGTAGTTTCTTTAATTGGGTCTGTAAAAGACTTCTTGTATTGAATTGTGAACTTCATTAATTGAATTTTTAGAGTTAACTGATTTGAGGTTGCATATATATTTATATAAATGAATAAATAATCATTTTCAGATCGAAAGCAAATTAAAGCACTAAAAAAGTACATAAAATAAATTTTTTAAATCAATTATTTTAATTTTTTGTTATTTCTTTTATGACAATGTTGTTATTTGTTATCTTTCATAGAAAAACATCACATGTCTAAAGTTTAAACATCTGTTGAGGATAATACCGATTGAATTTAATTACCTTAAAATTTCAGAACATTACATAAAATGAGCAGTATAAAACACTGAACATATAAAACAAGGAACAGTGTTACCTTGTAAATTATTTTCAGAAAAATAGTACAAATTTTTTTGTGGTAAAGTATATTTTAAATTTATTGACATTACCACACGAAAATTTTTTTGCCAATATCCCTTAGAGTACATGTTGTGAAATGCCGCTAGGATACATCTCTGTTTCTAGATCACCGCACATGCCCAACTTCTTCAAGATACGAATATTTAGGCGTGTTCACCATGGTTTTTGGATTATACCACCCTGATTTTCAACCTGATCATAGAGTTCACTTAGATTTCCCAATGAATTCGAGAGTAACAAATAATAAATTATTTCTTTATTTTGCTAAACGATTAAAAGAATAACATTATTTTTCGTTATACTGCTTCAAAAACAGATGTTTTTAATGCATGTTTTCCGGACCTAAATACATTCTTTTTATTCCTAGGAATTAAAAGCTGATGTACTCGATACCAGCTGACTCTTTATAGTCCTAGGACTATAAAAGTCAAAAAGTGCCGAGTACGTCGTAATAATCGAACAATATTCATTCGATTACAAATAATCGAAACATTCATCGTTATTATCGAAACATTCATTGTTGTCAGTTTAATCAATTTGTGAAACTCGCTTATTTAACCAATCGATTATTACATGCGTTCTATACGTCGATAGTTGTTCATAGCAAGAACAAGACGGTGGCATCTTTTGAAGGCATCTTTAAAGGTAAACAAGCTGTAACATTTTGGTTTTCTTAAGTAGTTTACGTATGTTATTGAGCAATATAACAAAAAATATAGTTCATCACACGGACCTAAAGCTGCTTTTCGTTACTCGGTCATTTTTCAACCTCGGCTTACAGCCGAGGTAAAACTTGACCTTGTACGAAAAGCGTCACTTTAGGTCCTTGTAATGAAATATACTATTAAACAGGAAAGATTTAAATGCATCACGATCGTTTAACATCCGGTAACATTATTATTAGTCACTCTGATATTTTTTGCCAAAACTAAACGACTCTCTAGGGATTATATTAAACAAGGATGATGGACGAGGATACATCATCACAAAACCTCATTTTTCATATTTTCCCATTAGCGTATTGTATGAATAATAATGACCTATGTGAGCTTCGCATGACGAGGACTTGTACTTTCAACTATTAAGGAGATGCCTACTACTTTTCAATTTAAAAATCTTCCATTATCTTATGTGAACCCAGTTTATGATTCTGATTTGTAATTGACAATATAAACAAATCTTACGATCGTATTTTAGGATTTGATTGAAATTTTTTAAATATATTTTTAAGTGTTGTAAGACTTTTTATATACATGGAGTGATTTTAATTTTTTTAGTAAAGTGATTTTTGAAGTCAAGTATAGCCAATTTCCAGACAAAATTAGGTATTTCAAGATTTTAGCATAGCAAGTATTTTGCAGAGAAAAAAAAATATTCATCATATTTAACATTATCATCGTCTCAAAGTAATATTGTTTTATACAATATAATAATATGTATTAGATATATGCTACTCGGAAGTGTCCCTGAATCAAATGAAGAAACAATTAGACCACATTTAATACACCGTTATAGCTTAATATTTCCCAATATATGATTATGTTTCTGCCTTATAAAGTATAACCCAGCAAAACTTGCACATGAACTCTTATTTATCGAAAATTATGTTTAATTTTTAAGTCGAAAGATAAAAAGATAAAATCAGACTCATATTTTTTTAACTAGTATGTGATAAAAAGTTATATCGATTTATGGCCTAAAATGTTTGGCGGTGCAATGTTAGGTAATATCTAGAAAGGTGATAAATCAAAGCAGAGGACTTGGCCGTTATCGTCTACGTGACCATATTGATAATGGGGAAGGTATATTCTCCTGATGTGATAACGCTTGACTAATGTTCGCTGGGGCTATGATATAAAGACATCGCTAAGAATTAGTATAATTTTAATACAAACTAGTATATAAAAAAACTGGGAAACATAATAAATTAAAGTATATAAAAGTAATTTTGAATCAGAAAGGTTAAAATACAAATTTGAAATATAGGTTATATTTCAAATTAAGTTAAAATCAATTGGATTTGAAAGTTTTTAGTTTTAAATATTTTTACCAACACATTTTTTATTAAAGATTTTTCCGACTTTTTCAATATATTCCAATATTTTAATCTCTTACTAAATGTTTTGATATTAAAACAACAAGCCAAAGTGATTGTTTATGTAAAATACAAATGAAGAATAAAAATCGACATGATCTGCCTTTAAAACCTTAAACGTGCTCAGTTCTACGTTCAATCATATTTAATTTTGAAAGGCGATTATTTCCGTCAAAATTGTATGCTTTTGGCAAGAAGTTGTAGGAAGATGGGAGAGGGTTCAAATTAAAGGTCTCCAATCCTTGATGGCAGGAAAATAATGAAATTGCTTGAAACTCACCCAAATACTAGAAATAACACAAAATATCCGCAATTAAAAAAACATTGGGATCTTAACATGTCTGCTTTGTTTACATAAAAAATAATATGATGCTGATGCTGAAAACAATACGCTAATGCTAGATCTAAAAGCCAGTTTGCTTTGATGGTATTTTTTACTGAAATGTTTCCATTATTTGTGGCTTTTAACTCCTTCAAGCCACTAGTGAAAGTTTATTTGTTTCCAAGAGGCTACGAAAAATATTGTCTACGTTTTAATCCAAGCAATTACTATTAAATTAAGCTATCTTAACTTAGATGTAACAGCAGAATAAAAAATGTAATTATTTTGAAAGAAAGCAAATGTATTAACGCAAAGTAACCTTTATCTACTGAAACCAAGAACATATTACATCGCTTATTCTTGCTTCAAGTATCGATCTAGACTTGGTCAAATAAAAAAGGTAATCTGAGTCGACTCTGCTGCAATGAAAGCGTTGTCTGTCCATAGGAACATTTTTATGTCTTATTAAAACTTTTTTTATCATGCACCAATAATATTCAAGAAACTTCCAGAGACCAAGGTTTCTTATGTGCACAAAAAATATTTTTCTAAAATTCTTTGGTTAGGAACTGGTTGTTTTATTTCAACAATGTTGACGTTATTTTAATTAATGTTTGTGCTTCATAAAGTTGTACTCAATGGACTTTATTTTTCCTATAACTCTTGAAAATCATTTATCGTATTTTAGTGTTGGGTCTTTAAAATTACCAGAGTGCTAAAATATGTTTGTGTGTCTATTTTTACGTATTCGGTTAATTGTAAATTCATTTTTTATTAATTTTTTCAATTATTTATTGTTAGGAGTAGGAGTGGATGTATATGGTCGAATTTTAATTTGAAATTTCATGGACATAACCTAAGTCCTATATGTAGAATTCCCTATGTTGTATACAAATATGTAAACTGCATTGACGCTTATTATAAATTGTTCTGTTACAACTACACTAAACGGTATTTGTTATTTTGTTGTTGTATGCAAACATCAATAGCATTGTTGTATTTTCAATTTTAATGGAAAAATTGAAATAATTAATCTTTGTAGCGCATTGCTTCTCGCGTTGCACAGTGTTCCCTCCATGTTTAAAAACTCCTTCCACACACTGTCAGATCAGCAGTTTGTGAGGACGGGTAATATTCAGCCACATATTCAAAATTTGTACCATTAAAGTCGTAAGTGGCGTCATATAATCAAGCTGAAACTTAACAATGTTTAATATTGTTAATTGATGGAAAGTTGGTTGCGGGAATACCAATCTGGGAAGCAGACTCTCTGCATCTTGAGATAAATGAGCCAATCTCAACACAGGTGGGTCTTAAACCGTCTTACCTAACTGTCTCTGGGATTGTATTCATCCGCGCCTCAACAGTACATCGCTCAACGTCTATCTGAAATCTGCTCAGACCGACTGTGACTGCTCTAAATGATTTGTACAATATAATATTCGGTGACGTTTGGTCACAGCTGGGTCCAAGCTGACTGAGCGTTCTGTAAAATGATGAATAGCATATTTTAAAATAGAAATGGTTTCCGTTTAAGTAAATCTATTGAGTAAAAAAACCCTACACATTAAGACGGTTCAGGTGTTAATATGTAAAATTACTTTGATTTTATTTATGATAATCTTTACAATGAATAAAATTATGTTTATTATTAGATATTATTCTTAATTAATTACCAAATGCAACAATATCAACACCAGCAAAAACACTCATGTTTTTTGGTTTATTTATCTTTATGATCTAATACTCTGTTTATACCATAAACATTTAAACGGTGAAGAAAGAAAACTAATGTTTGTTACATCACACTTCATTGTATGTTCAAGAGTTTTTTTTATTCGGTACAGCCTAGCATAGCCAAGAGAAAATCAGGTTAAAATTAACGAAAAACGCTAACAGACACACGAAATTTGCATATCACATTTTTCTTTTAGATTATCGTCAACGGAAGTGTTCCGCATTTTAGTTGACTGAAGTCGCCGAAATTTCCTTTGCCGCCGCCATTGTTTTCTACTCTCACTCTATTCTGATTGGGTGTGGAGGTATTCTTGTTGGTGGTATTTGTGATTTTTGAGTTATGCTGTGTCCTTGTTTTTTCACCATTAGTGTTTTGATTGCCCTTTTCTGTTCTCCGTTTTAATTAAGTTTTGTCCAGTTTCTCCCGGCTGTGTGTTCCTAATCCTGTTATGTTCCAAGTTCTTTTACACCTGAAGACGGCATCAGATTCCCGATCATGAAACGTCAGGAAACTTATTTTTACGAATCAGTTATGGCAAATGTCCGCAAAAATCAAAATCAGAACAGGTAACCACCGTCTGCAGAATCTTGCGGTTCTTTAGGGACCTCAAATCTACAGAGTGTCAGGTCCTGTGAATGATAGTGCTCAATAAGGCAGCAAGGCTGTACTACAATCTTAACTAGGCAGTACAATAAACTAGGCAGTCTGGGTCATCTTAAAAAAAAAATATATATATATATATATATATATATATATATATTCAATATGTTTACTTTGTCATAATAATATTGCATGTTTGTAATTGAGAATCGTTAATTTTTACATTAAATTTACCGTTTATAATATTGTTTCATTCAAAGAAAAGGTATAAGACGTATAAAAAAACTAAGAATCCCTGTATTTTATCTTTATTTTAAACTATCATTCTATAAAATATAAAAAGAGTTTTTTTCAATATTTTGCGTAAAAATAATAAACAACATAAATTTAGAGCTTCAACAGAGGGTATGATTTTTTTGGGTCTATTAATTTCAGGATTCCGTGCTTATAGCACTCTGCACGTGATAACAGTCTCAAAGAATACAATGACAAAGTACAATGGGAATCTTGCGTGAGAGGAGATCCAACCTCCCTGCACATGCCTCACTGGGCCTTGCAAAAAGTGACTCTCAGAGACTAACGATGATGCTAATAACGATGATGTCGTTATGAAAATTTTCCTAATAAATTAATTAACAGGCTACAGACTTTTTTCGTCGTCAATCCAAAGTTTTGTTATACAGAAAACTAGTTTCGGATATCAATGACCCATTTTCAAATCCTTTGTCAAACAGTAGTAATTATGGAACACTTATCGTTGTCGTTATGGTCCTTTTAAAACAGTTTTTACACATATGCATACACAAGGACATAGACACGGACAAAGAAACATTAAGTACATTAATTTAAAAACTCGGAAGGCCGGCCAAGGACAAAATCAAGACTGCGGAGTGCAACACGTTTGAACATGGTTTTCCACCATTTGTGTATATTTACCATCTTGTATGTGAATAAATTATAAATATAAATATATTTTTAAGTGATGAAAGACGTCTTTTATTTATACCTAGTGAATAAAACAACACGTGTTATGTTAATGAATTTACTTATTAATTAGTTTACGATAAAAGGGCTCACCAAGTATCAAAGTAAATACACACTCGGATAACTTGGAGTATTTAATAAAATTATAACAATGTAAAATGAAATCCACGTGTTTGACATCCTATGTATCCATAATCCCAACCGCCGCCCCAGAATTCCGTGAAACTAAACCTCTCATCAGAGGTTCAATGTTATTCTTATACTAGTTGTTCAATGGGGCGACTTTAGTTTTTTTTTAAAGAGGGCCATGGCTTCACTTGACCATGGTGTTGCAACGCAGCAGAATTAGCTTATTGTGCACCCTCCGCCCTTACCTTAGAAGGGTTATCAGGCCTTCACTCTCCGTCAAATTCCAAGGTTCTTAACGAACCTTGAGGTCTTCTTGACGAAGGTACCTCATGTCACAGCGCTTCCGTATGATAAAATAGCTTAGAGCCGCGGCCGGGAGTTGAACCCGGGCCGGCTGAGTGAGAACTCAGAACGCTACCAACTAAGCTACGGCGCTTAGTAAATATAATATTAAAAAGCTTAATAAGTAAAAGATATTACAGCTTGATCGTTGTAATATATTTTTGGGAGTTTCGTTTTGACCCAACAAATTCGGATATCATTTAAGGGATGAACAGAAAATTGGAAAAAAACAACTTAAGAGTACATGTGTACACGCATTTCATTTAAAATTATGTCCTTACCAAAACAGTTTTTCAACTTTTAGTTTTTGTATAGTTTGTTTTTTGAAGAAGATGTTAAAATACATACTGAACTTGGTTTTTTCAAGATAGTGGCTGAAGCCCTGCCGGAATTTATAATTCTTTTGGTATTATTATCAGCGGGGCTCCTTAACAACTGTGCAAAGTTTACATTTAATCTGCTAGCATTTGATCGAATGTCTTGAAATTCTCCCCCTACCGTGGAGACCTGCCAAGAGCTAAAAAAGATATGAAAATTAAGTTATAGGAAAATGAACATTCAAATAGTTTATTTTCAGACTATTCACGATCACTAACTCCACTATAATTTACTATTCTCGTTTCTGCAATTGTCATACTTACGGGGACTCCCCTTTGAAGCATTTTCTTTGTTTCTCTCAGTTTTGTTCTTTGTCGTATATTCCTCCTGAAATAATAGGTTACACTTAACACACTGATTCCCTGATTTACCTCCAATAATTTATTTGCGAGAACTCTAAGCCATCCACAAGATTTCAGTCGTAAGCTGACGCTGGTGTGTGTTTCGTCAAGTCGGGACTGGCATGAGCATGGCAATACGATTTTTTTAAATAGTTATTTGTGTGTTGAGTGAGTAAGGTACAAGATGGTTTCACGAGAGAAAATTTTGGCACCCGTGGTTGCGAGGAAGGCAATTTTCATGAGGGTCTCCCTCGTGCAAATTGCTCTCCCTCCATGAGGGAGCCAATGTGCTTTTCTCTTGAAATACACACAAAATCTTTCCCCCACCTGCAATAATCGATACCCAATCTTCAAACATACATTTCATTAGCTTAAGAAATAACTAAAAATATCCATTTTTTTGCAATCTGCCAGTAGTGTCTGCATGCGAGTAGCTGCAACCATTCAAGCACCAGCGATCAGCTGATTGCTGCAACATTCTTACACGCTTAATTCTTTGACGTTCTAATAGCTGATTGTTGTCAATTTTATTCCTACGTGATTATTGAGTAAAAAACTAAATCAGCTGTTAGCTCTGCAATCTGTTGAACCTCAAAATATGTCCTTGTCTGCGTAGAAATTTGAAGCCGATAGCGTTTTGATTTATTGAATTCAATGTTATTCTTATGGGTTGACTTTGTCTCCCGCCGGGAGAAAAAATAACCACTTTACTCCCGTGGGAAAACAAAATATTGTTTTACTCATCCATTACAAGGAGTAAAAAGCGTCTAAACATAGTGGGTGGGGGAAAATAATATTTTTCTAATATTTAATTTTTTATCCTCTAAAAATGTCTTTGTAAAATCCGATATTGATTTTTTTAGTGCATTTCTTTCTTAGGAATCCTAAATATGTTTACAAATGATTCGTGTACAGATCTAAGTGACAAATACTTTTTTTCAACGGAAAGTCTAACTAGGCTGCCCTATGTATCCTGGTTGTGATTACAGTCTGACAGCAACGTAAGTCTGGCTGAGGCGTAAGACCCTTATAAGCTTGATGCATCGTTGCGCTTTCCACCTTACACTAATGAATTGTTCAGGTTAACAAAAATACTTTCAGTGAATAAAAACCGTCATTCTTTTAATCAATAACCTGTGAATTTTTTTAATATATTGGTGATGTGTATGCTTTACATACAAGACAAGCATTATTTTATGAAAAACCTATTTATTTATGTATATATGTGTATATATTAGTATATATTTTTCTACTTTATTTTGCATTGTATATTGTGCATTGGTCTTTTTGTTATTGCATGGATAAATTACAAGTTCGCGTTTGAAAACGATTCAGGCTGACTACTTATTTTACTACCTTTACTTTCATCAAGATAGTCCAAACAAAGACTAAGCTATATGTATTGATGTCTCAATTAATTGAAATACAATTGTTCACTGAATTTTCTCATACAAAACATGTAACTTCACTTCAATATAACTCAAGGCGTATATCTTAAATTAAAAATAAACTTCAGAGAAAAAAGAGTTTTTGATCATTTTTGAGGTCAAAATTTTGCCTCAATTTTGTTCAATTTCAATAATCAAAATATATTATAAAGGCCGATGAGACACTGAGTATTTTCATTCCAAAACATTTAACATCGAATAATAATTACTTAAACAAAGGTCTTAAATTTAAGTTATTTTTTGGAAAAATAATAGGGTAGGGTACTTATTCACACGACTCATATTTAAAGGACTGATAGCTCAAACAAAATCCGGTACTTAATGAGCATTATGATAAACATATAAAACTGTTGGAAAACTACTCAATGTCAGTTAAGATTAGTTTATTTCATTATATTACACATTATCCTTCCTTTTCATAAAAAAATAAAAAGCAATTTTCCAAAGCTCTGTTTTGACGCTATACAAACGAACGACATTTAAAATAGATGGATTTTACGGAAAATTTTTAGGGCTACAAATTTTTAATGGGTGAGAAGACCTCTTTTTATTAGTCTTGGTGCAAAGTTGAAATAATTATGATTATATCATAATTCTCTCTAAATTATAAAATTTAAGAAAAAATATTGGCCGAAAAACCAAAAAATGTAAATGTTTAAAACGTGAATTTTTTGTATATTATTTTATTCTAAAATCTCAAAGCAATTTTTGTTGCTTTACATCGTATGATCTTTCAGTTACACTAGTTTAAGTAAAAGCGTACGTTAAAGTTTTTCCATAGTTGTTACCCATAGTTACCAAAAAGGTACCTGATGGTTTTGGTCTATATACCCTAAACATCACAAATTAAGAACAATATTGACTTCATTCAACGAATCCCGGTTATAGTCATATCTGCTGGACTATAGATTAAGCAAGGCTGTTCCGAACCTCACAATTATTAATGGCTGTAAATTGGCTACCTTCTTTTGTAGCGAGTAAATGTATCGGGCAGATGCTTTAATATGTAATGTTAAATTCACCATAAACTTCTGAAATTAGTGTCCGCAAAAAAAACTCCCTAATTTTGATGACTTGTTGTAATTCATAAGTTTAATAAGTTTGATGAATTGTAATTTATAAATCATATCGACACAAATTGTATATCAAATAATATGTAAACTCATCAAGTTTTTGTTACAAGTTTTCGATGAATGTAGCTTTGGACACATGGCAAACAATAAAAAAAATTCCCTGTGCACCAGTAGTGATTGAAAATCAGGTTTCAATAAGTTTTTATTTTAGAATACAACCGTTATCTTGAAAACTATGCATCCTAAAGACTTAAAAATTAAAGAAAATTAATTTTCCAAACGTTTGGGTGTTTTTGCAGGTTTGTAGCTTTTATGGATCCTGAGGAATGAGTTATTTAAATGAAAATGTTTTTGTTTTTCGTGTTCCATTCTGCCAAATTTTTAAATATCCAAAAACTCCTACTTCTTTTACTAAAAACTTGGTGTTTTTTCCTTTACTATAATACTAATATAATACTGGTGCGGGAATTGATTAGTAGATTTAAGCTAGTTTCTTTATACTTTTGAACTGATAGAAGTTCTTTGTTTGAAATCCACTGTTGGTGATGGTGAGTTTATGTTTTAATTTTGATATTTGCGGACATTTGCCTTCACTGATTAGTAAAACCAAGTTTCACATGTTCTTATTTTTTTATTTGAACCCAAGTTCAACTTTTTTATAGAAGTTGACATCCAACCCAAAATTATGACTTCAGTGTCTCACTTTAAGAATCCTGTTTTCGCCCATAATTCTGTTACCTAATTGTATTAAGATGAATACCTGCCAATATTTTGTTGGGCTTCACGTTATGGATTTGATGTTAGTTTTTTCATTCACCGTGCAGATAATGAAGGCTACATTAAAAAGTATTTGAGTGTTGATATTTTGTGATTGTATATAGAAAACATAATCGTCAAGAAAGAAACATTACAACTATTTTGTATACAAAAACATATTGAAAAGTAAATAATAATAAAAACTTCCCCGTTCTAATGTTTGGGGACACATTAAAATGTTTCAAAAAAGAATGTTTTACTTAGACATTTTTTATTTTAAACATATTATCAACGAACATTTCCAGCTTGTTCGTCATCTTTTTCTTATTTCTTCCTCGTTGAGTATTATAATTGTTGGATATTTAATTTTTTCCGTGAAGACGATTTTATGATCTGTCATTTGTGTGTATAAAAGATCATCAGGGATGACGTGTATTTCAATTCATGTATTTTTTTATCATCTGCATATCTTTTAGAGTGCAGATAAGCAACACCACAAGGTTAACCGCCGGTTATCTTTTAGCGTGGTGCTTTTTTGTGGTGTTCCTAAGTGGTTCATTCAAGTAATACCTATCCCCATGTTTTTCAAATATGTTAATAATAAGGGTTTGCGATACAATAAATAGATTATAATTCCAGTACAAATCCCTCACTTATATTGTTTTATTGATGGTAGAGTGCTGTATTATTGCACATCTAATACATCAACAATTAACAGAAGCGATGCGACGTAGAACGTCAAAATAACCTCTCGGTAGATTTGCGATCGCTGAAAGGAAATTGCATCTCTAATTAAGTGCTTTGTCGATAGAGTATCATGTTCGATTTCTGTTTTAAGTAGTATAGTAGGAAAAAATACATATTTTCAAGCATAGTTTCAAATACATTCCATTCTAATTTTTTAAATTAAAAATATTACTTCTTTATTTATTGTACGTCTTTTTAAAGATATGGCAAAACATAAAGCAGACGGCAGACGGTAGGCTATAATCTGTTTACAATATCACAATGCAAACAAATCTTGCGCAGGACGATGAATACATATTTAAATTATATGATGATTAGTTTCAGTTTTGAAGTCTCCTGCTAAATACATGGTGTACGTATAAACCATTAATCAAAAAACTTTTTTCGGAAAAAATAAAAATACTGTAAACCAGGCTTTCAAATAGCACCATATTTTTTTGGGGTATTTTGTTACAGTAAGTTTACTTTCTTTTCTGTTAGCTTGTAGTTTTCTTATTGTTTGAAAAATTAATTGAATCATCCGTGTGTTTTAACCTTGGTTCTATATGGAAGATGTTATTAGACTGTTACACGATTATATTTGAGGACTTTTACACGATGCTTCATACAACTAGATATAAAACGAAGGTAAGAGATAAGACTGATAGTTTTACAAAATGAGACAAAACTATTATTTATTATGTTTTGGACATTATAAATGTCAACCAGTTTTCTTCAGCCAAATTTAGTAAAATATAACTTTTTTTATTCTTTATTAATTTTGCTGCCATCTGCATAATTAAGTTACGTTTTCACTGGGCCATCACGGGCGGACAGTACGGTGAGGCAGTCATGGCATTTTTAGACATGGAGTTTGCACCGAATCGGGCGGTCATGGCCGCGTCAAGAAATTGTCCTGGAGTTCGTAGCTGAACTTCCTATCGGTCATCCCGAAAGGTGGGAGCACCGTTGCCGGGCCGTGCGAACGCAGTGCGAACGTTCCCATTCAATTCAAGAAGTTCACCTTAAAATCATGTACTGTCCACCCGTGAAGGCCCTTCATGAACTCAGCTTTTGTCCTCTCATTAATATAAATGAGTTAAGTAAACGAACTTTAACGTAAAACAACTGAGAACTTTATACTCAATTCCACGTTCACCTTTCAGTACAGGCCTTATGTGAGATAGCTATTCTATTACCTTTGCTGAATGTATTTGTTTACTAAATCTGTATCATGTGATGACAAAATAATCAGCTGATTATTATTTAATAAGGGGAGTAGAGGTAGTGTGGTCTGAGAAGAAGCTTGAGTTTGAAGTTTCAACAGAGGAGGGGAAGAAATCATTGATGACGTGGAAGTAAACAAAGCCATGTGATTACGCTACTAGTCTGGTAGATAAAAAATACTAAACCAAAACAAAATGTGGGTTGATATTAGAAACAATGTTTTGCTCTTTGAATAACAATCAATAAACAGGTGACATGTTTTTTGTTTAGCATGTAACACATGACTGACACAAGAAATTCGTTGTTGAATCAACTGATCATCTGTTAATATTTATTTCCCCTCCTCCAAAAATCCAAATTCATCTAGGTTTGTTTGTAAACACCCAAGCTTCTTCTTAGACCTCACTACCTCTACAACCTTGTTTGTTATTTGAAACACATGACTTATGAAAATTCCATACTGAAAGGTGAATGTGGAATTGAGTATAGGTTGGGTCTGTGAATAAACAATAACATGAACACAGTTGAACGCACTTTTAAACGACAAATCGAAATAAAACAATCAAATAAAATATAATAAGCCTATACACAGTTGAGCCTATTACGAGGCAATCTCTCAGTAGTAAGGTTACAGGAAACGAAATAATGTCCAATATAATGATTGAAAAAGACTACCAAAAATAAGCCTACAGTATCAGGTAACAGAAATAAATAGAAAAAGAGAAAAAAACAATAATTTGTAAATTCAGCTGTGTCAACATTATTGAATGTAAGTTTACTTAATATTCCTAGCCGTGCAGTTGGGGAAAGTCATTTGTGGTTTATACGTACGGTTAATCGAGTTTAAATATAAACTTAAACTAGAGTTTGGGAAAGCGCTCCTAATACACAAATAAAGCAGTAAAAAAAACATTAATCCAAAACCCACTATCATCAAGAATGATAAAAAAATTAATGTTTTGCAAAAAAAGACATGAGAGGAAATAAGTGGGACATTACAAAAAAAATAATATTTTAGAATGCTACAATTTTTTAAATAATATTTTATTGGGTTTTTCATTCAAGTGCCATAAGTTTAGTTTCCCTCCTTTGATGCAAATCTGTCTGCATTATTACTTATTTGAGGAATAAGTTGTTAAATTTTGAGTCAACCAAAAGGCTAGTTGTGTAACTAACTTAAAGTTTACTTTTTAAATTATATGAAAAGAAGTATAGGATTTTGTTTGGATGCTACACTTCTTGCGTGAGTGAAAAGCAATACATTTTCTTATCAGACTCAAGGTGAAATTGCTGAAGACAGGAAGCTGATAACGCTCCTATCTCAGTTGTGTCTTTAACACCTTTGCGCTCCGTTTTCGCTTATTTAGCCTAATTTATCTCGGAATAAAGTTTCCTTCTATGTTGGCAATACATTTGAAATTAAAAAAAAATTCTCCTCTTGGTTTTTTTTAAACAAAACTGCTGTATTAAAAGATCAGAAACGTAGAACCAAGACACGATGTAGTGGAAAATAATATGAAGAATAAATGTATTTAACTAAAATAATCAGTATTAATAAGGTAATTTTTAAGGTTTTTTTTAAATAAAATCTTCAATTTAAAACCCAGTTCAGACAGGTACTTCAATAAATTTCACAATCTAAATTCAAATAAATTTTAAAAGTAAAACTTCAAAGCGCTGAATATTCTGGGGAAAATTGTTTTCATAGTAAAATATGTCATGAGGAAATTTACAACCCTAGTAAAATAAGATTGAATGTTAATCTCAACCTTGGTCGAAATTTTTATTTTAATCTGTTAATTTAATAAACATCAACCATAATAATAGGTCAATCGCATCGGTAACATCACCGGCTCAGTTTATGTATTTAAGCTGTAAACGAAGGTATTATGACTTGTTTTTATTAACTGATCCGACACATAACGGGTTTAAAACAGGTACTAAACAAAAAAAGGTAGTTTAATGGTTACGGGGTTAGTATGTGAATTATATAATCATGAACAATTTAGTCTGGAAACTGTACAGTATGATTTTCATAGGTAATTTGAGAAAAACTATACTCATTTACTGAAGCTGAACAAAAACTCGAGGCTTCTTAAGGCATGTGAACATATTGGATTCACCTTGGCACCTATCAACCAGCCTATTTAGCTTTTCGGAATATTGTAAAATCGAAGTCTAGACTGAAAACTTGTTTATGGCTTATAAGCTTTTTGATTTAGTTTTTAAATCATGAAGCAACGGAATTAATTCGCCTGTCGATTCTCAGTTTGTCGAATAATGTAGCTTCACTACTCTGACATTCATCTAAGCGAGACTAAGATATTGTATTCCTCCCAGAGGATAAACAAAGACTGGAATCATATTGAAATCATTGATAATCCGATATTACAATTTTACTGAAACTCAACTTCAATTTTGCATAATTTATATTATTATTTCTAATCATATTTGAATTTCTTCTCGAGTAACTTGACCTTGATATTGATCAGTATTTAGAAGAAATAAAAAACAGCGAGCTTCAAAGCTTTGTGTGACTATTAGAGAGCGGATCTTATCACAAGCTTTCAAATTAATTACTGGTAGTGCGAGAGCGAAAAATAACAGGGCAGAGGCGGCGCGGCGGACGGGCTGTGTTATCTTGGGCTAATGGAGAGCGACACGAACTTGCCTCCAGTCTCTCGTTCAAGGTTCATAGATACTCCTTAATTTATTTATAATGTTTTTCCTTACATGACAAGAATTCAGGCATCTAATTCATTTCCTCACTTATTTTATATAGATAAGTATATAAGAAGTGTGGACTTATATAAGAAGATAAGTATATTACATGTAATATATATATATATATATATATTTACATGTACATTAATTTTTTTTTTCATTTCTGGCTTAAGATTCTAGGATGATTGATGCTGTACCAATGAGCTTCAAATCTTGAAGATGACCTCAGGCCGGTGGTGTCTTAAATTACGGAGCTTATAAGCTTCTGATTATATAAGCTAGTAAATAGGCTATACCAGCTCATATTTACCATTATAAAGTTTCAAACTGATAGTTATCAGTTCATAATAATCGGTTATGATTAAGTATTATCGTTTTCATGCTCATTTCTTGTCATCTATGAACTCTACAGTCACTGAACACGTCCTGAAAGTCTCAACCAAAGTGGTCACCAAATAAAGAATCATTTTATAGTGTAGTGAATAGTTTTGTCGTATTGGATCTTGTAATACAGTATAATTTTTCCCAAAAGCGGGACATTTACCATGACCATGTTCATAGCCATAGCGTTGACACTTCTGTTGAAAGTTGTGGCGGCCATTGTGTTTGGAGTTGGAGTTGGAATTGGAGTTGGAGCGCTGCCTTCTCGATCACTGATCAGCTGGATTGAAGTTCTTTTCTTTGCTACGGTGGCGAGAGCGTGACATCATGGCCCACTGTTCCCTAGCTTGCTATTTTTGCTTGCAAGAGCATGCACTTCTGCACTTGGATTTGAATTAGGCCTATCATTGCACAATTGAACTAACTGTTTTGAAGCAGTCTCTGCAGCCCTGCATATTTCTAAAGCTTTATTAAGATCTAAATCTATAATTTGATAGAGTCTGTCCTTTAAAGATCTATTTTTGATTCCTAAAATTAGCTTGTCTTTAATCAAACTGTCTGTAAGTTTTTTTTTCAAATTCACAAGTGCTGGCCAAGTCCCTAAGGTCTGTCACAAAACTATCGATACTTTCGTCTTCTTTTTGCTCACGTAAGAAGAAAATATGACGCTCATACGTGACATTTTAGTAGGCACAAAATATTCATCAAACTTGTTAGTGATAACATCAATACTATTTTTATCTTGACCTGATGAAAACTGAAAGTTGTTGTATATTTTCAAAGCACGAACACCAATGGTTGAGAGCAACAAAGCTATTTGGAAGTCACTTGATACTTTGTCACTTTTACTTGCTGCCATATAGATTTCAAAATTTTATTTAAAAAATGACCAAGTTTCAGACATGTTACCTGTCCAGTTTAATTCTGACGGTGCTCTTATTGCAGGAGACACCGAACTTTGTACTATTATGGAGGTAGGCTTGTCCTCATCTGAACCTGAACCCATCTTCTTTGTTTCTGTCTCTAGATCTTTATTTCCAGTAATTTTCTCATAAAACGATGGATTTTAATCCTTTCACTCGTTGAACTTATATTTACTGTATACATTTCACTTCTACCTGACTGCGTCAGATGAAATATGGACACAGGTCGAGGTATCAAAGATGACGAGACATCGTTCTGGCACAAGTCACTTTATTGGAATGGGCCGTTACCTTTGAATTTGGTTTATACATGAAACGAGCCGGCATGTAGGCCACTCTAAGCTAGTACTAACATAAAAAATATAATAATAAGAAGTAACTTAAGTATACTATATGACAGATCTTCATTTAACTCTTCGTAAGATTTGAATACTAAAGGAGCTCAACCAAATCATAAAACAGCCATGTAAGAAGGAAAGCTTCTTGTAGCGTTTGAATTTGTCAGTGCCATTCTGTTCCCACCTTTTACTAATAATATCTTTATTACTTATTGGAGGTTTTGGTTAAGGGTTAAGCACATAAAAGTAAAAATAAAAAACTTAAACGAATGTATATCGAAAAATTAGAGAGAAAGTCCAAGGGCTGAAACATCCACTAGTAGTGGAGCGAATAAAAGAAAACATGCTGAAGGCGGCATAGTGATGTTATCTATGGACATATTTTAAAACAATATCCTCGTATATAATTTTTTGAGCCGTTTTGTAGTATTACTTTATATCTCGTATATTCAATACTTACTCAGACTTATATTTTTTTCAACAAAGTCCTAAATATAAATTATATAAATCATGTTCATACAGTCCATTCTTTGTCAGGAAATAAAATAAATAATTTAATGAAACCTTATTAATATATTTATTGTTTTAATATACCTGTATATTTAAAGAACTTAGACTGCTAAAAATAGACTTGATTGAAAAAAATAGACTAACAGCAAAAAAAATCTCTAGAAACGATAGGTTTCAGTTATGAGTGCTAAAAGCACTTCAAGTCAAATAATTTTGTTACGTTTAATCAAAAACTACCATTTTCTGTGTAAAGCTTAACTAACTCAATTTTAATTTATAATATTATAAGGAAAATATTAAATTATTTTTTGGTGAATACTCATTTTTTCGTACCTACCAACATCAAGGGGTAAAAACAATACATCCATCTACCTATCTAAAACTTTCATTAAAAAACAGAAGCTGTGAGAAGTTTCATCAGTTATAATACTTAATTAATGATACTTAATGTGTGAGACATAATTAAATAGGAAAAAACGTCGAACTAGATTTAATGGAGACAAATATTTAAGGGTTGTTTAACTGTGTGGGCAGATGGCATCGCGTGCCCTCAATAATTAATTACTGGTAGTGCAAGATTGTAGAGAAGCGAAAAATAACAGGGCAGAGGCGGTAGACTCTGCGTTATCTTAGGATAATGATCATGGACACGAAGTTTCTTGTTTTTTCCCTTAGTTACAGGTTCTAATAAAATATTATTTACATTGACGAAATTTAACTACTCGAAATAACAACGTGGTTTTTAATTAATATTCTTCACCCTTAAAACGTTTTATCGTTCTAGTATTACTTTTCATTTCATTAGACCTAGTTTGATAATATTATCAAGTTTATTAACCCGAACCGTTTTTGGATACAATATGGTAAAAATATATTGTAAAAAAGTTATTTATATATTCACCTTTTCCACCTTTGATTTTTGTATTTTACCATCGCATTTTTAGTAAATCTCTTTTAGTCACGTATAATTAACACTAACTATGCGATATCTTTTACTCACAGAGATGAATAAAACTTTAGTTTTACTTTTAATCTATATCCTTTCTATTTTACACACACTGCCTGGTGGTATCCACTCTCAATATTAAAATGAAGCAACGGTTAAAATTAAATAGGGGCTGCTTTAAAAAAAACTCACAAGTCTTTGATCCATGTAAGGAAGGGCCCAATAAGATTTTCGAGAAAATCGCAGTTGCCTCCCCTTTAAGAGTTACATGCAGAATTTTGCACTTCTTGGCTTAGTGGTTCAGTTTATCTGATTTTTTCTTTAAAGATATAGATATAGTGGTTTGAAATGTACTGTATTTACATTTGGTAATCTTATAACATATTTTTCTATACCAAAATGTATGAAATATTGCAATTGATATAAAATGTTGTATTTCATACATTTTGAAAATATCAATATAGTTGTCAATAAAAATATATTGACAACTATCAATATAGTTGTCAGGTGTTTTCCAATTTTTTTTAGATTTCAGACAGTAGACTTGAATCACGGAATTTATAGCATCAACAGCCTCTCCCCTCGTTCCTACCCCATCACCTTCCCAGCGGGGGTTGTGTACAGGATAGGCTTTCTAATTTCTCCCCAGATGTAAATTAGCTCGTTTCTATCGATCTCTGCTTGCTTTCTGGTTGATTTCAATTATGGTTTGATGAAAAAAGTCAACTGTTAGACTAAAGGTTTTACTTGCCTAAAAAGTTAACCTGTATCAGCTCGACGTTATCTAGTATTGTGTTCAAACACTCGCAACATCTTAATAATAATTAATTGTTATGGATTTGCGATATAAAATACCTCACATAACACTTCAAATGGATTAAGACATTTATTGAAGGAAATTGTTAGTGGTAATACATTGAAAGAGGTAATCGCTACATTTTATCTTTATCTTCACCTACGCAATGTAGTATTTAATCGTACGGAACGCATCGACACCTTGGATGCTACTGAAAAACAACTGTTTTGATTATTAGAGGAAAAGTTTGCTTGTGCTTACTGTGAAAATGTTTGGTTACGAGCATAGGTTTTTATGTAAGAAAGGAGAATTGTGTGTATGTTAGATAAACGTTGCACTTAACTAAAGATCTTTAAAACTGTATCTTTTTTTAAAGTTACCGCACGATTGTTTGTATTGAGGAATGCAAATAATTTCAAATAAAAATTTAAAAGTTCACAAGATATAAATAATTGATCTTATACGGAGCGTAGAAAAACAATTTTTTAGCTAATAATGCAATAGGAATAAAATCAAAACATAAATCTTTGTAGTTTACAACATGCTTAGTTCGAATCAAAGATTTGTTGTATCATTTTTAAAGGACATGTTGAAATTTTCGGAATTAACATTGTTTGAAAAATTAATAAATATATGATTAGTCACTAATATTATTAATGCTAATACAGTACGCCTCTATACACTTAAAATTATCGTTTATCTTCGACTCATTCATGTGAGCTAACAAAGACTTATTAAAGCTGACAATTAACTAAAATATTAAATCCACGATTAAAGATTAAGAGTTTTTAAACTACTAATATTAAGCGAATATGTTTCGATAAAAAAAAAGGTTCGATACGAAAATAAACACTGGTCTGTGGAAAGCAAACCCGTCAAAAATAAAAGTTTCTGCAGATGACGGGTCACTTTGAGGGCAACTTGTTAGATGTTTGATGGATTGGTAATATTTATTCCTTTAAAGTTCACCGAACGCCACACTCAAAGTAAATCCATACTTTGACCTGAAAGCCGTCTCTGCGACTCATACGCCTTGTGAAAATGTTTACACAGTAAATCTTATATTTCATCTGCCAAATATATTTATAGCTTTCTTTATCCATCTTTTCTACCAAAAAGATTACTGAAAAATAAAGAATAATAAAAAATACCTATTTAGTTAATTAATTAAGCTCTTAAAAAGTAAAATAAAATTTTAACTTTTTAGGTTTCTTATAAATGAGAAACCCCAAAGAACCAATTGCTCTTGATCTGATTGACAGCACTTTCAGTTGTGAGTGTACTGACAAAAAAATTAATTTGTGTCAACAAATAACCGAAGATCAAATATCCGGCAGTGATAATGAGTTTTAATCTAACCTGGGAAACACCAACAACAATTAAACGTGTTCATAATGATCGAGTGCAAAAGGTATAAATAGGCCTTTGGATTTTCCAGGTTGAATTCCTGGAATCCAAACAAAATTGCAATAATATCGAAGCGTAATGTAATATGTGTAGCTTGTATTTTGTAGCTATATGCATCAGGAAAAAGCAATGTGTAAATAAAAAGTTTCACAGAAACGTCCTAGTATTTTTATTCCAGTTAAAAATCACCCGTTACCTGCAAATTGCTCCATTGAAAATATGCAATGCTGTGGATTGTCTTACTACTTTATTAGAACAGTATTGTTAGAGTGAGTTTAACTGGAATTGAAGCAGTGGTTTTAGGTAAAAAAAGGTATAGGTACCAAAAGAATGAGAATCTGCGGGCTTTACCTTACATTCTTTGGTTCAGAAAGCTTTATGATCATCCAGGCAAATATAATGTAATATTTGCATACTCGTTATGGATTATGTGTACAATGGTTGGTTTATTTTTTATATCCATAACCTTTCTTTTCAGGACATAAATTGTAAGTTAGATGTATTATTTGAATTTTTCTATATATTTTATAAGCCAGAAGAGTTGTATTAGAGGTAGAAGCTAAACTACTATTCACTGTGTATTTACTAGTCACATATCCAATCCGCATTTTCACTCTCACCTCACATTCAAATCATTGCGTGCACCACTCCAATATGTCATCACCTTGCCAGCGGGGGGTTGTCCACTAATGCCGCCCGGAGTGGGAACACTCCCTTCAAATCAATCCCTTCAAATTAGCCAGCTCGCTCAATCTATTCCTCAGATTGATGTTGGGATTTGTGAAGCCTTGCGAAAGTCATTTTGACAGGTTTTATGGCGGGGTGATTTATAATTAATTGAACGTATAGGGGTGATCGCTTGGTGTTATGAGGTATAACAAAAAGTATATTTTAATATCCATTGAACATAAAACGGTAACAGTTTTAACTGAAAGAAATTAGTGGCTGATCTAGACAAAAAGTTTGTAAATCTAGTAAAACTGAACCCCTAAATTTGTGACAGCAATACATTTCGCTATTTTACCCAAACGCTAAAGGGTTTTGTCGCATCAGACTTTAAGACAACTAGGGTTTGATGAAGTCTGGCAGAATTGACTAAACAGTTTTTAGCCAAAGTGTTTTGCTAAAAGTTCAAACCAGATTTTTCTCAGTGATATGAAACAAAAAAAGTAAATCCAATGGTTAGATTTAATTGAGAAAATAGTTTGTACCAAGATGCTTCTCAGTCTTAATATATATAAAAAAATACTCAACAAACTCAACCATCATAAAATTATGAATTTGTCTGGTGATAGTAAAACCTGAACAGAACAATATTAAATTACGTATCAAAATCGCTTTGTAGCTTAAAAGGAAAAATCTTAATTTTAAATTCGAATTAAATATGTCACTACATTATTATTATACAAATAACAAGTATTTTTTGACAGGATATCCACGAGCCACTTTCTATCAACCCATTAAAATGTTCTACGCGCATATCTCTTAAAGCGAATTCTGTTAAACCGCTGGAAACCTTAGTTGCTCTAATACTTAGAGTCCTGAAGTTTCAAAAGACATATCCAAGTCGGACAGCCTACCATAGATCAACCAGACGCCTGGCAGTCCTCCAGGCGGTGATGTCGGACGGCTCGGTGATCTTCGACTGCTCTTGATCGATAAACTGCTTTCGATATCCTACCAAACGTTAAGATAAATTACCTTTACCGATAAAGATAATTGGGTAAAGATATAACATTTGATTACCTAGACCCGTTCACAATTATAACATGATGATTTAACAAAAATACGAGTTTTAAGAGGCAAATACTATGACCACATTTGTTCATGTTTTTAGAAATAAAAGAACTCTCATCTATCGAGTGCAGCATCAAATCATATCTGTTACTTGTAACATATTTAATAACAGCAAATCAGTAAAGGTTAAAACTATTTATATAACAGTATACTTTAAAAACATAACAAATCAATATTGGTTTTAGGACTAAACAATTAATTTAAACTGTATATTATGGTAAAATATTTGCTGAAAAATATTTCAGATTAGTTTATAAGTATATATTGGCCTACTAGTATATCTTGTAATTTATCTTTGTCAACTATTAGCATCCGATATTAGTTCAGTAATATTTAATCAATACAAAGTTTATATTTTACTGTATTTATATTTTTTCCATGTAAGTTTTTTCATGTGATATTCTTTCAATCTAAAAATTTGGCAGTACTTCAACCTTATAGTATGGAATGGTCAGCCTACAATCGAACACAATTTGAAGTCATGAACTCTGGTTTCATTACAACATGATTGGGCGCATTCAAGTCACAAATTGGCTCCGATTCGGTTTTAATTCACTCCCCGCTCCAACGCTACTTAATAAGATGGCGACTGGCGTCGCTACTAAAAGTGGGCCGTCATTATAGAACAGTAGATTTTATGGTAAAAGACGTCTAGTCTCCTATGTACATAATATTATAAAAAAATGAATAAAATATATTAAAAAATATTAACATCAATAATACTAAAGGAAACAGCCTTATAATTTTGTAATTAAAATATTGATTTACGTTTTTCTAAACATGTACTCAATTGTGTAACCGTGCTGAACACCTTAACCCACAATGGGTCCATAGAAATTTATTAATTGCCAAAAAAAAGTGCTTTGAAGGATTGGATGCAGTAAATAAAACAAGTTGAAAAAATAACATTTTGTTTATTAGATGCATTAAGTTATAAACTCATACTTATCAAGACCAGAATAAACAGCATTAAAATTAAAGTAGGTCTAGATATCGCAGTCTTGAAAACAGTCTAATATTTTCCTCAAATTTAAAGATACCGAATTTAAAAGAAAACATCTTATTTCAATCATTATTAGACTCTTATTAAATTGCAATAAAATTCAATTAAAATCACATGACAGACGAAATCAATAGGCTATTATATTCAAAGCTGGCCAGCATCCATTTGCTTGAACTGAAGTTAAATCAATTTTATTTTATTCTGTCATTTATCATATAAAACTAATAAATTATTTATTTTATTTAAAGATCTGTTAAAATTAACAAGTGACAAGCAAACAATAAATAATTTTTAAAAATAGACATTAACATTTAAAATTGACACAAAGTTTGTAATATTCATTACTTTAAACGGGCTGGACATATAACATAAAATGGACTAAAGAAATATATAGTTCGGAGCAGGAATTTTGCACTGGTGTTACCGAAAGGGAATTTTGATAAAAGGGCCGAAACATGCTCCTAGCTAAATTTCTTGCTTTTTGTTCCCTACTGTAACCTTAAAACTAAAAAAACAATACAAGACACAAGTTACACTAACAGTAAAATTCAATAAATAGGCTTTGGGTCATAATTCCATAGTGGTAGGTTGGACGGTCGGCTTCGAGCTCACGTCGGACTTACAAGATGAAAGTTGAAGTTGAATCTTGAATTGAAGTTAAAATACTATTGCAGTTAAGTATGGCACCGATGAATAAAGTTCCAGTCTTTAAGTTGAAGTTAATCAAGATTATGAATTTTAAATTTTAAAAAACTGTAGTGCACTGTTCACAAGTTCATCCGGTAGACTTAGAGTTGATAAATAAACGGAGTTGATAGCACCTGATTGTGAAGAGAAGTGGAGAATGACAGAGCAGAAGTTGATGGAGCTGTCCCATTGGGCAGTATGAAGCAGTTGGTCCGAGCGGCTGCGACAGCGAAGAACCAGGCCGGCTGCGGAGGTCCGGAGTTAAGTTAGGTTACATCTTGGTCAGGTCACATGGCGTGCGGTTGCTAGCCCGGGACTAGGACCCTTAAAACAAATCAAGAACCACTTAATATCAGGAATTCATTATTTCTATGTAGGCCTAAACAATTTGGCTATAAAATGGATTAAATACAATTATTAAAAAATTAGGCTACTTGATAATTTTACTTCCATTTGTACAATCTGTCCGTTAAGTTTTACTCATTGGATTTAGGCAAAAATAGCTAAAACATAATTAATTCAGAGAATAAACCTTAATATTTTGACACAGTAATGAAATATTTAGCTTTGCTCTTGAAAAATTGAATTGGAAAACTGGCCTAACTTACAGACATTTTCAGACCTAGCCTAACATAAATGAGCAATAAATAATTTACAATCAGCAGAATAACATTTGGTATGGAAAAGAACTTGCATTTAACACTGAGATATACAATAATAAATTAGGCCTAAGTTTAAATAAAATACAATACATTGCACAAGTAAGACTAACTTGACATGATTGAAAGCAAAAGTGACAAAGTTGCGTCAGGCATAGTCTGCAAACTTCCGGGCAAAATCTTGGTTCTGGTTAGAAGATTGTACTAAATTACTCGTAATTAATTATTTATGAAAAAATACACTTTATAAAAGGCATTTACAATGAAACATAACTTTGAGAACATGTGCTTCTAAACGTACCATTCTTAACATGCAAAAACGACATCGACATGAAACCCGCTTACTTTAAATGAACAAACTATCGTCAAAGGGACAACAAAATTTAATTAAACTTACCCTTTATTTTAACCACGACATTGATTGTTTGACAGCAATGAAACAATCAAAGAAACATTTATTTAACTCTAATAAAGACAACTTTACTTTTGTTCGAGACCTGTTGCAACAAATTACGAACTCATGAATTTACCCTCAAACAAATTACTTATTAAACCTAATTTCAACGTACCTGGCATTTGGTGTCTTCTTAAATTTAAGAAATCATCATGGTAGGAGCTCTTGGAACATTAAGAGAACAAACATAATGATTGTTGAAAGTTACCGAAGTTGGAAAAATTAACTGGAGCTCCTAACCTACTGAAGTGCCGGTATCAGAATGACATAAAGTACGATTTGAGTGATGAACTTCGCGTCTGGGGGCAGAAACGTGGAAAATTTGTTCTAGGCCCTTCTGGAACGCAGTGCCACCCAAATTAGACGCTGTTACACAAATATACACTATAAGAAAACTGAGCCGTAACTGTCACGGCTCAACCTCCCCCACCAAAAGGGTTTCCTGGGAAACGCAGAAAGAAGACACCGGCAAAATAACAGGGACGGACATCCACTCCAGAAAAGGGGAAGTATAACTCTACCCTACATGAATTATCAGCGCTGATAGATGACCTAACTTAATTAAAGTGAGAAAGGAGTTGGATGCCCCAAGATCGACCAAGGAGGGCTGATCAGACCCCACTCCGCCAACCTTGCCTACCACCTACCAACTATCTCCGATCATTTCCTTTATACTCCTTCAGATGGGAAATGTGGGCTTTCCGGTATCTCTCACCAGAAATGGGATCAGTCAACAAAGCTGTGACTGGAGAAAGAAAACGAGAAATTCGATGTGGGCCTGTCCAACGATAACAGAGTTTGCCTGCTATTTTGTTCACTGCAGAGCTGAGAGGATGTGCCAAGCAGTAGACTAATTGGCCGATTTTAAAAGGGTTGTCCTTCCGACCAATATTATATCTTCTGCGGACTCTCTCGTGTGAACGCTGCAGGTTCCGTCTAGCAGCAGCCCAAGTCTCCTTAACTTCAGGTCCAGGTGAGTTGGGAAGAAGGTCGTTGATCTTCCAAACGTTAGACAATGGGTTGTTCGGCTTAAACCCAAACATCAACTGGAAAGGTACCTCCTTGTGTGCCTCGTGAAGCGCAGTGTTAAAGGCGATCTGTAGCCAATGTAGGTTTTGGTCCCAGCAGGTTTGTTTCTCAGCATGATAAGCAATTAATGCAGCTCGAAGGTTTCGGTTAAATCTCTCTGCATGCGATGGCTGCGGATAGTAGGGTGAAGTTGTTATGTGAAGAATGCCGTGTCCAAAGCACATTCTGTTGAACATGTGAGAGGTAAATTGACTACCATTATCTGTCACTATGGTAGTGGGAACTCCGAAGTGTTGGAACACATGACTGTGGAGTGCTTGGATAGTACTCTGCGCTGTAGCTCGTCGAAGAGGCAGTAGCCAGACGAATTTAGAGAAGGCGTCGACAGCTACCAGAAGTGTGGTGTTTTGGTCCTTACTACGAGGAAATGGTCCCACGAAGTCAATAAACAGCTTCTCCATAGGCCTTTCCGCAACTTCGGATGAAAGAAACCCTAGTTTTGTATTCTGAGCTGGTTTGCTGAGTGAGCACAGATGACAAGCTCGTACTCTACCGGCTATATCACGATCCATTCCTTTCCAAATGAAATTCTGTCTAATTTTGGCAATCGTCTTCAATATTCCCAAATGTCCGCCTACAGGTGAATTATGATAATATGAAAACACCATAGGAATGAGATTGCTGGGTAGCACAATCTTCGGGGATCTATCGCCCCTCTGAGGCCGACACACTAGAGCACCTTTGGACAAGAAGTATGGAGGGTGATTTCCTCCTGACTGTAAATCCGTCAGTATCGGTCCAAGTTCCGGATCCTTCGCCTGATGAGACAGGATGTCATCAAATGCAGCAGGAAAGTTAGGCAATATGTTAAAGCAGTGATTCGAGGATTCAGGGACACCTTCTTCATTGCCGGTATTGTGATACATCCGAGACAATGTATCCGCAATAATGTTCTGCGTACTACGTACATGCTGGACCTGAAACTTGAAAGCAGAGATTTTCACCACCCATCGACCTAATTTTCCAAGCTGACGTGGATGGGCAAGTAACAATTGTCAAAACGTACTCGTTTCAATGATGAATGTTTTTCTAATGGTTTTGAGACATTAAACGTTTAAAAATACTGAATTGCCACCACTTTTGAATTTGTTTATCCTTGTTGCTGCAAAATGCTCGAAAATATTCGCTATTATTTAGACTCTCTAGTAAATACAATATAGTCTTATGTTTAATAGAGTAAGTGACTAGAAGGTTTAAGAAAATGTATAAAGAATATTTTTGCTTTTTTCAAACAATATTTCTCTCTTAAAATCTAAAAAAAGATTTTAAAACCCAGACATAATTAGGAGGAAATGTTTATAAAAAAAATACAGCTCCTCATATAACTTAAAAATATTACCTTCCCTAAGGAAGTGTCAACCTAAAATGGCACCCAACGTCTCGCTACGGATTATAACCTGACATTATAAGTCTAGCTAAAGCTGGAACTCGATATAAGCCAGCTACATTGCCTCTTTGTACTTTGTATGTCACACTTACTAATACGTTAAAATAACTGAAGGTAGGCTGTACTCGTAATACCTCAATTATTTATGACTTTTAACTTAAGATAAAAGATAAACTAATAAGATAAGATATAAGATAAACTAATAAATATAAAATCAGAGTTTTATCGAACTTAAACAGTCTATAATCCTCTTGAGTTGGAAAATAAGATTACGTAGTCAAGTTCACTTCAGATATTTAGAAGATAATCAGGAAATACAAGTGGAGTGGATAAGATAACGTGAAATAGCAAACCTTATTTCTATTCATCTTGACTAAAGATCGCCCTGTGATGAAAATCAGAATATATTTTGACCCCATTCTCTTCTTCCTGAAATAAGACAGAGAGGATATTTTTTCGTTGTTATTCAGTAACCAACATGGTTACCCACAAGGTGCCAATATTGAAACGCCTATTTCACTTTTCTCCATATGTTATAAGATGGAAAGATTATGAGACGTGATTACGTGCTTACGTGCTGTTCCTCTTCCTGTTGACTCTTCTGAGAGCATGGGATGCATCAACTTGTTCTATACAGTGTGTCATTCTGCATAGAGACATTGTTCTAGTCATTTAGGCCTGATCTAAAAAAAAAATCTTCAACCTTATACAAAGCCTTATCTATTAAGTATTCCTGTAATTTTATTTATTTTGAATCTATTGATTTGAGCTATGTTTTGTGGTAGGGTATGCAGGATTTTGAGCCCTACATGTTCAGGTTAGCATTCAAAAATTCTCAGGTTGTGGGCCCATTGAAAACCCACAACTGGGTCTACCCCTTGTATTGTACCCATGTGCTCTTGGAACTGGTACTCGGCTCTTGGATAAGGTTCCAAGATCCATTGGATGAATGAAATATGTTTCGTGAGTGATAGGTATTTTATTTAGGCTACAAATAATAAATGTCTATGTCTTTGGCGAATGATAAATAGCCTACTTAATGTTGGTACCGTCTTAACCAAAGTAAATTTTGTATACAACATTTAATAGTTTATTTAAAATTTTTTATTAATAAATAAATATTAAGCTCTGAATTTCTCAAACATTATATGTAATTAAAACGGTGTAGCCTAACTATAATATTTTTTCGTCTCATACAATGTTCAAGTGAAGTGGTCTAAGAAAATGTCATGTATAAAGAGAACATGAAGGAAGCTACTGAAGGAAAAAGGTCTCAGAACTTAGGTCTTCAAAACGTAGTACTTATTAATTGATTGCACTTCTATATCACGTCTGAATAAGGTCACTCACGTCTGAATAAGGAAATGCAATCTGTAAAACTCTGCTATTTGAAACTGTCACAAACCTCTTTATCAATGGGAGTTCTTGCTTTTGATTTTTAAATGTTGGTTAACATCAATTACGTCTACTAAGTATTCATAATTTGAGTATTAATTCTATTTATGATATTTTTTATAAAATCTTTAAGATTAGTTATCACGGATGATATTCGTAGTTCTAAAATTCCAGAGTTCTACTCTGTGACAAGTGATTCCAGTGCGATCTTCATCGGCAAAGGATTAATCTTTGCACCGTGAAGTATATGCTCAAGCCAAGAGTAATTGTTTTTGTAAGGATTCCACCTTTGGGGGACGAAAACTTTAAATACGATGATATTAAAATTGAAACTTTAACCTTTATTACTTTACTTATTTCGGTCTGTTGCCAGCATCTTAAGATATCTCACTAACAGATATTGTTTTCTTATAATCAAAATGTGACGTTAGCCTAATGAATTAGTTTACTCTAATGTAATGTATTTTCATTTTGCTAAAAAGGCTGTAGATAAGTACTTAATAATAACATTTTGGCATATTAACAAATTGATTAAATCCCAAAATCGCTACAACCAAAAAATCTTAAAATAATTTAAAACCTTTTGAAAATATTTCTGGGCTTTATTGCTTAGCTACATGTTTAACAGTTATTCACGTTCACGTTATATTTTTTTAAATTAAAAGTGGTACAAACAAAATTTTACAACAAGTGTGGTGTAAAGAAACTTTATCCTGTAAATAAATGAACTTTTTTATCCAATTATTGTATTATCTCAGTGTAATATCAAATCAGTGTAAATAAATAAATTAACTGTCATTCAGTATGTATAACTGTCATTCAGTATGTTTGTTTGTGTTATACTTATTCAATCATACAACTTAAAAAGTACCAATACAATACGTGGGTAGTTATAAACTAATGCTGCATTTTCAAAATAATTATTTCGTCCTTTTCAAGTAAAATATAACCAGTATTTTAATAACTACAGAAAACATAAAGCACAGTTATGTGATAGAATATAAATTACAATATAAAAAGTAAATGTTCTTCATATGTTTAAATGTCTTAAGAAGTTGGTGAAGTCCCACGTTTAAAGTTATCTCTAAATCCAATAGTTTCTGAGATACCAATGGTGGCATAGTTAAGTTGGACACCCCTTAATTTTAACATGTTTAAATGAAGAAAAGTGGTCAAGCCTTACGTAAACATTTAATTTCTCAGTAGATATTATCCGATCTTATCTTATCTAACAAATAAAGTATCATTGAGAATTACATAAAATGGACTTATGGACTTATGTAGCTTGCAATATTTTGTTTAAATTAACGGTTCTCGTGGGATTATGCATCGAATAATTTAAATGGCTGCCATTTCGAAACGGTTTATGATATTACAATGCAATTTAAATCGAAGATAGATCCTAATAAACTCAAAATTTGTGCAGAACCTCAATACTGTACCTCAAACCGTTCAGGAGTTATGAATTTATTTGTAAAAAACACATACATACAGACGGAAAACTAGGCACCAGAGTCCCATGTTCCTATGGTGAAATGTGTTTGTCTTGACTTATGCTGTAACGCTATATACGTTTGTCCAGATAGTTATGGGACACCCAGTATATCGTTATTTCATAGTATTATAGTGACCGACTACACAGTTTAAAATAATAAATTTTTCTATCTACTTCAACCGTTGCAAATAAACAGAAATGAGGCAATTAAATCCATATACTTATTTATTAATAAAAGTATTCTTCCTGCCTAAGGAAAGGTAATTTCTAGAAGAACATGGCCCGCCAGATGAGCAGAAAGCAATCAATGTCATCTGTAATGCAAAGCGCTATAGTCACGTCTCGCTACAGTAGAGAACGAACCTGTTGAAACGTGCACTATAACAACATTACACTTTGTTGAATTTGAATTACCTCTATTTTCTCCTTTTTATATGAATTTTCAACAGATTGTGAGTTTAATAATACCCTAACGCTACTGTGCTATAGTATTTTGAATTTCTCTCTTTGAGTTTCGGTCTCACTGATCGACTTGAAAATCTGGTTGCGGATTTTACAAAAGATATATTTTTATATGTTGTATATACTTGTTTTCTGCTGTTCTTGTGATCGCATGGTTTCGTTTATTAAGTAAAAGATAATGCAATAATTATCAAATTTCCAATGAGATAGTAGCAACCGCACGGTGGCTCTGACGTATGAAACCATGATAACCTTTCGTTCAGAATCCCCCAGGTGCAAAAGACTATTCGTATAAACCTTCATTATTCCTTCTCATATCTTGGTCAAGCTAATTAGGCAAAAAATTCCGAACACCCTACCCTACTATCAGGGTAGGGTAAATGCACAAAATTTGGAATTTACATGAAAAATACAAAAATGTTGATTCTTACCCCAAAGTTATAACAGCAATAATAACTTATTTATTAAGATAGTTGAGAATTAATTAACGCAGTCCGTTGTCCACTAGGTCAGAATTACCATGCGATTTTCTTCAGATTCGGTGGAGATATTTTGATTCTATCTGAAAAGCCGAGGCACCGAAGTCTGCATATTCACCCCACCCTTATCAGGGCTCGACCTCGGTGTTTTAGCACCTCCTCCTATCAGCCTCTCCTGCTCTTGCGACATGGACTCGTAATCCATGCCATTTTTGACATCCGAGCTCACAGGTCTATCAGAGCTGTTCTGCTGGCCGTCTCTCTTGGGGATATGGTGGCGTCCCAATGCTCTGAAATCGCCATCATTGAAGGGTCAAGGGTCAAAGTTCGTTATCTGCCCACAACTGAGAGCAGTTGAGTAATATAAAGAAATATTCCAATATAGAGTAATAAAACAAATAATTAGGATATGTAGAGGTAATTCGAGATGTAAAAGACAAGTTATAGAAACAAATTTCAATCATACACGGCCTAATTTTATACCCGAGAGTTATCTTATGAGCGTTATCATGTTGCCGTTACCTGCAGTAGCGGCAACACAAGAGGAGAGGTTAGGTTAGGTTGGATTATGTTAGGTTAGGATAAAATCTAATCCTATATTTAATACTTTTTTATGGATTAAGTATACCTAACCAAACCTAACCTAATCCAACCAAACCAGTGGCCGGGGCGGCGATGCGTCGTCGATGTTACCGTTATCTGTATGTCTGACAGTGACTCACAAGGTAAGAGCGACAACAATACCGACCGAATTACTTTAGAAATTATTCCAATATGCTTGGTAAACTATCCAATAACCAAAAGACTTCGCCATAAAACGTATACAGCCAATAAGAAAAAGTTTTTTCAGTTGTGGGCAGATAACGGAGTTTGACCGGGTCAAGGATTAAATTTGCGACCAAACTTGTGCCAGGCGGAGATCTGGTCAGCGACGATCTGGGCTTGAAAACGGTCGACCGATCCGCCAAGTTGGCCTGTTTCCCGTCACTGGACTTCCCTGGTTCCGAGGGTCCGACGCGGCAGGCTTTGCTCTGAGAGCTTTCTTTTTCTTCGACTGCTGCATCTCCCAGTCATTCTCCTTTCCAGATTCACCTCCCTATCGTGACAATTTTTCAGTCCTTTTTATCAAGAATATTAAGATATTATTAATACACTACATATTAAGAGATTAATAATTCCGAAGATCCAGTGTGCTTGATGCATCGTTAAATTTATTGATTGATTTATTATATTTGATTGATTTATTTCTTGGTGCTTATTACTTGATAAGTGGCAAATTTACCTATTGCCACTTTATTCCGGCTACATTTTTTAAATATATGCCACCTCTATTTATGAAAAAATACTGTTACCATTATTTAATCACTCCAATGGTTATCTTAAATTTGTTTATTTTTACCAAAATCAATTAACATATTGTGAAGGTTTGGGTACTAGGGGAATAATATGTCTCTCTTCAAATGTAATATTAAAACCTTTCAAATGAAACTGTTTTATAGCATAATTTATTCTAATAAAGAGTATCATGAGGCTTTTCAATTAAGTGTGCTCTAACAACAATCATTTCTGTTTGCGGTTAAGTTCCTTGTATATAGAATCTGGTTAGCCTTATTGTATACTTTGAATTAATTAAACTGGCCAATAAACAAGCTCAGTTCATGGATCCAATCTTCTATTTTCAACAAATTAATTTTCAACAAAAAAAACTTACATGTTCACTCGGCATTAACGGACCACTCGCACAACCAGTATTGCATTAATTTACAACCAGTATTGTTTTAATTTTTACTTAAAAACATAAAATATTTAAATGAATATTTATATATACGTTGAGACAACACGGCAAAATTGTCTAGCCAACTGACTATGTACTTCGACCATCCACTATAAATGAACAACAACCACTTTTTAGATGGTGAAAATATAAAGTGTTCGTTTATGATATGCAACCATTGCATCGACTGAAATGTTTATCAATCTATCTACAAATTTCCTTGTGATTTTCTGTTTTACGACAACATGAAAGTTTTAATTTTCCAAAATATAGTTTATTTGATGGTTTTAGTCAACATAGTGTGCAATTTTATACGACACATACATAATATATTGTCTTTTCTTTGTGGTTTGTAAATTATTTCGTAAAATCAACTTCGTAGTTGTTGATCCATTCTTAGTTTTTAATTGAATTGTCATAAATTAAATAATATTAATTTATAAACTCTCCCAATCCTTGAGGTCATGCACATTGCGGTGTGATTTACAGCGACAAGGAGCGTGTGACTCCGAACACCTGGCGGAGTTCAGGCAATTACATCTGTAGCATCCGAACTTGGGGAGATTGCGGCGAATATTTCATATGAAATTACTCTGGCAGATGACGTAATCTAAATGTCGTCGTCAAAAATACAGTTAAGAAGTATAATTTAACTAAATTTCAAGTGAATTTATGTTTTAACGTTTCCGAGAACCATGATATAAAAATCACATACGGATAAATGATATAAAAGGGTGTTTTTTTAGTGGTGCGATTTTTAAAACGAAATTAAACGATGAAAAATAGCCTGTATTGACATAAAAATGCATTTATTTAAACCACAGTTTTATGACATTAGTGTTTCGAAATGATTTCTGGCATATGGGTTCCATTGCGTTCCCATAGAAAGCCCAATCTAGCTGACCAATTTTCAAATACACTTTCCAGCAGCTGGGGGCGTATTCCGTCAATAACTCGACGAATGTTGGCTTCCAAGTCATTGAGAGTCTGTGGCTTGTCAGCATAGACTTGAGGCTTGACATATCCCCACAGAAAGTAGACATAGCCACATAACCAGAAATGAACCTCATCATTGAACATAATCTTGCTCGTGAAAGCTGGGTAACGTGCTAACTTACTTTGAGCCCATTCAACGAAATCAAGACGCTTGCGATAGTCAAATCGTTTCAATTCTTGCAGTAACTGAATCTTGTATGGATATAGGCCTAGATCCTTACGTAAAATAGTCCATAGAGTTGATGAGCAGATCGCTAATTGTTGTGCACGGTGACGAATCGACACATTTATTTGGATCCTTTCAACACTACGCGCAACAGCATCAACGGCATCTTCGGTCCTTACTGTGCGGCGTCTCTCTGAATGATTATTGTCAACTAGAGTGTGGGTAGTGCGGAACCGATTCATCAAAGCTCGAATACCTGACTTTGATGGGCGATAATGAGGTCCGTAAATCGGACGAAGTGCACGGTAAGTTGCCCGAACTGAACTACGATTTTCAAAATTAATTTGCACAATTCGCAAACGTTCCTCTTTTGTAAGTCTATTCATGGTTACTATGAAAACAGTATAAGCACTAGACTATACAAATATTAAAATGACATAAGATAATAAACAAAAATCAGCTGTTTCATTTTAATTTGATTGTTTTGTTTGGCAATGCTGCCAACTTAAAAACCACACAACTAAAAAAAACACCCTTTATTTTTTTATTATAAATTCATTTCTTGAAGCATTTTCTAAAATATACTTATTTTTAAGCAGTCAATTTGTTCAGTCCTTATAATCTAACTTACTTCAGTATTAATTTCTATAAAAAGAAATTAATTTTATAAATAAAAAATCTATACTTAAACCAAAACCTATACTTATATCTTCATTGAACAGAATTTAATTATACTTAATCTTTCAAACAGGTTAGCGTACCAAAGGTATAATGCAGCCAACCTAATCACTATCTGAAAGAGGTTTTAGTGTGTATTACCGAATGTGGAATATGTACCATCCGACTAAAACCCATTCAGTTTGTTTGGTGTTGGACCAACTAATCAATTGTATACCACGTCATGGGGCCGAATTATTGGTTTGAATTATCTGGACAAATATCTGACCTATAACGGAATATGGAATCTGTACGTCATCCGACTTAAAATCTGCATTAAATTCCATTATTTTAAAACATCTCTATTTAACAGAAAATGTTTTGAATATGTATTATCAGGACAAATTTATAATTTGTATCATTGGATCGAATTATTTTTTTGTTCCATCGAACCAAAATGTGATTGATATTAACCGGCCGATTGTGGGATGTGTTTCATCCGACCGAAATATCTTCTCATTCGTATCATTAACTCCAGCATTGTGTGATCGGTCTGGATGCAAACACCGTGTGTTGAGTTTGGTTCAGTGACACATATGAAAGATTACGCCAGATGAAATTATTCCGGATTTCACCGTGTCCTGGACATGATAATGTGATAATACTTACGGTTTTATACTATACAAAAAAAGATAATCCCCATCCTCTTAAAAAAATACGTTATGAAAAATATGTTTTAATTATCACATACAATAAAATCCGATATGATAATTTTTACACTTTATAAGAGGAAGCCAAGCGAGTGTTTTGAACAAAATATATCAATTTCCCTTTGTCACTGTACACCTATTAGAATTAGTGTGGTTATAAAAGGTTGCTGTAGTTAATTGATTGTATTCTTAGTGTAATTTTTTAGTAGGGCTTCCAGTGGCTATCTGCTCTTTGTGGTATCGTGTAGGATGAGTGAATAATTATTTACAATCTAAATTGATTTGCTAATATACGCATACATATTACAGAATTATGAGTCTCTACTCCAAAATAATTTATATGTAAATCCATCTTAAAACTCTGGTATTTACACTGTGATAACATTTCAAATGCTATCTATTTAGTTCCGCTCGATTGCTTTCGTACCTTCAGACATGGTAGTGACGTTATAGTGAAAATAAAGTATACCGTAAGCTTGTCCTTCTTAATGTAAAAGGCTCACACATGAACGTTAAGCAACCAATCTCATGTGTTATGCACACCGCCATTGTCACGCACCGCTTCAGCAGTGAACGAACCTGTTGAAACGTGCACCACAACATTGCTCCTCGTGGAGTTTCATATAAAACTACCCTTCCTTTTACACATTTTGATAAAACATGTTTTCGTATAATTAATGCGTGTCACTAAATTCACTGACATTTTTACTTAAAAAAATGGAAAGTTCTTTTAGGCACATTTGTTTTTTTTGTCTGGAAGTGATTTTATAAAAGAAAGAAAAAAGTATAAATTTGTTTAAAACTAGGCTTATAAAAGTCGCAAATGCATTGCTGTAAGAAAGAGTGGAAATCATATGTCTCACAACTTAAATTTATAAATCATAGCTTTTTATACCGTGTGTCCAAACTTGCTCAGTCATGTTAATAACTTTTACCAAACAAAGTAAGTTAAAATTATTTGTCACATGCGATCCGCCAAACACTACTTTTTGTCGTGCATGTTGTTTTTGCCCCTGTTCAATAAGTGCGATTTTGAGGAGGTTTCCCCAAATTTCAAAAGCAAAACCTCCATCTAGTGACTCTAATTTTAAAGGGCTTAATAAACTCAACACAATTCTGCAAGGCCGAGCTTAGTATAAAATGCCGCTAGTCAAAGTTAAAACCGTTTGAAAATTAAAAATTACCTAAATGTTACGCAATTTTGTAATGTTATGAAACAATTTACATAAAAATAAAGATTCATTTAATATTTAAATTACTAATATATCAGAATCCTAAAGATGACTCCTAAACCTAACCTAAAATTGTTAAAGACTCTTCTTAAAACATTCATAGCAAAAATGTGCCCCTTTGCATTTTTGATATTATAACCGTGACCAAAAATAATTGTGTTTTTGAATGCTGATTGCCCTAATTAGTATTGAAATAGTAGTTTATGCAACGATTGTATAATGAATGCCTTTAAGCCACGAGTGAGATGTAAGTTAGAACACGAGCGAAGCGATTGTTCTAAATATCTCACGAGTGGCTTAAAGGCATAATACAATCGTTGCATACACTATTTTATCTACGACCAACAATATACGACAAAATCTCCCCCGAAGTTAAACAAAACTCATGACTTTTACTAATGATGCAATAGGTCAACTAAAATTTGAGGTTAGGCAAATAAGCAGACTGAACCGTGAATCGTTGTGGAACAATCAGCTGATGGGATAAGTAAACTCAAACATGAATCGTAATGCAACAATCAGCTGATGTGCGAATTCCGTAATTGTTACTATGACACTACTTCCGTCAAATGCCGAGCTCTCATTGGTCTAGAACCAGTACTCTAAAGTGACTCCAGTACTCTAAAGTCGTCATTAGAGTACTGCTTGGTTTTTGGTGTTTTAATGTATATCATTATAATGTTTATTGTAATACCATAATTGGTGCTTATTGCAATGGTCGTAGATAAAAGCATTAAACCTCAATTGTGTGACCATACAGGTTTAAGGGCTTGTCAAGTTCATTGTGATGTTTCATCCGTTGTTTATATCGTCTCACATAAAAGGTTGGGAAAACGGCGCCATGTAAGATTGACACATTTATTTTAAAATTATTAGGCGGCACTACGAAGGGACTGCACACTCGTTTGTCACGCTGACACAGCATAAATGTCATTAAAATTTGGAACAAAAGGTAATCAATCAGCCCAGTAGGGAATTCAATCCCGGTCGATATTTTCAATCCCGGGATTACGGGATAAAAAATGTAATCCCGGGATCCCGGGATTGACCCAACATGGTATTTGCCAATACAAAAAGAAAGCTTTAGTATACTTTCATAGATATACATGGTATCATAACTGTAGTGTAGTACTTAAAGCAGTTTCCGCTTAGTTTTGAGTTGAGAACGTATTTTTTATCAATACTTAGAACTTTAAAAAATTATTATATGGTCAGCTTTATCATAAAACTCTCAATATGATATTCAGTATATGCATCAACGTGTAAGCCCTCATCATCAGATAGGTCCTATATTACCGTAAAATGTGTAAAATAACGATAGAAATATTTATCCAAATAGAGTTAATAAAGAACGTATTATACAAAATATGAATGTTTTTATTTACTTGACCAATAACAACATTAGAACTAGAAGTAAAACCTCGATTAAAAGATGTAAGTAAAACACTAGAACTAAGCTAAACACTATTAAAAATTAATGATAAGAGCTTCATAATGAATATTAATAACAAATATACCATATCAAAAATAAGGCTTCTTTAAAATGTTTTTAAACGCTTGAAAATATTAACTGACACTTATACAGATGTGTAGGACGGCAAATAACTCATCAACCCATGATTACTTGGTCAACAACGACATACTACTGGGTTTTCTTCGTTAGTCATTTATTATAACTGATAGGAATATAGAAAATATCGATTTTGCACGTAAATTTCATAATCCGAAAATCCCGGGATTGGGCCTGAGAATCCCGGGATTGAATATGCTCTAAAATCACGCGGGATCCCGAGATTGGATTCCCTAATCAGCCGTCAAAAAGCCCAGACTCGACGAGTTTTCAGGATTAAATTAATTGTAATCCGTTTTAATAAAAAAATCTTTAACCGTTGTCCTCACATTGAATATAGACTATATAAATGGAAAACGGGATTCTCGTGACTGATCCCGGGATCGGGTTCTATCAATTCCGAAATCCCGGGATCGGGACTTAGGTCCGGGATTGCGATCCCTAAGTGCAACTCACCAGTGCAAATTCCAAATAAAAACCTCCAGCCCTACTGAAAATGAATCCTTCTCAAAACTTTTATGTTTAGTAAATAGTAAATTTGGATACGTGGAAATGGTCCTGGAACTTCATAGTTCGCGTTGAATGTTATTTTCGGACCATTCATATCTAACGTAACGCATTATAATTGTAAAACTTAATGTGTAAACTCTTAAATATGTGTGTTTAATGTGTAAAACTTATACTTTAATGTGTCTTTTATGGAATTATACTGTCGGGTATGAAGTATGATATTTAATAAGAATGCGTGTTGAAATAACCCCCTCCAAGTAATGGCAGATGACATCCGTATATTACAGCCTCCGCAATCCCCCCCAGTTTACCTGTTATGGATGTAATTACTCGGGCTGAGGCAGGTGTGTGGAATCACGCGTTCTTAGTCACTGTAGATCACACCGTGCTGCCGTGTTCTCTCAAAAGACCTAAGAGCTGATGTTCATTGGCCTGTATTTTTGAAATCATGACAACCAATTCAGCCTATAAGGAAACCCTAAAACCAAACATTACCCATGCCAAAACACCTAAAACAACAGCAAGTCGTTGCTAAAAGAACCTAAAAGAACACCTAAAAGAACAGTGAGTTATACTATATACCTAATTGAAGCCTACACAATATGATGGTAAGTACAGATGGTATAAATAATTGTAAATCAAAGAATATAACTTATATAAATTAATGTAGAAACATATAGCCTGCAGCTTACAACCTGCCCTAGACTGAATAAAATTCTTTTAAATAATAATACTTGTCAACGAAACTGAAATGAATTTTTATATTGTACCTAATAAATTAAATATATACTTACAAAATACAAATAAAAATACTGAACAAAACTATCTTTGAAAACCGACATTTATTTATACAAATAGAAAATATTATTTATTTCTATTATACTTCTTTACCTACTATACTAAAAGTTAGGGATATGAACAAGGTTTAAAATACTGGATAGGCATAATAAGCTGTAAACCAATTTTTAGCCATTTTCTCAAAATTAAATTGAATGTCCAAGCGATCACTGGTTATTTTGCAAATAGTTTACCTGGTAGCTGAATAACTGCACCTCTATACAAATAAAGGATGCTTTAAGAATGCTGAATAAAAATTTAAAAAAACTAAGTCAATTCATTATTTTTAAAGTGTGTCTAGCATAAATTTCATTTACTTTGATCCAAACCATCAGTTTATATTTTTTAAATATACATATTTACCAATCACAATTGTACTCAACCACATGTTATTGATATTGAATATAAATGTCAACGCATTCAAACGATTACTTAACGGGAATACACAAACGTTAAGATTACATTCCTGCCAAAGTATTCTTAGATTTACATTATTCTGTGATGATCCGTAATCAGTAAATGTGGTCAAACTTATAACGAATTGTAACCTGTAACATTTAAATTTTATTTCATAGTAAATAGTTTGCAATTAAATTTATGAAAGTGTAATGTAAATATAAAATAGTCCCCCCCTTTGAATGTCTGCTCTCCTATACCAGTAAATATTCTTCGAGCTCGTTCTTGAGGTCTGTCTACGATCATTCTGGCAGAAATGTTTGTCATCCTAACCTGTGCTCAAATCTGTACATATGTTTTAGTAATATGAAGTATTGTCATAAAGTTATTTTCGTTTTCTAGGAAAGCACTGAACCAAATACAAATTAACGCTGAAAACTGCGTGGGAATGTATTTTACTCTTCTTCAAATTTCAGACAACAACCAATTGACGCTAACTTTGTTCTTTAAATACCAGGGCATACAATAGAGCAAGTAAAAAGTGAATCGACTGGTCAGATATAAAAATGTTATGGCCTAGAATTATTTTGCAGAATCAGAGATGTAGAAGGGGTCTTTATAAAAACTGCCTAGCTTTTAAACCTCTGTTAATAAACTAAATTTACAAATGGAAAGCTGCAATACCTGGTCAGCCTTTCAGCCTATATTCCTGAAATTCTAGGAACAACTAACACGTTTCTGAAAATTACTTGGTAATCGATTAATTGTAATATGAAGTCGTATTACAACATTTGTACTTAAAGTTATTTAGTAAAAGATGAAAAATATCAAGATATGTACACATTGAGTAACATAGCCTACTGTTAGGAAGTAATATACAATTATCTGTGATCAATAAGTGTTGGGTTAAATATGACAAAATAAATTTTAAGTAAAAATGTATTTTTAATAAATTTACAATTGGTAATATTTTTATGCTACTTTTAAAGCTCTTATGAAAGACGAACAGTGGGAAACTCAAAAGGATATAAGCATATATTGTAATCCAATACTCGTATGCAAATGTATTGAGGCAATGGAACACCTGAACTAAAAATAGCTTGTTGAGTGCTTTATATCCAAGTGATGGAACGATTGTATGCTGTAAAATATGATTTTTCAGAACGTTTATTAGGTTACGTTTACCTAAGCATTTGTATAAAAATAAATGAAATCTGAATATATGTGTATCTGAACATTCAAATAATAGGGTACGAGTGCCAAGTAAGGTTATTTTACACAGAAAACATTTTTACGTTTAATTGACATTTTAGTTCTGTAATTGAGAGAGAGCGTAACTTGTCTTATTGGCTAATCTAAAACCATATTATCAGAAACCTTCCAGTTATAATTTTGTTTGCAAACTGAAAAAATGCACGTTGAAATGATTAGAGCCAACAGTGTTCTGTGCAATATTGGAGAACAAAAGTTAAAAATTTTTCTTATGGACACCTTTTTAGTCTACGATACAAATAATGTATATACGATAGAAAGAAGTCACTATTAAGACCCATACTAACTAGTTGCATTTGTTTTGGTTCTCGTTTAAGAAAATACGATGTAATAATCAAAACTTGAGTTACCAAAACTTGTGTAATTTACAACAGCAGAGAACGTGTGATGCCCAGCACCTGGGTCTGCTCGTGTGATTACACTTTGTAATCGGTGTTCATGACGAAACATGTTCCCTATAGGCAAGTATGCTGGAGAATTTCAAGATCCAAATCTAAAGGTATTATAAATTGTTGATATATTGTTAAGAATCACACCGCATTCGTTTATATCCATTACTTAGGTAAAATTGGATATATTTACGGAAGTAATCATTTTAAGTCCATCAATATGGCTTAAAACTGGAAATTCAATGTGTTTACTTGATTAGAAACATTATTAGGTTTACATAAGAAGTCTCGTTGACCCACGATTTTGACTTAAGTACACTGATTAGGACATAAATAAAAGTCGTTTTATGCGTGAAAAAGGGCATATTTAAGCCTGATTATATATAAAAACAGATTCGTATACCTTGTGATAGTAGTCGATTAAGTGTACCGAAAAGGGAAAAGCCAAATTACAATTCAGTAACAAATAGATCATACAAGCTCCTCCAAACTACATGTCACCTTGGCTACACATCCCTACCTGATAAATGAACCTGGACAGTACCCAAACTGCCGTGTTCGTCATGACTGATAAAGTACGTATCGTACTACTTTTAAATTACGATTAGTCTTGGATTTGCAATTATATAATAACAGACGGTGGCATTTTTACATATATAAATGAGACATTTTTTTGTACTTGATTTACTATTTCGATACTATAAAATACGCTTACAAAATGTAATATTTCATAAATTTTATACAGGTGGAGTTGAGTTGCTCTTCAGTATAAAACAACATTAAAATCAAAATTATTAAGAACACATATGTTCTTTTTGTTTTTGTAAATTGACAACCGTAAATAAAAAATAAAAAAATAGGGAAACCTGTTTGATCAGAGCCATCAGAGCCATCGGGGTTGAGCCAAAAACGATATAGTATAACGATATCTGAATAAATTTATATATGTTCTTTTTAAGAAATAGAAATTTTAAAACCAGTAATCAACACATTCTGGCAGTTAATCATTTTATGCCAGGGTAGTAAAGCATCTATGAAACTTGTTTCCATTTGCCAGTAGACTACGTTTACGTTAATTTTCAATTAAAATATAAGTATATTATTATAGCTTCCCTCTTGGGAGCTACGAAAATATAGTACCGTTCTTAAAAACAATTTAGTTTGAAATATGAACAAATATATCGTATAGGGCTGGTGTAATGTCTTTGTCTTGTGTACTGGCATTCATTAATTTAAGTCAAACACCTGTTTTGAAAAATATGTTTGTTTACAACTTTTGTTTCAATACTTAAACAGATAAAATGTTTATTAATTTTGCATTTTTATATTATATTGGTAAGTGACTTTATAGCTGGTACAAGTACTTATAAACAAGCTTCATTAAAGTAAATATATATAAAGTTTAATGTGTTTGTAGACGCCATATTTTATTTGAAAAACTGGAACAAATGTGAATTATTTTTATTTATCCATATGTATATATTTTTTTGTAAATCTATCGTTAAAAATCAGATATTTTATGGGCTACTTGAATAAACTGTTGTAAAATAACAAAATCAAACTATGTAAGTCATCAACCTTAGCTACTTCACTGAGCAGCTTTTGCCGCAAAAAAGCTATTGTTTTTGTTTTTTGTCAAAAGATTATACTTTTCTTTTTAATAGTGAACTCGCATAGCAAAGAAGCACCTCGATTGACCGATTCGGATCCACAGTTATCATAATAAACTGTTTTTGGAATTTGTCGGACCTAATGTATGTGTCTAGTGATAAAATTCTTAAAAATAAATAAAATACCCTTGGAAAAACCTCTATACCATAATGCAATATTGTTTATATTCGTCTGACATTAAACGTAGTAAAAAGGCATCAAAGAAAAAGTTTCCAATGCGGGCTTTACGGTGACAGACTTCTTTGAAAGTTACTTTGGTTTCTCTTAACGTAAAATATTTATTCAAAAGGCATCAGTTCCTGTTCAAGTAATATGAATAACTTAGTTTGATAAATAGCTTACTATACACAAAATATGAGTGAAAACCCAACTTTTCCCTCAAAAGAAAATGAACTCCTACTTCAAACAGAATACAATCATTATGAAGTAGTTATCAAACGATTACGCATAAAAGTATTTTGTACATTATTTTTTGGGTTACTGAAAAAGCAGGATGTGTAGTAAACCCAATTCATTGGTCTCATTTTACTGAACGAATTTTAATTAATCGAAAATATATTATAAAGGCTTACAACAATGTCATTTCATAAAAAAAAAAACTTGAATGTCTTCTCACAGTTTTCGTTCATCAGTGACTACTTCATTCTGGTGTTACAAGAGATATGCGACAATTAACATGGTGATTATTGTTAATTGCTTGTCCCCTTCACAAGAAATCCGCCGTAACAAATTTTGATGCTAATAAAGATACGGTACATTAGGACTCGATCATGGGAATTGAGTTATAAATATAGCGTATTATGAAATGTCAAACCGCCGTAATCGAAGCTGATATGGTTTTATCTTAATTAGCTATCTAAGTGGAACACAGTCTTTTCTCCACAATCAACGAATGTGAAGACAAGTTTACAGAGATGAATACTGAAATTGTATTGTGTAATTTTTCTTTAAATCTGTGAGTACAATTTATTTTTACAATGAAATTTGTAACGAAAGCCTTTAACAGATATGGCAGCTGGTTCCATTAGTTTGTCAGGCATACTCTTTATTCTAATTACTTACGCGTGCATTTGTTACAGATATACATTACGTATTAAGGTTTCAGCAATAGTTGTGGATAAAAGAAGATTCACTGGGTATGGTACTTACATCGCCAATATGACAGCAAACTCGAAACTGCCAAAGTATGCGAAAGTGGATGTAAAAATGAAACAGAGAGTATTACTTCATTTTTTTAAGGTCGAGGGTGTCAACAACACCGAAATACAACGAAGACTGAAGCTTCAGTTCGGCGATCAAATGATCAACCTTGGTGAAAAAGAAACTTCGGGAGAACTGGAGAAGAGACGAAATTTACATTACAACGTAGTCGAAAGGATCATCATACAGTTCCTGAACGCCGAGAAAGTTCGCCCAGCTGATATCTTCAAACGTCTCAGAAGAGTGAGCGATCATGGTCAGCATTGGTGTAACGTCTACCGGTGGGCCTACAAGTTCCGTAGAGGAAGAACTGAAGTGGCGAACATTCCTTGCGTTAAAACTTTCAAACCAAAAGCAAAGGTGTTTAATAGTTGGAACAATACAAACATTCATTTATCTAAGTGTTCAAAAGTGAGTACGAGTGCTAAACAAAAAGTATTATTTGAGTTTTTAAGGGCTGAAAATGTGAGTGATGATGAAATCAATAAAAGACTTAGTCGTCAGTTAGGTTATAACGTTTCAAATGATGTGGTTTACGGCGGTTTAGAGGGGAATCAATCTTCGTGCAATATTCACCCTAGTGTAAGAGATAGAATTGTTATACAGTTTCTTAACAGTGAGGGAGTCCGTCCTTCGAAGATAATTGAGCGTTTAAAGAATCTTAACATGCTTCAAGGTCGCGATCGGTGCTATGTTTATAGATGGGTATCAAAGTTCAAAGAAGGGAGAACGGACTTAGAGAACAAACAGTGGAAGAAGATCATGAAAAAGACTAGTAAAAGTAACAAAACATCAAGGATTAGTTAATACAACCTTTCCCAGATTTAGTTAGTAAGATATAAAATAATAGTTTGTAAAGAAGTTTATATGTTTGATCAAAAAACGTATATATATATATATATATATATATATATATATATATATATATATACATTCTCATTAAGGAAATATATTTTTATTATGTTTACTATAAATTTCATTAAGGGACATTTTGGCCCTTAATCATATTAAAGTCTACTCTATGAAGATATTTTTTGCCAACAGCAACAATTTAGATTACATGAAAAGAAGTACTGTGAACCACTTTTAGCATTGCTCTATAATCCGGAGGCTATAAATACAACAAAAAAATAAAATATTTCTAATCTAATTGCACGGAATAACACACATTTAATACATAAACTGAACGAAAGCTTCAATTTATGTTATTTATTAAAGAGGGCTTAAATTTGAACAGAAAGGGTCTCTTGAGAATTAACAAAGTTGTAATTAAAATATTGAACAACTAAGCGCATTAATAAAAATGTGTTATTAATAGTACAATAGATTATAAAAAACATTTTGTTTTGCAGAAATGTTTTGGGGTACTTTTGATTTTTTTATTTAGTTTTTTTCCTGAATTTAAAGATATTTTCTATAAAAAAAATAAAAAAAGGAATACATTACAACTTTTGTAGTATTTTTCTTTAAAACCATAAATTTGACTTAAAACCTATGAAACTACAAAATATATAAATTGTTATTTTCTGCAAAATGGATTATTACACTATTCATTTCCAGTTAGCTGTTATAATTTTTAAAACAAAGTAAAAGGGAAGGGCCGCTTTAAATGATAATTAAAATTAACTGAAGGCACTTAATTAATACAAAGATACAATCGTAACTTTTAAGAAGTGTTTAATCTAAGTACACATGAAACTGACTTACCAATCAAAACAGTATTTGATTACATTAAAATATGAGAAACCGACTACCATGGGACCGTTTTGGGAATTTTTATATTAGATGAATGGAAGGAAGCGTAGTATGATATAGGAAGAATATGTAGGGGGGGACGCGATCTTATAGTGTTACTGATTAAGGCCGATGTACATAAAAACAGGACTGTTAATTACTATCCCAACAGCCAATGGCAATTAAGGGATTTCCAGTGTAAGTGGGGTCCGAACCACAATTTTACCAATCAATTACGAACTGGTCTAGTTATAAGGATGGGCTTATGGATGAACGTAGTAGCACTGACTATAAATACAGAAGATAGTATTCGCCAACGCGGACATTAATCCCCACTAAGGAATGCCGCATTCACAAGCAATCGCTTAAAACAATCCATAATTCGTGACTTACGAGAAGCTAAATTACAGAACAAATCCCCGTCGCAGTCATAATAACAAGAACAAGAAAAAAATCATATGTAAGATTAAAACACCCGACTGTTTAGCTCGGCTGTTACGTCACTAAATTTTTCATAAAAAATCATTATTGATTCCAGAGCCATGTAATGTGAGAATCAGTAAATATGATCAGAAAATATCTGAAAAGTAATTCTGAAAAATTAATTTTCACTCGACTATTAAGGAATTGTTGGTGGTACAATCATTTGTAAGCAACTATTTAAACACTAATCTATTCTTCACTTTATTGTAACCTATAAAAACGATCTTTTCACAGATCCAAAAATATTGCTTTAAAGTAAGTTTTACCATTTTATTCATATTTTCACCATTTCTGGTTTCGAAACAGAGTCCCCTTTGACAGCTTTCCACATTACGCGTGTCCCTCCCCCATGGCATTAAGTAGCAATACAGCGGGGAGTAAATTAAAACCAAATCGCAGCCAATTTGTGAGTTGAATGCGCCCAATCATGCTGTAATGAAACCAGACCTAATGACTTTAAATTGGACTCGATTGTTTTCATGACCATGTGATTCGAAATTGATTAATTTTTATAAGTGCTGTGTGGGGGATTGACAGTTTATTAAATAGGTTTACATCAAATGACTTAATAAAATAAGAATAATTCGTTATTTTGTAAGCGTACGAGTTGATTAGGCCGGGTTTTGTACGTAACGGTATCCTCAAAAAATTGGTGAGTTAAATCAAAGAAATATATCTTTTTTTAGTGTATAGGAGTGATGTTAAAGTTTCAATTCTTGTGAATGTACAAACTATTAATATTTAGTCAAACCTAAGTAGCATTGTTGCAGATTAACTTTCAATTCAAAACTCTTGTAACAAAAATTCACCTTGTAAACAATCACTTTACTACATCATGGATCGGAGGCATTGGAATAAAGACGTTGTTCTACATTTCCTGTTCGAAGACCGTATCAAAAGGTATACCAAACTCTCATCTGAAAATGAAAATTTGAATAAGCATTAATCTTCGTAAGAAACTGTCATTTTGAAATATTTTGTTTATCGACATTTTTCAACCTGCTCACAAGTAACGTTTTCAATACACCTGAATCTCCCTTCATTTAACATACTGAACGTTGAACATAAATTTACAACGTAGAACCATGATCGATAACCAATTGAACTTTTGTGTTAATATTAAAATAATGATCACAGATATTTTTGAATTTTGTTTACACTTCAAGTACTATAAAAAGAAGAAAGCAGAGTGAGTAACAAGAGATTGAAGGATACCAGAACCGACCAACATCGAAGACTGGATGACTGCCAGACTGTCTTGAAGTGATTTATACAACTTCTAAAGCGTATACAGATGAATTTTAAAGCACTTTTATTATTAAGAGCCAAGAGAGAAACATACTCTATTGTATGCACTATTATCATCTCGTAGCAGTAAAATTGTCTTCTAACTAAAACGAATATTAATTAGTAAATATCGAGGAATTACCAAGTAAACGGTGTGTAACTTTTTAATTTTTAGAATTATCAGGTAAAAAATTATGCATTACTTTTCAATAGGTATCTGGTTGTGGAAAAGTACTAGCATTTCCATTTTTGCTTGTAGCTCACGAATGGCTTAATAAATTTATCCCTCGAAAGCGACCACAACCATTTTGATGTTCATGATAAGGAGACGACCCGTTTTATGAAAAACCAGTAGGCTACTTTTTGAGCTTACAAAGTGCGTTTTTAAGCTGGCAATGTAGAAAAATATTCTGTAGTTGTGATTTAGAATATGAATGCATCCTATTAAATAATTAGTTACCTACTGATAGTTCGCGCGCGCATTATATCTGCGGCTATGGCAGAGTCAGCTGGTTAGAAGGCGCGGGGATACTTTTCTGAAAACATTGTTCTACAATCCCGCTGTTTGTCTAACGCTGTGTTTACCAAAAACGTATATTTAAAATATCATATAATACGATTATTAGCGTATTAGCCATAGCCTGATATACGAGTATAATGCACAAACTAAACCTAATCACTTATTTTTTATTTCCCTTTGGGCACTGAAATAACAACACGATTATACTTCAACTAGCAGCTTGAAGGGGCTAAAAGCCCTCAATTATAATAGAAGGGAATTTTAATTAAAACAATCATTCTTTATATTAGTACAAAATAAATTCATAGTAAACTGTCCTTTGAATTCTCCATTTGTTGATATCTAGGACACGGTCGTGAATTAGCAATAGCACCTTAGGTTTTATGTAAGCAAAGCAGACGTGTTTTAGTGCCAATGCTGGTTAGGTACATAAATTTCACGTTATCTAAGTTTTATGATGAATTTTAGGAAATTCCATTATTCCCCCTAGTCCTTGGCATCAAGAGCTTCGATTTGATCCCTCTCCCACCATCCTACGATGCTAAACTACCACAATTTCTGCAAAGAATACCTTTGCGTAAGTATATACATATAGATTTTCAAAGTTAATGTTTTCATTGTACTTGAATTTTCAGCTCCTTATATAAGAGCTAATAGGAAATACTAATACGATTCATTTTTTATGTTTTAATGGTAAAAACCACTTTACCAAGTCAGTTGATTAAAGCTGTATAGAATTAGATACAATTAAAGTTTGTATTGAAGGGGATTGTTCTGTTCCTGTAAAGCGTAACGCGGGCAGCCCCTGGCGAGGTGTGATGACTTACTGGAACGCTACACGCGATCGTGTGATGTTTAGGGGGATTAGGGCACGTTCAGAAAGTTACGAGACTGTTCATTGTGTTAATAGAGAAATACATTTCGTTTCTCCCTTTGGACTTTTCAATTTAAGGACATAATTCCTAAGAATGATCCCTATTATTTCACGTAAGCTACAACACAGAAACAGTTTATCCTTTTTGCCTATATCACATGGTTTTCATGTAAGTTCAAATAATTTGTGGAAAAACATGGACCGGAAATGGTTTACCTAAGATAGTAGCTGTTGTTTGGCTGGAACTGATTAGGACTTTTTCTAGATATTGACTATCTAGAACTGAATGCAAACAAATCTGCTTTTTTCTCTTAGAATAAGCTTTTTTGCTCTCTTAGGCCTACTTGTATTCATTCTGGTGGTTTCTTGTATAAACCGCAGTTTTAAAAACGCTTCAAATTCTCGCGATGTTAAATTTCCTGAGATATGAATTGTTTCCTATTCAAAAATACACATAAATAACCTTGTATTTCTTAAAAATAAAATTCAATCACATCTGAGATTCTGGAGCCCTCTAGCATGAAAAAATAATAACCTCAAAGCCTTGGTTGATATGTACATCAAATCATCTGTAAAGTGATGAACAGGAAACAACGCTGCTAATAGAAATTGAAACGTATAATCGAACACAACGTTCCATCCAATCACATTCTCATTAATGATGACTTATTGTATACATTTTTCAAATGAATGTATTTAACCGACTATTATTACTGTATGTTAATTAATTGTTTATTTATTTTCTGGAGAAATAGATCAATCCCACCAGTATTAAGCAATTCATAAGAGCTGCCTGTGAAAACTGGATCCTAGATACAATTGTTGGTTTGAACTAGTTTGAAGTAGTTTCAGATATATTAAAACCTTTTAAATCGAATGTTCTTATTGTTTTTTTATTACACTCTTATGCCGTTTTTGCTATTCAAGAATTTTCACATGCCTTAATCGACATTCCACATTACCCTCTTAAATCCATACAGCGCCATAATAAAATCAATTTCAGAGCTTAATAGTTTTTTAAAATTCAAATCGGCTTAAGTAAAAAATGTTCCACACACCATACAATTATCTAATTTTAATATAGGCTACGGTAACCGCTCCTTGCACTCTAAATACCTAATTGTACTCTAAAAATCTATTTCACTCTAGTTTATTTGTATTATAAATTGAGCCTTAAAAATAAGAATTGAAAAGTAACGATTAACATTTTTATTCAGCTTCATGTTCAAAATTCAAACGCTACTTTTTTTGTCCACACACATAAGTACAATCCACTGGTAAATAGTTTAATCTGCCTGCATTGCCGAGTGCTGTGGGTTAATGCGTATTTATGACTTTAATCAATTCATGTTGGGAAGCAAATGCACCGTTCGTTGATTTTGCAAACCGTAAAATACATTAAATTATTTTGCAAATACAAATATTTCTTGAAAAAACTACATACGTCTCTTATGCAGGTCATATCTCCAGCAATATTCTAAGTGTGTAAACTTCGTGACGGACATGATGAAGCTTGGGTTTTAAAAACCAAAGGGGGGTTCGAATGAGATTTTTGAGCTACTGAAAGAGAAAAAGAGGCTGAATTTTTTTATTTTATTTTCACTGAAATATGTCATTTTTGTACCCTCAAAATCCTCAATGTCTAGTAACAGCCATTTTCCGACATAATAAAAAATATCGGTCCATTTGAATTGACATGCTAGAAAGAAAATAATAACGACAATTGTAATCATAGGTTTTCATGTAAAATACATGCAAAAATCTGAATACACAAACATTGTACTTAAGGTGCACATAGAAAATGGCATGGATAAAACCTATCCGACTATACATAAAGGATTCACCTTAGTTCAAACTTGGTTCTCCAGGGCCTTTTAAATCCAATCTATACAAACCATAAAATTATTTCTAAAAGTTATTTTTCTTTCAAATGTTTATTAAAATTTCGTAAACTGTCGCTTTTACTTCTGAGTAATCACAAAAGGTTTGCTTGTATAATTCGGAAATGTTCACAATTACTAAAACACAAAAAAAGTTTATTTACTTTTTACCGCCAGAGTGCAAAATCCCTATGAGAAAAAGTATAAATTGGGTTTATGGTGCATTTTTGCTTTGGGAAATACATTAAATTCTACTGCCTGGCATTACCTGGTAGTACCAATTATTCTATTTATATTACTTGGTATTATATTTGGGATAGTCACTGAATCACCGATTTATACTAAAAAGAGGGTTTAAATTTAATGTTGTCTGGATACAGATAATTTTAAACTTCTTTCTTGCACCCCATTTCATTTTCTTCATACATTTTTTATTTGGTTTCAGTTCTCCTCATTATTTTGGTTAGTAAACTCCCATATGTGCAATAACTAGTGTTGTCCTTTTTAATGAGCATATCCGTAGAAAAGTCTGTCAAGGACAATAAAGGAAATAAACATTTTATTTTATTAATTTTACAACTTTTAATATTTCACTTGATTAATAATTAATAGTGTCTGTGCAGGATTTGGTCCCTGCGCATGTGATTTCGATGAAATTATCTTTCTTACATTATTTTTATTACATTGTAAAATATTTTTACAGTGTGTTTTAATTGTAAATATACAATAATTATTCTAATTGAATAATACGTTTTGTACTGATAGATGATTATTTTGACTTTTACTTTATTGAAACTGAACAATCCCTCAAAGTTTACCACACAAAATATTTATCGCACAAGGCTGAATAATGTCATAAAGGTCATGATGTTGAATTTAAAACTATTTAACCGTAACGTTTAATATAACGTCAAGATGTAACACGGATGTTTGCGGCTGGGCCGACTGAGTTCTTGGAATGACAGCGCGATTGATACATCCTCTCATGCATCAAATGACAAACTTGAAGAGGATTGCAATTCCCTAAATTGTAAGTGCTCTTGCAGCTCTGTAGCTCTGATGAATCCGTCGTTCAAATATAAGTCTTTCATTTAATTAACATAGATTAATTTGATTAACGTAAAGAATTTCGAAGATTTTGGAGGCCCCTAAAACAGAATATTAGGAAAAAAACGGATACCATAAAATTATTGTCGTGCAAACTTACATAACCATACCAAGTTTAATGGTAAACGAAAGTTTAATGGTTGGAAGTAAATTGGTCGAAACGATTTCGAGCCAATTTACGTCGAATAAACTCATTTTAAACTATACAACTACGTGCAAACATGTATAAGGCTATAATTTGTTTTAGTTTAATAAATAACCTAAAACATATTATATTTTAGGTTAATTATTAACCAATAATTCTAACCAATTATTGGTTCGAAGACAGTTTGGCCATTTTGCATTAAATTAAGATATATATGAAAATTAGCATGGAAAGTAATATCAAGCTATCCATTTTGCTTTAACTTTTTAGGGCTCAGCCCTAGTGACCTCCGAAATTTTTAAAATATCCCATGTCAATCAAATGGAAGATTTTTTACTTTGAGGGACAATACCTCCGGATCCATAAAAGCTTCAAGAGCTGCAAAAGCACTCAAATTGAAGGAAATTTGATTTCCAGTAAACTTGTATCCAAATAATTTTCTGAAAGATGCATAGTTATTTATATATTTATGTAAATGTTTGAAAAAAAAAACACCAAACAATGGCACGCCCTGTGGCAAACCGAGGAAGTTCATTGTTGAAAACCTGGATTGTATGTTATCAGCTCAACATTAACGCAAATCCAAAAATCACAACCATTCGACCTTTTATACCCCACAATGTATAATTTTACGAGACTGTTAAATAAACAAGCTATTGTTTGTTGTTATTTTGAGAATATTACTGAAAAATATGACCGAACTGGCGTTAAAACCGTTACAATTTGTATAATTTCCAATTTAAAAATACTTTTTTAATTCGGAAAATATGAAAATTATAACATAACAGCAGATGCTAAGCCTTTAACACCTTTGGCATCATTGAATGATACCAAAAGATGCAATGAAGTTTCGATTAATATAATATATATAATATTAATATAAATAGCAAATTTTATTATATGGTGGAGATTTGAAACAGCTTCAAAAGATGTGATAAAAAATACACATTAAAAAGCTACGGTTCAAAAAACCAAATATTCTTAGTGATAACCATTTTAAAAATTGTTTCTTATACAACTTAATATATCCGGCTGAATATTAGCGAGATTAACGTACATTCAATGGAATAATGTGACACCGCCTGCGCCCAATAAATACAAAACGTAGTTAACAGCTGTAATTTGTAATAGAACTGGGTGCAGGTAAAATGTTTGCAACTAAACAGTTGTTAATAGAGATAAACTGCAAACAACATACGCAGGTGTCGGTTATTGTCGCTGCAACGACGCGTCGGCCATCGAGCCATCAGGAAATTTGATTTTCAACATTTTAATAGCCAGGCAATATAAATTGTTTTAAATACAATGGAAGCACTACTATAAAATTACTAAAAGCCGAGAGTAGCTTATAGATTGAATCAATATGAACCAATGTCTAAGGAGAAATTACATTATTGTAGCTTTCTCTAGTTAAATAACTGGATAGTTAAGTAATATGTACCATTCGGTTTATAATTTATAGTATGCAGTGTTTAATAGTCTTCTATTTTTTGAGAAAAAAAATTAAAACAATATTTATTGATGAATATTTTAGCATAACGATTTTAACTATTAAGGGCTCAATTGAAAGATAATCAAAAAAAGATTCTTCGGAAATAAATACTAGGAAAAAAAACATTGAATAGGCTATGAAAATAAACACTATATATGCAAATCAACTGCCTAATTTAACGTATAATAGAAGTACCCTCTTTTTACACGTAATTGGATGTCCTCAAAAACAATAACAAACTAAATCCATAGCTAGAAAATAAACATTGGCAACAGATTGTGTTTATTAAACCATGGGAAACAAATAAAGATTATTTCAAACACAACAGAAACCAGAGTTTAAATATGCATAAAGTATATTTTCCATAAAGATACATCACATGCTGTGTGGTTAGCGATTGTTCAATACTTTAAAAAAAAGTTTCATGAGTACTACTGTTGTCAAACTCAAAATTCACACTTGAAAATCCTAAGGAAACATTCTCCCGGTTTTATTTTTAATAAATCGTACATAAGAAACCCACCAAAGAGCAGCAGCAGCTGATTCCCGCCTAGTGCATGCAGCAGGTATAGTAATAAATAAACGGAAAAATTAATGAGCTGAAATTTAAAGCTTATAACAAATTATTGTTCGAGCAGATACGAGTCAAAGTACAACTGCATGCTACCTGCATTGCAAGAATAAAAGTAATATAATGAATCTGTAATGTATTCAATTTTACGATTCAAAAACGAATGATTTTAATAGAATATTAGGTACTAGACCGGTAAAATGTTTTACTGGGCGAGCATGATAGTTATGATCTATGATCTAAATATAATGGTTTTCACGCGAGTATGGTAAAACTTGACGGGCGTGTGACATACGATTCTTTACATCATACTACTTAACCAAAACCTATTTTCTCATCCTAACGTATTCTTTCCATAAACTTTACGTTTCTCAATTATTCAAACGTAACCTATTAAAAAGAAATAAACATTTTCTATTGCTACCAGTACTGTCACTGCATTCCTCTGAAGTAACAAATAAACATGCATTAAACGTCGGTTTTATGCAATCAGCTGATTGTTTTGATCGTTTAATTCCGTTACTTCCGTTTCCAAGTGCACGGGAAGTTTACTGTGTAGTTATCGGCTGTGAATATTTTCCCAGCCAGGGAAAATATGTTTCTGTGAAATTTGTAAATAAATACAATTCCTGTTTATTCCTTATCAAAATAATAGCTAAATCATTTCATTACATTTGCTTCTGTTGAAAAAATTTAATTTTACAGTAGAACCTCGATAAGAGGACACTCGATAACACAAAACCCTCGATAAGAAGTGCACTTTTCAAGTCTCCTTGAAATTGTAATTTCATTTAATGTTTTTATAAAACGAACCTCAATAAAAAGAGTCCCTTGATAACAAGGTTGATTTCATTATCTCGTTGAGAGTCTTCTTATCAAGGTTCTACTGTATAAATAATTTCTTAATTTTCAATTGTAGTGTAACAGTCTTGCACTACTTTAGAATCAATAGGTTCAAATATTACAATAGTTAAACAATTTACTATGTAATTTTATATAGTCCAACGGAACACTTTTTAGATAGTAATTAACTGTTCTTTGGATATAGAAGTCGAGTTTTAATATCATAAATCAATCATGTTAAGACAATAGATGATTTTAAAACGCCCATGTTACAAGATAAATTATAGTTTAGAAGACTTTGAAGTAAATGTGGATTTACTCTAAATTTTACATTTTCCAATCGTAAAAGGAATAAATATTCCAACTCCTTCAAACATCAAACAAGTTCCCCTCAAAGTGACCTGTCAGTTTAAAATACTTTGACTTTTCACGCTCTGTGTTTTTCACTATTGATTTATTTAAGAAAAATGTATATATAGATTTATTCTTATGTATTAAAACTTTCCAAATAAACGTAATGTTTTAGCAAAACCTTTACAGCCTTCATGAGCTTATTGAGTGTTTGCTTCCGAGAATTAGGTGTAAAAATTAAAACCAAACCAGAAATCTTTTATAAAACTATTTACATTCCTAATGCAAATAATATGTTAATATGCTAACATATATGCATAGGATGACATACACATGCATAACATATGTATACATAACATATACATATGCTAATTTTTGTTTGTTTTAAAATGTTAAACAGTCTGACACTTTTTCAAGTCAAACAGGTTTTTTAATTTTAGATAGATTATTTCCATAGTGTAAAATTGGAGCAAAGTCTGAATTAAAAACTTATTATTTGAATAGGCATTCCTGAATCGTGAATAAAAATAATCTAAGCAAAATTGTGATAAAAAGGAATTTATTTGATATATTTGTTTTTGCATAGTTTATGTTGGCATAAGGACCAAGTAACTCACTGAAATTATTTTTTTTGCAACAAAAAACTGGCTTAAATATTTATGACCTTGAGACAGAATTTCCCTTAATATCCGACATCATAGAAGACCAATAAATCTAACAGAAATAATGGGTTATTAAACTGGAATTGAATGGTGTAACCTTCATTTTACATTTAGTTTTATTTCTATTTATATGGTAACATCTTTATTGAGTAATATTCTTCAACTCTCGTAAAAATGGTCCGATTCGAATGAAGTTTGGCACAGACATGTAAAATGGTAATTATTCGGTCGAGTTCGAAAACCAGCCTAATCAGGCCACCGGAAGTGGGTGTCAAGGGGGATGACCCCAACAAAAATGGGCTTTTTGAGTTTTTTTTTACATATATAACTAAAATTATAAAATTCTTGATTGGACCACTGAATCAAATCCTTCTTAAAAACCACAATTATTTGTTCTTTTATTTATCCTTCTTTGGGACTTAGAACAAATCCTCCTGGGTTTGTATCCAAACAACAGTTAATTACTATCTTAAAAGTGTTTCGTTGGGTTATACAAAATTACATAGTAAATTGTTTAACTATTGAAATATTTTGAATATTTCTCAATTATTTATCCTTCTTAAAAAACAAATACGAGCTTAGTTTTGAATTGTTGCTCTATGTTTTTGGTTACTGAGATATCGCTAGTGGTAAATACAGTACCTTGTCCCAATGTTAACCTTATGGGAAATAAATAAAATTATTTATCTTACTAATTTCACAACTTATCTGAATAAAACTTGGTATATGGCTTCATGTAGTTCATATCTACTGCATTATTGCAAAAAATTTCTAAATTTCACGCTTCCAAGGCAGCAAACCTGCAGGCTTTTATTTTCATATATTTTAAGTTTTTAGGGTGTTTTGTTATTTTTGTGTTACTTTGTACTCGGATACTTGTGGGTTGTTTGAGGAAAATCATATTATACTTCGGCTAAGCCATGCGCAAGACATGAAATAAATGTTTTTAGTATGGTTGAAGGTTTTACACCAGTCTAGATGTCCAACCTATACCCAGCGGGGTCCAGGACAAGTTTTAGAATTCTAGTGCTAAAAACTGGGGCACTGGCAGAATTCCCTTGCCACTGCTCAATAGGCAAGGGAACGATGAATTTTGTAGTTTCAAAATCGAGTCCCTCCTATGTTTGTCATTGCAAATCAGGGACCGCGAGGCAGCCTATCAGTGCTCATCACCGCCGATGTTAGATCTGATAGTGCTATTTTCTCTGATAAACAACGGCTCTTGCTTCGTTCCTATTTTAGGTATAGCTAAGAAAAATATCTTGTACTATCATCCCTAACATTTCATATGTTTACACAAAAAATATATATGACAACAACACTTGACTTAGTAATACGTCCAGAAAATGATCATGTCATAATCAAAATATGTTTTTAGCAGGATAAAGTATATGCAGGTAGAGAATTTAAAAGGGATGAAAATAACCAGTTCATCTACCTTAAAATTTAGTAACATAGAGTAAATTTGGATTTATTAATTATTAATTTACGAATTTTTAGCGAAATTACCCTATAGGGAAGAAGCTATTACCGTAGGTCTCATGGTAAGACCTAAGCCCAAGAACATAATAACTTTTTGTTTTGGGGCCCCCATAAGCAAAAACACCATTCGTTCAAATTTATATATATATATGTGTGTGTGTGTGTGTGTGTGTGTGTGTGTGTGTGTGTGTGTGTGTGTGTGTGTCTGTAAGCACGATAGCGCTCGCAAAAATGGTCCGATCGGAATGAAATTTGGCACAGGCGTGTAAAGTAGTATTTATACAGACGAGTTCGTGAACCAGCCCGATCGGACCACCGGAAGGGTGGGTAAAGTGGGGTAAATCCCCAAAAATGGGTTTTTTGAGTTTTTTACATAGAAAAATAAAATTTATTAAATTTTTGTTAGCACCATTGACTTCAGCTAAAAAAGCAAACAATTTAGTATGTTGAATTGTTGCTCTACGTCCATTCGTTACCGATATATTGAAAATGGTAAACACAGTACGTTGATGTCCCAATGTTAACCTTATGGGAAATAAGTAAAATTCGATATCTCGCTTTTTTCTCAACATATCTTAATGAAACTTGGTTTATGGCTTCATCTAGGTAAGATCTAATGTATATTAGTATAAAATCCCGGATATTACCGTTATTATGGCAGCAAACCTGCCTACTCATTCCCCATGTTATCCTTATGGGAATTAAAAAAGTGCAATATCTTCCTTATTTCTATGCATATCTTGATAAAACTTGGTGTATGGCTTCTTCTAATTCAGATCTACTATAAATTGAATTAAAACCACCCAGTCTTAACATACCTGTTGTAGCAAACCTCCATACTCATTCCCCATGTTATTCTTACGGAGTTTAAAAAAGTTGTCAAATCTCGCTATATTGGATTGAAATATGTACTTTGCATTTGAAAATCGCTGAGTATGCAGGTATGCTGCAACGGGGGTGTTTTAATTGTAAGAACTAATTAATAATTAAAAAAAACTATAGTAATCCATTACAACATTAGTTTTTGTTCATTCGCCTTTTTGTTTTAAATTAAGTAAATTTTGAACTTACAGTATTGTAAGTTTAAACTTTTTGTTTCCTCCCTAATTGGACGAGATACGCGAGTAACAACTTCAAATTCTGCTGTAAATAATTTATCAAGAGGAAATTATTAAAACAAACTAATGAAAAGACAATAACTTATTCCTCAAGACAGGTTTAAATTGGCTGAAAAGTTATTTCTGAAGATCTTATTCACCTTGCCCAAGCCCCTATTGTCGGAGAATTACAGCATTGAGTGTGAGGCTTATCTGATGCAACGTTTATCGTTCTCGAATTACCAGCAACACTGTAGAATAGATGATTTTTAGCTCTTAACAAAATAATATATTTCGCAAAAGAAAATTATAATGATTATAAGTTGGTCCGATATTTAAAATTGCTTGTTTCTTTTGTCTTCGAAAGCCAACTCCAGTCAAAAAAGATTGTTGATACCCTGTTTTATTTATAGTAGATCGCCATCGCTCGTTTAAATTGAATTCAGTATAACGTTAGGCATCATAATGACATTAGCATTAAATCATGGTAACTACTAAATAGTAGCTAAAAAAAATTATCCAAATGACAATCCTGGGTATAGTTTTTGGTCAAAAACGTATTTGAAAAACTTTCTCCTGTGTTTGTTTGTTATGTTGAGACAAAAAAATGGCATTTTTTATTTTTCATGTTAACTATGACACAGCTACAGAGGTCCAAAGTGCCAGAAACAGCCAAAAAAATGCTAAAGTTGATATAACTCTACTAGGAAACCCGCTTAAAAGCGTAGAGCATTTACTTAGGGCATTTTTATGATTTATCACTGTTTAGAACCTAACATAAAAATGTATTATAATTTTTTGGGGTTTTTGGAAATTATCTTTGCTATTTAACATGGTATAGCTTCAAGAACTATGTTATTTTGATGCCTGTTAATACCATACAATATCAAAAACGGAAATTTAACTTTTTTATACTTTCCCTATGGAGTTGTACTAAGATATTGAAATTTGCGCCTGCATAATTTGGTTGGGCAACCCATATGCCACCAACGCTTTCCCGCCCCACCCCTTAATCAAATTCACTAATAATTATGTTTTTGTTCTAATTCTTCACCAAACCCCTTTAAGGCCTGAGTGATTTATAGTTGGACGTAAATGTAAGTTGTCGGCATACCTTGTTAGTCTTAAAATAACATTGATAATCTTTATTTAAATAATGCATCAGGACGTATAGAGACAAAATGAATCATAAAATGAAGTTTCTCCTTTATTTTAATTACATTATAGATTCTTCTAGATTAAAATCAGTATTTATTCGCATAACTTTTAAGAACCAGAGCCATATATCTGCTCGAGCCTGTCATATAAACATAAAATTTTGAGCGTAATAACTAGTCTATGAGTAAAATTTAAGTTTTGATATATCTGATACCTTTTAGGACCGAGACCTTTTTAGCACTGGCTGCGTATTTTAACCTGAAAATGAGTAAAGGATGAGTAAAAGTGTGACTTCGGCGCAATCTTGTAGTCATGATACTGACTAAGGCCGACATATTCCTTAGACAGAACTGTTAACTAATAGCCCAACGGTTCGTGGCGACTAGAGGACCTACATTTTAACGTGGAACCCGAACCACAATTTCGGCTGGTTTACAATTTAAGAATTGGTCTAATTATGAGGACGGTTCTGTCAACGTAGTACTTAATCGTGTGGACGTTGATCGCCACTATTGAACACCGCGCCCACAAGCCATCGCTCATAACTATCCATTATTGATATACTAGATGAATTAGTATACGATTAGGTTTCCTAGCACAAATGCTTAAAATAATTATCACGTAATAAAATAAAACAATGAAAACACAGGATATCATTGTAAAAACTACATTATATTTATATGAAGCTTTTCAATGCGACGAGAGAGAAAAAAAATCTAAACTGAAAAGTAACAATGATGACAGCGTACCCCTAGGCTAACTGAGAAACAGAGTTGTATGTTAAATATTTACATTTATACATTGATCCTGTTTGTATTTTATTTGTTTCTAGAACAATGGGGGGAAATACGCAACAGATCAGTCTATTAATAAATTTTGCAACTATGTATGGCCTTCGACACTTTTTAAATTTTCAAAACATAGGAAACTCTTTTCCAGTCTAATTTACTAGCTACAGTTTATTACCCTATTTTAAAATTATATTGTTTAAATGTTAACTTTGGATTAAATATTCAAAATCAAAATTCCAACTAAGCTATTGAATAAGGCCATGAAGCTTTCCAAACTCTTAGTTACAAAATAAAATAAAAACTTAATAAAACTTTGATTATATTGATGGCTCAATCAAGTTTAAAAAAGTAGTTTTTTGTTAAGTTCATTATCTTTATGCCACTTTGAACCATCATCAAAGTGCACATTTTACAAAAAAAAAATATATTTGCAATAAGTGTTAAGAACAGTTTTATTAGAATGGTAGGAATAATATTAAATCCAACCTTTATTGATAGAGTTAAAAATATAATAAATTAATATATAACTTTCAGTACCAGTTTTAAAACAACGTAGGCTTCAGATATCGAGTCAATTTATATGACCTTGAACAAATATAACATTGCATTAATTGTGTTTCTTGCTAGCAAAGTAAAAGTAAAAGCATAGTCAAAGGTAAAATTCATACATTTTTCATACTATTCAATAAATGTGATAGACGCAAAGATTGGAAGCTTAAGGTTCGTGAAATAGTTATTATTAAGGATTCCTGTTTAGAGAGATTGACATATTGTTCACGTACTGAGCTTAGATTTCCTGACAACTGCCAATCTCATCCATTACGTGATTGCCATCTTTAACTAGACGATCCACATGCTCTCCAATGCAAACGAGTCATGACAAGTTCATGTTGATTGCCATCTTATTAAATCGAATTATGAAAATCCTCCTTTTATAAACTTGTATTCTACGTCTGCTGTTAAATATGAGAGTTTGTAAAACGGGTTGCTAGCTGCTGAAACTCGGGTGATGATCAAAAAAACCTCACTCCATTTATATTATGTTTGGAGCCCGCAACAATTTTCGACTGTATTCAGCCAATATCCCCATTGCAATTTTCAAGTTAATTGTAATACTTTCTCAAATATATAAAATATTACAAAATATACTTATAAAGGTACGCATGTGGTTTCATGAATTAATTGTGTTTTAAGCTGGCATTGTATATAAGAACAAATATTATCCTTTAAAAATATTCGTATTACTGATTTACTATTAAATAATCTGCTTTGAGCAATTAAAAATACAGTAAATAAAAGTATCTTAGCTCTGTAATATATTAGTCTTGTAGTTAACTAAATATTAGATTATACTCTCTTCGAACTCTTAAGATCGTTCTATATTTATAAACACACTTCTAACCAAAGTATGACCGAACGCAGCTCAAAATAACTCTTCTCCCGCCCTGTTTATTTTCGTACCTTTTTAAACAATTAATATAAAATGAACTATCCTGAAACCAGCCTTACAATCTGATATTACAACTTCAGTTCTGAGAACTGTTTTTTTTTTAATCTATTCCATAACATAATTAGTTTTGCTTAGTATAATATTATTAAAAAAAAACACTTTGGAACATTGCTAAAACAATATTCTTTTACCAACCAGTTATAACTGTCTTGTTTGTAAATAAATTATCAGGCTTTTTCACTGTCAGAGCTTGGTCGATTCCATAATAAAACTGTTATTATTAAACTATGGTAAAAAAACACCATTAATTGAATAACTATAGAGTAGTTACCAATATAGTAACTGAATGCAAAAACGTTTGATTTATGATATATATTGAAGAAAACTAACTAATTAACGTATTCAAAACCATATTACTGATACATCATCAAATACACAAATAATCAACCAAAAAATGAAAACGTACCAACATACACAATTAATTTTCATTTTCATGAATTATTCTTCGTAAATACAGAATGTTTAGCAGTTATTTCTACACAATGAAGTACTTTGTTCATTGAAAGTACTTCCGTTACGATACATTTATGTATATAAGGTTCTCAAGATTTTTTATGAAAAAAGTAGAAACTGCAGGAAAAATAATGAATTTAAAGTTAAGTTAAGAAATTTCAGAGATGTATTTGTACCAAAGCCAACGAATACGTATTTTACCAAGTATTACAGTTTCCTTGCACCAAGACTATACAATAAATTACCCGTCTTTATTAAAGAATGTAATAACGTAAATATTTTTCTAAAAATGCTGAGGATGTGGTTATTTACTGAACAGAACATTGAAGAACTGCTATTTAACATTGATGTCTAATACCTGATTGTTGTTTAAAATCGTGTTACTAATTTATAAGGGTTTGTTTCTAAACGATTTTTATTGTTTATTATTGTTCCTGTAGAGAATGAATTGTATTATGGTAAAAGGACTCTCAGGTTGTAAATATGATGAATGTTTACTTTTTGCACCTTAATGTTGTTACAGTTAGAAAGTTTGGAAGAGATGTAATGTAATTTAATGATTTAATTGTTTATGTTTATTGTACTTAGTATACTTCTATTTTAGTGGTAAGCAATTTTTGTGTTCCACAACTGCCGTTTGATTTTATTAGTTGTTAAGTACCAATAAAGCCTCCAAACAGGCTAAACGCCTTGGAGGAATAATTATTTCTCAATTACATTTCGAAAGGTCAGACTTGGCATTTTAAAATGAATTTAAATCACAATTGCACTATTTGTACCTTTTGTATTTCTATTCATAAACAAAAATGTAATGTAATGTAATTTAATTTGAGAAATAAATTCTTTCTTTCAATCTTTCTTTCTATAAGGTCCCGTCATATACTTACAAGGTCTCAACTTACAATATAATATGTTTAAAAAACACAAATAAAGTTTTTTGCTCAAAAAACTGGAAGATCTTTGGAATGATATTAAACTACTTACAAGCTACAGGTACATATCATAAAATATCAATAACAACTTTTAACATGTTTTGTTTAAGTTTCCACGCCTGACAATCACCTTAATGATGAATTGTATGCCTATTAGTTACTCACAGTTCATATATTACTCTTCTTTAAAAATTACTTCATATTTCTTACCCAGTTTTGCTTCCCGCAGTAAAAACACAAATTGGACACGGATATAAATTAAATTGATATATGAATAGATATAGTTCATTTCTTAAGACATACGAGCATACAAAGTAGAGCTCAGCCGTAAAAAATGTAGACTATACTATCCAGAAAAATTATTAAAGTTCAGGATTCCAAAAATTTTAAAGTGTCTCATGAATGTGCCACTTTCTGACTACTGCTGTGATCTTGTTCCATGAATTCACAAACTTTTGTGTTTTCCTTTATGATTTTAAATCCATATAGGTATTCCTTGTGATCCGTTACGTAATGGAAACTAAATCGGTCTATGTAAAGCCCGTGTATTGTTTCTGAATTCCTGTAATTTTCCAAGACTATGTAATTCGTATTAGACATATTAAATATGTTATCTCCATGTTTAGTCGTATGATTTAACCCATTCAATGAATACATTTCTCGTATACTTGTTTGCTTACTTACTTGTTCTTAATTAATTCCTATTTGCTTATTAGTATTTGAGCGATCCTTCTTTGATTTAGGGAGTCTTAGTTTTTATTTAATTTAGTTATCAAATAGCCTCTGAATCACTGACAAATAACCAAAAAAGGTATAAAAACCACCAGGTATACTGCCAAGTGATTGTTAATGGATTTTAACGACCAATGGTTTCGGACCACAGTGTTCATTTTCAAGTTAAAATCAAGAGGAATACGTTTTAACTTGATGTTAACTCAAAAATTGACACTTTTGGTCCGAAACCATTGGTCGTTAAAACAAAGTAACAATCACTTGACAGTATACCAGGTAATTTTATACCTTTTTTTGGTTGATTTAATTAATCCATTTAATATTTGTTATCAAGCCCCAAACAGAAAATCAAAACGTTGATGTTAACGAAGGGAAAACATACAATGTCAGAAGGGTAGCTTCTAAGAGCGTTGATTGTGCAATACTCATGATGTCAAAGGGTGAAATCACTGATCAAATTGAGGGCTCATACTGAACTGAACGAGGCTCTTCGTACTGCATCTGCACTTCCTAAGGCTTATTACCATAAAATGCCGTAAATAATTACTTAATTACTTCTTCATTCAGTTAAATCACGCCCTCGATTATCTTTTTTTAATTATGTACAATTAAAACCTTATTATTTTGTTTGGTTTTTGTTGTTTCAGTGTAGTCTTTTAGATATTTAAAGATATAATATGTTATTATTATATATACTATTTTACTAACTTTATGAGCAAAAAAGTCTTATTGACTTTAGTTTTAGGTTCTCAATTATATTCTTTACATAAACCGTGTTATCATATTGTGTTTCAATAAAACGACTTTACGTTCTCGTGTTATGGGGATAGGCCTATATTGATGTAAATATAAATTAATTCGTAATGAATTATATTATTTCAGTGAATAAAAAAATCACTCTGAGATTTTATACAGAAAAAATCATAACCAAACTTAGGCCTAAGTAATTTAACAGTATCAAATATTCTTAGTATAATATTTACAATACTGTGAAATTTACTAAAAATATTGGTCGTTTTATGGTTGTCGATTGTTATAAGAAAAAAAAAACTTGTAAATCAAGGAAAATTTAAAATAGATTTTTGACGTTAAAATGGACTAGTCCTAAAAGACCCACTTAGCTAAGAGATATTGTCCGACTTGTTTCGAGTTTGTTCGACAGAAATACCTATTTATAGCAACAGATCTGAGGGTTGATATTGATTTGCCCTATATAACATCAGGAATGCTTCTCTGGTAATCGGTGAAACTTTTACACAAAGAACGCCTACAGCTGGAGAGGATTCTCTGAAACCAAGGATAAATGAGTCAATTCCTGCGCAGGTGCTTTTTATCTCACCTTAGCTCAATGTCTCTGGAATTGCATTTGTCTGTGTTCCAATAAATCCCTACTTACAGTAATAAAACACGTGTTACCTTTTGTCTATAAAGTTAGTAAAATTACTAAAAACGGGTTCCATTAACTTTTAAAATGACAAAAATATAAGTTTTAGCGAATTTACCCTATAGGGAAGAAGCTATTACCGTAGGTTTCATGGTAAGACCTAAGCCCGAGACCATGATAGCTTTTCGTTTTGGGGCCCCCAAAAGCAAACCACCATTCTTTTGTATTTTTAGATATATATATGTGTCTGTTAGCACGATAGCGGCCAGACAAAAATTGTTCTATCATATGAAACTTCGTACAGACATGTAAAATACTCGCTCGACCAAACGCGAGCGCGCACGCTTCGCTCGTTATCAATTGCACGAGTTCGTAAACCAGCCTGATCGGACCACCAGAAGGGGAGCAAAGAGGGATAAACCCCGCCAATAATATGTGTTTTGCGTATTTCACATGAAAAATTAAAGTGATCCAATTTTGGATTTCACCATTGAATTCACCTTGAAAAAACAAACAATTTAGTATTTTTAATCATAGCTCTATGCTCATTGGTTACCGAGATATTGAAAGTGGTAAACACAGTACGTTGTCCCAATGTTCACCTTATGGGAAATAAGCAAAATTCTATATATCAGTTATTTCTTAACATATCTTGATAAAACGTAGTTCTTCTAGTTCAGATCTACTAAATATTGAATTTAAACCACCCAGTTTTAATATACCTGTAGCAGCAAACCCGCATACTCATTCCCCATATTTTTTCTTATGGAGCTTACGAAAACATGTCCAATCTTCCCATGTTGGATTAAATTATGTTGTTTTGCACTTTAAATTCGCTGAGTATGCAGGTCTGCTGCAACGGGGGTATTTAGCGAATACAGTATTAGCATGATAAACACACTGGGCACCACATTAGCAATGTTAAAACCTAACGTTTAAAAGCTAACAAATTGTAATGCATGTGGGAATAATAATAATATATTACTCTTTAGTTAGGCGAAATAAAGGAAATTGAGTCACTTTACCCACAACTTCTCCGTTATAAGCAAATATTTCAAAATTTTAAAAGTCTACTATTCAAAATCAACGTTATGGAAATAATACAATAAGTAATGTCAATCTTACTATGATTTCTAATGTTTCATGCTTACATTAAAAATGTAAACAATAATTACTATTTTTTAATGCCAACTCGGAATATGGAATCAAGGGTAACATTTCGTTGAATAAAAGACAAATCAGTCGAATCAAATTTTAAGTCAATATACAAACAAAGAATGCATAAAATGAAAAAAATTCTTCTCCGGTCATACTAAATATATGTCGGTAAAGGGAAATTTTGTAAAAGGATATCCTTCTAAATTAAAATAATAGTTAATAGGATAATAGGAAATGTGGGAGGGTGCTTTGTATACCTTAACATAGCGTCACCGGAATAGTGAAGTTCACTGTCTAGACTATTAATCAACGATATGCTCGACGGCAAACTCCCAGGTTATAGCCTACGTGTTGATATTAATAATGGTCCTCCATATCTGAAAGTACTTCTCTCCGTAAGGTTTTCTTTGTTGACAGATAATAATATATAAAGCATATAAAGATTTTATAAAGAAAACTTACCTTAAGATTTTTATCACGTAATATTTCCAAAACATAGTTTATTTTTCTCTACTATTGCATTCACATTTAAAAGTGAAACATTTCCTCAGTTTATTTTTAAAATGTATCGAAAATCGAATATAATAAATCCCTTCTTTCTTAGATGGAAAATTGTGTTTAATCTAAAAACTCAGTTTTGCTAGCAATACTGTAATATATTTCCTTGATTTATTTTTAAATGGGTAATTCAAATAATTAATATTTGTTTCAATCAGAAATATAAAACAATACCTATAAACATTGTAAGTAAAATAAAAATTTTTTACTGAAAAGTAACAACAGCGTTGACATCGTACCCTTGGGCGAAGTAAAGAGTGAGGTGCAGCTGTGTGTAACGTTTCATATTTGAATTACTTCACCACGGTATTGTATAGTGAATATATTTCAAAATGTTTTATCAGTGTTACAATTGTTATAATGGATTTTAATTTCATTAGTTATAAATCCAATAAAAGTAATTATAATAATATTGTTGATTAACTTGCATTGATACTGTGAACAGCATATCCGAACTCAACTATGACGAAAAAGTCTTCAAAACAAAATAGATTTATTTGTAGTTGTTAGATTTTTTGGAAATTCGTGTTTATTTTTGTATTATATTGAACCAGCACGTTCCAAGACCCCTTTGGGTCTCACTAATTGTAGGTTAGAATGACATGAATAAAAATACAAATAAAATTAAATGCAATGAAGACGAAAAATAAAGGTAATTTAAATGTATCAAAACATTTATCCGTATAAGAGAAATTTGTCTGATGTAAATCTATTACGAGTTCTGTATTTTTTATGGGAAAATCCGTAGGTGTGACATAGATCACCCTTTATGTTTTTTTTTTCATGTTAAATATTTCGATCAAAGATTTTAATTTTCTTTCTTAGTATTCTCCTTCTTTGTATACTAGTATTATACTGTCGGACTTCAAAGTGTGGACTGGTCAAATTCTTCAAAAAATGTTACGTGTTTCTTTGCCTTTTTCATTTTTGTTGGCTTTGGGACTTTTTATGTTTACCGTTCTTCCTCTTCAACCAATTCCGTTTGGTTGGTTAATTTATGATATCTACCAAAATCATTTGTACCAAAATATAAATATTTTCAAACAATTGTTGAACTGATACTTATTCATGGAATTTAAGTGAATTTGAATATTTAAAATCAGAAACAACTGTAGCAAAATTAATATATCCTGCTTTTGTCGTTTTAACACGGTGGCTATTAAAAAGGCGTGATGTCTAATTTAAATGGATTAGTGGAATCGCTCCTCATAACTATTTTGGGGCGTCCTTTAAGGAGTGTTTTAAATAAACAACCACGACTAAATAACTAAAGTATTGCTTTGGTTCTAACAATTCCGATAGGTAACACTTCCGCAATTAACCACTTAGGGTTATCTTTCGCGGGTATTGTAAGGAATTTCCTGTACTTCCATTTAGAAAATATTAAGTTATACATCTACATATGTAAAAAAGTAGACTCTTAAATTTCATAATCACCTGATGTATTATACATACTCAATTGTTTTTAGGCAGTCTCAAATAGAAAATAATCATGAACTAAATAGTCCACTATTATACGTCAAACTCTTTTAAGCTGCATAACATTTATAACTTGTATATAATGCGCCACAAAGTTTATTTGGTATACAAAATTAAAATTTAGGTTTAATTGAATTGTACAAACCAATTCAGTACCTAGCAGAATCTAGCAGTATTCAGTATTCTAACAGTACCTAATACCGAAATTTCTCGTTTTTATAAAAAATTTCGGTTATTTGGTCTATTGTGATTCCGATTGCGTTTAATGATATATAACAAAAAAACAATTAAAGGGCTTAGAAACTGTTCTGAATAGTTCAAAGGATGAAGACACTCATCGGCTTCATGGGTTCATTTCATATTGAACGCGGATTTCCGTAACTGTCTCAGCACTTCCTACTCCTTATTACCTTCCTATATAGTGTACTGTAGTTAATTAACTTTCAACAAATCATAAGGTACCTCCTAAATCATTTGTCTTGAATGTGGTCCAACACAAATTTGTATTACATAATATTTTATTATTATTGTTATTATTACTGATTGTTATTTTAATAACAAAAATGTTCTCGACAAAAAACCTTGTTCTCGATGAAGATATCATAATATATCATGAGCCCATTTGACCAATTAATGTAAAATTCACGTTTGTCCTTTTGAATATGGACATCAAATTAAGGAAAAACAATATTTTACACACAAATAAAACATAGTTTGTTTGATATAATATAAGAAGCTGTATGTACAGCCAAATGATATACGGGTAAAAATTTCTATTTGGTCGAATTACAACTCACTCTAAGAAGTGTATAACAAGTTAGATGTTTGTAAATCAGAACAGAGTTAAAAAAAAACACTAAAACAGTTTAAAGCCGTGATGTAGTGGTTATTTTGTCAGGCAGTTACTGCGGCAAAAGCTAATTGGGTTTTACAGGCTCTATTTTAATATGCAGCCTAATTAGCCAGCGTTGGGCTCAACGAAATATTTAAGTCTTAAACTGACGAAAGAATGGCTGAGGTATTCCGAGCCAACAGAGAGTGAATCTCTCATGGCTCCTCACTAAACACATTATTCACATATTTAATTATTAAAAATTTGTTAAATGTTTACTTCTTTCCTCAATTCTTTAGAATATCGCCTTAGCAAACTAAATATATTTAAATAATTAATGTATTTTTCTTTTATACTCAATGCTTTATAACATTGCTTTAGCAAACTAAATTTATTACACAAACAAGCGATTATCATGTGAAAGAGTCTTTCTTACAATTTATACATCAACTATGACTTCTATTGACAAGGATTTTATATATAATTAGATCAATAATTCACCTTTATACGGCCACCTTTGAATAAGTCCTCAATATTATTTTCTAGTCATACCTATGGATGAAAATGTTTACAGCGAAATGCAAAATATGATAGCAGGATTATGTTAAGGATTACGATGTATAAACGATGACTTTAAAAAGTTGGGTAACATCCAAATGACTTACCCAAGTCTTGTACAAGCTTTTGTACCAAGCTGTATAACTTTACTAAGTTACAGTTTGAAAACGATGACTCACCCATTATTTATTAGATTTCTTCAACCAATAGACAACAAGTAAGTTGGCAATTAAAAGAGTTGTCTCGAATCGGGACGTAAAAAACAACGAAATAATAATTATTGCTGGAAATATAAGTCTTAAATAGGATCTTTTCCGTTATACGTATACCACCATTCCAAATTTACCATTCAAGCTTGATATTTCACAGAGCACCATAAACTAGGTCAAATAATTGTCATTAATCGTTTTAAAGTGGAAATTCCTTTAAAGAATATTTTACTTGCAGTTTCGTTATCTTATCTACCGTTATCTCTGTCTATACACGATAAGCCAGCGTCTGCCCGTCTAGCGGTCCCACTTCCAGTTTCTTAGGTTAGGTTAGGTTAGGTTAGGTTAGGTTACATTACCTAACCTAACCTATCCTAACCAAACTTACCACCTACCTTGTACCTTGTACCTATTGATGCCTCCGTCTGGCCGCTGCGGCGTTGGAGTTGTCAAGTGCGGTGCGACCGGGACACTATATTTATGATTTGATGATAGATGGTTGATGGTAGAATTGATGGAATCCGGTTGTTATTGGTGGTTGACATGTTAGCAAAATGATGCTTGAAAAACAAACCTGAAACAGTGGTATACGTATAACGGAAAAGATCCCTTAAAGTAATTGGAGACAAATTCTAGAAAAAAATAGTATATGTTGTTTGGAGGACTATCGTTTGTATCGTGTTCATCGGAACGAAGTAAACGGTACATTAGCATTTGAGTATTCTCATTTCCAAAATTATATAATAACGTTAACAATTTTAGAGTAGATCAATCATGATTGAAAATAAATTTAACATATTTTGAATTTTCTTTGGTCGTACGTTTTGAGTTTGCTTAAAACTCGCCCTAATTTTAATGTTAATTTTATCAAATCAATAGGTTTAAAATACTAGTTTATGATAAAATATAATCTCGTATAATGGCCTATAATTATCAGCTAAGCCATATAAAACGTACGTAATACTGATTAATCTAATGTAAGCTCAAGTAACGACCCTGAGTTAACCAACACACCCAACGACAAGGTGAGCTTAGGTTAGGCTAGGCTATGTAGGCTTGGGTAGGTTTATAAGCCTAGGTAAGTTTATTTAAGAGCAGGTTTTATGTGGTTTTAAATTTCAATATACTTAATTAATCATGCTAACATCATAAGACATCAGCCTAAATAAATTATGGTTTTAATTTCCCATAAACAAACCTTATTTTTTCGTTTCTTTACTTTTTTTGCTCAAGTTTCATACATAAATAATTGCACTTTTTATGTTTTTTTAACCATTAACTGCAGTGATTAACCATTAACTGCAGTGATAACTTTGCACATCTAAGGAACAACATATTAAAATAGAAGAAAATGCAGGTGAGGATGTTTTACCAACAGGCAGTGAAACGGTAATTATTATTATGCTTCTTCACTGGGAACCAAACCGGAAACCATTCCCTTAATTTAATTCTATTTGAATTTGCCATGATTATATATCCTAACAACATATCCTTGTACAACCCTAACTTCCTTTCAAAATTTTATTAAATGACTATTCAACACGTAATATCTATTTTCATTATTCATAGTTTTGCCCACCTATCCCACGGGTTAGATTAAAGGAAATACTCATATATATATTGACTTTTAAAATGATCATGTAAACAATAGGTTTGAAACTAAAGGTAGTGAGAGCCAATACCCAGGAAAGCGATAAATCATAGTAGAGGACTAAGCCGTTATCGTCTACGTGACTATGTTGACAATAAGAGCAGGTGTAGGTGTGTTCTACTAATGCGATACGATGACATGGCTGCTTAGTGGGTACAGAATATAAAAAAAAGATAACAAATAATGTCAGAGTAGTATTTAATTTTTAATTTTATTCATATTGATATGCCTCCAAAATTGTTGTAAGAATTAAAAACCAGGTTACATACCTTATCCGTCAAACAGTTTTTGTTTGTCAAATTGACTTTTATTTTACAATTTTTATTTTGTCAATTGACATTTTTAATTTTAACGCTTATATATATTAGATGCAATTCTCGTGTGTGGCGGTCTGAAGGTAGGATCGTCCCGTGCCAGCTACTATTGCAAATAAGGATTTTTTACAAGGTGCACAATAATATATAATTATACGTATATTCAATTCCAAGTTTTCGTTATACTAAGTGAGAGTGTTGTCCAGGATTGCATAAATGTGGAAGATAAACATTTATAAGAGCTATGTGATTGAATATGTAATATGTAATTAATGATTACAAATTAATATGCAATATGTAACATACTACTTGATTGAATATGTAATATATACATATATTACATATTACATATATATTATATATTACAAATATAAGCTACTCTATACCTACATTTGGCCCACTCTGTACATAGAAATAATGATTTTAAATAAGTATGATAACTATGAAAATTAAAAATAAACTTTAATATCTTATTTATAATGCAATTAATTATCAATAACGCACTTTATAAATTGAAATACACAAAAAAATGTGCAAAGTACATTTTGCTACTGTGAGGACTAACCAACTTTAAAACATGTATGTTAAGTAAGAAAAAAATCTAAAACTTTGAACTTTATTCAGTTCAAGCTTTTGGATGGTTAAATAGCATAATTTATGATCAAATACTATTTCCATCCAATTTTTTTAAATATAGCCCAATCAAAATGTTTTTTTTACGGGAAAATGTTAGATCTTAAAGTTTTTTTTTTTTTTTTGAAGGCGCTGAATCTAAATTTAATGCTTTTTCACAATATTTCGAGATGTGTTGTTACATTTTTAAAGATTACAAAAGGCTAAACTTTGATTTTTAAATTATTTTGGCACATTACCCTAAAAACGTATATTTTAGGTGATAATAGATTATTGCCAAGCGGTTGCAACCGCCCTTGCAACCGCCCTGGTAAGAAGTACGCCTGCAGTAAATTATCCGCAAAAAGCTGATAATACTTCTACTCAATGAATTTTCTAACTTTGGAAGCCCTAGGGACGGAGCCCGGATGGATTTAAGAAACGGAAGAAGAACAAAAGCCTTCCAAAGTTTCATGGTGAACGGATGGATGGTTTGGTAACGTATAAAGGACAAAAAGAAGACGGAAGTAAACATACAGAAAATAAAGTACCTATAATTCCCAACAAGACTCGATACGGTTTTATTTTTATTACTACAATGCAGCATTGAAAATTTAAAATTTTCCAATGTAAGCTGATTTTGCTATAAACAGTGTTGTGCGTATTGGTTATGGTAAGACCATGGCAAAATGCTATTATGATTTTCAATTGTTCTCAGACGCCAAAACCAGTACCCGTATACGTGTTTCTCAAAATGCATACTGTATACTTATACAGTTGTTAATCTATAACTCAATTAATTGTAAATTCATAATTAATTTTATCAAGAGAGTCTAAAAATACACGTGAAGGAGTTATTTGTGCCATATTCAGGAGTTGCCATGAGGCGGAGATTTTAAAAAGGAAACCAAGGAACTCCATTTCTTAGAAAATTAACAACTCTAGAGAATTTAAACCCTAGCATAGTATTACTAAGATGTTTCCTCAGACCAATGTATCTCAAATTTTATTTGTAGGTACTTAAACATAAAGGTAACAGAACTGCGAACTCCTACTACGAGGAGAATTGGTTATGGAAGTCAAAAGTCTGTTATATTACTTAGTTTACATATGCTGAAATTCCTCACAAATAATAATATTAGTTGACTACTTTCCCAAAAAAATAAACCAATCCTTTACTTAAATATTTACAAAGAGAGATCAATGTTGTTTCGGAGAGGTATCTAATCACCACAACATGCTCATAATGATTCCAATTATCGCTTGAGAGACAATGCCAGCATAACATACCATGTTTAATAATACAAATATAACCTAACTAAAAAAGAAAAGCCATTTCGTGAATCGTGAAAGTCCGCCCGCCCTCTGAGACTATTAATCAAATACGTTCGACGGCAAACTCCCAGGTTATAGCCTACGTGCGGATATTAATAATGTACTTCCTTCTCTGAAAATACTCCCATAAGCTTATGATATTTCTTGTGACAGAATTTATCGTAACTAATACATATTAATATTTGTAAGACTATCGATACTATTTTAAAATCAACATTTTGTATTATAGTGATTTTGGTTAGTATGTCAAATCTTTGCTGGGATTCTTGTGGATCGAGGCAATCATCAAATCTAGTAATATTTGAATATTTATTTAGTAGCAAGAAAATAATCCTTTTACCATCCTTGATATAATCTAAATTCTTTTTACACATTATATTTCCAGCAATCATTTATAGAACCAGAAATCTCTTATCATGATCTAAATTCACGTTTTCTTTCTGATTAGTAATATACTTAATGTTTACGAAAACTTTTACTACTGTTTGGTGCTTATATAAAATGTAAAAAAAGCCAGATTCTTGAATAAAATGGTTAATTATTAATTTTACATAAGCCAAAACAAAATGTAAAAAATATGTTACGGTAATGGTTTTCATTATTCGGAAAATTATCTTCATAGTGCTATTGATGGTTTATTCACCACATGTTTTTGTTATTTGTTTTACTAGGATCTCTATCTTATTCATAAGAAATTTCCTATTACTTAGTCTAAGATTGCAATATACTGTAAAAGCCCGGAAGGTAGGTGTGCTTCGTAATTATATATGTATATATGCCTGAAGGCCAGTTAGAACCCATTAACTCAGAAACTCTCTCCTGGACTATTAGGCAGGTTAATAACAAGATGCTTGGTCAGCGTTCCTTAAAAGTGTTGCTGTAAAACAAATTTAGTATACATTTTCCTTTTCCTTTTATTGAATTCAATTGAATTTTATTGAATTTGTCCTTTTGTAACAAAGCTTCACAAAAATATTTTTTTATTTTATTTCATAAACATAAACAACATAAACTATATTTTATTTCATAGTTTGATTTTTATGAATAAAATAATATGTAGAAAAATTTAGATCCATAAAGCTGTAAAAAAAACTGTAAATGTCTTTCAAGACAAATATAGATCTTTTTGATATATGTCACTTGAAACCATACTACCAATCACACCCCAAAAAGTAAATTAATGTATTCTTGTAGCTATATTAAAATAAGTACTATTTTTGTAAAGCTCAAAACATAACTCATAGATTTTAAACGATGAATTGGTAGGTTTTCGCCCAAATTACATTTAATATAACTAAATTTTCAGATATACATTTATATAAGATAGAATATATGATATTATATACGACAAAAAACTAACCAAACATTTTGCGTATAGTATAATAAATTGACCAGTAGAAGAAGGGTTATTTGCATACTTAAAAATTTGCCAGTGACGGTCCCAGCGAAGACAAACAAAAACATACAAATCATGAAATCTCAAACAAATTCTAAGTCAAACTAAGAAAATTAAGAAACTTTGAGAGTAAGATAAAAACATCAACATGCCAAGAGATTCGCCGTATAAGGCGAATCACGACAAATAAAAGACTAATATTTCAGCCAATAAAACACTTGGTGGGATATTGCGAACTATAATCGTTGGTCTTCGCATAAAAAACTAAATGTTTCAGCCAATAAAACACTTGGTGGGATATTGCGAACTATAATCGTTGGTCTTCGTTTTTTTCCGGCAAGTTAATTTTCATAATATATCTGATATTTTATGAAATAACTCAGATTCATACTCTTATTTTTTCAAAGGAAACCATGCATTAGAACAAAGACCTTTCAATCCCGATTCTTTCTCTTTCCCTGACCAATGACATATAAACAAAGGGTTGCCTTCATGCTTTAGCTTTGATCATCTTCGGTTTATCCTTCATCGATATTGAAAAGGGGCAGCACAAAAGATCACGGCCCTTCACACCCTCTTCCATCACATAAACTAATATTCAACATTTTCCCTGCAAAAATTCTGTCTTTTTAATATAAAGGTTATCTTTAAACGCTCTAAATATTTTGTATGGGTTTCTGTGTATGTTATGTATTATATAGATCATTATTCATGAACTATTTCCGATCTATTTTAAACCATTATTGTTCTTTTTTGTTTTAAATCTGTGTAATATAGTTTAGTATATGTGTTCCCTCTTCTCATGAGTTAATTGTTTTACTAATTCGGGATGTTAAATTAAATTGAAACTTTATATTAATAGTAAAATATTTACCATATTTTCTTACACAAAACGTTTACCTTGGCTCCAACCTAAATACTCGGTTACAAAATAAAAATAAAATATTACGCTTGAAGTAAGCCTATTTATCTCCTACAAAAATTATTATATTACACAAGTTTTTACGACTACTCTGGTGATTATTAGACAAATATTTAGCATTAAATACTTGGTCTCCACGACAAGTTAAAAATGTTATGCCATGCAAAGGTGCTAATTTTAAAGTTGGTGTCTGACATAGTTCTCATGTTACATCGAACACCACAAAAAACATAATGACTGGCAGTCTAAAAATTAAAAATTTTTTTACTTAAAAAATAACCTATGGTTAACAAACTTATGGATTTTTAAAACCTAGGTTTAATTAAAAAAACCTGCTTCGGTGTTCTACATACTCACTTAAGTTACTTATATGCCATACTAATAAATTTCTTTATATGAGTGAACTAGACGCGGCCGACGCAATACACAACACTTGTTTAAGTTTGAATAATCTTGAATAGCTAATATAATTAGTGTCTTATCAAAATAAGCAGGCACATAATAATAAAAGTAATACATTGTCAAAGGCTGCTAAAATGCATGAATACATCACGTGTATGTCCACCACAGAGGCCCATGTGTTTCGAGATGACCGCTTGACGGCTATATATCATAAAGCCCACCAGAGGGGTGATTATGAGTTTATAACCACATGCGATTCAAAAATTACGATTGAAGCAGCCTCGCAGCCTCCTTATAGAGTATATGTGTCATATTTTTTGCACACCCGCTTGATGTAAAACCTAATACTATATCAACAACTAAGGAAGAATATAAAAATAAAAATATTTGATTAGGTTATAACATCAGCAAATTGAATAAACTGGCCTAATTATTACCTACCTGATTATATGTTTGCTTTTATTTACGTTTTTGCTCACACAAAAAAGTTTCATTCACTTAATACTGAGGTGCGGTCGTTGAACATTATGAAGCAATCTAAGTAAGAAATGAGTCTGTGCAATGCGAAGGTGAGCAGTATTAAGAGTTAGTGACGCACCGCGGTGTGAACAATCGGCATTGCTGCTCTTGTGTCTAACGAGAATATGTTCATCATGGATTTAAATTGAGATCTAGCAAAAAGTCTTTTCCACATAACATTTTATTATTTTCTTTTAAAAATGTTTTGAAATCATTAAAAATAAAACTGAACACAGAGTTACGTATCTATTTTTTACGTTCAAAGTGTCTAAATGAAAAATACTATTTATTTACAGAGAAATCTTGGTTTTAAACACCTTTAGAAAAACTTAAAAAATTTGATGAAGACCTTCAAATGGTCTGTAGCTTCAAACAAATATTTTTTTTGTGGGAAGTTGGCCGTAGTTCACGGAATTCAAACTTCAATAAACTGACACGTGTTTTTCAAAACCGATTTTTTTTGGAAGTTACAGATTCCTTACATTGCACTGTAACAGACATATCCATAGAAAATCAGGAATATGAGATTTTATTTAAACTAGCCTAAGAGTAAAATTCCATCTAATTTTTTATACATCCCAATTTTTTTTTTAATTCCCATAAAAATATTTGGATACATTGATTCCTATCAGATGAATCAAATCTTATCAGTGTAGCTTATATTTTATGCTGCTAGGTGTTTAAATACTTTTGTAACAGGAAAACATTAAAGTAACCTGACTAGCCTAAACCTAGTTTTGTGCAAACTACAGTTATTGCTTGTGGAATAAACACGTAACCCAAAGTTAGGTACACAGTCATCATTAGTGTTTATTTTCGCTCCAATGCATTAACAGAGATACATTGTGTACGGTCAATACTTTGCAGTCTTTAAGAGGCCTCTAATATTAAATATGATGGCCTTTACATACCTCCTTTAGTTCTTGTTTTCAACAATACTATTATAATAGAGTGATCCCACAGTCTAGCACCATAGACTATAAAAACACCACCACCACCAACACCACTTCTATAGGACCAGAAAAAGGCACCATAGGACTAGGAAAGGCGAAGAAAGCTGACTTCAAAAACTCAAATGGTGTGTCAAGCTAGACACGTCTTTGCCGAGCTTCACACAAAAACATTTAATGTAATTTGTTCATATGAGGAGTGGGTCAAGAGTGAATACCACCAATATGACACTTTCAATTCCCTCAAGACCTTAGACAAGGCTAAATGCAGCCACTCAACCTCCTTTGTTTGAGCAAACCTAACGTGATTTTTTAAATAGAAATTAGAATGACGATTCATGAAGTAGATATTGAACCGAAGCTTTGGCGTCGCAACCCTGATAAATATAAAGCGATGCCGTACATTTATACAGTTAAATATTTCCACATTATCAACAAATTCATCAATCACAATTATAAAAACAAAACGTCCAGAGTGAAGCAAAAGGTTTGCTTAACTGGCCACCACCCGCATCTCTGACATATTACATTAACAGTGTGACCTCAGTACATTCCAGGTATCTCCTTAATTCACACATCCCTCAAGATTTATTAACAAGAGTTCATGTGACACGCAATAAAAATAACTTTTTATGTCATAAAGGAGAACATTGTAGACAACTTGTGCTCATTTATGAATAATATGACCTAAAGAAGTGAGACCCCACAGCCGAAAATGACGGTCTAACAATTCAACAGCAAACCCATTCTTGAATAAGAAAACGACAAGTCTGAAAGTCCTCCCTCGGAAGCTCCATCATTTCAAAGTTTTTCATTGAAAGACTACTAAAAATATATTTTTCGATCCCTACTTTTACCCTACAAAGTTCTAGATATATTTAAAAACGCTGGAAAATCACTGAGTAAAAAAACCTATCGATATGAAATGTGTCAACAGGGTAAACTATCATACTATTACTAGTCCCTTTAAACGACTTATTGACATACTATAGAAGTCTAAACACTTTGGTCTGAACAAACTTTTTTTAATTTTTTAATTTTGAATCTCAAAATAGAACTTTACTATTTGTTTCTTTCAGACAAGTGTATGGTAAGCTTCACATTCAATTTACGTAAAAAAAAACTTAATTCCATATACATACTATAATCAATACATCGGAACAAAGGGGCGCCTTTGTGAGGCCGCTTTGATCACACTCTGCTCGCTCTTCGCCAATATTGAATGAAAGGAGACGAAAGAGAGCAACCACACCCTCACACCCCCTTTTACAATATTATCACTGAAAGCGTAAATATTAAGCTGCAATGTTTTCCTTGTTTTGCGGGTATTGTATCTTTAGTAAAACTTATGATTCGCTGAAAAGAAAAAAAAACATTAGTGTTCAAAAATCTTGTTACAACATTTGGATGTTGGAAAATATAGCTGATTTTCATAAATTATTTTAATCGTCTTTAAATATGTGAAATAAGCCTGTTTTATTTACCGACTAAGCATAAATTTGCTATTAGAGTCTTTTTTTTATTAAATTAAAATATGGATAAAACACAACAGCCAAATAACCATTTCGTTAAATTGTATGATGAAAAACACTGTGTTCCGCTTACAACGCTGGTTGTAGAACAAATATCAAAAAGCGATATCGTTACAATAAATGACGCTGAACTAAAATAAATAGCAGCTTCTCTGTTATATCTTCTATATCAACCTCAATTTGACAAACCTCAGCTATTATCCTGGGGGAACTCTTTGACCCTTAATTATTAAACGCAATCAAAGGCTTTTGAAAAACCAAACAGAGTTACAATCGTGCCGTGTTGTTTTTCTATTGAGAATCTTATTTTCTCGGGACCACGAAGATGTGCTGTTTCAATACTATGAGCCGTCTGGAAACCACACTGATAAACGCATATAGCGTTATTTTCGTTCATTAGCTCAGTTATTTTGCAGCGCACGATTTGTTCCAGTTATTTGGGTGGTGCGGAAAAAAGCTGAAAATCGGTCTGAAATACTGGCAACTCATTTGAGCTATTGTTTTAAGGACAATTGAGAGCGGTCTTAAAAAAAGAACGATAAACCAGTCTCATAAGGGTGTATTGAAAATAATTCTTATTCTGAAATGATAGTTATTTCGAGTTCATATTTGCATATTTTTATTAATAATAAATAAATTAGGTTTAACACTACTATACGGATTCATATTTACTTATTGTGAACCCTTGGCTTGTAAACCAAAGAGTGAAAGAATTGTATATTGGATTTATGATTATCTATTTAATTGTTTTGTAATAAAGCATTCTAAATAACCCAATATGCAATTAAAAGGAAAGATGACTTCGTACTCGAAAAATTGAAAGTTATAAGTATTAAATTCAATTAAAATAAAATAAACTTTTCCTTATCAATATCACAATCTGAAGCATAAGATATTATAAATGAAAAAACTGAATTGTTCTTCATGCTCGCTTAACAAAACATTTACTTTGTCTGCCAAAAAGTATTTCCTAAATCTGTAAAATACCTTGATGGCATTTCTGAGCCATAATAATAGCGGAACTAAATAAATAGGGCCGTTGTTTAGGTCGCAAACACAAACACAAACAGGCCTCACCCCCGAAACGCAAATCGTTTTCATAATAGATTGAGGGATTAAATTACAAAACAGAATTTCGGCTTTTCCTTACTCGCTGCAAAACATTTGTTTGTAATCCTTGCTTTCTTGAGTGTGCAACAGGTGATAACTCTGCTTTATCGACTCCCTGTCAGTTATATGCGATCAATCACTTACCCGGCTGGCTCCCATGTTGCTTCATGTAACTTTTAAATCCGTCGAGATTGTGTATGCAACAGGTAAAAACTTGTGTTCTTGCGTATACTGCAAGCCATGGAGGTGAAGGAAATAGGTATAACTTATAGTAGAGAGATGTCAAAAAATTTATTATTACTGAGTAGCTTTACAACTTACTTTATTATATTTTGAGTGTCATGTTTAATTAATAATATACCTGAGATATCAAAATACTGATGAGTATAAAAATACTAATTCCAGCTTAATTAATAATTTAAGGCTAACTAAAAAAAATAACTGGTAACTTCAATTGACTTGATGAATTAGTTACTACGAAATGAAAACTTTTGAAATGATAAAAATATTAAGCAGAGAATAGCTTTATAATATGTCCTAACCAGAGTGCATGGTTTTTGCAGTGCAGATTGAGGCACTGAATTAAATTTATATGATACATTGAATTCGATAAAATGTAAATCATTCTGTCGCACTTGTCAAGCCTTTCAAGATAAACTGTCGAACCATTGGGTTTTTGAATATGAGACAGCTAACTGCCATAGATAATTTTGTATTTTTGTATGTTAGGGTGGTGGTATCTGTTGTTTATTTACCACTTTTTGGGGGTTGTATTTTCAAAATTTGAGACAACCCATCAAAATAGCATCTTAGGGACGGAGCAGATATGTCAAGCGCAGAACAGAAAAAATTTGAATTTTTTGGTTGAATCTAAATTTCGAATTACTTTGACCCCTTGCTATTTTTTTGAATTAGCTTGGTTTTCGACATGCGGGATATTACAATATACTCCATCAAGTAATTTTGCACGTAGCTATCTATTTGTTTGCGTCACAAAAAATTATTAAAATTGATTTAATTTAGTTATTTAAAAATGAATTCTGTTTGAAATATTGTTTTTTTTGTAAGCAATATCTATTCTAAATTTAAATAGCTTTAGGCTTTAGGGAAAAAATCAAATACCAATGGCACAAATAAATCAAGCGAATGAAGATAAGGTCACTGGCTATTTTCCATGCGACTTGGCAATTCAGTTGCCACTGGCAACCGGAAAGATAAGCAAGATGTCTTTTTCTACCCTTTTCCTCCACATTAATGATTTTGAGGGTTCTAATGCTTTCGTTTATGTAAATACAACCTGGTAAATTATAGGATTCTATTGAACTGAACGATATTGTAAATGGTACTAAATCAATCTGGGTAGTTAACGTTAATAATAGATCTTCTAAAGTATCTCAAAAATTTTAGAAGAAACATCCAGATGATTTTTTGTTTATTGAATAGACATTACTCGTGAAATAGTTTCTCATTAGTAATCTTTTCAACGGAACCTCGAAATATTTGAAAAAAGAGTTAAAAAAGGTTTTGAGCAGTTCAAGGAAGCGACTAGTATGACATATTATGACTAACTTTTTTATAATTATGATTAAAATATGATGTAAAGTTTCAAATTAGTAATTATTTAGTTAGTTTTTATTTTTTATTGTTTTTTGTTTGTTTATCTACTCACATTTATGTAATTCAGAGCTGTCTTAGCATGTTTTTCTTACCTTATTACTAAATATCAATCTTTTCCGTCTTTTGAGGATCGATCTTGTCATACTTAAACTGGAAGAAATAGCCTATGGTTCTAAAAAAAAACGATTTGATTTAAATTATTCGTAAGAACTAAAGTTTTAGAATTTCATATTTCTCTTCGCCTCTTCATAGTTTCATCGTGAATGTGTGTTTTAAATTTTCTACATAGTCTTTCCGGACCGTTATAGCCTAAATACTAAATAGTAAGTGTATTAGTCTACCAAATTGTTCCACAGAGAGTGGCGTTCCGCCTTTCAAACGATATTACCTGCGATGGATCGATGCAATGTATAATTTATGTGGCTCTGTGCCGGTTAATGTGCTCTGACAACGTTAGGGCGGGGCTGTTGTAGGCGAGTGTCACTGCTCACTCCATCGATCTACAACTGTTTATTTATTTATTTATTTATCTATTTATTTATTTATATTTATTTATTTATTTCACCATCAATATCCTCCTTTTCAATATAATATATTATTAGTCACAACAGATATACATAGTTATTGGCAAAAAGATTATCTCCTCAACAAACATTTTAGCTATAACTTAAGTTACATAAATACTTCATACAAAGATTTATCAGTTTATTATTTTGTTTGGTCTGTTTACTGGTCTTATAAAAGTAAGAAGGGAATAAAATGTTTTGTTAAGTGTCTTATTGAATTAGAGTATGGTGTAAGAGTGCCTAAAATAAAGCTCATTGTTAATGTAAATTAATGAGGAATTGAATTTTGCTTAACCAAAAGTAATAGTATCATTTAATATTTCCTTCAAAACTGTATTAATACAGCAACAACTGGCACAACATATGCCTGAGGATATACATATATATTATCTTGTAATGTAGGGTTGATCAATGTCAATTTTACTTTTTATATTAATGAACCTTGTGTAAAATATTTTAATTTAGCACCACATACATGGAAAATGTTCTGGAATCTGCATATGTAAATGTTTTTTTGATGTTAATAAATGTTAACAATAATTGGAGTAATAATATTTTTTTACCTTCTACTAATAGTATATTAACAAAATCCTTACATGTTAATTAATAAATGTATAACTAAACATTATAAACACTTAGCGCGTGCTGGCAGGACCAAAACACTTGGTTTTGTCAGCCAAGGGCTTGTTGTAAGGCATATGTTATACTATATACAAGGCTTAAATGACTGCAAACTATCTTAATGCTTGGAAAACTATCTAAATGCTTGGGAAACTATCTAGATGCTTGGAAAACTATCTAAATGCTTGGAAAACTTTCTAAATGCCTAGAAAACTATATAAATGCCTTAAATGCGAGGAGAGGGAACTATCCCTTTCCTCTGCGTAATGTTGCGTGTTGAGAGTATCTACAGGGTGTGCCAGATCTACTCACCGGACGCAACATTACGCATGATAGGGCTGCACAATATATACGCAGAGAACAAGTGTGATTGACGTTCCGATGTATATAAACGTAATCAATCTGTATGTCATTTCAACTTGAGTATAATTTTTAAGCTCGTAGTGCAATTCATTAGAGGAAATGTTTTAGCATGCAAATAGCAACATGAACGTGTGGAATATCTATTGTATTTCCCTATTGGCAAAACATAATCAATATGAAACTCATTTTTAAGTATTAAATTCTTAATGAATGTATGAAATAGTTTAAAACTGTTATTTTTTTAATATATATAGATTCACCATACATATGAATATACCAAATATATGTTAAGTTTCGTATCGCGGTAATTCAAAACATTAATTAAACTCAAATTGACCTTGATTTGTCCCAGTGATGTAATGACCTTTTCAAAATTTATCAGTATCCACGAGACAATGATTTAGTACACTAGAGTCTTTGAAGTTTTTTTCTTAATCTATTCCCAAGTGGAAAAATAAATATTTCCTCGTGGTATTGTATCAGTCTGACTCTTTAGTATGGGATGATTTATCAACAGGGATTGATGCAGTTTTTTACCTTAATCTCAAGATCAAATGTTAATTTTTTTTTAACATCTTCAAAGTGTACGGTAACAATATTGTTCACAACAATAGTTTTTTTTTTTTAATAACTGTTTCAAACGTTGATGAAAACATAAAGTGACAAATCGTTTTTTACCAGAGTTTCAACCATTATCGTATCACAGGGCCAATTATAAGCTCTAGTCTAGGTCACTGTGGTCACACAAGTGACCAATATTGAACGTGTGGTTGTAGAGTGGTTCTCTGAGTGGTTCTGGTCCATTATCAGACCCTCCTCAAATCGCTTATCATTGGTAGTTCAATTAGATGACATGCAAATAATACATTAACATTCCGTCTGAGTACAAAGGTGAAAAACAATACTTTGAATTATAATATATAGAAATCAAGACAATTAAGCTGAACTCAATTAAAAAATTGATCTATAATATATTATATGGAATACGTTTGGATGGCATAAATAAGAACTTCTCACAACAAATTTTACCTTTCCTTGAACTCTGATTCAAATATATGCCAGAACCACCAAGATCGCAACACCCCATGACACAAATTCCAACCAACCGGAAAGGGCCAATTGAAGTTAAAGTTAACTTCAATTGGCTTTGGTATTTGGTTTTTTGATCTGGTGTTGGTTAAGTTGTATGGGGGGGGGGGGGTCGCTATCATACCCTTTTTGCTACGCCTCCATTTTGAAGTGTGAATAATCATGCATAAAGCACCGAGAAGTTCTACTGAAGGCATGGTAGATCCTCGGGCCCTGTATGTGCCTTCTGGGTGTTCAAGTCGCTATCTGCCAAAGCGTATTTTTAGTATTTTCATCAGTAGTAGTTAGAAATAATTACGATGTCCGTTTAAAATCAAAATTTCGTATTGTAGGCCAAACAATCAAACCCTATACTGTCTCTAGAAGTTTTAACCTAGGCTTAGAAGTAATTTTCTGTTTATTCAATTTACAATATTTTACTTGACTGTAGTTAATTTATTCATCCAAGAATAACGAGTGCAACGAAAAGGCAGGCTTTGCCCCAACAACTAAGACAGACGACGATTAACATGGCAGATCTTTGATCAACAGAGGTCATTAAGGAGAGGTCCTTTGTCCATTTCAGCGCAAGTGCTATGACCCAAACAGACGCCCCCCTATCGGGTGGAAGAGATAATCTATTCGGACTTAGAACACAGAATAGGCTCTAATCAGAACAGATCTGGCAATCTACTATTTGTTTTAGGATTCCCATTGATATGTATTACTTCTTAATCAGTGTACGGTAAGTTAATTTTATTTTATTATTTAAATCGTTTAAATAAAAAAATGCTTTTATTTTGGAAAAAATCAATCATTTTATAGCACAGTGATCATATAAAGGCCTGTAATTATTCATTGCAATTATATATTTAAATTTCGTCCCTCCAAAGGTGGCTTGAGAAATATCACCAAAACTATTTATTTTATGTGGGTAGGAAAACAAACAGTCGTTAATAGTTATAATAAAAAAATAGTAATAAATGTAAAAAATAGTATAATTAAAACCGGAGGAAATTAAATTATGTTTTTCATATTCCTATTTCAGTCATTTCGTGATATACAGGTTATTTTTAATAATCGGACCATAAGTTAGAAGGTGGAAAGAAACACAGAGCACAAGGACCAGTGACACACAGCCATTACGAACCTATAAAAAAGAGTATAAGCTGAGCTGTGGTTGTGGATGTATTCCGGATCTAATTGACAAATTTGTGATTTTCGTGTATTTTTGTGTTTTGTTTCGTTTTCAGCATAATTGCCTTTGACTACTCCTATAGTTCAGTGTTTAGGTAAATTCTTTCTAGGCTTTCCTTCAGCTTCTAAAATGTAAAATATTTAATTAATTGTTTCCTATTTGTGTAAGAAAAAATAAGTATTTGGAAAATTGAGCTTGTATTTCCACGAAATAAAAAATATTGTTTTACTGGGTATGTTTGTGTTGTACGGTTATGTAGGTTTTCAGAAAATAATAAAAATTGTGTTTAGTATGTCAGAGGGTTGAATATGATGATAAAATAAATAATGACTCCATAATGACAATATATAGCTAACAGAATCTCTTCTTACGCATGACACTTTGGCTTGGAGCAACTTTGTCGTTCAAGAAGATAATTTTGAATTAACAGCATAAAAACGTATACACTAATTTTTTTTGCCACATACCCAAATAATAATTGAAGATTTTTTAATATTATATTTTAAATCTATACATGCATCTATTTCTACTCGAGCCACCTGGAGGATTTGTATATTGTCCCCGTGAATCATGAAGCGCTAAAAAAACATATAATAGATTATAATAGCAGACAGCTATAGTGAAAATGATGGTAATCATTTTGGTGCTTTAAATATAAATATAAGATTATCAATTTTAAATCCATATTTCCAACTTTGTCTACTCAAGCATAAGTTTACATTTTAGTAAAATATATTATATATGACTGATTTCAAAGTAAATTAATATTAAAACGGTTTATAGCTACAAAGGTCGAATTTTAATCTATATTTTGAACTCGTGACTGTTAAGATTGTCATGAGTAGAGCCCTGCTCCAAAAAAAGCTAATATGGGACTTATTATTGGCGTATAAGAATGACTAACTTATGACCTCCGACCAATTAAATTATTTGTAAGGCCATATAAGGTCGCAAAGGTTTTACAGAAGAAAAGTAACGATCAAGTATTTAAGATGATGAGCTAGACGAATCGAAAGGGGGGAATGAAACATGTATAAAATAATATTTAACAGCATTCTATCTGCGATTCAATGTTGTTAAAAATCATGATATAGGATTTTTGTAGTCATTAGTTTTTTTAGTTCACTGGTGAGCTGAAGTGTGGATACATATCTCTGAACTCTTGGACTCTTCACACCTTAAGACTACTGCATTTATACTGTTTGTTAGCGTTGGATGTTGATGAATGCCATGTTTGACCGTAGAATTTAAAATAATTTCCAACGAATGCCCATGTATTTTTCATTTCAAACCATAAGAAGATATATATTCCTTGATTTATTGGTTGATTTGACTCGTTATAACAATTTATTCATTAAAACACTGCAAAGAGATCTAAGGATACTTTCCGCTTTGATAACCATAAAAGCAGTAAAATCATTCTTCCGTCTTTAAAAGCAACAAAGTTGGTGATTAAGAGAGCTTGAAATCTGCAAAGGAAGATCTCGACCGGAACGATTCGTTGTTGGTTTTAATAGGATTTCTTTTCCGTGACATTTCCAACCAAACAGATAATTTTCAACGTCCAACAGTCTGAAAGCTACTTAAAAATACCTACAGACTCTGTAATACACGGTTTAAAAACAAGAATACGTTCCCGTCCACAAAACAATTATACTTTTCAAACATTTGTAATAGTTTGCCATATTAAACAGCTTTTCGTGTAGTTTTAACCAGGCGAAAATCTAATCTCAGGAATATATTAGGAATTATTATTAGGAATTATTGTATTAGAAAATACAATATTCAATTTTTCTATTTGTTTTAAGATTAGTTATTCGATGTGCTAACCTATTATCTCTTTTGATAAATCCTTTTAATTATGTTACAGTAAATTATACTAAATTAACGAAACTCGACATAAAAAATTGTGTAAATAGAGTGTAAATTAGAGTGTAAAGTGTGTAAAAAAAGTGTAAATAGAGTGTTCTTCCTTTCAATACTTGGATATTTATATTTCCTTATGCATTTAAATGGAATTGGATTTAAGTTCCATCAAGTTTTGATCCGGTGTTGTGATGAATGTAAGATCATAAGAGCAAGATCTATAACTGGATACACGTAGGTAAGACGTCTTACAATACTTATCTTTGCCCAGATTATAAGTGGGCGATTCCGAATTGATCTACGATTGCGGAAGATCATCATGAGCACGGAAACGCGGAAATTAATCAAAGCTAGTCGAGCAGGACAATCGACCTCTAAAAGAACTAAGAAATCTGTCACTTCAAATCATAAGTGATGTGCTTTCTAGATAAAAGACAAGCCAGTCTGAGGTCCTCAGTAAGAAATAGTGAAATAATTATTTATTTGAACAATCATTTACAATAATTTTACAAAAACCATTTCTATGAAGCCAAAAGGACCGCATTTACAAGTAAGGAGATTGATGAGTGCAGAAAAATACTCGTAATCGAGTCGGTCAAAATGTTTTCTTTTCCTACCACCACATGGAAATAATCACATTGCCACACCTGTAAACAGTACGCAAAGTGGTTCATTTCCGCTTTCATTTCATTCCCGCTCACAAAAGCTAATAAGTAAAGCAGGGTTACTTATTACTTTAGGGTGGCACACAAGAGAGATAACTATGACATTGTTCAATAAAATAAGGCTTACCTTACAATCCAAAATTTTTTTTTTTTTTTTTTTGGAGACCTAGGTTTCAGCGTCGAAACGCTATCTTCAGTCCTTATTCTCCTAGGCTAAGCTACTATATCTTGATATCATCTCTTGTTTGAGATGTTGTCATGTTGTTAAAATCTACTTTTTTACACTGAACACAAACACAAAGCCACAAATAAATAAAACTGTTAAATCTGACCATGGTCGCGGCCAAAACAGGAATGCACTTGATCCTAACCTCAAATGTTGGAAATGGTGATAATAGTTAGTTGTCAGCATGGCCTTTATCACTCCATAGAGGTTAAATTACAAGCTAGGTGATTGATATCATTTTTTGTATTTTTTATTCTGGATATCAATTAATGTATCAAACATGGTATTTGATGTTATTTGATGGTATTTGAACCCTAATAATAACTATGACGTCTAACACCAAAAACCAGTTTCTATTGGTCAGAAATCCCATGTCGCTCACCTTATTCTAAATTATTGTTGCCTTCTTCTAAATCTGCTGATTTCATTGTCACCGCCTCTATCTCAACTTCCTGTTCATTCCAATAGAATAAGAAAATATAACTTAAATGAACTTTGGTTTACAGGTTAGTTAAAAAGTTAAACTGTTTAAATAATGGTGGGAGGAAAATATTATGTGCATTACGAGCACAAATAGTCATTGCAGTCTTAGAAATGTTTGGCGTTAGCTGAGTGCGGCCACCTACAATTCTCGAGTGCCAATGACGTACTTTGCGCTCTTAATACACAACCAGCTATTTTTTCAATCGACATTTCAGATGTTACCAGGGTTCCACACCACACATTCATACTCACAACATAACGAATCAGAAAATGAAAAGCGTCTCCATACCGTTATTGTTACGACTCCATTTTGAAGTTTGAATAATCATACATAAAGCACAGATAAGTTCTACTGAAGGCATGGTAGACGTGAAGGTCTGGTAAAAAGTCAGTTGAGAAGATATTTCCGAGGTTTCTTGATATATTTCTTCCTGGCCAGGGCTATGTACGATATCAACTATATCAACACAGAATACGTTGTAAGGTAATTTATTTCGAGTTGCGAATTTAGGTCCTGACCACACATTCATTTGTATTTAACTAAATACAATTTATGTAACCAGGAGTTAAATCCCGTTTACACTTTCTTGAGGATAATAACCATCCTCAATAGTAAAGTTGTAGAGAAAACCCTCTGCAAATATTTAGCTTGACGAAATCTTGGGTTTTGCAAAACATTTATCGTGCGTGCACTACTTCCTTCGAATTTAACAGTTATTTTTAAATACCTTTTAGTCTGTAAACCTAAATTAAACATTCCATGTCCCTTTTGTAGGGTTATGGTCAGGCAATCAACCAGTACTGAGTGCGAGGTTTACCGCAGACTAGCGTGTAGCCGATATTGAGTGAGCCCTCGTTGAGACATTGTCGTGTCCAGTACATGAGATGTCTCTTATTCATCTGGAAACTGCCCCTATTGAACTGTCCCTAAGATTTATTTAGTCTCTTTTGATTTACCATGTATATTTATTTATGACTCGCATATTTTTTTCAATAAAATTTACTTAACGTGTTTTACGATTAGTCATTATAATTAAACAGTATTGTTTCGGTCATCATCGCCCTAAATGGTAATTATTTTTTAAAGTGCTATAGCGTTAATTGTACATACATCTATGTGTCTTACATTTTGCTTGTTACTCTTCGTGTTTGGCAAATGAGCGTGACATTGGTAGTGCGGGGGGCTTAACTGATGACCTTTCGTGTATGGACTTCTTGCAGTAATATCCAGCTGGTTAGAGGGAACGTTTTAATGTTGCCGCTTGATATTTAAAGAATTAATTTTAAATATATTTTCTAAGCTTATGATGGTGAATTATCTTGATTAATTATATAAGTCTATAATTTGTTGAGAAATAAAAAATAAAGCTCAGCGCTTCAACGCAAATAGATATTGGATAATTTATAAAATCATAACTGTTAAATAATCTACTTAATCACTTCATGGTTGAATTTGATAACCTATCCCAAGATGTTAAGTGTTTGTGACTCATAAAATTCCTTCATGTTTTGAAATTTTACTGTTGCTATAAGGAAACTCGTGTGGAGTGTGGAAACTGATATATTACACTCCGTTATATTACCTTGGGGGCCCATTAGCAGGTTCTTCGTAGTGAGAGTTGGCCAAGTCGGTCATCCAAAAACGCAAGGTAAACTGATTAATGGTTAAAGTATGTCTCTTAGGCAATGGTAGATTTGATCAATTCACAATCAGGTAATCCAATAAATCTTTGGTTTTAAGTATGTTTTCTTTCACTTCATCAATAATTTTCATTAATGTTCATGGGTTGAGGGCGGTTATATAGGTTTAAGGGGATTGGCCCTGATTCTGAGTAAAGATATATATATGTTGATCGACTGTAGAAAGTAACGGGTAAAAAAACCATGATAGAACATAAAATACAGATTTATTTAGAAGAAACGTGTATGGTTTCCCTTGGTTTATTCATTCAAAACCTTTATTCGACCTGAGTTATATTTGTAATTAGCAGCCTCTTATTTGCCGTACATCTCACTGTTTTGTTAGCATATACATGACAGAATAAATGTAAACAAAACATTTATCTGCAAAGAAGTAATCTAATAAATTTTATCATAGAATTTAAAGAAATTGAAATATATATGTGACGTGTGCCAATAAAGAAATATGAGTTAAATGTAAAAAGCGAAACCTACAAAGATATATCTTGTATTACAGCGTTGATCAAACAAGATACACTCTTGACAAAGCACTTCATTAGACATGCAATTTCCTTGAAGCGATCACACATCCTATGTAGTGTTGTTTTGTTGCCTTACGTCAATTACTTGTTGTCAGAGAGCTATTTGTTAACATCGATGTATTTGTTTTTTTATATACAATCTAAGTTCAATTACTTAATTTTTACTACCACGGTGTAACTTACTTTTTAAGTTAAAAAATATCAAATATACAATAAATATATGATTGTATACTTTAAAGATTTTTAAAATGAAAGAGAAGATTAAAATGATGTCTTGTATAGCCTTAAATCATTAAAATCATGCTTGCATTATTTTCTGAAACTTTATATAGCTTTACCATTGCGAATGTAAACTATACGTATGAAATCGTATAGTACGGAAAATAATTAAAAATAAATAAATTGAGGATATACTCTGCACAGGAAGTGACGCTTTGTTCAATAGCTAAAACCACCATTGCCACTTAAAACTGAGCCGTTTTTTTATTAACTTATCAGTTTCGTTTTTATTTTCTTTTTGTTATAGGCAAAGGATTATAGTCAAATAGTGATTAAGAAAATCTAATTCTCGGAATGTTGTCTGCAGCCAAAGATGATTATCCTGACTTATTATCCGGCTCTGCATTTCTAGAACCCACTAGAACCATTCTGATAATATGTCATGCTAGAAACAAATTTCAATAACTTAACAATGTTCAAATCTGATATTGTAGGCTTTATTGGGCTTATTGTGCGCATTACGATTGCATTAAGGTAGTCACATTAAATAAGCTAATGCATGGACCGAAAGTCTGGGTAATACATCCAACAATGCTTACCCAATCTACGCGGAATTTCAATTATTGGCGTATATGATCTCCATACTTTTAGCTATGGGATCAATAAGAAAGAAAAAAAGAGCATAAAACGTTTCCCAACATAAATGAATGGAAGTATGAGAAGTGCTGCTTCAATAATTAATTCCTATTTTATTATAAAAATATTTTATCTACGACCATTGCAATAAGCACCAATTATGGTATTACAATAAACATTATAATGATATACATTAAAACACCAAAAACCAAGCAGTACTCTAATGACGACTTTAGAGTACTGGAGTCACTTTAGAGTACTGGTTCTAGACCAATGAGAGCTCGGCATTTGACGGAAGTAGTGTCATAATAACAATTACGCAATTCGCACATCAGCTGATTGTTGCATTACGATTCATGTTTGAGTTTACTTATCCCATCAGCTGATTGTTCCACAACGATTCATGGTTCAGTGTGCTTATTTGCCTAACCTCAAATTTTAGTTGACCTATTCCATCATTAGTAAAAGTCATGAGTTTTGTTTAACTTCGGGGGAAATTTTGTCGTATATTGTTGGTCGTAGATAAAATAGTGTATGCAACGATTGTATTATGCCTTTAAGCCACTCGTGAGATATTTAGAACACGAGCGAATCTCACTCGTGGCTTAAAGGCATTCATTATACAATCGTTGCATAAACTACTATTATCAAATTAAATTGGTTTTTATATCTTATAAACGTTTTAAATGTGTTTTTTGTTGTGGACTATTTACCCCTAAAATCTTTGAAAAGTATATTTAAAAAAATTTTACTGGCGTAAACACGAATAACAGTTTACAAAAGATGTTACAGTTAACTTCCTTGAATTGGAAGTCACATTAAATTATTTATTAATGAACTCAATGCCAAAAGTGGCAAACAAAACAGTCGTTTACTTAAAACTCGTATTTTTTTTGACCACAAAAAATATAAAATTAGAAATTAATACTAAAATAATCTTTACATAAAAAATATAGTCAAATTTATTTTTGTACTAATTTAATTTGGTTTATAAAATAGTTTCACAGTATTTAATGTCATTTCATGAGATTACCTAAGGCCATTGGTCACATGTTTAGACATGGGATTAAAAAAAGCTGTACCGAGGAGTTCATTCAACGAAATGTATCAGTTAAAGTGGACCTAGATTACATGTCTTTCATACAAGAAAATTGGTCCACGTGTTTCATCTTACGGTTTTGTATCTCTCTTCTACCTGGTGTAATGAATAAATAATTAATTCCCTATTTAATAAGAGGGAATTAAAATGCTCGTAAATTTTGTTATAGAATGTATGTTTGCTTTGTCAGTGTGAAAGTTAAAGTTTAAGAAATATAGCAGAAAAAGTACAAATTTGTACAGTACATGACGCAAATTTTAATAATAATGGTGGAAAGTGTTATGTGACACTAATTAAACAAAAAATTTAAATTGTTCATGAAATTAAACTCTTTTTAATATATCCCTTAACAGTGATCAGTGAGTAATTGCGTATGGATGTCAAATTATGAGTGACATATTCGAGTGCTGTCCATACATTGAGTGTCTATGGGCCTCTAGAGTCTGAGGTCGTAAAGTTGTAACAACGTAGTTAAATTATTTTATAATTAGTATATTTAATTAAAATTAATATCGAGATTCAATGTCTCACAGTAATAGGACACTAGCAAGAAATCAATCAAAATTTACCTGTAAAAACAACCTAGAAACTTACTTTTCGAGTTACTTTATGCAAGATCATAATTGTTAACGTTATGTATTCGTTGTGTATAAGGTTACACGCAGGGCTTAGGTTTGTTAAATTATTTATGAGAAATAAGGATATAAAATGGCCAACATAGAGCAAACACACATCAAAGTGCCCTATGATATTGCCAGCTCAAAACTTCTCTTGGGTAACAAGTCGGGTACGAATATAATCTCTCCTTATAATCCTTTGATTGGGGACGCTAATAAAACTTAAAGTGAAGATCTTTTATCATGGTAGAACAATGTTCTTACCCATTCAAGCTCTTTATTGATTGTGATTGGGAATTCCACTATCAAAATATTGCCAAATTTCTAGTTTTCTTCCTTTCTTACAGTGAGTAACAAAACAAAATATTTGGCAATACACTTAAAGACCTCAGAATTATTTCTTAAATATCACGTGGATGTTTGTTTTAGTATGTCAGTTTTTTCCCTTTCGCTTTTTGGAGTAAATGCCATAAAATAAAAAATAAATATTTAGTTTTAGAATTGAGTTGTTCACCTACAAAAGCGTTAAAATTAATATGAAAAGCTACAACATGATTTTTATTTTCTTCAAACTATCAAAAATAACAACAGTCATATTAATACGGGTTTAATTCCATAAAACTGCTTAAAAATTCACAATAAAGCGAATAAATACTATAAAAAATACAAAATAACTAATTTATATTTCTTTTTCTTGCTCAATATCAATATAATTCATCAATTATCCTACCTTTTCTGTGGTAGTCAACTTTAAGCTGAAACAATTTTTAATTATTTTGCTTATTATGTTCATCCAAAATTTGGTCTTAAAGTTAATCAAAGACAAACTGCTTAGCATAAAATGTCTTGGACGCAAGATAAGGTAGAGGTTTCGATAGACGAAACGTCTTTTCACCTCGTTATGTTAACAATTTATGTAAGGAAGAAAGTATTAATTAGAAATGTGTAAAGTATGATGATCAACGAACATTTCTGATTTCTCCATGGATCGTATTAATTCATAAATCACAAAACATTACGCCTAATTGCTAACAAAATAAAATTTTATTTCGTTTTTTGTTATTGTTTTCTAATATTCTTGTAATATTTTCATACAGTAATTGTCATAATTTAAATGGATACATTAAATAAATAAGTAAAAAAAATATGAAAATAAAATTGTTCTACAGTAGATCACTACATCAATCCCCCATCAAGCCTGAGCCAATTACGTAATTAATAGCTGTAACTCTCTAAACATTGACTTGTTACGGGTTAGTTAGGAGTTAAGTTTCTGCGATACGCCGTGTGTCTTGGGCAAGATTACAATCTGACAGACTAAGTCTGGTTAAAGCATGAGCTAGAATAAGCTTGATGCATCACGACACTGTATACCTTCCACAAATGAATTGGGAGGTTTTTGCTTAGAAAAAAATTATATAAAACGTTTTTCGCCAAGTATGCTTACAATTTCCAAAAATGATATTTTACCAGTTCAAAATAATTAAGATGATCAATATTTTTTATAAGTTTAACATATTAATAATAGAAACGGAAAAGGAATGTTGCTAACATCAATCGTACTACCTATAACATTTTAAAGAGTAATACTTTTACACTAAGCTTATTTGCTATCACGTGAAAGTATAGCTATTAAAACATTCCATCTAATGTACTTCTTAGTGCTCTAATACTAGAACATTTTAAATACATGTGTTTATCTTAGGATCTGCAAATGGTGTGTTTAACGCATCAGTGTGCAATTCTCTCCTTCAGATTCCAAAATCGTACTGTGAGCAACAAGAAAGGGAGTTTAAAAAAACCATTAACATTATAAATATGTTTCAGTAAATACAAATGTATTGATTAGGTATTCATACTTTCACATAAAATTAAAAGCTATATGGTGGTTAAAGATTAAACGAAAAATAGAATATTTGTTCCATGAAAGCATATAAATATCCATAAAAGTATCAACTCTCAATATATAAATATAAACCACCAAACGTTCTAGTTTTAAGGTCCCCAGATGCCAAAAACACCATCTATTAAATACCATATCTTTTTGCTTAAGCACAATAACTTGCGTAAAAATAATTCGATCCGAACGAAATTTTGCATAATCGTGTTCGGATTAATATAAAAACATTTTGTTAATGTTTTAGTATTGTAGCGCATAGAACATTTTAAATACATACGTTTATCTTGAGATCTGTAACAACACGGACTAGTTCGAAAACCATTCTAATGGGACCATTGGAACGGGCAGTAAGGGGGGATAAACCCCTTCAAAAATGAGTATTTTTTTAAATTTCAAATACAGTTTTGTAATTTTTCTTAATATTTTTCTATTCAGCTAAAAGAAAAATGTATGCATCCAGATGTTGAAGGCGGTAGTTAAAAAATAGTGCATTGTCGCTAAGTTATCAATATCAAAAAAATGCTGAGTGCGTGAAAACCTCTTTTTCACTGTGCGTATTTAAAATATGTTTACCGTTCATTGTCATGGAACTAACGTTTAACTTCGTGGAAAGAAGCCAGGAAAACCCAGTAAATTGTCTTATCACTCTGATTTACCTTTCTCTTGCTGCACTCTAAACTTTATTTACCAAATGGGTGAAACAACATCCCTTTAAATTATTTAAAGGACTCTTATTACAATTGTTAACGATTGGTTAATAGTATTTTTACGTATTGCCCATTAAGATCGTAAAATAAAAGATTACTTTAGAAAAGTTAGTAAAAATGTATACGTAAATGTACATGTATGTTTTCAGGAGTAATCCTAAAAACTTGGCCCATTGAATATTAACAGCTTTTATAGCTCTTTGTATTTATCTTTTGTGTCATTTTCTGAAATAATTTGTCAAAAAAACAGTAAAAACGTTATTGATATATGGTTTACTACAGTTAACTACCTAATTGTATAAATAAACAATTCCAGCCTTAACTACGTTAACATAAATAGTCTTTATTAAGCATTACAAAAAAATACAATTCAGTAATAATTTTGATTAACTTTACAATACATAATAATAGTTTGAATTAATATAATCTGTATAATATTAAAATGCGCAATTTGTGTATGGGCCCCCTGTACAGTTATAATACGTTAAAATATTTAATTTTCAACAGCAGTTAAAGATTCAATATTACATCTTACTAGTAAAATAAAACTGATTTTTTTAAATTTACAGTTTTGCATTGTTTAACCTAAATTAATTGTCGACGCTTGTTTAAGCCATTAATTTGTATTCAATCTTACGGTCATAAACTCATGATTATCACACTGCACTAAATATTAAGTGTTTTTATATTTAATGACAGTTTTTTTATAGATAATGTCCTACATTTCACCTGTGTACATGTTTGCAACCATAAATATGAACATCGTGAAACATACAATGTCATAGTCACGTGATATTAACTATAATGTAATAGACTGGTATGATCATGGTCTAACGAATAATGTATTGCGTGAACTCTTCATACTTTAGTTAATAATTAACTCAAAAAAAACATTAGGGTTGACTTGGAGGACAAGAAATAACTCGCAGAAGGATGAAGCAACGAAATTACTGATGACAGATAAATGAGAGACCTCTGCGAGATCTTCGTTCATCTTTCTGGTTGCCAGTAGCAACGGGATCGCTCAGTGGACTGGAAAATCGTCACAGATTATAAAATATCATCAGGTTACTTTGGTTTAATATTAAATTATGTTCCTCTCTGTCGTAACTATACTTTGAGGATCAATCAGTTGCTGTTAACGGTTGTATATTTTCACAACAAACAAACAAGACCTGAAGCAAATCATTTGATCATATGTTTGCTTCCCTAGATTAATAAGGATATTTTTACTACATTTTTACCATCTCTTATTCAATTCGTTATTTTAAATATTTAATATAGCTAGTGCGTATACTAGCAATGAAACTGAGGGAAGAAATGAAGTGGACAATCATAATAATCATGACTGTCCATAACTAAAATAAATTATGAAACAATAGTCAATTATTGGCAATGGCTTCACCCTTTGTTATTGTTGTATCGGTCTAGTTTATTAAACAAGGAAATAAAAATTGTTATCTTACAGGATTTTAAGGGTATTAACAACAAATTTTGTTTCAGGATTATGGCGATTCACAGTGAAACCAGGTAAGCATTTTTATAACCTAGCCATAAGGCTGCCATCCTTAACATATTAATGCATTTTTCAAATATTATGATTGCCCTAAAGGCCGCAACCCCTAAACCTTAGTTAATTTATATTAAAATACAGTATAGTCAAAAGTCCAATCATCCTAAATGTGTACACTACTACAGGAGGACGTTATTGGTTTCTCAGAAATTCCATCCCCTCCCTCAAAAAATTTGTTAAATAAGAGTAGGTAACATTTTATAGATTTATAAGTAGTAAACGCTACCTTGTGACACACCATTTGATAGAAGATTTATTTATGAAGAATAATGACGAAATTGATATTTACAATAATAAGATAAACAATATTTGAATTATATTAAAGGGTAGATGCATTTGACTTTACTTTTGAATATGTCTCTATCAATTTGATTACGCTAAAAAAGTATAAAGGCAAACCAAAAGTAAGTATTTTAGCTATGATAAAGACAAAAATTATGAATTAGGTCAGGAATGTTAAATATTGGTTATAAGTCAAGCGATGTTTACTAAAACGTTTTTGATCCAAACTTTCAGTTGTCATTTTTAATCCTTCATATGAAATGCAAATTGTTTTCAAAAGTAAAGGCGTGATATCACCAAATGACTCAAACTGGTTTCCCATTTAAATTGGTCACAATGCTACAATATGTTTTGGGAAATGTGAATACATTTTAAAATATATGGAATTTCCTCAGAAAATTCTGAGAAACTGATGGCACGTCGCTAACGGCTACAGGAAAAATAATTTCATTGGAAGAAATTATTACCGCCACGACAGCCCACAATGGTCAGGTGTTCGAAAATTACAAATAATAATACCAAATAATTCTATGTGACTCAACTCAGATTACCTTCACGTTATTTATTTTAGCGATTCATTCGTGTCAACATTCACCAAGGACCATAATTAGATGTAATAAACAATTATAAGGTCGTATTAGTTCAACATACCAAAATAATTTAAAATACATGAAGATATAGTATATGTATACATCAATTTACAATATTGAAATACTTAAACAGAGTTTGAAATTAAACTTGCTCTCAAAATACCTTCTTTAATTTAAAAATTATAAAATAAATATAAGACGCACACATAAGCTTCGTTTAAAAAGTTATTTTTAACAATTTTTACCTGCAATAACTTAAGAAACACAATTAAGGCGGAGTTAGTGTCACGCTTAATCACTCGGTTATATCGCCGGATAAACATCCGGGCAGGGAAACTCATTAAAATTTTCGGTCGCTCATCACATTAACGAGGCTCTTTATAAGGTGGGGCAAGAAACTCGCTGCAACGACAACGTGGAAACGAAGTAATTATCTTGAAACTTTTAGAGGCAACGAGACCCGTTCCAAATGGTTTAGTGTAATAGGTATTTGTATCTCTGTAACATTTCAAGAGAAATCGTTATAGGGCATTCATGCTGTCAAGGTTAGGCTGTTAAAGGAAGCAATATAAGAAATATTATAACATATTAAAATTAAATAATTAAAATAATACTTTTAGTAGTTCTATCAAGTAATTGGAGCTTAAGTCATAATACAACAATAGTTAAGTTCAATATAGTAGGTATATGTGTGACTAATACCGGGTTTATCAGTCCACAGTTATCGATTCTATTAAGTTTTTATTTTTTTTCTTATTATTTCTGAACTTTTAAACACTAAGATTGCCAAATACATTCCAATGGTTGTACATATGAATAAATACGTTTTGGAAATTCAGTAAATATTTTGTAAGGAAAGAAATATTTAACTTCATAAACACCATGTCACCAAGAGCACCATTTTTTTATCAACGCAACATTTTTTCATATGCCGCAGAGTGTAAAAATGCTCAATAGAGACAGCTAGGTCCTCAATGTCCTCACAGTTTTAGGTTTTTTCGCGACGCCAAAATTGTTTTGTTAGGGCTGTATTTGTATGACGTGTGATAAAATGAAAGGGTGTTCACTGAAGTACGAAGGAGTTCCCACTAGGGACGCTGCACACCCTTAGGAAAAGAGTTTTCATTTATAAAGTTCGAATACAAGTGGTCATTTAAAGCGAGAATAAAAATGTTATTTTCCCAATCGCGTTGTCATTTGTTACGTTCTACAAAAGTTGAAAATAACAATTTTTTTACAAATTGGTTTTGATTGTTATATCAAAATTAAAAACGTCCTATACATAGAAACTAAAAACAATATCTACTCCAAAAACATATATATTTATCAATATTCGTATTTTTTAATATTCTTTGAGTCCTACTAAATTCTGACTTAAAACAACTCAAAAGCAAAAGAATTTTGCAATTTTATATAGTGCCGTTCACAGCAGACTCGGCTTGCTTCATGGCATCATAAACTACATAACTGCCTCGGCTCGCCTACAGCTTTTATGGTTCATCAAAATCCTTCCCAAGACTTCCTTGAAGACCTGGAATGTTAGTAAATGTCTGCTAATCGGTAAAGGAAACATTTAATAAAATATAAAAAAATATAGTGAAATTAATATACAGTTAAATGAACATATTTTATGTTTTTCATTGCTTTTTGGTGTAAAAAAACCAAGAAGTTACATTGCTACAGCAATAGGTACCATTTACCGAACCAAACCAATATTCTTTGTATGCACTTTTGAACTGACTTTAAAGACAAACAATTTTAAAAACAGAAACATTTCCAATATATATGGTAAAGCGATGTATGTTGCAAATCGCTAATAGAGAATCTAACACCTTTTAGAAATCAAGAAGCCAGAATATTTACGTCGTAAATGTTTACAAAATATGGACAATCGTCAAAAATATTTACCTAAATTCATCTACAAATACAGGGCAACTCCTATTTGTATTTCCTAGGTTAATTCCTTATTATCATCATTCAAATAGTCCTGGACAACCTATCCCCATTTGGATTATTTTTTTCAACTGTAGATTGTGGGGTATGCAATACACCAGATTTTAAAGTTAATTTGTATTAGTTTTGTGACAATTTATTTGAATGAACAGAGTGCTTAAAAAAACATTTAGCCATATTCACTAGTATAGGATTGGTTAGATATTATATTTACCATACACAGACATTTTGAATTGTTTTTTTTTTAGTTAACTCTAAACTTCACGTATTAAATAGTGTTGTTTGTTGTATTTTCATTTTCCAAGCTAAAATATAGTTAAAGTAAACAGTTCAAATTACCTTAATTTCATCCTATGAACTTGTAAAAACAATAGTGGCTCAAAAATCATAGCTAAAAAGAGAATTTGTTAGGTAAATCATTTTGCTAGAGATTATGGCAACTTCACACTCACGTAAAAAAATATTGGCAAACTGATACTTCATCCCTTAAAGCCCTTTAAAGCAAAATAAAACCTATGATACAATAAAACTAATTTACACTTCTGTGACTAATGCATACCAACCTTCATCAACATCGGTTAGTAATCACGGAAATATTGGTATTTAAATATTTACATTAAGAATAACATAAGATAACGTACTGCTTTTACCACCTAACTAAAATATCAATTGCTCCATCTCCGCATCCAGTTGACGCAGACCAACAATACAAAATTCAAGAATATTTATTTTTCAAGCCATAGTAAATGGTCGGAAGTGTATTTGAATAGCTATTATAATTTTAAGTAAATTTGAAAAACTGAATTTTTCAACGATTACATACCCTTGACTTCAGAACATAAATTTTTACAGACAAGCGTATGGTGTCATTTTTTGGCATCTTAAGCACTACGAACAAGAAAATTCTCATCAAAATCGTTAAAGCTGTTTTTGATAAATTTAGATTTTTAAAGTTGTTGTGGGGATTTATGGGGTTAATACCCTTAAAATTAAACAAATCACAAAATAAAAAATCCGGATACAACATGGTTTTATTCATACAGGTCAAATTTTGTGGAAATCGAACCATTGGTGACTTATCAAACTCTGTTTTAATACATCCAAACACACAAACGCTCAGACACCACTCCGAAAACTACGTTTTTGGATTCGGGGAGCACTTAAATGAATGTATCCACTAATAACTCTAATTCTAAATTTTTACAAAAACAATACTTTTTCCATATATTATGTATATGGAGGAAAAATAATACTTCTAAGTTACATTAGAAATGAACTCTGGAATTCTTTCGGCGTGAAAACATACGCAATCGATATTTTTAACTCTCACAATAAAATATAATCGTGCTTATGTGCTTCGCGTGGTTTCAATCAAAAACGTCAAAGATGATTATTTAGCGTACACCTTTAGCTAGATTTTTTATAACTGTTATCTGAACGGGAAGAGAAATATCATCATGGAAGATATACGACAGTGTTAAATGGCCTGGAATTGGTGATGAAGATTACGGGATAACTCATTCACTACCCTTGAAACGCGTGTGATAAGCTGACGGCAGACATTTCTAAAGAGGATTGCAGGCGAGGAATTGGCGTAGTATAAAATTATAACAATCACATTTTTACTTTAAATATAAGTTTTATAAATAATTGAAAAATCTAGAACCATGAGTTTTCACGTACATTACAGGAATATGATCTATGTAAACTTCCTGTTGAAAATAACAATGAAAAGAAAGTAACTGGCTACTCCGCAAAGCAAGGGAATAAGTTACATATAAAACTAATTAGATATGCAAAATGGGTATAACCAAACTGTTTTGATAAAATAATTCCATGTTAAATATTTATAATGGCTTAAATACCTGCAATTCTGTAATCCAACTTGTTACTGGTGGCAACTAGTTTCAGTTCTTATAGAACCATCTTCAGGCCGTACAAGTTTTCATTAAACTGTTTCTTCAGAAGAACATGAAGAAACAGTTTGATGACAACTTGTACGGACTGAAGATGGTTCTATAAGAACCGAAACTAGTTGCCACCAGCAACAAGTTGTTTTACAGAATTGCGGGTATTTAAACCATTATAAATATTCAAAAGTAATCCGGAGTCTAACAACTTTGAAAAACTGTGTTAAATAGTTAGTTTAACAACACAACAGACTAGATTAATATGCATTCATTTTACTAAACACAATTTACTATTTTCTGTTAAAGAGATTTTTATATTCAAATATTTATTTTCATCTAATTTTGGAAAATTAATAATTTTGTTACATAACTTGGGTCTAATATAGTTAAAAATAAAGTTAATAGTCTAACAGAAATGGATAAAGGTTTATAAATTAAACTTAAATTAACTTTACAGCTATGTGGTAATATGTTCTAAGCCTAACATCTAAAATTAGGCTCCTAGCGAAATGTCTAGTTTCCATTTAAGTTAAGTGTCAACAGCACTGTTTAATTCATTCATTTGACCAAAGCCTTGAAGTGGCCAACTTTAGATTGAGACTTGATATAATTAGTAGTTAGAAAACGAACAAGTAACTTAAGAAACTTCAGACCGATTGACGGCTAAGAAACAAATAATTCAAACCAAATTCGTTGAAATGAGGCTATCTTAGGAAAAAATCTATTGTAGTACTATGTTCTTTCTAATATTACGTAAATAGTATTATGTTTTATAAGTGGTATAATATTTATTCAATTACCTAATATAAATTGTAAGGTCTTCAATGATTTTTATTTTATTAATTAAGCAGTGAAAGTCCTCGGTGTGTTGTAACCTGAAGATCATGACAAATAAATTAGCAATACAATTTTTACACCATTATGTTGATGCAATAAAAAAGATGTTGTGTAAATAAGAAAGCTGAAACATAAACCTAAACAGAACATTGTTATGGCTATATAAGACAGTAATGATATTCTTTCTTCAAATACAATTACCCTCCATTGTTCAAAGCCGGATCCTAAAGAAACATTAAGCTTTTGATCAAAACTATGTTCATGATTTCAGTTATTACCCTTTTTTACCAATCCTGATCCATAAATATATTGCTCTTCAACTGTAATGAGGATTGATAGGTTATATATTTTCCCAGTATAGTAGCAACCATACATTATCCTTTCGACTCTGAAACACTCAGGGTTTGGAAGGTTGTTAAATTATTTAGTGGTTGAGGTTTTGTTTGCACTCTATAAATTATTTTTCTAGCAAAAATGCTGTAGCACCATTAAATTTTTATTTATGAATTTTAATTTTACCTCACCGTTCTTGGCAAAGTCGAATTAGGTAAGATACAAATTGGCCTATGCTAGCTTGAATAAACTCTGAAAATATTTATAATTTCTTAATGCAAGACATCAACTATTTGGAGCTACGAATATGATAATCTCTTTCATTTCTTCACACAATATTGGTTTCAAAGCATTTTTCTATTGATTGACTTGTTTTATTTTTTTTAATTATTATGTCTTTGTTATCAATTGTCAATTTACAGCTTAATTTACGAAACACTTTACCATCAACTAATTTTTTGTTTTATTTATTTAAACATACTTCAAAATCAAATTATTCCCTGTAAATCTTCAAATATGCAAACAACGTTAAAAACAGTTAAAAGAACAAATGTTATTTTCAAATTATCAATACCAAAAATTTTAGGCAAAAAGCCAAATTTAAATGACAGATTATAGCATTGGTAAAACCCAAAGTATTGTAAGTACATTGTTGAAAAAAAAAACAATTATTGCAAACTTTAAGACATACAATCAAATTATTTGAATAGTAACGAATAAGCTTTTAAATCTTAGTTTTCCTACCTAGAAGTTTGGTGGAATAACTTACTATTTATAATAAATTAAAAGAAAATAAATAATCTGACGGTGGAAATTCATTAAATTAGTGTGTCTATTAGCAGGCTATGCCTAAATTGTACTTAAGGATATACTCTACCAGTTGAAAACCGCAAAATTCAAAATATAAAATGTACAAATTACAATTTAGCTACACGCTAAACCTCTAAAGTAATAAATCAAACTTTTACACTAAAAATTTAGGTCTGTGAATTTATTTTTCATCTATGAAATCGATGGAAATTTTTTAAATCATAAAGATGCACAGCGTCAGCAGGGGTGGAAAGTTTCTTTAGGTCTGTATTTGTGGGACGTGTGAGAAAATGAAAGGGTGTCCAGTGAAGCGCGGAAGGGGTCTCTAATCGACGCCGGGCCCTGACCGCTTGCAAACTCTGAAGAAACAACCGGCACATGCTCCTCTCTCTCACAGGGAATTGGTCCTCAACGTTACAGTTAATATTGAAATCCAAAAGAAACCAATTCAATTTGTTTCAAACCAGGTGAAAATAGAAGCTAGCCACGCAAATTCAGTCACTTGAATGCCAGGGCTTTATTATTTTGAAAACGAGAAAAGGTTATTTCCAAATTAATAGGTAATGAAATTTTTTTGCCTAATTAACGTAAATAGAATGCATAATGCCACTAATGAAATGTACTTTCTCATTTCATCTGTATGTAGCAGCAATATTTAAAAATTTTACCTATTTTAAATTAAATTACGTGAAATCTAGTTAGTAGTCTGTATTAATTTAAGTAAGAATGTGTTTCCGTAATATCACTGCGGAAACACCAGTTTTCATTTCGTGTACTGCGGGCCTAAATAAGCTATTTTTGTCCTAAAAAGGAAAGAAATCAGCCGATATTGAGGACGTCAGCAGTTCGTTTATAATGTAATAAAACAGCAAAATTGCGTACGTCAGCGTCGATGGTGAGCAATCGATTGCATCGAGAGTGGTTATCGGTTTTTATTATCGATTGTAATTTATTGTTGCATTGTTTCCGGCTTAATCGATTTGTGAAACTCGCTCATTTCACCAATCGATAGATAAATGCGTTCGATACATCGATATTTGATCATTGTTGTCAGTTTAACCTGACATAAATGAGACAATCAGCTGACTGTAAAAAACCCATCTTTAGGAGATATCTTTAAAGGTAATATTTTGGGTTTCTTAAGTAGTTACGCTGTTGTACTGAAAAGAGAAACGAAAAATATAGTTCTTCACACAGGACTAAAGCTGTGTTTCAATACTCGGCTTAAAACTGCAAATCTTGACCTTGTACGAAAAGCGTCACTTTATTAATGAAATATACAATTGTTTTGTCATTTTTTGCTTAGACCTTTAAGGTTTTAGGATGGTAAACTTAGACTAAAGAAATGTAAATTATTGAAATGCTTTTATTTTTTGGTTAAGAGATTAATTGCATTACTTTTTGATACAACACAGATCACAGCAAGTTAATACCACTTTAAATTTTATCAACTAAATTATGATCCTCTTTGTCAAAGAAAACTGTTACATCTTAGGTATTAGATCAACAACAAGGCAGTAAATGGACGATATACTTTTTTCAAAACATCTGCAAAGTCCTGCCGTTTGAGGACAGTTGATTGAACAGTGAGGCCTTTGTATCACGCTGGCCGATAATCAGCACTATGATAACGACAATAAAGTTCCGTTAAACTCCTCCCAATGCTTAAATTAAAAATATTGTATTTCTTGGTAAAAATAAAAAAATAAGAAAAGTAATACTAGTATAATAAGTCGATTTTATTAATTTTTAATTATTTACAAACTTATAATTGGGAAGGGAAAAATTAAAGACCTTAGCCTTAGTAATTAGCCAGTGCTATTAAAAAAAATTCAGTATCTCTCTTGATTTATTAAACAAATAAAACATAAACATGGTTTTCTTAAAGATTGTCAACCCTTTTGGTATGCTACATTCTAAAGGTGTGATCCAGACTAACAAGTATTTTTAAATTGCAATTATTATTAAACTACCGGTGTATGTATCTCATAACTTCCATAACATGTGATATTTACATGACATTGTACGGGGGATGCGTCAATAATGTTTATGGCTGTTAAAATATTCATATTTACGGATAAATAATAATTTTTGAGGGTTATGAAAGTTTTTATTAAAACAAAAGCACATGAAATAATAAAGTATGTTAATATTGTTCAGGCACATTTAGTTCTTTTATCATTTAGTACATAATACGAAAGGCATACACAATTAACTAATAATATTATCCACGTCAACCATAAAGTTTGTGATGCTAAACTATTGATAAAACAATAACCGAATGGTACGTTTGCATTTATTATAATTAAATATATGAGAAAGCAGTGTAACTGAGTAAAACTAATAGTTATTACAGCTTTCGGATTTTAAATTATATTTTTTCTACGTACCACTCACCTAATTGATTATTAAAGCTTTCATTGCACTAGATAAATAACTAGGAGTGAACAACAGGAAAATGCCGATAGCGTGGTGCTTTCACTTAGACAAAAGACACTCTGTAATTTGAGGAAGCCCATTTGAAGACCCATCAGCTTGTCCTTTCGCAGATTCTAAATATATCCTCTTCTAAGTACCTAGTTAAAATAAAATGAATATATTAAAACTATCCATAAATTTATAAGTTAATAATTGCTATAGTATGCGAAAAATATTAAATCACCACAAATAAAGCTACATCAACGTGACACTTATAACATATTTTACTGCTCATTTTTACATTTAATTTTTTATATCAACAGGTTTATTGCGAATGCGCAAAGATAGATTTATGTAAAAACTCCGGCTTTGGTGAAACTCCTTAAACACGATAAATGCATAATTTCTTTCTTTTGTTAGTCACATACCATACTTTCAAACTTGTATTTCGTCTATAAGACAAAATAGGAACACCGCTTTTAAGAGGGTACCAATCAATGATTGGGAAGCTTTGAGATTAAGGGGCCATAAGTAGCGTTTCTCCTAAATACTGGGTGTCCGAAAAAGATCTCCCTAGATTTGAATTTTTTTATTTGATGTACAATATACCAATTACAATGACTGATACATTGAATGAAAGGTAATTAAATATTTTTTTTAAACACTAGTTCACCTCGATGAGCGAACCATAAATAGCCCTGCGGATATCCAAGCGATATCCAATCTCTCTCCAGGTATTAGTTAACATAACAGGTGTGACCGATGCTACTGTATTCTCTGGTGAAGATGGTCAATGATACGTATCTTCTTTGAATACACAATGTTCTTGACATAACCCCAAAGGAAAAATCTAATGGTATTATGTCGGGGAGCATCTTGGAGGCCATGTGATTGAGCCACCCACCATGGGGCCACCTCTACCCATTCATCTTCCTGGGAAACGGGCATCTAAGGCTGAGCGCACACATTGTAAACTACGCTCAAGGACAAACAGGTGTACCAAACTTATTGCAATCGTACGAAACTAAAACTTACAAGTATGCTCTAAAGCACCAAAGGATTATTACTCATCCATTTAAACTAATACTATCATGATGTATTTTTAAAACAGGGAGTACTTTTTCGGACACCCATATCAACATATTTGTTCCAACACTCTGCGATGTCTTCTTTTTCTAATTTAATGTGCAACACGACCTACGACACCTCGAAAATGTGATAGGTGTCCTCCTCTTTCTCTTTCTCTTCGAATATGTGATTTAATGTTCTACGTGGCCTACGACTGTAACACCGAAAATATCTAAACTTATTGGCAATAATACTGAAATAAAGAAATCAATTGAAATGAGGAATAAAAATTTGCGGAACAAACTTTGTATACATAACTTTATTTGTGAAAACAAAAAACATATGTTTAGTAAGAATTGAGAAATTTAAAAAATAAATTTGTTTTTCAATGGGATATTTTGTTACTATGAGGATCAACTATGTATCATGTGCTGATCATGTCCAAGGGTACATGAGAAGGAAGGCAGTTAAATTCAGCAAATACCTATAATTTTGAGCTTGAAATAAGCTCCAATACGCTCAATTAATAAGAATATGTTTCCTTTCTTGTTCAGGATTGTGTAATGTTTTTAGTGAAACCGCTTTAGGAACTCCATAAATCAGTGTTGATATTTTTCTTTAAAACAAAATAAATCCAAATCTTAACACTTAATTGTTTTATTGTTACATGAAGTTTAGAAATCAGTAATTTTCTTTTTTATTTTTGAAGGCGCCCTCACTGTGTAAAAGTCGATTTCTGAGAACACGCGTTTCACGCTATCATCGACGGACCAGGTCTTGCGTAGCACAGGTTTTAACAGTTCAAAAGATTGTTTGTTGGAGTTTAAATTAAAACCACGAATACAAACATGAATATGTTCATGACGAGGGGCACGATAATGGCCTGTACAAATTTACATTTAAACGGTCGACATATCACTTGAAAAATATTGTACTTTTTACATGCGGTCACTAGCAACAGTTTCGCACAAAGTTGTAGATCTACTTTGTTGGTAGTTCTTCCTTTGTCACATGAGGTAACTAATCAGCTTTTATCAGTGCCCTCTCTTTCCAGTTTATTCGACAGGCGACATGCACTTTTATTGGAGAAATCCCCTTTAACATTTATTAGCTTTTCTCTTCCTCTAGATGTAATATGGAAACAATTCTTCCCATGGTTTTGACTTAAATCTGTTATTATGAATTTTCTATATTTTCAGTGTTTTTTTTAAGTATAGGCACAGGTGAACTTTTAGGTATAGACGAATTTTCTTTTATATGTTGAGCTTTTGAAGTAGGATTTTTGCTGTAAGATACTATTAGTGTAGCCAAAACACACCCTGTCAGGCACATCCCCTCCACCATATTTAATTAAATAAACACCTTTTATCTTTACTTTGTTTCTGCCGTTGTTTCAGTCCTACGTTTTCATTAATTTTATACCCTACCCTGTAAGAAAACCTCTTGAAAATATGTCCAATGTGTTTACCATTCTTATTTACTTAAGGGGATTAATTTATGCTGGAGTTTTAACTAATAGTCTTCCGGTCTCATCAATTTACCCTTAGTTTTCCTTATCACGACGTCAGTTCTGTCAGGGTTTTAGCTTTTGTTTTAAGCTATTTCTTTGATCATTGACATTGTCTCTTTTGACATTCATCTAAACATAAACATTATGTAAGGAGTCTACGAGACCACTCACCGGGAAGCTGTAAGGCTGTGAGACATAGGCTGGTTAAATTCTTGAGGCTTCAATATCAAAACAATTTGTAATGTTTTTTTTTAATTGAATTCTTGGAAAGGTAAAAAATGCTAAGAGTTTTTTACATTAGAAAAAAAGATGGTTTGTTCAGCTACAAAAATCTTCTGTTCGGTAAAATGTAGGCCTCCATGGTACCGGACCTTCAAGGAATCAAAACGTGTGAGCTCTGATGCCAAATGTCAGGCCAGCCAGTAAATGTCTAAACATACTCGTAAATTGGACTGATAAAAGCATAATTGCAAGAATAATAAACCAAGTATGCACTATTATTTTGGCAACTCATCACTACTGTAATAAAAACAAAAAATTGTTTTTAAATTGGTGTGACGGAGCTTTCTAAGTATGCACTATTATTTTGGCAACTCATCACTACTGTAATAAAAAACAAAAGTTTTTTTTATATAAAAAATTTAACATACCGCCAAGAATTAATAATAAACCAGTAGGAAGGAATACAAATTCGAATGTAAACAAATTCAATGTAAGTTATACACTTTTAAAACATACAATGGCTGGTATCAAACATATGATGAAAAGTAAAAGTACTTAAATGGACTTAAACTTTGTATTGCGTAGTTTACGCCTACGTTGTTTAGGCCCATTAGTAAGTCGATGTGAAGTAGCCTTTAAATAAGCAGCTTATGAATGTGGAGGTAAAGAAGTTCTTGCATCTCCTGAAAAATATTATATCCTAACAGGAAGTACCCTCAGTCTCCTCTTTTGGTGAGATATTCCTTTTTGCAAACGTTGCTTAAGAATTTTCATACCAATACCGTTTAGGTCTGATAACAATTACATCAGTTACACATTCTTAGCCTCAATTTTTAAGTTATATGTTGTTATATATTTGAAAACATTAGTTGTAAAGTTACAACAACTTGGAGGCTATAACAATTTGGAATCAGTTGGTAGTGTATAAATATAAAGCCAAATCAACTTGTCTCTAAATTTTCCCGTCAATCCAAAATAGAGATATAAATCTGAACCTCGTAAAAATTGAACGTTAAAGGTCAATCGGGAATAAAAATAAAAGAATAAAGCTATCTTAACAGAGTTAAAAAATATATATTTCAAAATGAACCTTCCACCATATATATTGAGGTGAGACATAAAGACAGCTCGTAGCTTTATATGATCTATAAAGCTGGTTGTTTAGCCGTTATATTGTTTTATACTGTCATAAAATAAGTAATACCCTTTTAGTAATTATTCAAAATTGAATAGGTAACTTGAGACCTATTATTGTAATCTATGTGCATTTTGATTGATAAATTTGGTGTTCGTCTAGCATAATGGCTTATAATAATTGAAATAATATTTTACGAAAAACTGTTAATAGGCCTTAGGCTGTAAACGTATAGGCAGTAAAACAGCTATTTCTCTTTTACGGATAAACTTTTTTCACTCTTGTTTTATACTCAAGGCAAATAATAATTTATTTTAGCAATTACCTATAAATCTTGACAACTAATGTTCATTTAGGTTGTTTTTAATAAATTAAACAGGGCATATTTTCTTTTATCAAGGAAAAAATATTATTTTACTTCCAAATGACTAATGAAGTTATTCTATTTGAAATAAAATTATGTACCTCCAAAATACCCAAATATATTAGCCACTTTTAATCGAGTAAAGAAATCGCTAAAGATTAAAACGGTTCCATTATGTAATTAATCATAAAGTCTTTGATTAAGTGATAAAATTTGCGTAGGGAGTGAGAATTTTATATTTCGTCTCTAAGGTATTATCAGCAAGCATTTATTCTGATACAAAATGAAAGCCAAGAAGATAAGCAAAAGTTACCTATTGTAATATTAACTTTATTCGATAATAACAGATTTAAAGTATACATTTTAACCACACATTGTAATGAAATGTATATTATACCACGAAATTGCGTTTTTAAGAGATTTAAAGATGTTTATACACAATCTCCATGAAATGTACAAAATCGATCACATTATTATATAATATAAGATTTGCCAATTTTGTCACGTAGACAAAGCACACAGTGTTCAATGTTGGGCAACAAGACAAAGTCCACAATGTTCAATCAAACATGGTGTCCTTTTGTCCGACACCCAACCAGCCATCACAGAAAGTTCTTTGAACCCGTTTCCTGCTTTGTTTCAACATGATAGAGTATACAGTTAGTGGTTAAAAGGAAATAAAATTGAGAAAGTTAAATTCTTTTCACTTTTTCCCCATTTTCAATAATACGAATCAACTGTGGTTCTCGTAACATAGTCACTGTTGCACCCCTTCTTTACATGGTTAGGAAAAAGAACTAGAAAATGATTAATAGTTCCCATAGAAACAAAATAAAAACTACCAAATTCCCCTATCAATGAAAAAATCTACATTGACGAACTATATACATAAAACGTCTACAGAGTGAAGGTCAAGGGTTATTCATACTGACATGAAAAACCCAATGTATTGGTCAGGTTTATAACCTACATTTCTTCAGAACTTTAGTCCGGTCAGTTCAGTAGTTGTTGTATTCACCCAAAACAATAGCCAGACAATTAACAAATGACAATAATTGTAAATTCTTGGATGTTGCAAACAACTTTTCGTTCAACAAACAATATAGAATAACTTGTTGTTAACTGCTTTATTCCGTTAAACGTTTTTATTCACACCTGAAGGCAGATTCGGGTCGAGTTGGCGGGCGAGTTACACGGGCGAATTTCTAATTGCCTGTTCAACTCACCTGGTCTAATCAGTCTGGGCGAGTCGAGCAGCGTTATAGGCTATTAATATTTACAAGAGTAAAGCCGGGAGCTGTGAAGTGAACGCGTGATTTTTACATTTGCAGAATCAGAGACTCATCTTCAACCGTATCAAGAATTGTTTGTGTGTTTACTCGACCAACCGATAACCAATAACCTACTCGACAGCTAACACGCCCAGCTTCACTCAACCGTCTAACTCGACCCGTTTAAATTGAACCAACTCTAATAAAGCAGATTATATATAAAGTAAAATTAAACAATAAATAGTAGTTGATGTTATATTATGATAGTCTATTTCAATGTGCATTAATGTCTTTGCCTCTAAAAACCTTCAAATGGATAAAGCTATAGTTTCAAGCTCCAAAAAATGTTTACCTTTTGTGCTGTGTGTTTCTATAAAGGTGATTAAATACATTATAAAATATTTCACTAAATAAGAGATAGTTATGTTATATTTCAATTTGGGTTTTATTGCCCGTTGGCCTGATAAATAATTTTCAGTTAAATGCACAAAGTAAGCTTGCTTATTACAAAATATAATCAATCCTATTTACTGATATTATAAATGGTTCAATTTGAACCCTGCACATTTTTTCAAATTTTTTTTCCAAAAATAAATTTGAACGACTAGGAATTGTATGATATATCATTTAAAAGAAAAGCCCGGTGCTATTTTAAGCTAACATTTAATATTAAAATAATAATAAAAATAATAATACATTTATAAAAAAAATAATAGTGATAATAAAAAAGTTGAATCGCTTGAAATGTACAATTTTTACTTCCTTAAATAGAAAACCATATTTTACTTCCCTTATAACTATAAAAATAAAAAAAAGATTTGGTCGAAATTGGTCAATTTGGTCAACATTGACCTTAGGACCCTAACCATAATTAGTAGGATTAGATTGAAGTTTTAAAGCTCCTCTAAAGTTTGCACTAAAAGCAATATCAAAGCTTGTATTAAGTATACTGTATAGATGATATTTGTTATCACAATAGTTGAAGTTATATTAACCAATTAAATACAATCAATTTGAATGTTTAATAATGTTTCTTATTCAACTATTTATTCATGAGTACATGTAGAGAAAAAACTTTGCGAGTATTCAGGGAATAAGGCATATTTTCCTTTGCTCCCTCTGCACACATATATTTTTTATTTATTAGAAAGAGGGTTTTTAACTGATTCGTTGTTCAAACGATGAAGGTAAGGTTATTTATTTAAATAGAAATTCTCATTTAAAATATATGTTACTTTGATCTTATTGTACGTATCATTTGATCCCTAGACTATTATAAGTATAAAAAGAACCACACTGTACGGTGCTATACTTTTCTCTTGCATGACCTGAAGTAGTTTACGTGAACGAAAGTATTTTTGTGCAGTGTAGTATCTCATTAAGCGTTTATACTTCCCAAGTCTGGTAAAAATACACTCAACTTATTATGGACAGAAATAAAATTGTGAGCCTTAACATTTAACTTGGTTTTCTCTTCCGACCAAATTTACTTCCAACCGACCACTTGTTTGGTCATTAAATTAATCAAAGCTTTCTATTTTTCTACTAGTAAACCGTACCTGTGGACCGAGTCTTGCTCGGTATTATTTCATGTTAACCACCAGTTCATCCTATTGCTATAAAATATTTTAGTGTTTTTTTTATATAAAATAGTTTAGTAAAATTGATAAATAAAGACTTTTTTATTACTCTCTGCAATCTTTATCCTACACGCTGTATTTTCCTTGAAGGCTGTAGATTGCAATCTGTTGTTATTACTTTATTTGTTTACAATTTTCTTGTCAATTTTGTCGCTAATATGGCAACTCATAAGGCTAATGTTAAAATTTTACAACTTTTCAATTCATTTTATTTCGTTATTTTATTTTCTCTGGCCAAATAGTCTGCATAGAACACGTTTCTGAGTAATTAATTTCCAGACTTCGAAGGAACTCCTCGGAGCCGTTTTTGAGACAACTGTGCTAGCAAGCAAGCAAGCACGCACGCACGCACGCACGCAAGATAACACTGCTCATATAAGAGAGTAGGATTGAATGTTAAAATTATTATATTGCATAAATAATTATTAAAAATTTTTAAGAAGCGATAAATCTGTTTTCTTACATTCAATCAAATAAAGGTTTAACCTGTATATCATAGTTTTATAAGGTCAAACTTAAAGAAATTCTCTACCTTTCTAAAACCTACACAATTAAAACTATATTTTGGTATTAAATAGAAATTCCCTTATTAGGTATCTGCTCGTTATTGAAATTACATTAGCTAAAGTTTTTTTATGAATAACGCTTCAAGTGTCCCTAAGTAGTAATTATTAATGATATAAACAGCTTGGTTATCGAGCCTCAATGGCAGGATCAAACAGTTTCAGCACACACTGGCCAGAGATGCCCTCAATCAGCCTGTTCTCAAACGCGATGTCCTTTGTCCTACAATCAAACATAAAACAGACCGCAGGTCTCATTGTTTAAGCTTAATTAAGGCTGAAATTTCCTTACTATCAATAACTCATTCAAAACAGGTTTGGTTAAAAACATTATGTAGCATATTTTGAATGCTAGGGTCAAAAACATTTTACATGTTTACATAGATTCAATATCCTGCAGACATATATGATTTTCATATTATATTTAAAATCTAGGATGAAAATTAATCATTTACATGAACTGTATTTTTTAGATCTGAAATAATAATTAGGCACGTGAAAGTTTTTATAAAATTCTTTCTATACAAAACTGAATTCCTTACAATCATTAGTTAAAAACGATCAAGTAATTATTTACCATGTGTTTTTGGAAACATATGTTTACTTGATTTCTTCATTTCTTTAAAAGAAATATATAATATAAAACACAACAGTATTTCTAAAATATGTGACAGGAGATAAATCTTTTAAGTTCAAATAATGTGTTATGAAATGAATATACTAAAATATAATTTTCATCTCTCTGAATACGAAAATTGCCCGTTACCGTACAGCTGAGATCCACGAAAACCCACGATTTCCTTACATCAAAACAAAAAATGATTAGCTGATTTTTCGGTACCCAAACATTTAATTTCCGTACCTTAACAAACTTTTTTCGGTACCCAAACAAACTTTTGCCGTATCCAAACAAACGAAGTTCCTATTAGCGAATTTCCCCCTATAGGGAAGTAGCTATTACCGTAGATGGCATGGTAAGACTTAAGCACGGGGCCACCGTAACTTTTCATTTTGATGCCCCCAGACCCCCAAAACAGCCTTCGTTCACACACACACACACACACACACACACACACACACACACACACACACACACACACACACACACACACACACACACACACACACACACACACCTATATATACCTGTCCGTAGGCACGATAACCTTCGTGAAAAAGGTCCGATCGCGATGAAATTGTGTACATACGTCTAGAGTGACATTTATTACTTCGAGTTCAAAAATAAGCACGAAAAGTTAACTCTAAGGACGGTTTTTTGACAAAATAAAATTTATTATTAGGATTTAATATTTTTATATGAATTTGTTGTAAATGTAAGTGTCTAAATTGGATTAAGCTTAAAAAAACCTAACAATTTACCATTTTGAATTATTATTCTACTTCAATCTGCTGCTGGGATATTGGAAGTGCAAAACACAATAGGTTGTCCTATATTATTTTTGGTTTTATCTTTAAAAAAGTATAATTACCCTGTTTTCATTGGGGATCCCCAAAGGTTGAATTATGATTACCCTAAATCCCTACATTTACCCTAATTTAGACTCCCCTTGGTCTAGACTTTCTGAAAATTTAGCATAATATATGGTGTATTTACATGTCTGAGGAATAATATTATGTTTTTTTTTAATTGGCTGGAGATGCAGGTCTGCTGCAACTAATAGGGATGTTTTATTTATAAAATTCACAATATGATTCAATTTGATTTGTTCATGAGATTATATTATTTGTTTTTCCAGTATTTTGAATTAATTGATTATATGTTTCTTGATATTTATATAGTATAACAAGACTACATTTATTGAAAATTAAAAGGCTAAGAACTTATAAAATACAAAAAGTGTATATATTACTACTAAAAACAAAAATGTGATCCCCTTGTAGATTTTCCTCATATTTCAAGCTTATGAATGGTTAAATATAAGTTTTAAATATATTATTTACAAAACATATTCAAACGATTTTTTTCCTTTACATAAGTTCAATGCTCACATACAAAAAATAAATCCTATGGAAATTCGCTGAGTACGCAGGTCTGCTGCGATGGGGGTATTTTGACAGTTCTACCAGCTGACTTTAAACTAAAATAGTCAGTTCAGCCGTATTGTGTTTGCTTATAGAAAAAGACTAAATTATGCCTTATTATGAAATATCAGATGATTTTTTTATAGGTTTGGTTATACTTATTTGCATCGTGATGAAAAGTATTGTTCACAACTCGTCACAAAAGTCCCACTTCGGGGCTCGATAGTGTTTTACATGTTCGGCTTACGCCTCGCAAGTAAAACACTATCTTGCCCCGAAATGGGCTACTTTCGTGACTAGTAGTGAAATATACTATTTTTGCAGGCACATAAAAATATTACAGTTACTAAAGTAAAAAGATAAAACCTCAAAGAAAAAATTATCATTCATTTATGGGTATAAAAAAAGTTTCTAAGATTTCCAAGAGTAAAATTTATTTGCTCTATTATTGTTCACGTTCACGGGCTAACTTCTCGTTTGTACGCAAGAAACAGCGCATGTCAACGTTTTCATAGCCTTCCTTGTACATAAATAAGCCATTACTCACAGGTTAATGCTCATGGATATTAATGTTCACCGTAAAAATATGATGTTTTTATAAATACAACATGCGTGTTTTACATTTATTATGAGCGTTACTTTTCATTATAGCCTTTGGTCTATATTTTATTGAGGTCTCTTTATTCGTTATTGAGGGATTAATTATTGAAGGGGTGTTTAAAATACATAGATAAATAAGTTAGTTATTTCAAACATTTACGTTCCATGAAGAAAATAGCATCACTTTTGGATCAAATTTGCAATCTAAGTTTTGTACACACAGTTTTGTACAGTTTTGTTGAAGAACTACCACAAGGAAAATACTGCAGTTGGCTTAAGAGTAGAAATTATAAATAATTGGAAACAAGGTGTTTTCCTTATTTACCTCTAATGAAGTAAGTGAACTCAAATTATTATTCTTGAATTAGCTCCATAATTATTCAACTAATATCATAAGCTAAGAAATATAGGTCTTTACTTTTGGCTCTAAACTTATTTTGTATTTTGTATTTATATTATAAATACCATTATTTTTAAGCTTTGGTGTTTATCTGTTACGTTAGTCTTGTTATCAAGGGACTCTTCTTATCGAGGTTCGTTTTATAAAGACTTAAGTGAAATTACAATTTCAAGAAGACTTGAAAAGTGCATTTCTTATCGAGGTTTTTGTGTTATCGTGTGTATTCTTAACAAGTTTCTCCTGTACTATATTAGTTTTGTAAATAGAATTAATTGATAAAATTTTCTCACCAATTTTGACTGCACAAACAAATGTAAAATATATGAAAAAATACAAGATTGCATTTAAAAACCCACTTTTCAACCCACCCAACTTTAAACAAATATTAGTATAACTACAGCAATGATTTTAGTTTGACTCATATATTATAATATATTTAACGAATATTATATACCTATCACAAACAAATCAATCGAACCCTAACTTAATGTGTCTCTAAAATTAACATACGATCAACATACATTACCCCTAAACTAACTCAAACACTCCTGGATCCGACAAAAACAACGTAAAGAAGCAATCCCCCAAACGTGACACATTTATTGAGAAGTTGACCCAGTTGGGGGTGGGGGCGGCGCAGGCGTCGCCGTTAGTTCCGGCGCCCGCCACCGCCACCGCCACCGCGCGCTAGTGTCGCTCCGGCCCGACCACCACCGACCGACCAGTCATGTGAACAACGCCGTGCGGGCAAGTCGTGTCTGTCTCGTGTACCGTGTGCCGACGTATGTGTACCATGTGTAGGGGTGTGCTGTCAACGGTGCTGTTTGTGTGTGTGACCAGGATATTATGTGTATCAGCTGTAAGGACCGGTCGTGAAGACTTGTCACACACCAGATACGTCATCGCCCCGGAGCATCTTCTACCGTATCAAAATCAAGGTAGATCGATTTTATGTTGATGTTGAGTATGGTGAAATATGTATGTTCATGTCAAATGTTGATGTTTATATCGGCTACCGACATACAATGGGTTACAATGGGTATTAACAAAATATTATTTAAGTACACGTTTCGACGTAAAATCAAATTATTCTCATATTCAGCTAATAAGTATTTACAACAAAATATTAACATACTATAGAGGTATTGCACCGAGGTATAAAACCATTTTTTGCTCTCAGTTTGAAGTTGAACGCTCGGGGATATATCAATACTGCTGTGAATAGTCCTGCACATTGCAATGATAAACCGTCCCCAATGAATTGCTCAACGATTCATTGATTTATTTACAGGGCACTATCTATATTATTTCAGTCCAATTCATAGCAATGTTATTACGATTTTTATTCCCATTTTATTTGAACAATAATGCAAAAATAAATATAATATTATTATAAATAGGCTACAAAAATTCAGTTGCTTGGTTGACAGGCTTAAATAATTGTTGAGTTAATAAAGTAATTATAACCGTGATATTAATATTAATATTTCATTTTAAAAATAAAAGCAAAAAATAAAGAAAACTTTAAATTATTGAGTATGGGTCACTCCTCCAAATTTTTTACAATCGTGTTCAATATTCTCACAATCTAGAGGCTAAATAAATATTATTGACACAAGCAAGGATTAATTCAACACAAGTTAATTTTTGTAAAGTATAATCATCTTCCGTAAATTAGTTAAGGCCTAGTAAACTTTAACTAGTATAAAATAAAATTGATAAGAATAATGTCAGTAATGTGGGTTTATAGGTAATGCAAAAGCATAAGAGAGAATATGTATGTACTAATATGTGTGATTGAAATATAAAATGCAAAAATGCAAGATAAAACGGACAAATCCGTTGCAAATTTGAATCCAGTCTCCAATAGTTGTGTTTACTTGTTGCTTCTATAAAATATTTAATAATTTATATTGAGACATACAATATCTTAATAAACTAATTATTGGTTTGGCCTGATTACCATGGTTTATGTTTTACAAGAACTAAATCCATCCTTAAGTATAAACACCACTGTATGATTGTGTTTTCATGTACCATACCACCATGCAGCCCAACATTGCATACTGTAAGATCTTACCGAACTGTCATCTTTGTTTATCTGACTCAACCGGCGGCTTTGGGTCCCATTACAAATTAGCCCACGACTAATTCCAACACATGCCTCACCGCTATTTAAGCCTCGTGTTTCTCAACCACGTAATATCTGGCGTGCACTATCAAAGAGTGATTCCTACGCTTTTGCTCATGACACAACTGCTATAACGAAGCGTTGTATGGAACTTATTTTCGTTCTGGACCAATTCCATGCGTCTGTCTCTCGACGTTCGGCGCCTAAATATAAAATTTCAGCGGTTCTGTGAGTCGCAGTGAGTGCTGCTACTGGCGCCTGATTGATTCAAACTCCGTGTTTCCTGTTTGGACTTGAGTAGGAGCCTCACCAACTTCCGCCTAGTAGCCCAAACATACGCATGTTTGCTTTTTATCACCTATACTTCCTTTGCATCACCAACAAAATGTAAAATTGGTGTGAACCAACACAAATAAATAAAATAAGAAACCGTGTTTTCTCTTCTTTTATTTAATCAGACTTGTTTAAATTTTGCTTAGCAAAGATTCGAGATGTTTTATTTATTCATGGCCAACGGCTAAGCATTAATTTTCTCAATAAATACGATCTAAATGACTAAGAAAGTAAATACTGCAATAGCTCAAATATTGGGTGGAGAGGTTGTTTTACTTTACATCGCTTATGACAATTTTAAGTTTGGTGACGTAGTTTAAAACGAATCCCAATCATATAAATTGTTTGAACAGTAAAATTTATTGACATTTTAGCTTGGCAATGTGTCCTTTTAAGAAAGTAATGAAATATTGAAAACGTTGTGATTAATACTGAATCATATGGAAAACTATTTTAAAAATTTGACTCAATTACTCTTAAAATTATTGCTGCTGATTGTATGTTTTAATTAGTTAATACTTACTTCCTAAAACTCATAGTTTTATTTTAAAAGAATAATGTTTGTTAGACTTAAACGTTTAACTGTAGTTCATATTTTATTTTTCATCCTACTGAAGTTGTAACCGCGATTTAGTTGTGATAATGTTAATGCACATATTACATGTAACCGTTATATGGCTTGGTAAAAAGTGTTTTTTATGACTGATGGCTTACTATTATAAACACCCTTCTTTGAAAAGCTTTCTCAGTAAATACCCAAGAGAAAATCTATACGGTGCAACTAAACCGTCATAACTTATGAAGTTAGTAATTAAACCGTTTTGACGTAAGATTTGAAAAGCTTTTCAACTTGTATGATCCAATTAACGGGAACTTTGCTAATTAAGACTTGGAATCAGAAGAGTTCTTTAAACGCCTAATTTTATTTATGAGAAGACAGGAAATGTTTTAGTTCTTTCACTTTGGAAAGATGAGATGAAAACTGGCCGCGCCTTTTACAGTCATTGCGTTAAACGATTGCACTCTCCATTAAGCTCTATAAAGTGTAATATACCTGCATTAAAGCTTACGTTTTCTAGTTGATTTAACTCACTGGATATTTGGGATATATCTAATAAACTAGCTGTGCTAAAATGTCTTATATGTGTGTGGAAATCGTCTGTGTTCTATAATCATCATTTTAGCATCGTTCTACATTCCGGACGATCTCTGTTAACTACGAGTACGTTTTAACACAGCTATCAGTAATCATATCCAGAATATGTTCAATGGATATTTCGTACTCTTCTTTTATCTTCATTAGTTAAATTACAGCCATTTAACGATTTCTGGCCATTAAACGCACACAAAAGGCCACGTCTTTAATATTTTTGCGCTTCACAGCTTTATTGTTTGATCAAGGGTAAGGCTCACTCTCTCTGCACAGCAGTACCATCACTTATCTCTGCGGGGGTCGATTGTTCAGAGATTCGAAGAATCGATGCTTCCCCAGTTCGATAAAGACGGTGGGGGATATCTAATTACTGCTTCACGCTTGTTTGATGCCCTCCCGTAACGGGGTTTGAATCCTCATGAGTACGCCTCCCACTTCTAGTTTGGTTCGGACATTCTTATTATAGTATTGGTGTAATATGAATGTTCCTAGTTTAAAAAAAAACCCTATGATATTTATTGTCTTACTTTTTTAGTTTACTGATTATACTAGCCCCACTCGAATGTTTTGCATTAATTGGTCTTCGAGTTCTGCTTGGCACTTTGGGATTTATCCATGAACATACCTTGTCTGATAACCAAACAATAAAAATGGTTGGTTGTTTATGGCTGCAAACTATTTTCAGGTTTTTTAAGCCTTTATTCTATAATTTATTCGTAAAATCATCGTATCCTTTGGGTTTGAAAATTGATCGGTTTTATTTAGTACATTTTTTGTATATGACAAGTCTATACCAAAGCCATTCGTGAATTCAACTACTTTTGATCTCTAATCCATGTTTGATAGAACAACTAACATTATTATGAGATTCAACCTTTATTGCCCTATTTTTTACAGGTGATCGTAGTGTTCGCTTACAATTTAGATGAGAATGTTTCTTTAGCCATATTTAAAGCGTTAAAAGTAGGCGTAATACTTAGACCTGGGAAACAAATAGAGTACAAAAAAAGTTGAAAATCATAATACCTACCTTGCAGGCTATATGTTAAATCATGTACCGCATAACTCCTACCGTACTAATGAAGCGACTGGATTACCCAAGCATGGTAATGAGATTACCAGGGCAGCGCGACGACAAACATTTGAGTTTGTTGAGGGAATAATCCTCCCAACATGTAAACAATATATAACACTGTTTGTCCGATCGCGGACCGCCGGCGCGAAGCCGGTCAACAAACAGCCCTTAAATCAGTGTAATATTCCAATCCTTAAATAAAGAAATAATATTCAGTTGTATCGGATCGGTTCAGCTGTGATTTATTCGTCCGTTATCACCGTTATGGCAGTAATCCTAATTTACACGTTTTCATCCAACCTGTCATATATATTCCGAGTTTATTACTGGAAGCGTTACCGGTTTTATAGTTATGGCTGAGAGGTTTTCTGAAATCAGATAAAAAATTTTGAAAACAAGAGTAATTCAGAAGCACTGATTTTTATACATTATGGAAAAGCTACTTTATCCGTTTTTGCTTGAGTTTAGTTTTGATCGTAAAGTTTGAGGGAAGTGAAAACTGATAAAACGTCTTTCTAACTTTATTTAAATAAAACTTGTTACTGAATGGAAATTTTATTTTTACGAGGAAAGTCTGATCCTGAGTTTTTATAATAGTCCTTACAGGAGGAAAGGGAACACGGCCTTCATATGGTTTTTCAAACCTTAACTTTGTTACTAAAAACCAAGATTAACTTAGTAATACATAATAATAATACAGAATTACAGAATTCTGTATTATTCTGAATAATAAGTCAGAATAATACAGAATTATTAGCTTTCAGGCTTGAAGGTAATCAACGTAGTCTACATTACTTGAATACAAAAATAAGTTTGTCTTATATCACAAATTCAAAATTTCCCTTTTTAGCGTGTTCATCGTATTAGATTATTTCAAAACCCCACCAAAATATTTATCTTGATTATCATTATTAACGAAACGGCTTATTTAAATGTTACTGTTAGGTAACAATCTCAACAATAAACTAAGCATTTTAACGCGTTTTTAACTTGTTCATCTGCAAAGGGTCAAGGTTAGGTCGTGTGCTGTAGGTTGACAGTGTTGTCCTGCTTAGTTATTCCCTGCGTGTTCATTCATTCCACTGCCCGAGTCAATATTGCCACAACAAAATGCACATTATTCAACGATCATAATAGTACAGTATTCATAATGGAAATCGCCTATATAACCACGCTCTTCCTCTTTAATGTCAGTGCTACCGTTTGAATTGATTAGAGCGTGTAGGAAAAATGTTTGCTCTTTTTTCTTTCAAATATTTATATTGGTTACTTGCACTGAATTCAAAAAATAATAACTCACGCCCAATTGTAATTGATTCTCCAACATTAATTCCTTTATAATCAATATGTATACTACAAAAAACTGAGAGATGAACTCATAGGTGAAATTATAATACTCCTTTTTTAACAAACTGCTATATTACTTTCTCGTTAGTACGTATTATAGGTATATTTAAATAAATGTACGTTGTTACTACTGCCTATGGTTATTAGGCACGATATTCTGTGATATTCGTGGAACGTCCAAATGATTAACAGTTTATACTGTTGGTGTTTTAGTATATTTCACCTTCTCCTCCCCAAAATAAAAAAAAATACTTAACATTTGAGGAGGGAGGGTAAGTAAACATTTTAAATCACAGACTTTCTCCTCAATTTTTTGGGCGGAAGGAAGGAGAATGGTGCAAGATATAGGTCTCTATGTGGTCCTACGGAAAGTTGAAGATGAATTTTGTTACTTAGTTATCAACGTGTAGTTTAAGAAATTTCCTCACAACTTGAGAAAGAATCAAATTTTTGTTATTATGGCGTTGAAACCAGCACTAACCACTAGTATGGGCAGTTTTCTTCTCTCGTCACGTCCTTTAAGGTTATATATCACTTGACAGATGTTTGTATTTACGAATTTTGACTTTGTCCTTGAACGTCCCCATTTTTGAGAGGGGGGGGGGTGTTGAAAAACGTTTAAGAACAAAACCTTCCTCCCTCGATCGTATACTTTTGGATATCGGTATAAGTTTTACAATAATTAAACACTAGCAGAATATTGTCTTTTATTTATTTTCAGAACTAATCAAGTGACTCAAATTACCATTTTGCATCTTCTATGCATTATTACGCAAGCGGTTTTCTTTTCACAGTCAAAACTCAATAACGGCTGGACAGGTTTTAACGTTTGAGGTGTCAAATTGAAGGTATCTTCATATAGATTTGTAAATACATCTAAAAGCATTAAAAAAAGGGCGTCACTAAATTACAGTGAAGGACTGAATTTTCGGCACGGTGGTGCTATCCATCGACATCTGACCAAGCTCAGTTCACTTTGTTTAAAGCTGAACAAATGGGCATTCTTTGAAATAGTTCCACAGTTAAGCCACAGATTACAATGTTTGCTAGCGAAGTTGCATCCGAGTAGTCTAGTAAGACTCAAGCTGCTACACAAGCTTGCACCTAAAAATAAATCCAACCTTCTTAATTTGGCTTTAACATTTTGAGGAAAATAATTAATACTAAACAAAAAAAGAACGTTAATCAAACTAAAATGTCAGAATGTTTGAAGGTAAAAAATCCTCATGCGAGTAATTCCCATGTACATTTAAATGATCGGTTGACCAGGCTTATTTAATCGGCTTAACGGAGGGGGCAATGTTGTCTGTCAAACCTGTGTTTTTGTCCACCGGTTAAGCTGTGATTCGCGTTAACAGTATGTAAGCCTGAGTTTTAGTTTTGGATAACATCTGACATATCCGAGGAAGGGAATCAAAGTGGTTATCGAAAGAAAGCGTTATTTGGAAAAAACGTTAGGTTATAAGAACCTTTTCTTAAGGTTGTGGAATAGTATTTCATCTTTTAATTTATTACTTTATGGTCGATGTTTTTTTTGCATTTGCGTTTGTTATATGTGGAAGGGAACAATGAATATATATACTGATTCCTTTAATTTCATAGTTTATAAATTAGTTGGTGTGTATCTGACCTTCAATAAAAAGCAGCCTAATGTAATAGTATTTACATATCATATAAAAACAACACATTCAAAATTATATTCGTAAAAACTTCCATACAACTGTTATAAGTAATGCGCAGTAAAAAAATGAATACCCTAAATAAAAAAATAATATACTTATAAACTAAAAAAAAATTACTGTTAAAAACAAATAAACTTAGCTACTTCATTTTTTTTATTTGATCAAAATTTTTCATTTCCGCCTTATCTTAACTCGCCTACAAGGATTTGAGTGATGACATAAAGAATGGGTACAATAATAATAATAATAATAATAATAATAATATGCGTGGATTTACACATAATCGGATAAAAAAACACTCAAGAAAATTAAAACATTCATCATAAAAGTAATAATATAAAAAAGGAAATACATACACATTTTATATCACTATAAAATATATATATGAATACATATACAATTTATATCAATTGTAGCACTAAAAGTTTTTCATCATCTTATGTAAAAGAAGGTCAGGGAGTATTTCCTATCAGTTTATGCAAATCATTATTACGTTTAAGTAAACGTTATATTTTGATTTTTAAAATACAAAATGTCATTGAAAATAAACGTGCAAAGTTCATGTACAGGGTAGAACATTTAAATTTGAAATACCTCAGTGGGTATTTGGATTTAGTAAACGTAACTAGGCACAAAAGAAAATACATGCAATATGATTTTTTAGAAACAGTCGATCAATGTTGTGGCAGTTATTGAGAACTTTTAATTTTTATCTGAGGTTGCTATATGTTAAAATGGTTGGTAAATTTGTCGGTTTACTCCTTAACTCAAAACCAACAACAACACATTTAATCGGTCACTAGCTTAAAAATAAAATATTTAGACGATTATGTTCTTTTGCCCCTGAAATAAACATTGCATGATTCATGATGAAATTAGCAGCTGTACAAGAAATCCTCAATAATTCCGGATGATGTTGGATTCAACGACGTTCCATTCAAATATTAAAAGGTAAAATATTCCCTGAAACAACAATATCTGTGCAAACACTGTTATTGAACGACAAAGATGATTAAAATTAATTGTGGACAATCTGTGGCAGATACTGATTAGAATTTCAACAGCCTGTGAAACTTATCCCAAAAACTGGAGTGCACTTTGATCTAAGGTGTATTTCATGTTACTTGCGAGCACCCTATACAATTTGCCTTCTTTTAACTCTGTTTACGGTTTAACCCAAAACGGCCTAAACAGAAGCTCTAAATTTTACACATTAACAAAATTTGAAAATTAACACTTTTATATCAAACACCTACTTCCAATATACAAAATATCATGCCTAAAACATTTTGGAATTTAAGTTCTTATATTTCACATACCACTGAGATATTACCTGTTAGACTTTCAAGAAAAAAACGGAACTTTCAAGAATGAAAGCCTGGCATTCCCCTACTTATTCGTACCAATTTAGGCAGATGCAAGAGAGCATTTCATTTCCCATGTTTCTTGTCGTGTAAACGTCACATGAAAACATCTCATTTTCCTCGGCTCCGGAAACATCTTATGATATTGCACTCGCCGTTGAGGCGCACAGTGCCGTGCGAGTACATGTATCATGTCAGCGTCGCATGTGAGTTGTTTGTAATTGTTTTCGTCTCGTGCGCTCCCGTATTCCACGCGATTCGCCGTGCACAATTGCCACCCTTGTAGCCTCCACCCCTTCCCCTGCTGAAATGGCCCTCTAACTATGTGCGATAGCGGGATTTTGTTGAAAACCGTACATTAGGATGTTTAGGTAGATATGAATCGATTGGTTTATCAGGTGAAAATATAATATACTTGCTGGATATAAACATTAAGAGTGTAATAATATTTTCAATAAGATGTTTACTTTGCTTTAGATTTACAAAATTATACTCTTAATTTGTTTTATACTTTAAATTTGTCCTGGCGGTGTGTTTTTAATTAATATTTTGGTTAGCATTTTGGGAAACTACTGTTTATTTTGGGAAACACAAAATAAATTGCTTTTTTACTTAACCTCAAAACACGTGCTCATTTTTATTTCTTCAATCAATAAGGAATTTTAAACTTTCGTTTATGTTTGGCAATGATATATTAATATATCTATACTTTTCCATCGAATGAAAACTTTAAAAACTTAGTTTAAAAACTAAGTTTTATTTCTCTTAGTAAAAACATAATTTTTAAATGTTCTAATTTTGCAAATCTATAAGTATAAAAGAGGATGTTGGTATATATATATATATATATATATATATATATATATATATATATATATATATATTTATTTATTTGGCAGGGATAAACACAAAAACCGCTGGACCGATGGCCACGAAACTTGGTACATATACATGTAGAATTTCATGGAGTAGGTTTATACACCTTCAATTTCGTGATAACTTTCAGGGCTTAGCCCTGGGACCGTCTTAAAGGTACCCATGTCAGGGATTTTGAAATAATTTGAGTTAGATTTGTTTACTAACAAAACATATGAAAGTAAAATTTAAAACAGGTGATGTAAATTAATGGTATTTCTTTCTGCTATTTAACTGTATTTTTGTTAAAATGAAGATTTGTTACTTGGTGCCAGGTGGTCAATGAATTAGACTTTTGCATTTTTTCAAAGTGCAATATAAAAATATATAAAATGCTGATAATATGTAGTATAACATAAAATAAATAACTGATTACTGAAGGACTCCAGTGATCACTGATCACTTATACTTGAAGGACTTTTTTATGACAACTAACTGCTATTTAAAGAGGAAGAGTGTGCTACTGTAAAGAATTAATTTTACCTACAACACTTTAAAAAAATTGCCGGGACGGCTCATTCAAACGTTTTGCTCAATATAGAGTCTAAAAACGTAAGACAGCACTTTTTAATAATTGCTGGAGTGGCATTGTAATTTTTTGTTCAAGGTAGACCCTAAAACCTTAAGAAAATGATCTTTTACAGTGAATAAAATTTCAAGCTAACTTCTTTGATTCCTCTAACACGTATGCCTTCATGAAGGAAATAAATAGGATTTCTAATACGCAGGTCTGCTGCGACGGGGGTGCATAATAAAGTTTTAATTAAGGGTAACATATGCGAGCAGATTCAAAGTGCCGTCGAAAAAGCCAAGGGTGCCGTTCCTTATATTGTGCCCCATGATCATCATCAGGGCAAGCTCAGGTACCGTGGAAACGACCATCAAATGCTTCTCGGCGTTCGTCTCTGTAAATTGGCCTCTTGAGTGTGTGAGCGCAATCCTCTTCACCTGATAGCACGATCGACTGGACAGCCGACACAAGCAAAACGCACTTGCAAGAGGAAGGACCACCGATATTGGGCATGAGCCTACCCAGGGCAGCAACACCATTTGGGACTTTGTCGGTGGGGCGTTGGATATGGTCACATTTTTTTATGTACAGGCAGTTTATGCAGGAATATAATACCCCCGTCGTAGCAGACCTTCGTACTAAGAGCGAATTTCTAAAAACGTTTGCTTTATGGAAGTACATTTGATATGTTCAAAGAAGTAGATACATTACATACATTAGATTTTACAATAAGAAAAATAAATGGGAAAGCAAAACTATATAATTCATGGGTGATAGTGTATGTATAATTTTAATCGTGAGCGAAGCCACGGGTTCTTCTAGTTTATATTATATTTTAAGACTGACCTCAGTGAGCTATAGTACTATTTCAGTTTAGAATATAAGTAACTCTACATTTCCCTCCAACAAATAGTTTTAATAAAATTAATATTTTTCTTTTAAAAGTAAAATTTGATATAGAATACATATTTTATAAACCTTTTGGCGAATTGGAAACCAAAAATATAAGCTTTTAGGAGCATAATGGATTAAAACCCAGCGTTTGCCCCACCAACCTCAAACGTTTTTTCGGTTAACCGATTCTTTCACCGGCAAAAGTGAGTTGGTAATATACTGCGCTACTCAATCAGAATTACCTTGAGGGAATACGAGAAAAACATAACGTTGAAGTGAAAATAATTAAATTGTTATTTATCATGTAAATTAAAATATTATAACAAATTAAAATTATTTTACGTTTATTTGGACATATTGTAACTTTAAATTAAACTTCCCATGATGTTCCTTATAAATTGATAGACTATGTCAAAAAAGGAACGGTGTCGCCTTAAAAGCTCGCCTATACATATTCGTAATCATTACTATTTAAAACAAGTTTGTACCGTATAACATCAAAGCAAATATCGTTCTTGCAAATCAAAATTGGGTTGTGGCGCAGTTAGTAGCACGACTGGATTCGAAAACGTGGTTTTATCGTGGGTTGGGGTCTTCGCGTTGACGTATACTCTTAACAGTAATATTCACTCTTGAACTGTACCGGCTCCCTCCTTGCTTTGCTTGTAGGGGGGAGCAAATGTACTGTAAAATAAAAAGGAAAAGAAAAGAATATTTTCTTAGCACCTTCTTTCAAAATAAAATACAGTATTTGAATCAGGAAAATTAATTTTACTAAAGATAAACACATTCTACATGCAACTATATTATGTGGGAAACCCTAAAATATTATTTCCATACATGTTTGGAAAACCCTAAAAATGCTACCTTCAGACTCCACTCCCTCCCGCTCAAGGGCTACGGGCGGGGACTTTTTATATGTTTTCCTCGTAACAAGTGCAAAAAAGCTACAAAGTCAAAGATGGTGTTCCAAAAATTTACCTCCATACCTTTTTGTTGCCTGGACTATTAGGATATCCGTAGATAATCTATCCGTAATCAATACATGAGTGACAATAATTCACCAGACGGCCGGAGCGGCGCGGCGGAGAGCTGTCTAAGCGTGAGTGCCAATGTGTAGGGGCTAGGGGCCTACCCACTACCCGTGAGGCGCCGAACTCTATTTTTAAACACGACCTCATATCGCATAACAGATGGCGGTGTCTGTGTCCGGGTCGGAGCTTCTCTTCAACTAGGCGAAATATTGGTTGTGGTTGCATTAAAAAACGTCTTAAAATATGCAGTGCATGAAAACCATACATACACCTAAATAGTTACATTTAAACTATACATAATACAAAACGAGACATTGCATTAAGAATTGAGAGTCGCCTCCTTTGATTCTCTTGAATTGTGTATGACCCAGTGGTTAGAATAGGGGATTCTAACTTTTAACCGCTACTTAAGCCTACACAAACTTAAGACTAGGGACACGCTCGGAATCTGAAATATAGTTTGATCAAATGATAATTAATTGATCAAAAGTCTTTTCAAAAATCTCAAAGAAATTTTCAGTGTGTATGCGGCCTATAAATAATTTTTATAAAACGTTAGTGATGTCCACTGGTGTCAGACTGTACTTTTGGGGTGTAAAAAGCACCACTTTGACAAATCCTCAAAAATTACTTCTAATAACGCAAGCTTAAACTTTGACTAATACTTTTACGTCAGTAATATTAACTCAAAATTACATAACGTGTGTGATGCACTTTTAAACCCTCAGATTTTCACTGAACCTATAAAATTATTGCTTGTAATTATTCCACTATACATCCCTAGAAATACCACATTTTAAGCCTTTAATTTAACCACAAATAAACTGGTAATTCTAGAAAACATTTTATGGTATGTTTATGATCAAAAATAATAAACGTTTACCACAAGAGATAGCTAAAATACATTTTTGGCAAGAGGGTCAAAATTAGTATGTAACGGCAGCAAAAGCGGAATGCAAATATGTGGAAATTCAATCTTTTTTGTGTGGATTGCAATTTGCGACCATATTTTTTGTTCGTTCCGGCTGTTATTGGGCGGGCGGTGTAAACGCGGCGTTCCCGTAGGAATTCGCTTGGAAGTGGTTTTATTTCTTAATTAGCATTCATTCGCAAATTCCGGATTTGCATTTTCAACAGTAACGCTTTAAAGACTAAAATATTCAGACACTGGTGGTTTTTCAGTGACCCTAAACTCGAGAGAGAAGTTTAAAAGTAAATTGTTTTTATTAAGATTACATCAATGCTGCATGCATTATATATTAGAACGCTGTCTCTGGTGAAATTTAATTAGATATATTAAAGCGAAGAACAATACAATTCTAACGAAGAATATTTGATATATTTGTGTTTTATTAAAACTTTTAACAACGCCTATCTATTAGAATTACTCATCAACTAAGAAATTACTTTTTTTAAAATAAACCAGTGACCATTTGTTAAGTCTGAAACATTTTTCGATAAGGAGATAAAACAGATACAAAAAATACGACATTTCAGCTGCAAAGAAGGTTTTAGTCGTTGAGTACGCGAATATATTACTTCTTCGCACAGGAAGATAAACATTAGAACGTTGAAGAATTCTTATCTTGACAAAACGTAACCGTCCATGGATTTTAAATTAAATTCCCTTCTCACGAGTATTTACTTGAATATAATGTGAGTTTTATAGCTTATTATTTTCATACAGTACCACAATAACATTAGTTGTTATGTATTGACTATAATATTTTTTTTCCTTTATGTTAGAATACCACTGTCACATTATTTTCCGCTTAAGTAAAATATTTATTCTTCACTCACGAAAAGGAGGGCATTTCAATAAAAGCTTTTCTGTTATATTGAAATGTTTGACTTCAAAGGGCGTTTCAGATCATTTACAATAGAGGGGCTTTTTATGGGTATTTTCCAATACATCAACAGGACCAAACATTTATACTTGGTGAGAATTCATCACGAACATTTTCTTGTCAAAACACATTATTACACAGGTAATAGTCAATGGCTTTGAACAGACTTTGAAGGTTCCTTCACTAAATGCGAATACTTAGGGGTGCTTTGAAACTGTTTGCTATCGAACAATTATAAACCACCACAGTCTGCCAAAAATAGCCGGAGGAATTATTTCACAATGCTTTTTCAGACTAGGTAAGACAAATTCAAAAAGCTCTGCAAAACTTTTCTCTATGAATTTTCATTTATGTTTGAAGTACATCCAATAACATTTGTGTTCTTTTTCTGAGGGTTCAACATTGTTGTTATCGTTTCAGAGTTCGTCGTAAATGGTAAACTTTACATCGACTATCCGGATATCTATACATGTAGATTCCAAGCGTAAAGAAATCAATGGCAAAAAAGTTTATGAGAAACGGGATAACACATATGTAAAATTCTCAAGGTCCAACAGACCTGGTCACAGCAAGGATTGCAAGCCATATCGGAATGCTTTACGTGAAATGTGAACCATTCCAGTCCGGCCATTTAATGTTTGGTCCAAGTAATGCACTTACTTAGATTTTTGTGGTTATGGTCCCCAAACACAGGATTAGGCGCGGGCCTCAATACTGCGCTATCACATCACGTTCAGCTATTCTAATTAATTTTGAGCTTAACTAACGATTATCAGATTGTATAGCTTTTTATACAAAGGCGGAAGATGTATGCATAGATCTTCTGTTCATAAATTGTATTTAGTATAATATAGACCACTCAATCAAAGTTTTAGTCGCCAAAAATCCAACTGCAAATTGCCGAACAAAAGCTATTAATTGATTAAAAAAATTTCTATTCGAGAACAGTACTCACTGACAAGGAAAGAACGTTTGCACTACATAGAATTGTGTTGGTTAATATTTGCTAGAGACTTTCTGCCACACACGAATCCCAGCTTCAAAGGGTCGGGTCTGCACAGGCGCCTGTGAATGATAAGTTGTTTGTCGTATTGGAATTTTTCGATTGCCTAACATCAAAGAGTTTCTGCACCATTTCCAGTTCCTGTTTCTATACTTTCAATTACTGCACCAACTGTAGCGTGGATATGGAGGTAACGCGCCTCTAGTGCTCCCTTTCAAACTTACAACCACACAAAATATTTGCCTTGAGTTTTGTGTTCTCGATCAGGCGAATAAATCAATATGGAATGTTACCGATGCTTTTAAATGAAAAAGTATGAAATTAAATACTTTATTTGACTTTGTTTGTTTTTAAAGTTTGGTTTCGTAGTGATATGTGAAAAAAAAAACTTCAGCTTGCGCTTTGCTGTAAACTAAGGGGTGTGTATTTACTTATAGCAGAAAATAAGCTCTAGACGCTTTTTCGCATACTGAAATGTCTTAGTCCACATGCATAATAAGACTGCAGTGCCTTACGACACTTTAATAACATTTTAATAACTGATGTCAAAGGCCATCTGATTAGAGTTAAACAGATTTTATTACAAACCATATTTGTATTTACAACCAAAAAATTGATTAGAATAATTTTTATCGACTGCCCAGGCACCTCAATATATGTGACCAAGGGTTTATCTGATTACGTCTTTAAAAGCAAACCGATAAACCAACTCTTAGCAGGTTACCTAACATCTTAATTATTTAGCTGATTTAAAAGGGAACCCATGTGGCCAATTCTAATATACTGTACTCAATATTTTACCATATGATAATATTTCAAATATGTTCATTTTAATTCCAACATTGTAAACAAAAACAAACAAATACAGAGTTTCTTTCATCAATTCTCAAACCGCATTTTCATTTTTTATTCTTTCAAAAATAATTATAATTTTTCTTAATTATATACATTCATTCACGAAACACCATGTTTTTTGTACTGGCTTTGACTAGAAAATCGTTGTCCGACAATATTTCAATTTCCGCCCAAACAACAGAATAACAAATTCATAGATGTCAGTTTCACTTCAGATCAAGCCCCGGCATTAAGCAGCAACGGGTTCGATAATCCGAGAGTAGAATTTTAATCTAGTTCAGAAACCTGCTCCGGGCCGGCTCTCCCGGCACCCGCGGTTTCAAAAACACCTGCTCTTCCTTCCGGTGGCGGCGGGGCCGCCCAAATCTGTGAACCGTATCATGTACAACCGCATACTTCCACTCCCCCTGTCCTGAAGCCGCTCCGCACCGCCTCCTCGTGGTCGGAACTATCCGATAGAAACAATCGATTCATCCGGTTTTTGCGCCAATCGGTTCAAACGATGGTTACTTTAATTTTCATCCGGATGAACCTTCCATTCCTTAACATTTGAATCATCAGAACGGAATTATCCATCTATCTGAAAACCATCCGTTTCATGATTCCATTCAATTGTAAAACTATCCGTCCCGCATTTGAATTAGTTTGAATTCTACAAATTAGTTTTTTAATTACTGGAACCATTCTTTATTGAATTAATTGTGAAAATATCTGTCTATTTGCACGTATGGGTAAATATTTACCTTTTCAATTACCTAAACTGAAATCCATGTATAAGGAATTAAATATGTCTTATTCATCCATCGCAGGTGAATCACATGCTCAGCATCTTCACAGTATCTCTTTATCCAGATGTAGCTACACATCCAATTAAAACTATCTATCTCGAAACTGAGTCAGGCTCGAGAACAGATAGATGGTTTATCTATCCATCCATTTTCCACTGATCAGATGGTTCCTCTACGCAGCGCGGGCCGATGCGCTCCCCACCCCACTACACAAGAAAATATCGGATGAATCATCCATGTGGAAACTATCGGATGAAAGAAAACCCATCGGATGGTAAAAAGCAGACGTTTGTCCCATCACTACCGCCTCGTTGCGTACTGCTGCTATAGTCAATATCTTTCACATTGATAAGGCTAGTTTTAAATTAATATTAACTAATGTAAGGGGTTAGATTACTTTTTATCTTGTAATTTTATTTTTTTAACTGCTAGTGTGTTTTCGATTGCGTTTTATCTAAATTGATCAGTTTATTCAGACAATCATTAAGCATTTGTAACTATAAAGGCTAATAAAACAAAGATTTTATTTATAATCTCACAAATTATATTAAATGTAGGATAAGCTCAGGATGTGAGTGAAGGTTTTTTAAAACACACGTTTGGATTTCAAATATTTATGTTAGTTATCCAGTTTACACGAAGGTCAATATAACAATAAATATTAATTTATGTATATGAATTTAAACTAGGTAGTTTTTTATCAGTTTCATTTTGCCACACTTGGTTAGGATATTTTAGGTTGTTAACTCCTGTAAAATGTAGTCATAATTTGAGTTTATCACATAAGAAATCCATTTACCAATGAACTTGCTAAGTGAAAAGATCCTTTGATTTTATTCTTTACTTAAGCGAACCCAGAGTAAATACCTAAAGTAATTTGGTGTACAATAAGTAGAGTTATTTTTTTACATTTAAAACACCAAAACTGAACAATTATACTCAGGTACAAATGCAAGGCTCAGTGGTACGAATATGTGCTCTCACTGTGCGAATGCCTCATCATAAATTCCAAACAAAATTCTGAGAAAACATCTATAAGTTTTCAAACTGCAGCCGGTTGGCATTGATTTTAGGCATATTGTACCGATTGTAACAGCTCAGAATAAAATCTAAATAATCTTCGATGGTGAAAAATTTCTATGACTCTTCCCGCATGTTCCCAAAGCTATACATAATTTGTCTTCAATACTCCCAAATAAATTGACGTCTAAAGAGGTGATTAAGAGCTCCACTCTTCAAGGCAGCAGACACCATGTTCCATGTTCTACGCTGCACAATAGGGGCTCAGATGGAGGCTTGTGCATGTGACGGTATTTGATATGGATCATCGGATATTTTACCGACCTCCGGGTAGGGGCGTGCAACCGCAAAGAAACCTGAACCGCTCCCCTCCCCCCTCCCCAGTGTCGGGGCTACAGCGGATAATCCTCATGTCGAAGCCTCATATCGTGTCATAGCAAAACTGGCTAAGTGAATTTTTTTCGAAATTGAGATTTTGACGTTTTATTACTTTATGGGAGTCGATACACCAGGTTGTTTGCTCACTTTAAGTCAAAACTGGCTATTTCCTATCCAAAAATAATGTTAGAGTTTGGTGGTTGTAGCAAAAGTAACCTTTTCCATCGCGACTGTTGTTGCAAAACTGGTCATTTTGCAGCCGACCAATGGTGTCGCAGCTTATGATCATGTGATTTTCAGTTTACATCTCGACTTACTGAAGTTTCTAAAGGTTGCAGCTACTATCAGTGAATTTTAAAGTTTAGTATTAAAATAGTTATGGATACAATCGTTAAACCTTCACCACATGGAAAAGGGCGAAAGAAGAAATCCAACCCAGAGGGATGGAAGAGATTTTCGACGTTTTATTACTCTATGTCTGTCGATACACCAGACTGTGTGCTCACTTTATATCAAAACTATCTATTTGCTATCGAAAAACAATGTCAAAGTATAGCGGTTGTAGCACAGCTTTAATTTTCCATCCCTACTGTTGCTGCCAAACTGGTTATTTTAGTCTGCCACAACAAAACTGGCTAAGTGCAATATTTAATGTAGTTTTTCTGTCAAGTTAATAATAAAAGCTAAAAAATATTTGTTTCCAAAGACTTTCAAGTACCTAGTGTACTTGTAAAAAAATTAGAACTTAATCACTAAACTCTATTTGAACAAAATATGAACGTTTGTCGTTCTTCCTGAAAAATTTTGGTTTTTGCACTTTAGCCAGTTTTGCTTTGACCCGCTTTGATCCTCATGTGCTCCTCGCTCAACATGCCTGAACATGTCCCGGTTATACGGCAATGGCGCGCTGTGATAGTCATAGCTCTAATTACGCTGCTATCACGTACCAAAGCTAATTAATTGTAGGGCTCATACTGATACTGGATTGCGATTGCACCGGTGTATGTTTAGTATGTAGAACACTGCAGCTATGTTTCAGTTGAGCCCCGAAGATAATAATGTAGATGAGCAATATTACTTTTTTCGTTATTTATCTGAATAAATTACTTCTTTTGTCTATACATCAACCCTGGTCGCCCCTATCGGAATAATATATTGAATATTAATTTATTTTCATGTTGATTCATAATATTAAAATTTAATTTAAAAAGTTACATCCATTGCAAGAAATCCTTTACGTTTCTTGTTATGACATATTTATTTTTATCCAAATCAGTGAATTCACAATCCTTATTCAATCACCAAGGAGATTAATTACTATTTACCTATTATTGTTTATCTTATTATTTACATTATTTAAGATAATATTTTCTACTTCGATAATGAATTTAATTACATTCGATTAGTAATAATATTTTAATTTTCATACATACATAGTGATTACAGTTTGCGCTACGAAGTAAAACGTCAGTTTGGAAAAAAGGTGTGGAGTATTTCACTTATTACATAAATTTAATTGCTAATTAGTAATATCATTCCAATCAATGAACTGAAGACGACAAATAAAGGGTGTTTTTTTGGTGGTGTGATTTTTAAAACGAAATAAAACCATGAAAAATAACCTGTACTGTCATAAAAATGCATTTAGTTTAACCACAGTGTTATGACATTAGTGTTTAAAAATGATTTCTGGCATATGGGCTCCATTGCATTCCCGAAGAAAGCCCAATCTAGCAGTCCAATATTCAAATACCCTTTCCAGCAGCTGGGACCTAATTCCATCAACAACTCGACAAATGTTGGCTACCAAGTTATTTAGAGTGATATCACGCTGAAAGGCTACTTCCTGTGGGGATATATCAAATCTCAGGTCTATGCTGACAAGCCACAGACTCTAAATGACTTGGAAGCCAGCATTCGTTGAGTTATTGAAGGAATACGCCCCAAGCTGCTGGAAAGGGCATTTAAAAATTGGACTGCTAGATTGGGCTTTCTACTGGAACGTAATAAAGCCCATATGCCAGAAATCATTTTTAAACACTAATGTCATAACAGTGTGGTTAAAATAAATGCATTTTTATGTCAATACAGGTTATAAATGACTTGGAAGCCAACATTCGTCGAGTTATTGACGGAATACGCCCCCAGATGCTGGAAAGGGTATTAGAAAATTGGACTGCTAGATTGGGCTTTCTACTGGAACGCAATGGAGCCCATATGCCAGAAATCATTTTTAAACACTAATGACGTAACACTGTGATTAAAATAAATGCATTTTTATGTCAATACAGGTTATTTTTCATTGGGTTATTTCGTTTTAAAAATCGCACCACTAAAAAAAACACCCTTTACATTTTTTCGAAAACATCTCCATATGATTTTCTTTTTTTATTTTTATTACGACTGTGCGACATTCCTCAGGAAGGAAACCGCCTCCAGTGCGACAGCGATCAATATCGGAGGAATCAGCTGATTTGACGGCCGCCCCAGCTGTTAAGGCGTCAGCTGTTGTTGTGTGGAGGTCGGCCGTACGTAACTGACCAGGAGTGCGATCCCACCCGCCTGGCACCTGCCGCGGCATTAGTCATGACTTCTGGCCGGGCTTCCCACCGTTCGCAGGGTCTTCAACTCGATCTGATGGCCAATTAGGATTCAGTACTGTAATGGTCTTCGCAGGGAAGTAGTGGGCTTCCAGGTATAAACGGGCTCCGTGGGAAATAATAATTAGCTATCGTGATGGTACGTCATCTGTGGTGTTGAGATATTTAGAGTATTATTGCCGTGTAAAACGTTAATATTCATCATAATTTGATGTTAGGGCTTTCGAAAAAGTACAAACATTATCTATAACCCACCTTGCATTTTCAAAGCGTCAAATTTTTCATGGATTGATCGCTTTAGTGTCTAAGTAACATGCACCACACCGACACATTCAACGTCCTCTATTTATGGTTTATATTTTAATAATTTATAATCAAACATGTTTAGTGTGAACGCTACATTATTTCATAGTCATTCCACATACGGTATGTATTCAAACTGTCGCATTTTTAAATTTGCCTGTTCTTAAGCTTAATACACAATTAGTTCGAACTCTAACTGTACTTTCGTTTTCGGGACTCTCAAACCAATTATGACTTATCATAATTAAATATTAGCTGCATGCAAGGAAATCATTTAACATTTCCTATTCCTAAGTAGATATAGAAATATTGAAATAAACACGTGGACACTGTTTCACAAATACTTATTTCACCTAATATTTTACAAGCTGAGTTGATTTTTTACTTCCTGCCTTTGTTAAATGATTTAAAATCTGAATCATTAAAAGTATTATGCTAAATTATAATAAGCGAAATGGATATAATTGTGCCAGCCCGTGAAACGAACTATGACTGTCAGTAGTAATGTTTCGCAGATCTTTCTTAGAATGAGAGTTCCCATAAAATACGATTTAAGTAGGAATTTTTTTAAATATTATAATTTACGAAGGTTTGGATAAGTCCAGAAATGCTAAAATATGTTGAAACATTTGTTTACTTTACAGCCAAATTAATTTTTCATAAAATAATGTGTTATAGTAACTAATATCAATATAAAATATATTTATGGTAATCAGGCTATTTACACGTTCAGCCCGACGTGCGCCACCGGTGGTAACGACTGAATTTTCGTACTGATTAAAAGGACGTTGCAATAATCGGAAAACTGACCAAAAAGACGAAACTAAGCTAAGACGTACTTTTAACTAAATCTTAAAAATATCCGTTGATTCGCCGATGTCGCGGCAGGCGGCGAAGTGGCGAACGATACACTGTTAGTTATTTTAACCTCCGTACGAGTAAAGCACTTCCCGTGTCTTCTTACCCCCTTTCCGCCATATTTAGCGTTTTTACGTCACCTTAATCTCTTCAACATTAATTTTGTCTACAAAACAAATCACACACGCGCTACCGGAGGCCACGGTGTTTCTCCACAATCCTACAATACGAACATACTAATAATATAACCCAGCAAAGCTACAAAATCGCCGCGAGAAAGCATTGAATCAAATAGGAACAGTGCACCATCGGTGGTACTCGTCGGAGTTTTGGAAAGTTTGCCGTGCGCCACCGGTGGCGCACGTCGAGATTATGGAAAGTACAAAAACTGACTGTCGACTTCCGTCAGGCTGACCGCGTTCAGACCATTCCATTTTGATCATTAACAATCTTTGAACGCCAACCGAACTCACCACGACAGCAGCGCGGCGTTGGCAGCGACGCCAGTGGTCTTCAGATCCGCTAGACCAGCGGCTGGGCTCCGATAGTCATACCAGGTGACTTTAACGCTCCAGGAGATACCTTCGCAGTAATTGCCTTCATTTCCTGCAGTCGCTCCCGCGCCGACCGGTCTACCATTGTGTTTATGTAGGGCGGGAATCGTCGGTCCCGACGTTCCAGAGGAGATAATTCTATCGCTTTACTTAATTGGGATGGCCCAGTCATCGACAAAGAGCCGTGTTTGGGCGAATTCAACAGATTTCTAAAATTACTTGAAAATAGGTGTTTCACTGGGGAAAGTACCTGGTTAGTTTCAATCTCGTGGTATGTTATGGATCCTGAAAGTTTTCTTATAAGATAAATAAATATCCTGTAAAATAAGTGAGCTTTTGGTATTGAGGTTGGTGTTATGCTTTTAGTGGACAGAAAAAAAGGTTAAAAGTGAATGCAAGTTTAATTTTCGTGGTAACTTTAAATCACATTTATCTTCAATATCATATTAAAACATTATTTCAACTGAATATTCTCTTGAAATTCTTTAAAATATTTGTATGCTAAGTTAACTATTGATTACAATATTATTTTAAAGGTTTCACAATGCTCAACAAAATGTAAACTTTACATTTCAATAAAACGTTGTTTTTCTAGTTTCTGAAAGAAAAGGCTTTACTGTTTCCTTTTTTGGAATCTGGTTTAAATCATATCATACCCCAATTGGATACTTAAATAGGGTTGGAAAAATTAAAAATTAAAATAAAAAAAATGGATGTAAATAAAAAACGTCTTACAACACTTAAAAATATATTTACACCTATACTGAATTTACGTACAAGATGGAAAATATACAAAGATTGTGAAAAACGGCGATTGATTTCGGTTGGTCACACCAACCATCATCAGGCCCAAGGAGAGTCTCTCATTGGGCCTGATGATGGTTGGTGTAACCAACCGAAATCGATCGCCATTGTCCACCATTTTCGTATATTTACCGTCCTAAATGTAAATTCAGATAAGTGTAAATGTATTTTAAAGTGTTGTAAGACGTTTTTTATTTACATCTAGTGAATACAATAACTCGTATCATGTTAATCAAGAAGTTATTTAATAAAAAAGTTTATCCGTATATAAAAAGCCATATAACACCTTCTGTCATATTTTAATTTAAAATAAAAATTACTAAATACTTAATATATTTTTTATTATAATTTCCGGGCTTATGGTAAAATTATAATGCTATGGAAAGTTACTTGTCACAAATAAATGTTCTCAGGAAAAGCACTTCAAAATTCCCAGTTTCCCCTGAGTACAAAGGGGACTAACGAGACATCATTAATTGTATTACTTTAGAGCCGTAGGAAATACAAACTCCATCTTATATTATTTTATCCACTCCTTTTGATTTCTCTATAATTCCATATTTGTAAAATTAGCATAAAAAATAAATTCTGCAAAGGAATTTATGGAATTATGTTTGAAAGAAGAATAAATAAGCTATACACTTCCAAGTGGTTTACATCGATTAGCATTTGATTTGAAAATTTGGATCAGGTTTGAGCCTTTTACGTCTCTTATAATGTGCAAAGGAACTAGATAATGAACCATTTACTTAACCGTAATATCCCCCTTTAATGTTGATGTATTGATATTGTGAAAAAATGTTCATCATTTTATTATTTTGATCAATAATTTCGTTAACAATGTTTAATCAGGATTTACGTTTTCATTTGTTTTTCTTCCAATTATTTACAACATTTAGTCACGCTTACAATAGTTATTTGAGTGATTTCAATACTATTCTTATGGGTTTACTTTGGCTCCCACCGGGAGACAAAGTAATCATTTTACTCCCGCTGGGAGACAACATATGATTTTACTCACTCATTACAAGGATTAACAGGCGTCAAAGCACAGCAGGTGGGGGAGCAAGTTTTTTTTCAAAATATGTATCAAAGTTTAATAATTGTTGTTTGATACAAATTTACAACGCTCTATATAATACACTTTTATAACAATTGATTAGCTGTTCCAGTTGGCTACCAATCTCAGAGGCTTACAGGTAACAAGTAAAGAGTCTTTTTATATATTCTAAAAAGAGAGTCTTTTTATATACTCTGAAATCAGAGCAACGTTATCAGGCGGTGCAGTTTTTGTTAAAGGCTTATAAAAGTACCCGAGAGAAGATGAGTCAGCATAAAGGAGAGCCAGCTTAACGAAGTAAAAATCGTATTTTTAATTTAGTCTGCTGAATAAAAAGCCAGATAAATGTCGGACAAGGGCAACTAAATTACGATGACCCGAACGGCGGGAAAGGAGCGCCGTGATTACGGCTAACTTCTCTTGAACAATCAAGACCTATTTCCCCTTTATAATTTAACGAGCTCAGCAAAAATCCTTGTAGTATTATAAAAACTCCTAATGAACATAGAATGAAGTTTCGACATCTTGACATTGAAGAACTTTGTTCAATCGGTTGTATTAGCGTTACTTTCGTTGGTATTTTTTTTTCATCAAAGAATATTATTAGTCAATTAGTCGCTGTAGGCCTACTATAAAAATATCTCCCCGGCTTACTATAAAATAAGTGTCATAGACCCTGCAGTTCGGTAGCAAATAAATGGCAAGTATGTAAAGTTTATAAAAACATTTTATTGTAACGGAATAGCCGATACAAAATCTAGTCATGCCTATTTTGAATTCACCTTAAAAGTAAGCGGATGTGCTCCTAAGTAAAAAAAAAATATATAAATGAATATATGATTCAAGCTGAAAAAATGCAATAGCTAGGGAAAAGGGCAGTTATGTGTTTGATTTAATTTATGGATAGACAACCATAAAAGTGAAAAACATTAAGAAATTAAATATCTTAGCTCATAGTTGGATCATCTTAAGCTAAGTTCAATTATAAGGTGGTTAAATATTATTAAGATGAACAGTTTTCAATCGATTTGGAATGACACGTTATTACTAACAGCTTAACAACTTGACATTATGACATTTGCTCTTACCATCTGGTATTATAGATGTAGGCCCAAACTGCATTAATGGCTTTGCGCTTCAATCAGTCTGCTTCTTTGTGCGAACACAGATGCTATTATTTATGCACCAGCTGCAGTAATCCTGGCCTGAGCTACCCTGTAAAGCCTCTTATGTCTTAAACCACGTTGCCCCCTCTCTCTCGCTCGGCTTCGGCCCAGACTTGTCGGGGTTCGTACGGTTTGATGATGCAATAAAGTAAGTTAAAGACATATAAGAAAACTTAGTATTCCTTCAAGTAACTGAACACGAGTAGGAGGCTTTTGGGGGAATCAAATCATTGCAATGCTAAGCTAAGGTAGTGTGAAAATGTAATAATGTTTGTTTGGCCATGTTTCAAGGTATACGCTATGACACTAAATGTACCAATTGTAAATCGAAGTTTTCATTTAAAATTTTCGAAAATCTTGGGAACTATCTCGTCAGTAGAAAAATTAGGCATATGCTTTTAAAAGTTTTGTCAAGATGCTTGAACAAACACAATCAATTGTATGTTTACAGTGATGCTTACTTTACGCACAGATTAAATAACTATTTACGAACATTGAAAAGGTAAGTTATCAGGCCGACAACTCAATGTCGGCTAACTTATTACGATTATTGCTTTATTTTGTTAAGTTTAAAAGTGAGATTACATATTAGAGTTTCTCACATTTTATTTCATTCTATTTCAAAAGATGATTATATAAGATTCTCTCTAGGAAACCAAACACTGAGGTATCGTGAAAAAGTAAAATGATTAAAATACGTCTTGATTGAGAATTGAATAGCTCAGTTCATTAAACTATAACGAAACTGTGGACAAACCTTTTCAGTAAAATGGACTATTTGTCAGTATCACGACTTCGCCCCATCCAGGACATCCCAGGCATTTTTGGGGCAGTGCTAAGTTTTCAAATGTTAAACTCTTATCGAGTGATACTTTATTTTGAGGAGTTTGTCGAGATAAATGCAATTGTGCAAACCTGAGGATAATATTATATCCATAACCACGATAGCAGGCATAACAAATTTGAGATCGGTAGGTAAGCACCCATTTGTCAATCGAAAATGTTTAATGACTGCCACTTTAATTATGGACGTCTTAAACAACGTCGGATTCACATAATTTAATTTCTCTTGACTAACTGTTCAAAATGAGAGGCCGCTTTATAGAGTATAATTTTTTATATATTTGGGACTATTAATAAAATAATCAATTTTAAGGGCATCATGCTATTGATAAAAATATCGAGTTTCACATGTGTTAAACGAGTGCCAACTTTAGTTTTGAGATTGAAACATGTTTAGGAGTTAGTTGGTATCTACACTCTGGTCTAACTAATCCTGAATAATTTGACAACAGTGTTTTTGATATATCAGTGAACAGGTGAGTGGTTGGCTTTGAACTCTAGTATGCGTAAAGAGAGTTCATTCCTCCTGTTGCATCAGCAACGGAAACAGGACAACAGTAACCCTATCCATAAACAATTCTGTCCATTTACTGCACCTATTGAAAAAGTATAATATGTGTAAATTTACTTCAAATAATATCTCATTATTGATATTTACCGTTGTGTAATCCTAAGAGATAAATGAGCTAAGGTGAGTATAAATATCAACCCTTAAATGGCAGTAACCAATCAAAGCTTGTAAAAATAAGTGAAAAATATCCACCTATATGGGAAAAAACATAAAATATACGTTGGACAAACTTAAACAGAGTTATTAAAATCAGCCTATTAATGTAACTGTAAACATTGTTATAACTGGTCATTATAATAATGTCACACCTTTGTTTACAATACGTACAAAAGTCTTACCAACGCTTTGTGTAGCCCTTTTATTTATTAGTGAAGAAGAAAAGTAAATCAAACGTCTAACGTACTTGAACCTTAAATCTCTATTGGAAAGTCATTTAATTAACTGACAACATCTGCTTGTTACTGTTTTGTCTTTGAGGTTCTTCCCTTAAAACACTTAGTTTGTAATCAAAATACTTTGTTGTTTCATCCGTTCAAATAGCTTCCCTTGTAATTTTGTTGTTCTTTCGTTGCGATGCGGATGAGGAAGACAAACGATGAATGAAATAAATTTGTATTACTCCACATTAGAAGTAAGTAATTAAAACTTACTTTTAGTAACCAAGGCTTCTGGTCCTTCATTTCAAAATCATTAGACATTAATAGAATTTAACTTATAGGTACTTAGCATTACTTTAACTTATAGGTAATGCTAAGATGAAATTAATATATACAAACTTGGTACTAATTAAAAAAACCGCATTTAATAAGTCAATATTGACTTCAATGTATGATAAGCCAAAAAAAGAAGAAAGAAAACAGTTTCTTACAGATTAATATTGTATAATTAAGCTAAAATAACTTTTTAATTATAATGTGCTACGTATATGAAAAGATTTTAATTAACATAAAAGGTGCGATCACAATCTTCAACGGACCTTTTTCCAGTACATTATTTTGTTAGGCTGTTTAAGCATTCATTGCTGTTGTTCTTAATTATTCATTAATTTTTAAGCCATTCCAAAATAACCGATGCATGCCTTGGTTAATATCTTTTTTGGAAATATTATGGATTCCTCCAAGAACTTTTAATTGTTTTAAATAAACTATTATGTGGAAATACGAGGTTCAATAGGTGATAATGTCTCTTACGATAACATTGTTTAAAAGAACGACAAAACCTTGCCATTACGTGTATTTTGATGTAGCTTAGTATTCGTAACATGATTTAGAATCCAAACAGGTTACTGCAAAATCCTAATATTTTTTTAGTGTACTATAGCAGTGTTTTTGGTTAGGAGATAAATAGAAACATTACGAATAAATTCTATTATTAACACCCCTACCTGTTTTAGTCTGGTAAATTAAATGGAAAGTTTTATTTGTTGTAAAATGTCAAGAATTATTTCGTCAACTGTTTGTGTGACAGACCAATCCCCTTTGAAATAAACCCTCGAAATTTTCAGTTTTGAATGGAAATATTTCTCTCTGTTCAAATAAAAGTGTCAAATCTGCCAGATTACGCACCCCTCCTTTGAATAACGTGTTCAGCATTTCGTTCGTTGTGGGAGTGAGGAAATCCATGTTATTTTCATTTCTCTTCTCTTGAATACAAAATAATTTAGGTTGGTCTTTTAGTCATTGAACTTTTTCAAAATTGAGAAATAATTTCTAAAGAGGCGTTGGTCGTCTAAAGCAAGATATCCTGAATGATTCTGGAATTAACTACTTTGTCTTTATTTAGAATTATTTAGGCATTTATAATAAAATATCGGTATATTCTATTATAAATGCGCCAAATTACTCCTTCACATACATTTTTACAGTAAAAATACTAAAATAATAAGACTTGTCCATAAACGATTAAAAATGTTATTCAGTCACGTATACATTTTTTCCTCCTGTTTATATCTTTACGCAATGTTTTCGGACGAGCTTTATTGATCATTACATAGTGATTAATTTTTAAGTCATAAGAATAGTTACAGCTTGGAAAACCTCCATTTTCTTGTGAAATATTAATATAAAATGTAAGAAATTTTAGTTACCCTTTTCATTTTCCATTTTTTTAAACATGGAAATAAGAAGCTTCAGAAGCTATACACTCTTAAAGTATGATTGAATATTAGAATAAAAACATTTTTTCATAATTTTCAAATAAAACTTTGTAGGTTGTTTGTCTTTAAAAAACCTGTTCAGCTGCGTAATCATTTGCAAGTTCAAGATTCAAAATTACATTTAACAACCTATTAAAAGTTTTTATACCAAGATTAACTTTTAATTTATAATGTTAAAACCCAATAAGCAGTCATTTAAATTATTTTAAAATCAACATTTGTAAAAAAATTGTAAACTACCAAAATAGTTTTACTAGATCATAAACTACGGATAAAATATATTCTGTAATCTCGATTCTGTACTTCATTTGAAAAGACATTTCACTATTTTCAATAAAGGGACGAAATATTTTTATTCACTTCCTTGTTGCGGTGGAGGAAAGCTGAGCCAGTTTTTGCTGTAGTCGATTTAAACCTGAGACCACTGGCTCTTTAATTTATAAAATTTGTCAAACATGTGTTAAGTATTAATTTTTAGAAATAAAAATATCAAGCCCTACGTCAATATGTTTGAGGTTTTTTAGGAGGATATTATAAAACTTACTTATACATATTTTTTAATCATGTTTACGAGCTTAATCGTCTGTTGTCATACATTTGCAAGAATCGATTATCATCATGTAAATGTATTACATAAACTAAATTACCTATTTGATCTCAATAAAAAATGGTATAAATGATTATTTTCATCATAGACTAGCTTACACGCATGCTATTTTCAACATTTTAAATTTAAGACCAAAGCAGTTTGATATTTTTAACCCTAACTGAAAAAAATAAATTAGGAAAAAATGCTTTTTAAAGCCAATATTTAAGAAAATACATTCTATAAGTAAAATAATCGGCAAAAAACAAAAATATTACAACAGTCACTGAACAGTTTAGATAACTAAGTATAAGTATTTTAATATATTCTTTGCAGGTTACCTGTCTCTTGTAGTGTTCGTCGCGATGTATAAGAGCCAAGGGGAGGTAGGTTGTGTAATGCCTAAGCAGCTTAGAGCCCCGCCTAGCTGAGCTGATTATTGCAGCTGGTGCATAAATAATTGTATTTGTATTCGCTCAAAGGAGTTCTTTAATTGTTTATTGATTGTAGATTCATTATTTGGAATATTATAGTGTTATGTGGCTTTTAAAACTCAATGAGTTATCCCTAATTTTTATTTTTATAATATGCTGCAAGTTAAAGTTTTTCAGCTATGTTATAAATGTATAAGATAATTATCATGGTTGACTAAATAAAAAAGAACATACATATCTTTAAATCGTTAATAATTTTTATAATAAAAAATTATTAAAATACCAAATTCATTTTTTTAATTGTTGTGGTTATAAAACATGAAATTGTAAATGTTGCCAAATTTAAGTACAAAAGTTATTTAATTTGAATGCTTCGAAATGTTGTATAACACAAGTACATTATATTTGATTTGTTAATCGTAAGGGATTTAATATTTATAATACATTTCGAAAAGGGAAAAAAGATTAGTTTGTGTTTTAGCTAATTAAAATTGACTTAAAGTCGGACATTGGCAAACCCTTGGTAGATTGGGTGGGATAAACATTGAGTCATTTAGTGGATTACCTTTAATTACATCGTGTGTTTTACGTTATCTCTGTAAGTTTAACGTGACACCTTATCTAAAATAAAATATAAAATTGGCTTATTATGTACGATTGTAATTACAAGACTTAAAATGTATTTATTAATATGTCAAACAAATAATCAGTAATGTTATGTCAGTTTAGTCATAACAAAACTTTGACAATACATATTGTAATACTACTAATCGCCACTATATAAAACAATAATGGGAGTGATCCTTATTGTTTTATATTGTTTTATATCCAAAAGGAGACATTCATTAGCCATGATTGTCCTTTCTTTTCTAAGGCTCACTACCATTATTGTTTTTAGTAGAGCCGATTATGAAAGCAAGGGGTTTTGAGCCTATTGAGAAATAATAAGCTTTACAGCACAAAATATCACAATTCGTTCAGAAATTAAATCATGTATATAGGACCGTCAATAATTTTTAGTGCTAAGTGATACTCTTAAAACTGACTTAACAAATGAAGAACTAAACAATGCATCTTTTAGCGCAGGTTTGGTAACTGGGACAAAACATTTAAAATGGTTAGGGGGAGAGCAAAATAGTAATAAAGGAATACAAATATTTGTCTTTGGCATAAATAGCCAAAACAAACGTTCGTGATCGGTTCACATAAATAATAAGACGCTTTGTGTTTACAAACAGTGCAGTTGCGAAATGACATCGCACCAACAGCTGAAGTACAGTTTAGAAGAAAACTTTTTTTGCTGTTTCAAACTTTATTTGAATGATTGCATCTTTAAACAATTGCTTAGTATTTATTTGCAAATATATCTTCCATAATTGGGTTAAAATAATTGAATTCCATGATTTTTGTATACGTTATAGCAACTTCCTTCAAATTAAGGAAGCTAACTGGTTATTTCGTTGGTCCTTTCATTTATATCTTTTCAAAATTTTCAGCACTGGATTGAAAACTACCTGGCGAGAACTCCTCCTAGGGTAGTTTATTTTAGTTGTTGGTTCCCTCGAAGAATTTCGGAGTCAAACCTCCAGGTTTCGGTTTCCCACTATCGCCCGTCTTATGCTCTATCTTTCATGCACGGTGGGCACCCCCTAAAAATATTTATTGATAACTTTTAAACTTGATAATGAACCCAGATTCAGATTTTTCACACTTGTTCATCTTTATCTATAAACAAGGTAATAACATTTTACCTGGTTTACATAGTTCAGAGCAAGTTGACTCGGTACTCTTTTGGTCGGATTTCATTAAACGTATTTCGTAAAATCAAGGCGAAATAATTTTAGACTCGTTTAGTGTGTTGATAGTCCACAGTGGACTTTAATAGTTAAAAATAGTGTATTTCCTGGAATGTTACCCTTGGATATCATCTACTACAGAAATTAAATAATTTTAATAAAAACGTTTGGCGTTTTCCCTTCCTAATGTCATGTACAACAATTAATTTAAGGCGGAAACGGACTTGTCTCAGCATGTAGGCATAATCCAACTCGTGTCTCATTGTTCAAAGTTGACCAACTCCGCTAAGTATTCTAAGCCTTGTACATCAAAGCCTGCCTTTGTACCCGGAACTGCAAGGCACAGACGTCCTTTGAAACTTGTAATCCACATAGAGCTCGACACGGCTGTATTCACATTAAAGCTGAGGAAATTCACTGTCTGAATTCATAATGTTATTTTTTTACTGCCAACAAGTACTCATTTTCTTCACTTATATTTTATTCCTAAGAATGAGCGTTCGATATGATTAAAAATATTACTACTACATTTATTAATAAATACATTTATTCATATAATATTATTTATTATACGGGGAGAGATCCGTGTAAACTTTCCGATATAAAGGTTAACTTAAAATACAGTAGTTAACAATTGTAAAAAGTAGTACTTTTACTTTTTGTTTTGAAAGTAAAAAAAATGCAGTTATTAAAAGTAGAAGAACTATTTGTTTAAACAACTAAAATTATCTAATTCAATACAAATCAAAACACAAAACAAACTTCAGTTTAAAAACTTTACCGGGCGATGTTCGTGCAAAAAACTTTGTTCATTATTTAAGTTTCACAGAGTTAAAAGAAAAACATTCAAATTGAAATTTCGCTCAGAATAATCTATTTTTCTCTGCAGTGACATTGTTTTTATGTTATACCTAACTTTTTCCTTCTACAATTCAAAGCTTAATTTTACGAAAAGTATATTTTTTCTAAATTGTCTTTGTTCTGGAGCTATTTAGGCTAAAATTACGTATTCATCATTGTTTGTATTGTGAATAAATTGGTACGGTTTTAATTAGACTTAATCGATCCAATTAATTGGCTTAAGAGTCCTACAGTTAACTACAATTAATTGATGTATTTATAATTGTTTTTAATGATTTTTTTTGCATTGAAGGTAATAGTAAAAATAACGATAAAAAGCAAACAAAAATGACGAGAAATGAAGCTCACAAGGGAGTGTCTCCCAGTGCCGTATCATCGCTCGGGTCTAAAGTCCAGCGACAGGTCAATGTAGACGCAACTGCCCATGTAACTCGCTATGACGACTCCAACTTTTCTTCCTACTGTCTTCACTCTTGGTATATTATTTCCTTTCCTCGCCAACACAGTTCTAAAGGTACTAATGATTTATTGTTGAAATAAATTTGGAAACGTATTTACATGTACTAAAGTTTCATCAGCATAAATTATGATTTTAAAGGGTTCTTAAAAATATCCCGGAATGAAAAATGCTAGTTTTGTTGTTGTGTAGTAAACCTTAAGAAGTTTTAAAGCTTTAGATAACTTTGTATATGATGAAAAACCGTTGGTGACGTGATTTATGTTTACACGCAAAATAGAATTACCTATAATACTAATAAGCCAAGCAAATGAAAAGGCACAGTATTTAATGTTTATAAAGTCAAGGATTGATATTAGAAATATGTAGCAGCCATTGGTTGGACTCAAAAACCTATTGCATGGAAAAATTCATTACTTTTGCTAATAACTGGGATACCATTGAAAAATATTAAAATAGGGTAAACCTAAACTTTTTAAACCACACTAACTAGATGTCGACACAAAAAAGTTAATTTTGTAATGCATAGCTAATTTAATTTAGCTTCAGTCAAATAAAAGTCAACTTTAACCTGGAAATTTTTTATTGTATTATGTTAACTTATTGATCCATGACGTTTTTTAATGATATGTACTTTTTTATCAAAGGCTCATGAAAAGGTTTCCTATAGTTAGAATTATAGTGTTACACGTAATACACATTTGGGCATGTGGCTAAATGTGTTTTCTTTAAATGTTAGTCGCCACAGCACCTGTACAGAGGGTTACAGCTCATCCTATAACAAACAGCAAAACAACCAACAACTAATATATTGATAAAGAATTTTAACGTGATTGGCGAATTTACATTATACTCGTTTCTGAAGTGCAAATGACAAAGTCATCTCACGAGTATAAGTTTGGCTGCCTTTTCAAACTATATTTTGATTCGCCATAAAGGAAGCAGTCTAGGGGAATAACAAAGTGCTTTTGAGAGATCGTTTGACGTTGCTTTAAGTTAAGCCATTCTCGCCTTAACGAGGTTATAAGTTAAATTCAAGCTTTGTGGAGCTTATTAGCGCTGATACACAACATTCAGTGTTGAGGGTTATTTTTCCCCCATGTATGTATTCAACTTCGAGATACTCCTTAATATTCTAGTGTCAAACCTATTGAGGAAGAAAGGAAAATTAATTATGTAATCCATATATCTGAGATCTTATATTTTACAGGGTTAAGAATTATCCACCATTTTAAGGATCTGCTCTTGAAAGCTCATCACTGAAATAGGATATTTACTGATTAATTTTTTTGCAGTGTTTTTACATTTTAACAGAGAATACAAAATATGAAAAATACATCCATCTTTATTTCATTTTTTTATATTCAAATCAAACTACCAGTTTAGAAAGTAAGCAATTATATAATGTAAAAAAGTATCTTGCTAATGAGATTTATTATTTATTGATATCCTACTAAGTAAGTCAAAGCATTTTATACATTTAAACTTTATTTTATTTTTTTAAACTCTCAAACACGAGAGTTAATAAAATAGCCCACCATGGTTTAAACAAAGTTTTCAGGAAGCATGAACTAAACATGGCTTTTAGGACAAATAATAAAACTAAACACGTTTTAACTTTGAAAAACAGTGAGCTAAACAAAATGGAAAAATCGGGCGTGTATAAAATAAAATGTATGGATTGCCCTAACTTTTATGTAGGACAGACTGGCAGAAGCTTTGCCCAACGTTATAAGGAACATCGACCTGACCCCAAAACAAACAAACAAAAATCAACTCTCGCCCAGCATTTGATAGACAGTAATCACACATTGGACAAAATTAACAATAGCCTTGAAATCTTGCACATCTGTAGTAAAGGTAATAAATTAGATTCGTTGGAGCAGTTCGAAATTTACAGAAGTTTTAATAATGTTGATATGAGGAGCCATGTCCTGAACGAAAAACTGAATTTTAAATCCCACTCGATTTTTAACACAATAATAGCCCACAACTATGGACCAGGTAACCTTTGTCCACCTGATAACGGAGGAGGGGGAGGTACATGATTCCGCCACCGCCAGTCTGCTTCCTGTCAATGCCGTGATCGGTTAATTGTAGGCCTACAAAAATGTTTTTAACCGTTTCGTGTTAAGTGTACGTGTGTTTGTGATGTTTTTAACTGTTTTGTGACGAATCCCAATGGATGACGTTTTTGTTTAAGGAACCACTTGAAAATGCCTGAATAGGCGAAACATATGTAGTGATTATTTCTACTTTGGAACTGTTTGACGTCTGAGGTACAGTACCTAATTTTAGTTCATAAAATATGCCAATAATGGTGATAGCAGCAGGGCAGCATTTCAATAGTTCTACTAACTAAATAAATAGAGTTTTTAATAATAATCTTCATATTGAAATAATTTATAAGAGAAAATCTAAGTTTAGTAATAGGTCTATTTAATCTCTTTGTATTAATTGATAAACACGTTTAGTCACTGTTTATTTAAATGCTTTTAGTCAGGCTAATCATTTTAACCTACTAGACTGACTGTGTTTGTTGCATTAGCCGTGTTTGGCCGCTGGTCCGCACTCTGCTTTCAACCTATATTCTGATGCAATTGTTCACAGCACAAACACGCCATATACTGTCTGCTTATATACAAAGCTATTTTGGTTTATTTATTTGGTTTGAAACATATTACAGGGTGATAAAGGTTTACTGAAACCATTTTATAAATATACCTGATTTAAAGTTGATCATGTAAGTTGAATGTAGGATTTTTTGACGGTTTGTTAGGGTGGTTTTTAATTATAAAGTATTTTCATTGCTATCTTCGATGTACTAAAATGCAATTAATAAATATAAAGCTTGAATGAAAAGGTAAAATGACGTGATTCAAAGTTATTTTTGCACGGTTTGGTTCACGGATTTAATTTTAATGACAAAATTTTAAACTCTTGATTTATTAAAGATACAAACCAAAATATAATGTTCACTTTGCCAAAGGCAGAAGTGTATCGCTGACAATTAAATTTCTTTTCTAGAAACAATGGACGAACTACGGGAGCACCGGCAACAACACCTGAAAGTAACAATAGCCTTTAATCCAGTTGAAACTTTTACGGCCTATTCAGTGTGCAAGGAGGCGAAATGCACTTTATAATCGAAAGATTTTTATCACTTTTATGGCACAAACTTTATAGTTTTTTTTTTATTTATTTAAGAATAAATATTTAATTCTTAGCACGGTACAAAATGTAAGGCATTAAACTGATGTTAGTGAACACTAATCAAGTCTAAATTTTGTTGTCCCTCCACCATCAACGTAAGCATACATTGTCTACCCATATAGAGACATATTTTAAATAATTACTTTGAATAATTGTTATGGGATTGATCAAATTTATTAAAATAATCAATAAAACCACTAATGTATTTCAAATGATGTGTAAGTATGCCTTATTTCTCTTAAAACATATTAGACAACTCAATATCAGATGGATCGCAATTTGATTTAACCTAGAAACTCGGTTAGAAATGGTTGTTTAGTAAGAGAATAAGCGTTTCATTTACAAACACTGCAATTTTGAGCGCTTTAAATCACAAACAACTCAAACATAACTCCTCTCCCCGCCCATAGTGATGACGTAGGTAGCATTTATAGCTCCTCTTTAGAAACAAGTATCAATGGGAGCAAAGCTCGTGATTTAAATTCGTGGAAATAAATAAATCAAACCTCTTTTATATTTTAATGTGCTTTTGTTATTCGTTATTATTGTAGAAACGTTGTAACCTTTTTGTTTTAATCGTTTCCAGTGTTTTCTATTTTAATACAGATGATTTTTTCAAAAGTTATTGAGCTTCTTAATTTATTTAAAAAAATAAAATAAGTTTTAATGTTTTATTTGCTGGAAACGTCTACCAGGGAAGGGGGAAGTGAATTTCACATGAAAGTGCTATCCCCCCACGACAACCTTCTCACCTCAACCCCTAACTTAGAAATTTAAAACAGCAGCATACCCTTTGTGACACATCACATTAAAGAACATAAGAAAAGAACAATTTTGGTGAAAGGAAATTAAAATCGGTTCATGCGTTCTTGAGATAATACAGTGATTAAATATCAAAGAAAGTGTGTTTTTACTATTTTAACCTATGATAGATCTTGATTTATTGAAAACGTTAAAAATATTCTAGTATTCTGATGGAGGGAAACAACTATCGCCATTGAGGTAGATGTTTTTCATGATACAATTTTAAACCCTCTCCACTCCCTTATCACCCCCGACCTTAACTTGTAAATTTAAAATGGGGAGGCCCTCAGTTGAAAATTCTTTTGTAGTAAAAATCTTAACTAGTCTGAGTGTATAAGCCTGAACATACAGACAAAAACGAGTTACCTTCTAACTAAGAGAAAATCTGACATTTAAGAACAATGTAAAAATAACAAAGCTATGGAGGCATAATACTTTTTGTGGGATTTACTATTAATTTTTATTCCTATTTGAGCACAATTATGTTAGTAAAATAACTAAAACAAGACCAAAGAACATACTACATTAGTTGTAGTATACTTCTTTCAACAAGACTGTAAACATGGTTGCATCGGTTGTAAAATTATTTCAACCGTTGAAAGTAAATGAATAAATAAGACTATCTGTGATAACATTTCAGAAAAAAATCGTTTGATTTAAACCTTATACTATGTGTATGCAAACAATTTATGAAGAAAGAATAATAAGAATAACTTGTCTAATTAATTGTCAATGCTATATACGTTATAAGATTATAGGATGGTAAAATTTAAGGCGAACTATCCTTAAGAGTTTGAAAGAACTTAAACTCGCTCGTTATATGAAAAGAAAACACCAATTTATGATTCTACGAGTGCAGACTTATTCATTATGTTGATGACACAAGTTTTTTTCAGTAGATTTTGTGGTGGCAACGACGACGGTGGAAATAACCATGACCAGGATAGTGTCTGTGTCTGTGCCGCCGTCGCCGTCGCCTCTAAATAGCCCGGCTAGCACCGAATACTCCAGTCCAATCCGGACAAACATTGTGAACCAGACTAGGCTTGTTTTAAACATACCATTTGTTCAGTAAATATACGTTTTTAGTCATCACCAAATTTGTTACCAACAATTATTTCAGATAAAAATTGATTATGTGCCTCTATAGAGTTCTATTAAGTAATCAATAAATGGTCTATAATACCAACTAAGAAGAAACAAACATTTAAAATAATTAATCAAATGAATAGTAATGTTTCATTCAATTGTTATTTATTTGAGTAGAATATCGATCCAAACGTTTTATTACTGATTGTTAATAAGTGAAACGGGTTGATAATGAGTTCATAATAGATTATGTCATTCTTCTTAAACATAAATACCTTAAAAGCTTATTTTTTACTTACAAAAAATGTATGATTATTGTTAATAAAATGTTTGGATATAAGCTGAGCATATGAGCTGAGGTTTTTACCCGTATTAGAATAATTATTTGGCATTGGATTAGGAAAAATGCTTCTGAAATTCCATCCAGACACCTATAACAATAAAACAGTCGATGACAATATTAATAAAGATAATTATTGTATTTTATTTGGAGTATTAAGTGGTAAGTTGGAGATTCCGTTCGCAAGCCCCAAATGTCTGCTTGGGACCTTTGAATATTCCAACTACATTTCATTTTACCAACAATACAGCAAAAGGTTGGAAAAGTTCATTTATTGTTTTTGTGTTTTATTGACGAAACCCTTTATTTTAAAATTGAATTTGCTACTCTTATTCACAAAAGAGTAAAGAAAATCCAAGTCGCAGAAGTACAAAGAATAAGTCAAGACTGCTTTAGAGGTAAAATACTTTTCCATAGTTTTCTTTCGTGGTTGGCCAAAATCAAAACAAAAGTAATAAATCAATTCCAGTCGCGTCCAAAACTTTCATTTCAATGCTTTTTCACCTCGTTAAACTTAATCCTTTCCTTTGTTTCTATTGAAAAAAACCTATTTGACTAAATATTAATTACAAAATCATCATATTACACACATTATCTCCTAATAAAAAGATAGACATTAAGACAATTAAGAGTATGATTTCGTTTGATGACAAGACGACAATATGATTTCGTTCGACAATATCGTCTTATATATTTTACTTATTTTTTTCTTAATTTTATGATCCGATATAGAATAAGTCCGACGTGTATAACTTTTTTTGAAGTGTCGATAAATTTTCACTCATTACTAATATCATCTCATTTAGAAAAGTAAATGTTGATTGCACAAAAACAAAGTAGGGGTCTTAAATAATTTAATCGTATTTCAGTCGATTAGTCCAGGCAATGAATGCTCAAAAAGAGGTATAGAGGGAATGGCATGGATCACAATTTTTGACTTTGTAACTTTGTTTGGACTAGTTAGGAGTAAAACATATCAAAAGTCCCCGCCCTTAGCCCTTGAGCCGGCTGGGCTGGAAGGGCCTAAAGGTACAATTTTTTGGTTTTTCCTAAATATCTTCAAAACTATCAACTTTTAGTATTCCCTATTACATTTGAAAATTAAAGAAAATTAAATTTACCGCAAGAAAAATGTATAATATGTCTACTTTGGTCCAACCGTTTACAAGGTAAGCACCAATTTTGTTAATATTTAAAAAATATCCCTTCCATAAGAAATACATGTACATTTGTGGGTAACATAGATGCCCAATTGGGCAACCTTTTTTTCCACCTAAAGGAAAATAAACAGCACTCAGGAAATATTGACATAACTTCCAGTAATTTGACACCTCAATCATAAAAATTGGTCCAAATTTAAGGCGTTGGCGAGCTCACAAAATACGTTATTTTTCAAGGAATTATAACAAATTGTAATAATTCCTTAAAAAATAACGTTTTTTGTGACCTTGCCAACGCCTTAATTTTTACCAATTTTTGTGATTGATGTGTCAAATTACTGGAAGTTTTGTCAATATTTCCTGAATGCTGTTTATTTTCCTTTAGATGAAAAAAGCGTTGCCCAATTGGACATCGAAGTTACCCATCAATTTACATGTATTTCTTATGGAAGGGATATTTTTTTAAATATTAATAAAATTAGTGCTTACTTTGTAAACGGTTGGACCAAAGTAGACATATTACGTATTTTTCTTACAGGAAATTTAATTTTCATAAATTTTCAAATTTAATGGGGAATACTAAAAGTTGATGGTTTTCAAGATATTTAGGAAAAACCAAAAAATTTTACTTTAGGCCCTTCCAGCCCAGCCGGCTCAAGGGCTAAGGGCGGGGACTTTTGATATGTTTTACTCCTAGCTAGTCCAAACAAAGTTACAAAGTAAAAAATTGTGATCCATGCCATTCCCTCTATAACTTTTCGTTGCCTGGACTAGATAAAGGTTTAACAATATTTAAAAAATATATGATTGGGAAAAACGTTTAGATTCGTAAATTGTCTGATGAATATTTTTTCACTTATTTAGAAAGAAAAAATATGTCTATTCAGTGTTCATTATTTTAATAATGAAGTTGAAAAGATCAACTTCCCGCAACTTTACGGTTACCGAAACCTGTTCTTTAAGATCTTTAAAGCTGAGTCACAAGGTTGGGGTTAATATTAGAACATTTTGACTCATCCCCAATCTACCCTATTTTTGAGGGAGGAGGAAACATTGTGACACACAAAAGCCTCCTCCCTAGGTCATGTAACTGATGCCGGAAGTTGATATTTTTAACTTCATTAATAATTAAAATAACGAGGGAAAGGATGGCTATTACAAAACCAGTATTTAGCAATATCAGCCTTAAAATGGAATGGCCTGTGCTGTAAACAAATGTGTGTCACTTTCTTATTAGTGTATGCATGTTAGGTATGTATACAAATAATTTCACGTGTTTTCTACCAAAGAATAAGCATAAAAGCAGCAGAATGTATCATAAGAGTTTATGATCCATCATCAATAAAGATAAAAATATCCAATAAATAATGTCGAATTCATTATGATATTTTAATCTGTAAAATATATTAATGATAACAAAATAAACTGTTTGGAAATGTAAACGAAGGACCGTCCATTTATTGTCCCTCACAACAAGGTTGCGTTCTTCGCAACAAGGTTGCGTTAGTAGATTTTTTTTCTTATCATAGGCTAAATAGGACTTGGTACAAAACATAATTTAGTTTTATTTAATGATTTTAACTGAGTTTTAGGTGGTCCAGGTAAGATCTGGTCCAGGTATGAAATGGTTTAGTTAACATTTCATAGATCCTGAAGTTACGCTGAAAAATGACTATCTGTTATATACTTAATATGACAACTAGGCTATTTAATTCATCTGGGCTAAATTCTGGTCACAAATACATACCACGCTAAAAAATAACTAGGTTTTCGCACTGTGCATTAGAACACAAATCCAACCAATGTCAATACCGGAATTCATTCGTAAGAAGAAATCGTCTGTTACAACCGGGAAATAGAAAACCAGTCACAAAACATTTTGGATTAATTGACTACTTTTCCCGGTGAGAAGAGTGGGAGATCTCGAATCCCACAGGAAGAAAGCGAAGGTAGGATTTCGATCGTCACAGCTCCTGATCGCTGATCCCTCTGACAGTCTCTTTGTGTCGTCTCCGGAACCGATCTTCTTCTTCTTCCACTCTTCCGGTCAAGGTCGGGCTCTTCAATGGTGTAATTTCACTGTATTGTTCGTGGCTTGATGGTTAACTTACAGTTTAGTTACGGTAATCTAAGTATGCGGTTTGGTATTGATTTTGCGAGGAAGATAATTTATTGAGGACTGGGGTTTTTTATAAATAATACGTCATTAATATAAAATGTATTTTTCTGCTAAGATCACTAGAATATTGCTAAAGAGTAAAAATATTTCATCATTATAATTATATCTTATTGATTTATTTACGAAAAACAAAATTTTGATATTCTGCTATAGAGTACTACATATATTAAAAATACCTGTCAGGTTTTTATCAATGTTAAAGAGTTTGTTACTACTTGTTGGTTCTACACGATAAAAAAACGTTAATACAGATTTTTTTATGTTATTTTCACCAACTAAAACTTTTATAATTTACATATTAATACATATGTAATGCCTTATCACAATATAATAACTGTAAGTAGGCAAAAACTAATGAATGCACTTCATTCCATTTGAAGCTAAATAGGCCGTTAGACTCTCGACTGGATTACAGACTTTTGTTATTTTTAGATTTTGTTGCCGGCGCTGTCGTCATTCTACCAAGATAGCATCTTTGTATTCAGCCATTGTTCTTTAGAGTGGATTGGAATGATTATCTTTTCCGTGAAATACTAAAATTAAAATAAAACAGAAATGCAATTTACCAATTTTAATATTCTCTGTAAGACAGTTTAATTTAAATTCCATCTGGAAACAAAGCCAAAATTTATTTATTTTAACGTTAACTATTTCTAAAATCAAGTTTTTATTTGTAATGTCCTTCTTTTCTCGTTTTTTTTTTATCATATTCTTTTTTTAAATGATATATTTTAAAACTATTTTTATCCCTCATTTTGATTTATTTACAAGTTCAACAGATAAGTATATATTTTTTCAGTACATTTTTGTTTGAATACACTATTTATTTGGAGTCTATTCAGCAATAAAATTGTTATATAATAACGCAAAATAAATCAAATAACAATCTAATTGAGCCCCAACAGCGGAGGGACCACATTTACTTTTGCTTGCTTAATTACTTTTGCTAAATGTACTTTTGCTTTTACGATTTACTTTTTCTTTTGCTTGCCACATTTACTTTTGTTAAATTTATTTTTGCTTGTTGACTATTTATAATGTTTACCTTTGTCAACACTTTAAATATTTATTTGATTGTTTCTCCTTAATTTATATGTATTTGTCTTTAAAAAGTAAATTGTAAATATGTTAAGTGCTGTTCAACTATATGCAGTGCATGAGGACACAGTGAAATGGTGGACTGGCATGTTGAAGATTAACATGTATAATAATGCTGCAATGTAACTGGTAATGTAATTGTAATGTAATGGTGTAATGTAATTGGTGCCTGAATTGTAGTATTTGCATTTAAATAAATAAATAAATAAATTTACATAATGTAGCTTAAGGCAATTGTACTGGCACGTGTAGAGTAACCCATCAAGAAGTAAATGGTATCCGGGTGAGGCATCATTTACAGCCGGACAAACACACATCGTCCGACCGTATCAGGTGTCCGGTAAACAACTGCCACGTCGACACCGTGGAATTGGTTCTTTTGTTGAGAAACGGTTTTTACACACGTCTCTTGTAACGGTCTCATGTTTCACCTCAACAAAGCGTTCTTTGGGACGCCAAATGACATATGATTTCCCCCTTCCTTTCGTACACTGTGTTATGGGGTAGGGAAATATAATATTTGGGGTGTTTGTATAGTTTGTAGTTCTGTCTGTCATGCGTTAAAGTTTTACGGGGTTTTACAGTAATTATATATTTCCCACTACCTCCACATTGCCATATTTTCAGGAAAGCGCCAGGTGTTTTCCTGCAACATAGGATATCCTCGAAACCCTTGTTTTAACATATGTGCAAACATTTTATAAGGCAACCTAAGCATTAAATTATACAATTGATCTCTCTCTCACATACACAAACACATACAATAGGAAAACTGGGAAACAGACGATAAAATAAGGTGTAACAACGGTGCCGGAACTTTTTACAGAGCAAACACAGCGGGGTGAGGGAAGTTCGCCTGCATGTTTGTTCGGTGCGACCTGTTAAACGACTTGCAGGAATTCAATTTAACGGTTGAATTGATAAATATGCTCAGTTTACCTCGGTCGCCGGGATTAAAAGGGAAAACTCATTTCGATTAGTGCTAACACGTTTCAGTCTATAAAATCGACGGTGGCATTAATGTGTTATAGTTTTATTTCATTCACAAGAAAAAATATTATTTTTTTAGTTGTATCTTTTAAAACATAGAGATTGAAAATTTTATGATATTCACTCTGACTTTAAATTGATAAATATAAACATCGATGATTAGCTAGGGTTGTCTAGGGCTTTGATTTCCTTTGATAACTGTTCACATAAAATCAAACAGTGATAGCAGCAACAATGATGACTGTTTGATAAAAGATCGATTAAGAACATATATAATAGCTTAATTGATTTTAACACGGTTTTTAACACCTATAAAAATAAACAGTATTTGGTTATAACATTTGAATTAATAAGTACTTGTTATAACCAAGAAATATTAAAAACTCTGTTGGCAGCAATTTACTTAAAAAAAAAGATTTGTTAAGTTATGTTACAAATAGCTTAATTATTTTGTGCATTCATTTGAAAGTAAATCTAATAAAATAGCAAAGCGCGATAGGTTTTACTTAATGTTTTGCATCATGTTTAGTAAGAAAATATATTTGCGTGAATCAAGATGATTAAAATATTTGCAAATTTGTTATCATAAAACATGAAAAAGCTTGTGTCAACAGCCTAATTGGCCTTTACATCGGTTGTCTATCATGCCTGTGTGCCGTGAACGCCTATCTGTGGATGGTCAATATTAGGTAACAAACTCACAAATTTTACTATGCACAGTAGACGAGTTATCATTTTTTAAACGAAAATGTGTATATATAATAATATCCTGGCTACTAATTTACAGTATTGCCATATGCTACATGGAATAAATTTCTACATCATAAAATATGAAATTGGAGTTTTGTTATAAATTGATTTTAAGGAAAAATAAAGAATAACATACAAAGCTCTATTGCTACATGTATATTTGTTCTTATATCTAATTACAGTCAGGAGTTCAGTTAGGAATTCCTCAAGGCTCGAACCTCGGACCTTGTTTATTTTTTATGGGTTGAATTATAAGGCAAGGTATCAACTTCAATTATGGAGAGACTTGGGTCTTGCTACACGAATTCTTGGTCAGGTCGAGGCCTCAGAGTGCGGCTTTGATATGGGACCCAGTCCATATAGTTGACCACAAAGCTCTGGAAATGGTTAAAAAAATATGTCTAAAATATTTATATTTTGAGTTATTTTATGTATACACTTTTAATGTTCCTAGCAAGAAATTGTTAAAAATATTTCATTTTGTGACCTTAGGTACAAGAGAAAGGTAATGGGATTAGTTTTCCTTTACAAGTTGGTCCAGAGTGAGGTGGATGATCCTACAAGTGTGGAGGTGCTGAGTTATCGAGTGCCTAACTTTAACTCCGGGAGAGATAGATTTATTTTTACTTTGCCACATGCTAGAACCTAGGCAAGTGCTTCCTCGCCGCTGTACCGGGTGATGAGGCTTTATAACTCCCTCTTAACAAACAAGAGAGACAAATATTGAGTTTTTCATTTTCTTTGGCAGTTCCTTAAAAGAAAATGTTACCAATTTTTTAGATCACTACATGTTTTGTATCTTTTTTCATTGTTGTTTTTCTATTTGGTTATTTATTCTTTCAGATTTATTTAATGTAATAATGTATTTTTTACTGTTATATATTGAAATTATTTATTGTTATAACTAAATATTGAAATTGATTTATGTTCAGTGCTGGTTTAAAGTTGCTCGTGAAACCAAGGAGAAAGTTATGGACTAAAAGTAACTCAACCTCAAAAATCAATATGTTTAAAAAGTGAACTCCTTCTTTGGGTAATTGGGTTATACCTGTTCAAAAGCATGTAAAAAAATCTAATAAAGGAACTTATCTAAGTTTTCTGTAAGTAATTTAGTTCAAGAAGTGGAAATTTCTAATAATCTAGCCTAAAACACAATTATAGGCCCAATAATATATATGTATATTATACACAATAATAATATAATAATATATATGTATATTAGGCCACAATATATGTATATTTGTTAAAATAAAACTAAATTAACGAAAGTTATGAATATTATTATTTATTGTAGTTAAATCTACATTTCTGCTATTTATTACTGTAAAATTACGCCTGATAAGGATAATATTTCATCATCAATACTTGCACATAATTCCAAGTACCTGATCGGAAGAAGAAGTATCTCAGCTGCCCTACTTTTTTTGCCATGGTAAATACTACGTTACGGTAGTATTGACGGCGATTTTGCCGTTTGGCGTTCAGGTTAGAATAAAAATATACCGATAAAAATGAACGGTAGGCAGCAATAATTTCAATCAAAGCTTCGTTGGCAGTGCAACAAATTTTCAAATTGCAATTTCAATTAATCACGATTATAATGAATATGATTTTCAATTAAAATTCAAATATTATGCAATATTGGAATATAATCCCTTAATTTTATACTTATCAATCATACTCACTTTGATTTGCCCCTATAATTTGATATTTGTTTTTATTCGGTTGGTTTATTTTCTGGATTAATAAATATTGAGATGCATATGATATTTGGGCTGTTTCTCATATGAAATTATTAATTGTGCATTGCTGCTTTCTAAACCTAAATGATTATCTAAACTAATAAAAACATGATCAGTCAGTTATTTAAATACATGCTGGATGGCCTATGAACCTTTCGGATGAAAACGAAAGCATTGATTTTTACTAAGCATTGATAAATAAATTAATTGTATATTACAATGATTTTAATTTTTTTCTATTTATGTCACTGCAAATATATTTTTAAACCATATATTTATAAATATTTGAAGAAAAACAGTATCGTTTTAATTAGGTGTCTCCACCTAAACATTTTTCATACAGAAAATAAATTAGATGGATTTTCGTATATTTAGCCACATTAACTGTTTTTGAGGAAAAATTATAAAGTCCAAAAATAGTTGCTACCGATAGCTAAATTCGAATTTAAACAAGCTGTATGAATTCGATAAACACGCAGAACCATATCTAAAGAATGGTAATTTTTCAATCTGTCGCTCTTTAAAAAATCGAAATCATTTATGTATCAATATATGCAATACACACTTATTTCAGGAATCTGTCTATTCAAACAAATGCAGGCATATTCACGAATATACATGCTAGTACCTACTTTAATTTTAGGCTAAGCAATGTTAAACAAATGTGATAAGCTCTTTTTATGAAGAAACTCTATGCCAATCAATATGTAACCAGGACAAATTTAATTAATGGTTATGCCCTTTTGATTGTTCATGAAGACAGTAAAAACAAAATTTGAAACGATTAATGAATTATCAACTTAGGCCCGCATTACACTATGAAATATTTTATAAAAGATCTTTTATAAAATATTTTATAGTGTAATAAGGGCCTTAGAAAAAATGTACCATTACATTAGTTTTAAAGTAACATCTTCCGTAGACATCGAATTGACGGGTCAGTTTCTCGTACGGCACTTTTCATTAGGGATATAATTTGTAATATAGGAGGTACGTTCGGAAAGTAAGTTCCATTTGGGAGTAAACAAATTCTCAATGCATTTGCAACATTCTTATTATATGTATCTAAAGAGCCTGCCTTAAACCACTTTTCTACATAGTTCCCACAATGTTTTGGCACTTGTCATATCTAGGGAGAAGCCTTTCAATTCGTACTGAAAACAATTCTGCCGCCTGTGCACGCAGCCACCCGCTGACGCCATATTTAAGTTCATCGTCATTCACGAACCGATAAAGGTGACAATGGTGAACAGAAGAGCTCGTGAAATTTGTTTGAAACACTCATAGACATGAATAATTTTGAATTTCCTTTTTTCCGAACTGTATCGTTGATTTTAACAATGAGATCGTCAGAAACGACAGATGGTTGGCCACTCCTCTCTTCATCGTGGTCATTAGTAGGACCTTTACAATTCGGGAATAAAGGAAATTCAAAATTACTGATCTCTCTGAGTGTTTCCCACAAATTTCACGAACTCTTCTGTACACCTTTGTCGGTTTTTGAATGACGCTGAACTTTAAGATGGTGTCAGCGGGAGGCTGCGTGCGCAGGCGGCAGAATTCTTTTTAGCACAAATTTAAAAGCTTCTCCCTAGGTATGACAAGTGCCTAAATATTGTGGGAGCTATGTAAAAAGTAGTGTAAGGTACGCTCTTTAAGATGTATATGATAATAATGTTGTAAATGCATTGAGAACTTTTTTACTTCCGAACGGAACTTACTTTCTGAACATACCTCGTATTAACATTAATTAATAGCCTTATTCAATCCCTGTTATAGGGAGGATTAAAGTAATTAATGATCCATGTTATTGGCCAACGGTTTTTGTAGCAGAAAGTATGATTACCTATTCCAAAATTTATATTAAATAAGCCTCTAGTAAAATATATTTAAACTTCAATTCTATGCTACCATTGTATAATGACTTTTAACATTACTTATTAATAAGTCATTAATAATTTATCAATTTAACGAGGTAAAATCAGTTAAATGAATAAATAATTCTCAATCTTAAACTTTTTCTTAATGTAACATTTTTTTAAACAAAATTTATGTTAATAGTTAATCATGGTTAGCGTCATTCAGCTTTTTCCACTAATGTATCACCAACTAATCTTATTATACAATGTTGAATGATAATTGCCAGCGTGACGCTTAGCATTACAAATCTACTTAAAAAAATTAAATGTGTGGTTGTATTGGATTAAAACATTATAATTTTTGTATGTTTCTTTAGTACTTGGATGCCAGATCGATATGTACAACTAGTAGACTGATATATAACACCACATCCCTCAAACTTTAATTTGGATTTTTGCGGACATTTGCCATCACTGATTAGTAAAAAAAAATCACCATCACCATCACCAACAATGAATAAAATCACCACCACCAACATTGAATTTTAAACAAAGAATCCCCCAAACGATATTGGAATAGAGTTTGTAACTATAACATAGTTTATTGTTAAGCCGTTATGAATCCTATCGCAACAGAGTCAACCCTGTAGATAATGTTGTTTTACTGAAGCTTAGGGGACCCACTTTGCTTGCAAAACTTTATAATTAAATTGTCCTCAGGTTCGCTGTGAACAATATGAAACAAAACGTTACACTGTTGTTAACTAAGGCAATTTGTTTGGAATTACTTTATTTTATCCATTCTTGTACCTTGGACTTCTGCACTGATATATTCCAATTGAGTCCATTAATTGTTTACTAATTTGTTACTATATACTTGACTACTAGTAATCTTCTTTTATCATTTAAACCTTTCTTCTAGTAAATTTTATACCTGTCGAGGATTGGTTTTTTACTTAATTTCCGAGATGGCATTAACAGCCAAGACGGTAATTTAACAGGAACAATTGTAGATTATGGCTAAAAGGGATTCACTGATGATTTACAATGTAATAAGGGCTTAAACAGGTCAGTTACTTTATTTCACTATACAAATTTAATCAAGGGAATATCTTGAGGAAATCCGAAATTACTTATTGTTTTCGGTTCCTGTTTATTTTGATCGAATTCTTTCTTTAATATTGTGAATTGAATGAGCTTTGCTTTAGCTCTGTTAGTGATTATATCGCACATCGGGATTAGTAACAATGGTTTTAGATACGGGGTTTACTTTTTCTTGTTACTATATTTATTAGATTTAGGCAGTAGATTAAAATTAAATGTCATTTTAAAGTAAATGCAAAAATGATATGTTTTTCGCCCAATCTTCTTTTAATTAGATTGTTATTTAATAATTGTGAGAACAATCTACAAAACTATGTAAAAATGTTAACCGATAAAGTATTCGACCGAGGATGGTTTTTCAAGCGTCAAAGGGCTTGATTTAAAGTTATAAGCTTGTTAATAGGGCGAGAATGGCTTTACTTAGACCATCGTCAAACGTTACTTCAGACACTTAACTGCCTCCAAGAGTGTTTCGTTTCATGTACTATACATTATGCATCCTAAGGAAAGGTAATAATTTGTTTTAAAACAAATTCAGATTATTTGTGTACAGGCAGAAACACTGTGATTTTACGGGTTGATTTCAATGTTTCATAACGCTGAATTAGATTTTTCAAAAGACTGTATATATTTTGCTGGATTAAATTATAGCAAACTGATTTATATAAAAAATGTATCCTTACATTATTGATCAAGCATATATGCGTTAGGAGAGGTATACCTCTCCATCATTTGCAGCATGTGGTTGCACCTGATGAAGGAAACATACTTGTGTCTTAACAGCATTTCAAAGTTAGGTTAATAATATGAATTGTGCAGGCATAAATTTTAAAATGTTTTGTCTATTCAAGAATTGACCAAGCATGTAGAGAAAGTAATATTATATCAAAACAAAATAGCAACATCTTAGATCTTACATCTCTTGTAGTATCTGTAGTTCCCTTCTACATGGATGGTTTCGCGGAAATCGGACTGGAACATATGACAGATATTATGAGGATCATGACCTTTTTCATAGATTTTACTTATTGCCACAATTCTTCTAACAATATCTTTTATCTAAGCATAAAGAGAGGAGCTGGGAAATCTGTCGCGAAATAAATTTCTATATATTTTTGTAATGTTCAATTTTTTGTGTAAAAATAACCAACAAAACCACATCGAAAAGCAATAACACGTCTCCAATTATCTTAATCATTGTTTAACCTCAGTATCCAATCTTTTCAATCGCATTCGAAATCAGTATTCTCCTTAACGGAGCCAGGCGAGCAGTATCCTGCGGATGCGACCGTTAGTGGTCGCCGTATCCTCTGTACCGTACCGGCCGCAGCGAGCGTCCTGCGTCTGGCTCATTGTCCGCGCAACCGCGAATAATCCAGGATGTTCCACCTCGTGTCAAGGCTAAGGCAGATCGCCGCGTCGGGAGTTTCCGCTACGTTAGTTAACGCCGGGTTGAACCGAGTCCGATCCGGCTTATTATGATAATGAAACTCATGTTGGTTTTCAAGTATTTTTTTTATTAGATTGCATCATATCAAATAGATCGCTTAAGATAAGATACCTCGTATCTCCGATTTTGGGGGTTTTGATATTGTGGTACAATATTGCTAAATTTAGAATAAATACACAATTTTTCTGGTGAGAACATGTATGTAAGAAAAAATGAATTGTTGTAGTATTTATTTGAAGTGGGACCTCTTAACTCAGGCATTATGATGCCAGTGATTTCCTTCTGGTGGGAGCCAGTATACCTCGTTTATTCCATTGGTAAATTTATATATTTCACTTATTTAAACTGAGGGATAATACCTTTAGTATTGTTTGTAAATATAATAATAGGTATGTGTGTTAACTAAGTAAACATCGAATACTTAACCTACAACCCACGTGATACGACATACATGATAACACACGGCCACTGTTAACTGACATACGAGGTATTACTGCAGTTTTTTCCTGCAGTTTTTTGGTCCTCCTGTAAAGTTGTGTTTCTGGACATCTTAAGCGACGCATATTAGATGGGATGCACCTTTCTTATTCTCTATGCGCAGATATTTAAGCATCAATCTAAGCTATAGCAATTTGATCACTGATCTGTATATAGCATATTTGGCTGATTATAAGCACATTTATGATTTATAATATTAGTAGGAAATATGTTGTTCCATAAAGTATCGTTCATACGTTTATAAACTTGTTGAATAAAGTAGGAAAAATTTTAATTGTTACAATCAACAATGTACAAGTAACATAAGTTACCGTGGGGAATTGACCGATATGTGGAAAAAGGTGATCACTTGAGAGACAAATTGATATTTATATTTAAAATAAGCCGTTACTCTGTTCGATAATCGAATCCTGTTTAAGGTTAATGAAATGTAAATTCCATTTCTGGAATAAACACGCATCTCTGGAAATAATGGATTTGAATTCAATTACTCACCGGCCATCCCGCAATATGACCTAATAACGTTTCATTTGCTTTTAATTAAATTACTGTGTCAATAACAGAGTTGTTCAACTATGCAATATCACATTAATATGTGTGAAAAATAGAACTGTAAACTGTTTATTATTCTGTCAATGACCTCTGATTGATTTACCATTTGGAAAGAATCGACTAGTTCTGAACAAAAGCATGACATTAAATTAACGTTTTACTATCTCATTGGAAACCTTTAAGGTATATTAAGACTATACAATTATTACATCACTATAATCATATTCATAATGATCATGGTTAACAACAAATTAGGTTTGATACTAAATTGTTGGATATAAAAAAATATATAAAGATTAAATTTTAATATTTTTAGGTTATGATTAAAAATGCATTTTCACTTGAAAGTTATTGTTCATAATCAGGAGTCCTACGCACGTAGATCTTGTCTTTGAAGTATTTATTTTGCAGTAAAACGTGTTGCTGGAAGAAGATGAGCCAGAGTAAATTGGCTTAAAACGGCGTGTAAAGCGATCCTTTGAAAGTCTTCTTACTTATTCACTGAATACGTCTACTATGCAAATATCATTTTGTTTTATGAATATTATCGTTTAATAATATCACCTCAGTATTGTTACCTTCAACTTCATATTACCTAGGCTCACATATGCAACTGTATACTTACAGTCTCATTGCATTTGAATAAGGATTTAGACAATAGCATCCAGTTATAATTACCGTTGTAGTTGCTGTTCAGAATCTTGGTGATTCAAAATATAATGTTGTGTTAATTTGTTCTCGTATATTAAAAAACCTTAATAAACTGAACACTTATAAATAGTTAATTTATGAAATTAAACTAAACCATTTCTTCTTTTGTTATTGTTCATTTTTTAATTTGCTGAGTAAACCTCTTCTTGCAAATTTCGTATACTACTTGAAATTCACACAGTTGATATTTTAGAAATAAACCATGTCAATATTAAATATTGTGTAATATTCAAGCCAAGATCAGTCATCTGAGTTTCCAAATCTCACTATTTATTTTGAGACAGTTCCTTTCAAATTGCGCAGTTTTAGAGCTCAAAGGTTCAACAAGACGTCGATAGCACGGTAGCAGATTGACATCAACCTCCAGGATTTGAACTGGGGTATTTGGGTTGTAATCAAATAGTCCAATCAGCCACGACCACTAAAACTAGTACAAAGCTCATTATCACAAATAAAACCTCATTATATAATATAATATTGCTTTAAATTTAGAATCGTGTATAATAAATAGAATGAAGGAAATACATGTGTGTTATTATTGTGTTTGGAACTTGAGCTACCATATAAAAATATACACCAATTTTTATCACATGATCTTATGAGTTAGCGCGATGAAACTTTAACTTAACGTCCTACAGTCGTGATATATTTCGATTTGGTCGCGCGTATGAACAGCATAGTCACTAAATGGCCCCTGAGGCTTACATTGAGATGCGATATCTCAGTGCCACATGTGCGAGGCATCATCCACTGTTTAATGTTTTGCTCGGTTTGCCGTTGTAACGTTGAGTTTTAAACATAAACTGAATTCTTCTATTGTTAAATATTTTGCAATAACAATCCTTTTAATGAGAAGATAATAATATACAATAAACAAACAAAAAATTTAATTCTTATAATTTTGTATTTATAATTTTTTATTGTGATTTAAATCAATGGGATTAAAAACCCCCAGTATAAAGACAAACCAACGATGCAATTCACCTAAATAGGTTAATACCCATGGGACTGTTGGTTTTTATCTTAAAAATATTACTTTTAATAGGACTTAAGTATGCATTGTGTTTACAATAACATATTCTATTAGTTGAGTGAGTTCTATTAGTTCAATAGTTCTATAGTTCTATTAGTTAAGTGAGTCGGTGGCGCAGTTGGTAGCGCACCCGGCTTCGGAACTGTGGCCTCAAAGCGTCGCAGGTTCGAGACCCGGGCTTGTCGCATACTTTTAGCAGTACTGTTCACCCTTGTACTGTACCGGCTCACTCCTTGTCTATGCTTGATAACGTCCACGCACAGATCAATAGTCTATGTGGGCGGGGCAAAGGCAAGGTGAAAAAGAGGCCGCCACCCTCTTAAAAAAAATAAAAAAATAAAAAATAAAAAAAATAAAAAAAAGTTCTTGAATACTTTTACATCGATTAAAACCGTTTACTTATACTAAACACGGGGAACTGTTTGAGTATTATACTATTTATTTTTTGGATAACACATTTAAAGGATGGATTTTAAAGTGAAACAAAGAATTGATTATCTACGAAAATCAAGTAGCTTTTTGTTAGTTTTTTCCTTGAGTTATAAATACACACTTAAGGAGAAGAAATCGAACTCGTCCAATTCTTGCTTATTGCTCTGCATATTTTCGTACATTTGACTGAACCAGCAGTTTTGTTTTAGGTCAGCATAAATGTTCATATGCGAGGGGACCGGCTGGCTTGAATATTCCTCAGATGCAGAGACATTTTATTTGTTTTGTGAAAAGTCAAAATATTTATTTTTTACAAATATATAGTTTATTTTATCTTTGAATAAAATAATATAGTAGTAAAAATAATATGATAATAGGCATAACGTAAAGCACGGTTAAAACAGCAATCTAATTTTGAGGTTTATTGAAAAGCTAATATTTAATATTCCAATGCTATAACATTGAACACCTAAGATACAACATTTGAGGTTTTACATCCCTCATCTGGTGCATAATTATTTCATTGCTCATTAATTTTACTATAGGGAAACCACTAAATTAAAACATAAAATATGCAGTTTTTTATAAAAAAAAAACATTCTTTGTAAGGTTTCCTTTAGTTACTGTGGTTGAAGGCAAGCTCAGGCGGTTTGTTGGCTGAACTTTATAATTAAATTGTCCTCAGGTTTGCTGCGGATAATATTTCACAAAAGTGATTCTTTTGATATTTATGCTTTGTATGAAATTGTATTATTAAATTAAATAATAGTTTAAGTTTGAAGATTGTTCAATATTTAAGCTGTGTTATGTTTAAGTATTTTTAAATTAATATCGGCTAATTGTGTATGTTATTGAGTCCCATTTTATTATTGTTTGTATTATGTTTTGTTTTGAATTTATGATACAGTAGTTAAATGAATAATAAAACAGTTTTGTTTGTTACGCATGTAATCTACGATATTTAATAGCTTTACTGAGCAAATCAATACGCTACTACTAATAATGATGAAAAGGCCCAAATATTAAATGAAACTATATGCATTACATTAAATACCAATAAATGACCTTTTAAGATCAACAAAAGTTCAAGACAAAACGATGAATGATTTGAATGATTGAATATGTAATATCAATAAATATCTGTAGATATATATTCGTAATTGAGAAATATGTAAAATAAAGATATTTTCATGGATCAATGCGATTTCACTTTAATGAAACAACGGGAAAGTGAAATAATCATACCATGCTTTTGTGAATTTAAGAAAACGGCCAAGAATTTCTTTTTATAAAATAAAGCAATTTTGACTGTGATTATATCCTATCTTTAACTCAAGTTGCACTTCATCGCCAGAATTTCGGAGCAATTATGCGGAACAAAATATGTTAAGCTTTTAAAAATGTAGAAACGTGTGACCTTATCTGCGTGTGCACAAAAACTTGAAGAAAAGAGTATTCCTCCATGTCATTAAGTGGTAACAGTTTCAAGGATAATTTGAGTTAGTTATAGTTTTACAACCTACAAAACAATTGCGAAATGCTGACCCTTCGTCACGTTTCTCTTTAAAAATTGACGTAAAAGGTTGATACAGATTTTATGAAGATAATTAGTCTTTTAATAACTTTAACACAAAACATATACTAATTTATTGTGGTGTTAGTAATTTATAGTTTTCTATTTCTAACACCTGTGTCCAAACAATTTTTTGTTTATATTGGTTTCATTGTAATATTCCATTGATTTCTACGCTGTAATAACGATTATAAGGAAAATTTATGATTGTCTGTGGTTAAACCTTGAAGTCAGATCAGAGTAAAAACTACTTAGTTTTCCTGTTATATACGTAATAAATCTGTGTATTTAATATCAGGCTCATAAATGAATGAAAAGTCAAAAAGGGCTCAATTTAGGGCTCCAATTCGTGATGTGTGAGGGGTTCGCCTTTTATTTGTATACAGTAAGAAAGATATAAATTTACGCCCCCAAAACATTATTCGAGTTTTGAAAAAGTAGGAAGAACCAAATATGCGTCAGAGCACCGTTCCACTGCCAATACCAGCCGGGGGCCTAATTTCCTGGCCACTGCTCGCTTCATGTACGCTGTGTAAATGTTTATCGGCCGACGTCAGTCACTTATTGGACCATTTAGCTTGATCCAGCCAGTTATACGATAGACCAATATTGGCCGGAGGAAAACATTCCATCATTGACCCACAAAGCAAGTGCCTTTGATGTCACTGAAACGTCGAACGAGCTGATGTCATGTTTTAATTGTTGTTTGTGTATTTTTTTTATCATTTAACTTAAAGTTCATCTAAGAGTAATTTGATATTGATGTGAACTAAGAGTGGTTCCCTGACATTCCGTGGGAAATAATATTTTACGTAGAATTGATTAAAAATAGTCAATTTTTTATATTAGTCCTATATGTGAATGTCCCGATACCGTATAAAGGTATGTTTATTTAGGGTTACCATGAAGTAAAAAACTTATATGCCCCGTTTGAAACTAGGCTTTATCCGAGGTTTAAAATAAAAAATTGAAAAAAGACATTTGACTGTAATAAAGCTCGCTTGGATTTCTGATGTTGTTTAAAAACGCCCCGGTGAATTTTCAAGCGATTATCTTGTACTCGCACGTAAAAAGTGACTTTGTTGAGAACTTTCTGTGAGTAAGAGTGTTATTTATTCTTAATTTTTTGTTTGATTTTTTCGTTACAATTATTAAATGATTTGAAAATACTAAATCGGTAATTCTTATTTAGTTTAAAATAACATACTGATCCCTTGGAAGTCAAAAGTTACTTCAATTCATAATTATAGCCTCATAGCTTCCAAATGTTGATTTACGGACAATTACTTAAATATATTATGAATATTTTAACAGGCAAAATACTTGTACGTTTGTATAATATGTCATCTAAGAATCGCTTTAAGCCATTTCTATAAAAGGTTCTTTGTGATGAAATAAGATCCCTCAAGATATTACTGAGAAGAGTAAAATTTACTGTTCATAAGAGGGATCAAAAGAAATAAAACTGCTGTGACACTGCAATGCGGAGAGAGCGAGAGGAAAATATGGAAGGCCTAGAGCTGGACCGACGGAGTTTAATCTAATCATAGCTTGTTTGTACAAAAATACTTAGAAATATAAAGACTTGATGTGTTGTAAGCAAATTAAGGTATTTACACAAAATGTAAACGTCACCTGTTAATGGATACATCTTTTATACAGTGAATGAATACAGAATTTAAAAAAAAATCAGTATACATTTAACATTACAGAGCATGAAAAATAAACCAAACAAACTTTTATAATTTCTATTTATTGAAAATATCGATGAGCTGATAATTTTACTTATTATTACTTTGCTTTAGCTAATGTGGCAATTTTTTTATAATGCATCGCATACCGTATCTTCATCAGTCACTAGAGCAATATATATTATTTATACATAACAAGTGGAAAACCTACGTCGACAAACAATCAAAATACATATTCCTTGACACGGAATACTAAAATACTTTAGTTCGGTTACTGACATTTTACAAATGTATAGATTAAACCTTTCAAGTTAAGAATAACCAGTTAAACATGAGTTCAGTGTGCGCATCCAGGCGTGGATCGACGTTAGTGACCTCATGCCAACCAGGCGTGGATGGACAGTAGTGTTTCTCATGCCAACCAGGTGTGGTGGGCAGTAGTATTTTCTCATGCTAACCAGGCGGGAAAGGAGAGTAGTGTTTTCTCATGCCAACCAGGCGTGGATGGACAGTAGTATTTCCTCATGCTAACCAGGCGTGGATGGACAGTAATGTTTCTCATGCTAACCAGGCGTGGATGGACAGTAGTGTTTCTCATGCTAACCAGGTGTGGTGGGCAGTAGTATTTTCTCATGCTAACCAGGCGTGGATGGACAGCAGTATTTCCTCATGCTAACCAGGCGTGGATGGATAGTAGTGTTTTCTCATGCCAACCAGGCGTGGATGGACAGTAGTGTTTCTCATGCCAACCAGGCGTGGATGGACAGTAGTGTTTCTCATGCTAACCAAGTGTGGTGGGCAGTAGTATTTTCTCATGCTAACCAGGCGTGGATGGACAGCAGTATTTCCTCATGCTAACCAGGCGTGGATGGACAGTAGTGTTCTCTCAAGCCAACCAGGCGTGGATGGATAGTAGTGTTTTCTCATGCCAACCAGGCGTGGATGGACAGTAGCGTTTTCTCATGCTAACCAGGCGTGGATGGACAGTAGTGTTCTCTCAAGCCAACCAGGCGTGGATGGATAGTAGTGTTTTCTCATGCCAACCAGGCGTGGATGGACAGTAGCGTTTTCTCATGCTAACCAGGCGTGGATGGACAGTAGTGTTCTCTCAAGCCAACCAGGCGTGGATGGATAGTAGTGTTTTCTCATGCCAACCAGGCGTGGATGGACAGTAGCGTTTTCTCATGCTAACCAGGCGTGGATGGACAGTAGTGTTCTCTCAAGCCAACCAGGCGTGGATGGATAGTAGTGTTTTCTCATGCTAACCAGGCGTGGATGGACAGTAGTGTTCTCTCATGCCAACCAGGCGTGGCTGGATCAAGGAAGTTATACTGGAGACATCACTCTAACCTGCTGCTTAGAACGAAATATCACAAAAATAGCACTGACTTCCTAAAATTAAAGAGTAAGTTGAGTGATTCGGTCGAATCACGACTCAGTTTTGAGCTGAATTCCGGAACCAGAACCATTCCGGGACCGGATATCAATAATATTTCAAATGTAGAATCAAGCGCTCGTAATAAACTACTAACGATTACTTATTATTTGATTTTTATTTGAAAATAACTTAGCCTAAATTTTTTTTTGTATAACGTTAATGGCGAAAAAAGTAAAAATAACAAAAAAGATACCAAGGCTTGGTAAGAATTAATTTATAATATAATCAGCCACTATGCAAATTACGAGAATGATGTTAGAAATTTGGCAGGTAAGCAACATAAATAGTAGGCGATTTATTTCTGTTAATGATATTGCTAAGCAATAATAACGTTTTTTGTAATAAGGCTGATGGCAAAATCTAACATAAAACGCGAGTTTGTCCTTCACAGGACATTAACTTTTATATATATGCGTCAATATTCACTATTCTTTATTCATAGATAAAAAATAGCATATTCTACTCTATTAACTTGTACAGTATTGTGTTTGGCCTTAACTGTTCCAAAGGCAAGGAAAACGTATCTTAAGAAACAGATCAACATGAATCAACTGAAAGCAGTGCTATCTCTAGTAGTATAACAATATAACCTCCTTGGGATGGACAGTAGTGTTTTCTCATGCCAACCAGGCGCGGATGGACAGTAGTGTGGTGATGTAAACTATCAACCTATCGTGTTTAACTCAATCGATGGTACTGTTCCAATAACCGTCAGTAATGAAAAAAAAACAACGATAACAAACAATAACCGAAATCATTGTCAATTATATTATTCGATATTCTCAAGAACTATAAAACATATATACTAATAAAACAATAAAACTCTATAAAACCAAATTAAAGCTAACCAACTACTAAATTAAAACGTTACTATCATTAATACAAGCAAGCAGCCTATACCTTAATTTTCATCATCCGCCATCTTGTACATAGAGGAACAAAACTACCGATAGTAAATATAATGGACTCGGATGTCAAGTTCTGTCCAACAAACAATATTATCGAACTTCCACTATCGGTGGATTGTTCGATTTCTTTTTTTCTAACCAGACGTCGAATCGTCTGCTACAGAAACGAATGGCAGAAGATCAGATAAGAAACTCGTACCCCAGGTGTGGATAGGCAGTATGTAGTGTTTTCTCATGCCAACCAGGCGTGGATGGACAGTAGTGTTTTCTCAAGCCTGGCGAAGTCTCCCAGGCCCCAGGCCAGCGTCTCACGGGCGCAGCTCGACCGTGGTTCCTGCTCCATTAGGCTGGTATGCACACGTCAGTCGGTCTCGGTGCGTCGCACATGTGAACTCGTAAATGGGGTACAAAGCCCGACAATAGTCATAATTGCAATGGATAATGGGTCCGTAATTACTGGTGCACTCTCTACCGTGAATTAGTAATTATGGATTATGAAAGTTTGGTGGAGAGAAAACACAATATCAAATGACTCGACTGTGCACAAATGGTGTTGTTGTTGTTTCTCTAAACGCTGACAAAAAGAATGATTAAACGATTTTGATTAGGACAATAATTTTAATTAAAAATGTATGTCAGTTATAGTAAGCATTCAGCCTATAGCTTTCAAAAAATTTACTATTGGGCAACACTACGAAAACTCATCCCTTAGAAATAAATTGAAGGGATATGATCATAAGAAAAGTTTTAATTTATTTCAAGTAGAACAATTAACTTTGAAGAAAGGTTCCAATAAATATATATCATAAATTCAATAAATATTTTGTAGTACGGATTATTAATTTTTGTACGTAATGTCTGGCTATGATTTAATTGAAATCCTCCATCTTATCTTATTTTGTAAGCGAATATAAATGGAGTATTTTAGAGAGGTAAGTAATGTTTATGCTGAAATATAAATTTAAATTGTTAAACACTTTTTGCAGTAGCCTTTTATATAAAAAATATTTTTTGAATATTATAAGTATTTAATGAATCCCGGTAATAATTCCCAGCACCGAGTTTTTGTTCATTTATCGTCGGTGAGGCGCAATAGCTGAAAGCCCTCCAATGTTTTCCTCGCCAGAAAGAGTGGAGTCTAATGATTTGTTTATCATTAAAAACGTCTTGATTACTGAAACTGACGCCTCAGGAGCACTCTCGTAACGGAGCGGCCCTCGGCGCGGCGACTCTGGCTCGAGATTTGAAATAATTGCAATGCCAGTTCGCACTTTTGAGCAGATATAACAAGGTTTAATTCCATTCCACGCTTAGGGGGCTGCGCTCATAAGGATAAGTGTGTCTCTTTAATTATTTACTAACGGTTTTTTATGGGTATTTTTGGTAAAAACTAACATATTGTAGTCATTGATTTCAAGGAGGTACCTATTTTAGTTTTAATGATTGCTTTTCAATTGAAATTATATTAGTTTAATTTTTCAGGGTATTCATCTTTATTTCCCAAAAAATCACTGACATTAGTAGGTTTACCTCTGAATTGCTCATTAATTATCCTTGTTGAATGTGGGTATGCATACATAATTTCTCTGAAATACTGGAAACTATTATAAATAATAAAATTGATATACGTTAAAATATCACGAATAATCCTGTAATTATTTACTGGTCACATTTATTATTAATTTAAAAACAAAGACCTTCTAAAAATGTATCCAAACTGTTGCTAGTAAGACACACCATTGCTAAATATACATAAATACATTTGTTTCTTCCGGTTTTTGTATTAAACTAAAGATAAAAAATCTTTGGAGATAAAGAGTTTTCTTCTGAAAGCAATTGCATCCCTGCACTTTCGAATACCTTTTCTGTCCTCTGGCTTATAGTTTATAGATTTTAATTGGATTAATTTTACACATTATCTTGCCTATTATCAATTCCTAATTCTTAGTAGGACAGTTCTCAACTCTTAATTCTTTACAATTTCCTATGCTTTCACTTCAAATTTATTCAAAATTATCGTCTCTCTTATTTTACACCTAGAAAAAAGGTATTGAAATAAATGGCGTTTCGTTTGAGTCATAGTTATGTTGGTTGAAAACCAATTGTACTAATAAGAATTATTATCACGCAAATAGTTCCTATTCCACAACACATAATCCACAGAATATTTTTTTATTTGAACACTTAAAATATACACGTAAAGACATAAATCTCATATGGCTGCTTTAAAAGTTAATCGCAAAATTTATTATCATTAACATTAATTATCATTTATGCTATCAAATTAAATGATAATTATTGGTATTGCAGTTTTTGAAGACCTTAAATATGATTGATTCTATTAAAATATTTTATCATAAAAAATGCACTTATAAAAAAGTATTTATTGACATGAAATACGAAATATTCTGATGGCATTGTGAAAAGAGGTCAAAACTGTTTTTTGCGCACCAAGCAGCGAGACTAAATATCTGTTTTAGCTGGAAAATTTTTCGTATTCGGACACTGTTCGTCCATCAACATTTTCCGAGGGTAGCAAAGTAAAGCTTCTAAAAACCCTTAAAAAACAGACTTTTTTGGTTGTTTGTTTTTTATTCTTCGATAATATCACTTTTAGACTTACATACCGATCGGCTTGGACGTCAGATTACATTCAGCCTCTTCCTCCAACGTTAAATTCCAGGGAATATCTCTGTTATAGCGTGACCTGGTGGCTGCTCTTCTTGGGTTTACCGGTTTTTCAAAACACCCGTTTTAACAATGTATTCCAGCTTGAGGCAGGTTTCATTAAAACATATATAGTATATCCCGTGAAATTCTGCTGCGTTGTGGGGCTGATTTATCATTTTAAAGGAACAGAAACGTGACGTTTCAAGAAAAGGATGCCCAAAGTTGTTAAAAGGATGGCAAGGCTCACTAAAGGAACTTAACAATGTTATAGAGTACAAAAAAAGTTGTGACTTTAAGAATCTGCATAAAATTAAATTATAGTTACATTTTACGTTACTATACTCAGTCCCTAAAAAAATGTATATGACGATAAATGATGTTGAAATAATGCAGTAAACATCTATGTAGCGTAAACAAATACGTCAGGCCTGCTGGGAAATGAGTTTAGTATTAATTAATTCCCTTCTCAATAATCCTCTATTTACATGAAGATTTAAACTCCTAATAGTTTAGAACATTGCGTTCAATAAACAGCCTCATACTAAACGTTAAGTAACTGAAATGTCTCAGTTTTCTCATAAAATAATTCTAATATAATTGAATTATGTTTGTCTGTATTATTTTTTCTAAAATAAGAAGCTATAAATTAATTTGGTTTGTTAAAAAAACATCAGTACCTTTTGTGAGTAGTCTAAGCTTATGCCCTTTCATGCTCATTTACAAATGATAAATAATCGTAAATTTTACACGTGATTGTATCATCGGTATGTATCAAATAAAAATGTTAATGCTTGGTGAAGATAAAAGAAATGACGAAACTTATTTTGAATCATTCGAACATATACACATTTACTTTTTGCAAATATATGAAAAAGTCTAGATTATGAAATGTTTTACACTTTAATATTATGAGTAAAAATGTTCAAATTGTATTGTTTTATTTGTAGTGTTAAAGCATTTGTCCATTTAAAGTTGTGAAAAATATTGAAAAATGTGTAAAATGGTTTTCAGTGCTCACAGATAAATGCATCATATTTGTGCCGTTGGAGTAATTTTTCCATATTTTAAACAAATAGGTTATAGGTTAAATAGGTTACAAAAGTACTCAATATATCATTGAGTACTTTGAGAATAACAAAGGTAAAACAATTTTACAAAAGTAAATAAAAAATAATATCTGAATAAATGCGTTGTTATGATTTCGTTCTTTTTAATAACAATTATTACATTTAAATTTCACGAAGGCTTAATTAATCTGGTAGCAAAGATGTTCCAGAGTTATGGGGAGTTTTTCACATAATTAACCGGTTTATTATTGGAAGGTTTAATTCCCTCTCCCACGCTTGCAAGTGAAGCTAGTTGTAATTACTTTAGCCTCGGGCCCGCTGCTGTCACCAATACCTAGTGGGTGACTGGAGTACTCCGTAGGCGCCGGAACGGGACTCCGGGTTTTAACGGTTCTAGGATCATTAGTTCGCCTAACATATTAGAGAATCATTACTATAATATTTCTTAAGTTCGAGAAAATTTGCATACCAAAAAAATGAAGTAATTCATCTTCCATTTGTTTTTAATGCCATCAAATTAAATTATGTTGCATTTAGATATATTGATTGTAAAAATGTAATGCTGGTCGACCAAAATTTATGATTGGCATTTACATTAAATAAATAACACATAACATAACACCAGTGGGGGTATTTTTACATTTATAGATTAGAAGTATACTTTTTAAGTACTTTAATGTATTTTAATTTCGAGTTGTGATACCAAAGCTTATTTCTCAAAAAAAATATAAGTTAAAATAAGCAAATCATCAAATCAGAGTGCGTGGATCACTGATATTATTAACTTACAATTTAATTTGCAATAGGTCCCAGCTTTCATATCTGAAGATCGTAAAAGGAAATACCATTAGCAAGTAGTCTAATATTTAAAAAGATCAATTAGTATTTAAACCAAATCAAAAAATGAAATCAAATCACCTTTATTTCATGCAAAAAGTATTTACATACTATACAAAAGCCATTTATACAATAGTAATCTCAGACAGTACTCTTTGTATTTAAAAAAAAAACTAAAATTACTATAATAATATTTAAACTACCTCTCAAATAGGATTTTTCCGCCCGTGCGTGAGAGTTGCCGTTATCTCTTAAATTTAATAATTGTTTTAGAGCTGAATATTAAATAAAACATAATGCGACCACAAAACCATAATATAATGTTCCACAAAAACTATCTTACTGTAATTTTTACAATGTCATTCACTCACTTTGCAAACCAATTAAAGATACAGTTTTTTTATAATTTTAAATAGCTTTATTTTATGATTTTGTATCACACTATAGGTTTATAATAGAATATAGATAGTAGTATTCAAGTGGCAGTGCATTTTTGTTAAGTTAATTTGTAATTTATTTTGTAAATAAACGAGACAAAGGTTCTATTAAGGTTTTCAGTACCTTTTCATCACTAACCTTATAGCTATTTGGTCAGCTAACTACCGCGCTATATAAATGCCTATAAATGCTATACCAATGGAGGTTTAAGGCCCTTAAGAGAGCAATGGCCAAGGCGACAGTGAGGGCGGGGTAACAAAGTAGGCAAGTTGGCCATAATTAGTGCTGTAAATGTAATGGCCACTGCGGCGTTGCCAAATCGTGCAATGCTTCCACATGGTCCCCATTAGTCACGCTTGCCGCCCAACTCTGGTTACCAGTTGTGTGATTTTTCACCGTGGCTACTTGTAAAATTTGTCACTGGTATAGTTAAAATATAACCTCACTCATTCGATATTTAGAAGATTTTTTTATTTATCATATAGCAGAAAGATTTTTATTTATTTATTTTTACAATTTTCTAAGTTGCTTGAATATAAAAAATGCATACATTTTTGCAGCAATTTAAAGTACTTTAAGACCCCACATATTTTGAGGACTACATATTTATCGAGTTTATTTCCAGAGAAGAGGATTGATTCAAGTATTTTAGCATAGCTATTCGTTTTAATTGTTATCAGTTTGATTGCTTATCACCTTTATTGCTTTTCACCTTGATTGTTATCTTTTAGTTTTAATAATCAACATGGTATTGAATTTTAGTGTACCAGGACATTTAAGGATAGCTTAACATGTATAATCTTAAAAAATAAATATAACAATGTAGCAGCGCATCATTATTTATGCTTACATGTTGATAATCACCAGATTTACTTTCTGAATCATAGAAGCTTAAAAGAGTTGCACCTAACCCCAGTTGTTCATAAATCAAAAATATATAGAGTTCACAGTCGCTTTGCTAACGATCTTATAATTTTACGAGTATTAAAAAATTTTGCTTTTCAAAAGAAATATTTCTTAATCATAAGTTTAGTAAAGACCTTTTTAACTTGCAGTTATTTCTTAATTCATCTCGTCGTTTATAAAACAATAATTTATTGTTTTAATAAATTTAACATTGATGAGTAAATAGAAAAACCTACTCTGACGTTAAATTTTATTGAAGTGCTTTCATAAAACATAAGGAATAAAGATTGAAACAGTCGTAAGAAGGGAAAACAACATAAAATTATGCTTTTCGACGGAAGTACGGTTTATAAAAGAAACTACCGTTGAGAATGCAGAGGGTTTAATTCTCTAATGCCGTTTTACTGGTTCTAATCTCGGCCCGTTACAGGAACACCTGCTTTAAAAACCTTTTAATATTCTTTCACTAAAATTACAGATTATTCCAATCTGCAAAATTTCTTTCAGTCTTCCCCTTTTCAAGCAGAAATAATCAGCAAATGCGTTTCATTTATAAAGGACTTTAAAAACACATCTTTCTCCGCTCGGTTATATTTTATCGTATTGAATCAACGCCAGCGATATTAAGAAAATTAAAGAAACCTTTGCCTTTGTGTTTTTTTTTACGAATTAATCTTCTTAATGTTGTAATGGGAGATGTATTCAAATCTTTCCAGATTTAGACCCCTAGTTTATTTGTTTTGGTATTTATGAAAAAGTAATGGATCAAACGATATTTAAAGTTTAATGTTTTACTTCAGTGACAAGCCAAACAATCCTAGGTGACTTCATATCATATTTATTTATACTTTAAAATAAAATAGAAAGTCAAAAAACTGGAAAAACCTCAAAGAGCAACTGGGAACAAATAAAATAACATTTATCAGGATTTTATCAGCGATTAATCGATGCTCTTATATTGTCAGTAAAGAGTCAAATTTTAAACCGTTAGACTACCTATCCTAGATGTAAACGTAACAATAGATCGTACAATAGATCCTACAATAGACTGTAACTGAATGGCCTCCCTGTAACGGCTTATGTAGTGTAAAGGGTCGTATTTTTATCAAGGAATATTTGTTTCAGGTTTGTTTGGAGAATTGAACTGCTGGGAAGGTTTTGCAATGGTGAGAGCTTTGTTATAAAACTACGCCAATGAAAATATGCATTGCCGCTTAAAGTTAATAAATACAAAATATGCTTGACATCGTAGAAAAACTTCACATATGCGTTGTATACATCAGAACCACAAGTTAAAATTTCTAAATATTTAGTATATTGAGAAAGTTTAAAATTTGAGGTATTTTAAGTAAATCGAATACTTAAGGTTAAAGTTATTCATATTAGTATAAGTAGGCGACTGCAGGTTCGGTCTGCAGGGAATGATCTTAGCCACAGACATAAAAGTTTTCTAGTAGAACCTGTCAGAAGGTCATAAAAACCGGAGACAAATACACACGCATATATCTGTATATGAAAAGAATTAATAATGGATTCACCCCTAAAAATAACTTCATTGACTCATTTATCGTATTTCATTAAAATCTTCATACAAAACTTAAGTAATCAATAACGTTCGATCAATTAATTGCAAAGGAAAATTTTAAAATCGTAAGATGACGATAGAGATAAACGTCCGGAGTAAATATTTTCCTCATGTTTCCTAAGAGTAAAAAAAACTAAATTATAAAAAAACAACAAAATGTTTGTATCCGAGGGCAACCATATGTTAAATTCCTAATTAAAGTAAACATCCACCGGTGCTGTGTTTTAAACCAAGCAAATAAAATATTACGTCAGTAAATATTTACAATTTGGTCTTCACATATTTAAATCTCATTTAACTATTTTTTACGTTTATATGATCATTAGCTTATACAATATAACTGTTTTATGTAGACAACTTACAACAGATAAAGGTCTTATTTCATTTAAATTTGTAATACGTTACACATTTTCACTAAGTAAAAGGATCATTTGTCAGTAAGATGTTTGTATGTTTTATTCAGTCGAGTTTTATAGTTAGTTTTAGTTTTATAGTGCTTCGGTGCTTTTACTTAACATTAATAGCTGTGGTAAAAAACGAAAATTCACCAGTAGATTTACATTTGATTACTTTATTATTAAAAATTTTGTTTACTACATCTAAAACTATTGTAAATAAGCTATTTAAATGTTGGAAGTGTATGTTTTCTTGTCAAATACATAAATAAACAAGAGTATATATTATACAGTATATAGATATAATTGAGGAATGGTAAAACGGTGCACTATCAGTACAAACTCGTATTCTGTTATATGACTCGAACATGATCTATTTTATGGGGCTGTCCCCAAATTGTATTTTTTTATTGGACAAACATTTTACCATGGAAAATAGGTACAATCCACTTTTTACCTGAATTTAAGTTTAGTAGTTAGTACCAAGCCTGGAAAGTATTTTAAAATGTTTAAAATATGTGCTCATCAACAGGACATGTCGTTTGCTGAAGATGTGATCGCCCCTCTGAATCCCTCTTCTATTCAGTGGGCCGCAAATGCTTAATCAAGGCCTAACGATATAGCACCCCAGCCCCCACACTACACATCTCGGGCGAGATTACACTGAATACGTTGTTGAGACTGAGCTAAAACCGTTCTGAGCCGTGAGATTCGTTATGAAGAGTTATAAAGAGTGTTATGCTGATATAATTTTACTTATTTCTTGTGTTGACTGTTAAAAATTCTGGGTATTTTGTTAGATATTTAAAAATTAATTAAAACTATCAATTCGAAAGAAACACTCCTAGTAATGAGCATAAAAGATGAAACGACGAAAATATCACATATTTGTATTACTTTCAATCAGTTGATTTCTGGTATGCTAACAAGTCCCTCAAATTGAATACAAACAGAATTTTCATGGGTAGAAAATTCATATGATATACATATCAAGCTCGTATTATGTCGAGTGCTTGGTTTTGATGTTGTAATAAAAAAGTCACGGTGACAAAAAAACACTGATTTACAGTTGCATTTGTTAGCAATTTTATATATTCCTGTGCAAATAAGATAATTCATATCACTGGCAAGTATCGTGTTTAACAGACAGAAATCCATTACTTAAGATCTTCATTTATTCAGACAATGTGAAGCAGATTTTTATTTTTTCATCCGAAATGTTTAATATTATGCTAATTTTCTATAAGGTACTGAAATATTTCATTAAAAATATGTATTTTCTATAAGTTTCATTGCAAAACCTCTATTACAATGAGAACATTTTGAATTGAAAAATTGAGAGCGTTAAACCTTTCCCAAGACAACCATTATTATGTTTAAGACAGAAAAATGTTCCTTTACCAGGATAAAGAGACCATTCTGAAATAGACGAATTTCTTTATTTTCTTCGTTTGCTTATGCCTCCAGATGTGGTGTTTTTACAAACAGCTTTTAAAAATCATTTTAATTTTGTTTGTTGATAAAGATAAACACCAAGAGAGAACTAATAATAAAAAATGGATGAATATGTTTTTATCAAAAAATAAAGTTAATATAATCTGTTTGTACAGCTATTGTTAGCTTGAAACATAATAGAAAAGCTGTACGTAGTACAGTTTATATTAATTAGTGATATCAACGTATTATTTTCTAATTTCTCATGTTGGAACCGTTTGTATATTTTCAGTGTGATTTGACTGATACCACAAAGTCATCCGTTGCATTTCAGAATGGTTATAAATATTTACAATCCTCTTTCGAAAACAATTTTCTTAATCCAACGATTGAAATGGTAGAATTACTTATTATTATAAATAGGCTTAAAGAAAGTTATGCATTCCCTTTTACAATATAATACAAATTGAAATGGAACAGAAATTTCATTACTGAGGCATGTCAGCACGGAATCGAATATGAGCTCTGTTTATTGAATCCAATGTTGTGAAAGATTACGAGATTGAATCTGAATATGAATTTAAAATTAATGTTTGGTGGATTTAATTTATTTATAATCATAAGAATTCAATGTATTGAAGTTTATTAAGGTTTTTAAATTTATTCCTTGCATGGTAGTTGTATGGTATTATCTATTTAGTAGTAATGAAATGCATATTCTCTTAAAACGTATGCGAGATTTTGGCTTAACTTAAAAAAATGTTTGCCTACATTTAAACTTAATACCAGCATTCTTACTAGCAACCACGAAAATACTATAGTTAGAACAAGGCACAACTAGCGAATCGTACATTTTGTAGACAGGGTTTAATACAAGATTAGACTCTTGCGATAAACAATTTTTCCGTCATACTATTAGTAAAATCTAGATGGAAATTATTTGAATCTTCTAAGACAATGTTATTATGTTTTCCACTTTTTCTTATGTTATAATAGATTATGTTCCAATAAATGAATTTGCCAGGTATTGTACCAACGTTTTCAAGTGGCTAGTTTAATCAATTAAGAGAGTTCATGTATAGCAGCTTATGTTCAAACTATAAAGTCTCTTTGGATGAGACATCTAATCCTAAGGCGAAAACTACCAAAATAATTTATTTTAGATATTATAAAAAATAGCTTTTTATGTAAAAAAAATTAAAATAAACATTTCCCCAGTGATATTGGGAAATATTTTATTAAATGTAATGCAAACGAAATATATAAATAAGTATATTATTTTATATAACATCGGAATTAAACTTCAGAATAAAGTATGGAGCATTTCTCACAGCAGGTATGAGGAAATCAGTTAATTTAGATTTTCGGTTTATCTGTAACACCGTACAACCCGACGGGAAGAGACCAAAAAACCAATTAATGTTAAAATATTTTTATTGATAAGAAGGAACCAGTAATTAGTTTTATTTATTGTTTAAAAGGGTAACATTGTAACAATTCACTGGGTTTACTTCTTTTTCAGTTTTACCGTTAAAAATAGAGTTAGGATTCAAAACAATACGTTGTTGGCTAGTAATTGAATTAAGTGGTGTGTCCATACAAATGTATTTTATATTTGAAAAAGCAATTGTCTGTGAAAGATAAATAAAATAATGATTTCAAAACATATATTTAAGGCAGTCTCGATGTGATAATCTAGTGATCTTTTCAGTGTTCCAGATAAGGAGGTAGTCATATCAATGTTGCTATATTAATAATTGATCATTAACTTATATCTTGATCTGTAACATAGATACAATAGTGCGTTAAACGCTACATGGGTTTTAATATCGTACATATGTTTCATTGTCGGTAGTTGTTTCTGTATGATTTACTTAGCTGTAGAAAAATATAAGTGAAGATAAAATAGCCTTATGTACATACACAAACAACAATATACAGTATATGTATTGTGAACTGTATGTTAATAACAAATCGAAGAGCCTTTACAGAGTAGGAAAACCCTGTTTATGTAGTTTATTACCAAGGCGTGAATATTACAGCTCTCTTTTACATCGAGCCTCTTAATGTACGTACTTTTTAAGTTTTTTTTTTCAAATAAATGGGTTTACCGTTATATTTTACTCATTATGCTTAAACCTTAATTTTCGTCGAAACTCCTCATGCTGTAAATAAATGAACGGCATCAACCTCGACACGGCCTGGCAACCAAAGGCCCGATGTTTCTCGTGATTTATGATAGGCTGATAAATTGTTACATGAAGGCCTGCGGTGATGCCGCTGCAGCTGTGATTATCTTTGAACCAATAGTTTATTAACGGCTAGCGAAATAATTTAGCGAAATTCACTCACATAAAATAAAAATAAACACATTTTGTTTTAACAAAGTGGTTATGACCTCTATACTTATTAGGCTCTATGAGGATTTTGAAAATAATATTTTTTAAATAATTGAAAAGGTTTTTAATCGGAGTAGACATTTACCCATATGTTATTGAGCTAATTGTTTCAGTAGACAATTGACACCATCACCGTCCATGTATAATTAACCAGCTAATAAGGGAAACATTTAATAAACAGTAAAAGGATATGCTATTGTAATTAAAATCAAAATTTAACTATCTCGTTTTATTTTCTTCATCCTGAGCAGATTGATGGCGATACTGTCGGCAGAAGTCTGTTACAGAGTAGAGAGTAAACATTCGTCATTGTTGTCATTACACAATGTCATAATCTAAGCATTGCGGGGAGGTGACGTAGCCAGCTCGTGCAACTCTTGCAAATGCTTTAAAATAAATCGAAATGCCCCTTTTGCGGATGGTCATCTTATGATGGGGGAAGTGTTATTTTGTTCAATAACAAAAACGCCTTGTAAAGTGATTTTGATTGAAGTTCTTTTTAGAGCTTTAATATGAGGTAAACTGCAGCTCATAAAAAATCTAAAACGATATGTCAGTATTTTTCATTTTTATTGTATCATTTTAGTTTTTTATAATTTTGTATATTTCATGTTATTATTGGTTTACGAATTATGATGCGAATAACATATTTCTATGTAATGTATTAGTTTATTCGATCCACAAGTCATTCGTAATGCTTTTGGAAAAAGTACTTATTGAAAAGACTGGCTTTACAATCGTTGAATACCATCGAAATTGTTATTATATGTTATTTTTTTTTTTATTAGATTAGTTATGGTTGATCTAAGCTTCGCAGTTGCGTCCAGAGGGGAACACTATCGTATGGATTATCAGTGACGAGACCAAGTACATTTACAGTAACAATTGAGAATATTAGACGCCATTATTTAATATTGTAATGTTTTCAATTAGTAAATACAATAAAGGCATTAGGAGTAACTTTATTTCAACTGTAAACATGTTTAATTGGGAATATTATATTGATGTGATTTCCCAGCAGAGCAGATAACTATCCATCGCAGGAAGTACGTACGTTATGTACGAATAATTATGGATGGCTATTCTTGACATAAAATCATTGTTATAAATATAAATCCCCTGACAACTTAATAATATCCCCTTAATCGTGCTATATTAGTGCGATTGAAAAGCATGTAAACAAACTAATTTAAAGTCTTTTAAAAATTAAATCAAATCTTTCATGAAATGAACAAAGTGATGGATGAATCGTGAACTCACGTCTTTCATGATGTATTTGAATGAATGAAAGAAAGGTAAAGGTTGACCATCGGTTCGGGCATCGGTTTCTTATCACATTTTTGATGTTTTTAACAAGTATCTTGTTGTAGCATCACATTTTACCGCTGTATTTTCCTACTTGGTTGTCTATTAGTTTTATACTACATAGGTTTTGCAATTTTGCACAGTTTTTGAATGAATATATTTTGGTGATGTTGTTTTATTATTTATGGTGAGATATTATTATTTATGTATTTTTCAGCTACAATGTAAAATAAGTAGGCGTTTTTTAACTGCATTTGATGTATAGTTTTATAAAGCGAGAGCATTGTTGAATTTTCGGAGAATTTGCCAGCTTCAATATTGAAAAAAAATACCTTGTATCAAACTGGAAACTCTTTGAATAACGTTATGTATAAAAGGCATGGGTTTATTTGTAATTTTGCTACTAAAGCCATTACTATATATCAAATTCTTGGTATTACGCCTTTGTAATTTTAGTTTCTACTTAAGCCTAAAAAGTTAATAGAATGATATTTGAAACCTTCGGCTAAAATTAGGTTAAGAGGACTTGTTTTCAGGTGTGTAATTAATGTACAATTAGTTCCAAATAAATGAATATATTTGTCACTATGTTACATTTTATTAGTTATTTCATTAATTAAATTTTAATTTTATTTAATTGCATTATTTCATTTAATTTTTAACTTTATGATGTCGCAGGATGAAATAAAGAGTATTTATCGCGTACTATAGTGCAATATAATTCGTTTATTTTCCAAAATCACACGTTTTGATTATGTCTCACATTGAGAATCTGAAAAATCGTATAATCTCATAGAAAGTGGCAAAATTATAACCGAAGAGTGAAGACGGAATTCTCCCTTCAATTTCCCGAAAATGTAGTTACAGTACTGAAGAAAGGTGGGCTCTTAGGCCTGGATTAGTTCCCAAGAAACGGGCCATTAAGGGATTAATGGCTTGTTTTTCTCTCTCTCCGTCTGATAGCATTTTCAGAATCTTTAGTTGTGGGGAAAGAACTAATGCTGCTTTAATTGCTAAATATAATACTATCAATAAACAGAGATTGAAACACAAAATTATTGATCATGTATTACATATAAACAAGAAGTAGAATTAAATATTTCGAATTTTTGATTCATTGAAATATGAGCGTTTCTGATAATATTCTGTAACAATGAACTTGATATTTTCAAAATGAAATATCTGTAACTTGTGTAATCGTGCAGACTGGAAATCAACCTAAAACATTTAAAAACTACATTCCAAACTGATTGATGTAGCGCTGCACTCTAGCACAATTTTTACTGAGTGAGCAGTTAAAACCCTTTAAATTATAAGATGTCGAGTGATTTGATTCAAAGTGAACAATTGGTTTTAGGTAACTGCAAAAGCAAATGCAGTTACTCCTTGTCAACTGGTCGTAAATAACTAACTGCGAGACTTTGTGAATAACCCCTTGCTAGAATTTAAAATAAACTTTATTGTAAAATAACAGTTTCTAGTTGCGTTTAGATATCGCTCCCATTAGGTTTAAAATAAGATATTTACTTACCCCATTTTCTAAAAAATGTGGAGACTACAGGAAAGAGTTTCGTCCCGAGTTGTAAGACATGTCTCACTCTATTTCATCATACCTTCCAAATGTGACCTTTTTTATGGTGAATAGTTGGTTGGTGCAATTAAATGTATTAAAATGGACGTTTTGTGGCAGAGACGTTAATAGGAATTCCCAACCTATTTTAAATATTTGTATGATCGTATGTATTGAGTCTCATATTCTCAAAATTAAGCATAATGCGAGTTTGTAATAGAATACCAGCAAATATTAGCAAAATAAATGTAGAAGCTTCCGGAAAAATTACCTTGGAATGGGATGTAAAACGGTTATTTAAAGTACAACGGTTAGTAACATAAAATACTAATTGTTAGTTACATACCCAACTCATATTTAAGTTAGAAAACCATCCCCTAAAAATTCCATAATAAAGTTAAAATAAATATATCAAGGTATCAAGAAATGATGTTCTCTAAAATTTTCCCCTAGGATCCTGGATGTTCATAAAGTAAAAATATATGATATTTGTAACTTTAACTTAGAGCTATCTCTTTAGTTTCAGAATATCCCTTAAAAATATTAAGTCCATTGAAATGTCTCTATAAAAATGTTTTCCGCACATTAAACTGTTTATTTATACCCCTGTCACTCTAATTTCGATGATAACAATTTGGGAAACTTCAAAAGTAAAACTGTTTTATCTAATCCGTTCCCTCAAGCAAAATAAAAGTAGCTCGAAATGCATGCCTTAAGAGGTATGCGCTAACGCTAGACATGTTTACATGATATAGGTTTTTTAAATGACCTGTCAAGGCTACCAGGAATTAGAGGTATCACAGAAATTGCTTAAAATAGCATTTACTTAATTTCTCATAAAGCAAAACCTTAGGATTTTATAAAAAAAATACCAACCAAAAGTATAAGCTTTCTCTTATTTACGTCACTCATAACATATAATAAAGCGCAATAGAAATATGACAGAACATGTTATTTAGGTGAAGGACGACTATTATTTAGTGTGAATACTTCAGTTCCGAATATTTACGTTTTCTTTTCTAAATATGCTTAGATATTTTAAGTACAATTACAGCTTATTGTTAATGTAACAATTAATAATTATTTAAAAACTAACTTGCAAACTGCGCAGAGTTGATCTCAATAATTTTATTGTTTAATAATTTAATAAATAATGTTTAGTGATAAAATGCGTTATATGACACACAACATTGTAAGTGAAGGCAGTGCCTCTAGCTATCAGGTGGCCCTGACATCCGATATAGTGGGAACGAGACTGGTGGGATGGGAATTTATACAGGTTTGTTACTGCATTCTTGACCTCATTGTTTCCGGTTTTTGTTTTCACATACTTATCTTGTTTTGATAAAAAACTTCTTTAACTAATTGAATTGATTTTTTTTTCAGTTTAAGTGCCTGAATAAATGCGTGCTATCATGAATTAGCATAAGCCTCACCAATCGTTTTTAGGGGCAAACAGATATACTCTGATAAATTACAAATTCAATGGGAAAGTTAAGTCTGCAAGCCAATACTATGAAAAATATATATGATATTTATAGGCATTCGTATTTGAAATAATGGTACTACATTATATCTTTCTTTAAATTTAAGCGTAGTTTGTGATCGTTTCTCGCTTCTCTTGTTAATATCAAACTTGTAATTCGAGGATTATTTGTACTTGTTCTTGGTATTGCGTTACAAAGAATTTTTACAGTCAATCAATATCATGCATACGATTTGGCATTTAAAAAACCAAGCTAGAGCTATACCCGATACCGGAAATCATAATCGTTTTCAAACATATTATCTAAAATACCAAACATTTATCTGAAATCCAAAAACGATTCATCAGGTTTATAATTTGTCACTATATTTAATACTAACCATAGTATGATTATGAAAAACACATACACATAAAGGGAATATCTTAAAAGGTTTGCGTTGTCACCCATCAAGGGCAGTTCCAGAGCGGAATACGAGATAGTTGAAGTTATCATCACAATTTCCTACCTGTAATGTTACAGTGAAAGCTTATACAGATAGATTTATTAAAACAAACATTAATTTATGAAACTTGGAGGTGGAGAGGGTCCTTTTGATACTGGACTACTGGACTACCATGGAACCACCACTGGTAACCCTCAAATTAGTTTCAAGTGTATTAGCCATAAAACTAGTTTCAAACCGTGATATAGCAGATAAGCTTGCACTCACGATGGAAATAGCTAGCTGGTTTGTATCTTCTGAGGCGCGTATTAAATTGCGTAGCGTTTAGAGCGCTTTCATTGCTGGTAAGATATGACATTTTATACCACCTGCTACTATATGTCGCATTTACAATGAATATGTAAAATAATATTTTGTCTCCGAGTGGGAGCAAAGTGATTACTTTGTCTCCCAGTGGTAGATAAAGGAAACCCATTAGAATTGAAACCATTTATTTTCCAAAATGGTTTTAAATTCAAATTCAAATGAGCTAATTGCCAAAGCACTTTTCATCAGAGCCAGTAGCCAACAAAGAGTAATATATTAATTACAGAGGGTGCTCTTATGTAATGGCAGACAAGACTGATGATATACAAAATTGCAGAGCTAATTATTTCTCCTCTAAGCCTCAATGCAAGTACAAGCACATTTTTTTCATACTACACTACTTTGAATTTTTTCCATTTAGTATTGTCACATTACTCTGTGATTCAAAATTGAATTAAATTGTTTTTATGTCTCGCCATTCATTATTTCCGGAATAAAATAAAAATAAGGTGGAAAAATTACATACTTTATAATGATTACTTGGGAATGAAGAGTTAACCATTTTTAATATGGGAGGTAAACACATTTGGAGCGTGAGATAAAAGACTAAAATAGTGATATTATTGATTGGGAACTATAACCTGTAACTATGGCGCTTTGGAAGTTAATGGGATAAAAAGTGAACAGTTCTGAGATATGAAAATACTGACGTGTTAAAACAATTTAGTCAAAAATGCCTTTGATAACAGTCAATTAAATATCAAAGTAATGACCCCAAGAAAATTGTAAAAACTTAATATTGAAATAATTTTCAAACTTAAAGGCGTACTTCATAATCACCAATTTAAAAATTTTTGTGTGGCGTTTGTATTAAATACATTCAAACTCTGAGGTATTTTTAGACACTCGGTATTATTAAATTTAGCTGGTGTATGTCTGTGAACATTTTGGCGCATAACTGCGGGTCTGGGTAAAATTTACCCAATCGACTGGGCTGAAACGTTACATAAACGTAGACTTTGAACCCTTCCAACCCCATGTGCCTATTCCCGTTCTTAAAATTCCCTTCTAGAGACATCCTAAGAATGTTCAAAGTATCATTGTCTACATTTTCTGAGTATCTGCATATTCAAATACTCAGATATGAACGGTTAAAAATAAATGCAACAAAACATTTCGCATGAAGATATCACAAACAAAACCTGACATTTCATTCTGTTTCAGCACAAATTAGCTGCTAATTCTATTGTCCATAGTTTAATGCCTTCTAGGAATAAAGTAAAACCTTCATCGTGTGTTTCAAATTGGAAGTAGGGGAAACAAGCTCAGGTAAACTTGCGTTTCGCAGACGAGAACTTTATAATTAAAAATCCCCAAAGTAGTCTGAAACCGTCTTCATCAGCAATGCTTGTCTAGCGTTTCCTCACATTTATTCCTTTTGCAAACAATACATACTCAACCAACATTTTACACTTCAGAACAAGAATATTCTATTTACTATACATTTAACAAATAGTTTTTAATTACTTTTAGTTTTACTTCAGAACATTTATATTAGTGTAAACTACGTGTTAAATAGTAAACTATTTTTATTTTAACAAAGCTTGTCTAATGAATGGCAAGTCTAAAATATAACTTTGGTTTAATTTTTAAAAGCCAGTGAATACAATAATATTATATTGTATTTATAATGGAGTAGTATTTTTTCTGTTCAAAACTATACCAAGTTCATGGCAAATACATTGTAAGCGCAACTAAAATCCTATAAGTTAATTTAAGTAATTGCTTTTATAAATTCAATAAAATATTTTATAAATAAAAAAGTTTAATTTTTTATATTGAGTTTATTTACTTTTTTACTATTAAAAATAAAAAAAATCTAATCCATTTTTCTTAAAATGATTCCGTCATTTTAAAACAGTAATAAGAAACTTAAAAACTACTACATACTACACACGTACACAGGCTACTACTACATTACATTTTAACAACTGATTAAACAGTAATGATATACAATCAAAATACACTTTCAGTGCTTTATTGTTATTTTAAACGCAATTAATCACAAATAGTATATTCATTAATAAATTTCAATCTATTATTCAGTTTCTTACTTTCACTAAGACATGCGTTCGGCATGGAGTTAATCTAGCCGGTGGTTGGTGCAGTGTAAATTGAAGGCTTTATTCGCCCTGCTTTGATGTGTGGAAATTGAAACCCCAAGCCGCAGGAGGCTCAGTCGTTCCACAATACGCGCTTGTGCTCCTGACACGCTATTTCCTTTGTTTACGATTATTTACTTCAAAATATAATTTTTTTTTAAGAGTACGGAGGTAGAAAAATCTATCAACAAAGTTAGATCCGTATTTTATCTTTTTCCTGGCATATATTTTTTACGGGTTTTGTGAGGAAGCCCTCGAGTTTCGGCTATTGGCTTTATTGCCCTATAAAATATTCTTCAAAAAACCACTTAACGGAAAAGTTTTAGGTTATGTTTGATTTTAGTTGATTATTGATATTTTGTTATTGTTTTGATATTTGTTGATATTATTGATATTTTGTTACTTTTAAATTTTGTTGATTGTTAAATTACAAATTGTATGGGAAGTGCTGCGAATTGAAAAATGCAGATGAGTTATATTCCCAAAAAGGAATAAGCTATTTTCAGTATGAGTTGTAGGAAATTCTATGCCCCAAGGCTACTATAACCTTGCATTTTATTATCCCAAGACCCCAAAAACACTGTTTGCTCAAATTACTTTACAAATGCAAATGATTCGTTACATAAACAATTAATTTGTTTCTTTAATCGAAGATAATTCCCGTAAAAAATTAATTTCATTCACACTTGGTGAGTAATAAAACATATCATGTAATTAGACCAGTTAAAAATTAGCCACTTTGGCCAATTGTAACTATATTTAGTGGAGATTTTGTGATTTTTATATGATTAACCAATAAAAACTATGTAAATTTCTGACTTTCATTAAGACTTTCGGCAAGGAGTTAATCTAGCCGGTGGTTAGTGCAGTGTAAATTGAAGGCCTTATTCGCCCCAGCTTTGATGTGTGGAAATTGAAACCCCAAGCCGCAGGAGGCTCAGCCGCTCCACAATACGCGCTTGTGCTCCTGACACGCTATTTCCTTTGTTTACGATTATTTACTTCCAAATCTTTTTTTCTTTAAGAGTATGGAGGTATAAAAATTTATCAACAAAGTTAGATCCGTATTTTTTCTTTTTCCTGGCATATAATATTTTTTACGAGTTTGTGAGGATGCCCTCGAGTTTCGCCTATTGGCTTTATTGTCCTATAACATTTTCTTCAAAAAACCACTTCACGGAAAGGTTTTAGGTTATGTTTGATTTTCGTTGATTAATGGTAATTTGTTATTGTTTTGATATTTGTTGATATTATTGATATTTTGTTATTTTTCATTTTGTTAGTTGTTACATTACAAATTGTATGGGCAGTGCTGCGAATTGAAAAATGCAGATGAGTTATATTTCCAAAAGAAATAATCTATTTTCAGTATGAGTTGTAGGAAATTCTATGCCCCAAGGCTACTATAACCTTGCATTTTACTATCCCAAGACCCCAAAAACACTATTTTGATTAGCCAATAAAACTATGTAAATTTCTGACTTTCATTGTGACTTTCGGCAAGGAGTTAATCTAGCCGGTGGTTAGTGCAGTGTAAATTGAAGGTTTTATTCGCCCCGCTTTGATGTGTGGAAATTGAAACCCCAAGCCGCAGGAGGCTCAGTCGCTCCACAATACACGCTTGTGCTCCTGACACGCCATTTCCTTTGTTTATGTTTATTTACTTCCAAATATAATTTTTAAAAAGATTATGGAGGCAGAAAATTTCATTTACATAGGTTAGATCGCTACTTTAGCTTTTTCCTAACATTTTATAATTTTTAAGGGTACTGAGGGAACCCTCGAGTTTTGGCTATTTGCGTTAGGTTTGTTAAAACAGCTCTATAAGTATTATTAAAGAAAAACCTATTCAGTATTATAACAGTTTTTATTAAAACATTTCCGAAATAGTTATCATTTATTATTTATTTAGTGCCAAGAGAATCAAAAATATAACTTAACATAGAAAATTTCAAAATTATGATGACCTTCACTGCATGGATTAAATTTCTATAATTTCAATAATGTAGATGATTATCCATTTCGCATGAATCTGTATAATCCTTTGATTTTTATTGATCACTTTAATTAAGTTACGTTAGGATAATTGACATAGAGGTATTTCTTATAACACTTCAAGTTAAAAAGTCTCTTTAAGGTGCGTTTTAAAACTCATAAAAAACTAACGTATATGTACACGATACCAAAGTAGGCTATAAACAAAATATAGTAAAATATATATTTTTCGTGTATTCATGCCACTAAATTTAGTCTTCTTTTTAATTAAATAGAGGAACCACAGTTAGAGTTGCACCAAAGAAACAGAGATGTAAAGAAGCATGAAGAGCGCTCCAAGGTTTCCCGTTGTTTGTGATGTTTATTACCTTTGCACACCAAACATACTAAATTCTAGATTTGTAGCCAAATATTTGTTTCTTATAGATAAAAGTATGCTGAAAATATACATTGCGGTTTTTTTGTTAACTAATCTCTTACATTTTTAACTTGTAGCTCAGTAATAAATAAGCATATCAACTAATTCAAAAACTTTAATGGCTACAGTTAGACGCCTTTTAAATTACATGTTGATTAGTTGGCAGAACGATAAAGCGCTCACTTCGCAAGACGCCACATCTAGCTTAGGCAGAGCACTTTTGATAAAGGTTCTTGTCTGGGCTTAGCTGACGTTGACTGTAGAAATAAGAATTAATTTAATTTGAACCTTTTCTATTGTGCATAAAAAGGGCACGTATATATTATTTATTATAACAATTTTAGATTAATATGCATTTTAAAGCGAATTTAAATCTAATTGTAAATGGGTCCAAGTAAAATTTAGAAAATGTTCGGTGTTAACAAAGTCAAAAAGAAACAGAGGAAATGAAGTGTCACGTTCAGGTTTATTGTTCAAGGGGACCGACCTCCAGTAGTAGTGCTCCAATTTCCACACATCAAAAGGAATTCAGTGAGTGAGGCTTTCAATTGGCGGAGTGAGAATCACCTATGCGCTCTTTCTACTTTCAAAAACAAAAACATTAGGGTTGTTGAATTGACAGTGGGTTGCATTTACTGTCAACTCTTTGGCTTTTGTTGCTCTTTTAATTTTGGTAAGATCACACCTGAAAAAGGTGTGGAACTAATAAAATACAAACATAACGTCTAGTATCTTTTAAGCTCTGCTCCGACCAATGACAACTACTCTTATCAACCAGGTACGTGCATGAAAACCCCCCGATGTCGTAGAGCGCAGGACTTCGATCCGCATGGACCCGGATTCAAATCCGACCGATCGCCAATGGCAGTTTATTAATAAATTATGGTGCAACCTTTTCTATATTCAATAGTGCTCATCATAAAGTAAAAAGAACCTCTGACCTGAATAGTGCATTTAGTCCAGTGAGCTAGCGCACAGCGCGGCTGGCCTATACCCTTCACTATGTGTTAACTCATAGGACTGCATGCATTATCCAAAATAGTGCACCTACAGTCACCCTTTAACATTGAACTCACCCATATAAATAAATAAATAAATAAATGAATATATATATATATATATATATATATATATATATGTGTGTGTGTGTGTGTGTGTGTTTTCATATATATAAAAACATATATATATATATGTATATAAGTTAAAACATATACATATGTACATACATATAACATATACAGTACATATATATAGTTATATATGTGTGTGTGTTATGTATATGTTTTCACCTATATTGGAAAAAATTAAAAATATACGATTAAAACTTATTTTTTAATTGTTTAGGTAATAAAAAGATTTTTTTAAAGACTGAAACCTGAGTGTTGTGATACATTAAGCTATCTCAGCTTGCAGCACTGGACAAAATGACTTCCTAACTTCCATAGTTTTGCTAATTTTTAGCATCAGACGGGTTCTGTTTATTTACTGAGTAGCCCTTCTAGAATTTTTTGCAGCATTTGGGGTACATCAAAAGCTAAATATATGGCTGTCATATCCATTGAAACTCCGAAGCTAAGCCCTTGATACAGTTTATAGAAAAAATTTCAAAGTGAAACAGAATACGGTCAAAACTTCTGAAGAGAATCTGTTTATCTCAACATTATTACAACTTTGGATCGCATAACTGTTGATCTCCGTTATATTTATATGCTACCTAACTAAATCCCAATTACATTTATTGTGAAAATATCCGTTGTAGATGTACTGGTAGGTATGATGTTGTTAAATGTACCTTCTATTGCATTTAACTAAAATAAACCCATATTTTCATTTTATTTGCTCCGGAGTTTTCTGGGATTAGTTTACGTAAACCAATCAAAACATGTTATGTTTCTTAATATTCAAATGAGAATGGAAAATATTAGCAGTAATCCAACATTTTCATCCGAATACATTATCGTATGAAAAAGCTAACTCGTAAATAACATGGATGTTATTTACTACCATACTTGCGTTATCTTGTGTTTTTTTTCGCATACCTACAACATTACGTTGCATTCTGTCTAAACGTTACGTTATACAGTAAAAACGGTCAAGTTTAGAGTCCAATGTTCGGTGTTTGGCAAGCCATTGCAATGATGGAGAATTGTGCCAATGTACTTTGCTCTTAGTGCCTCTAAAAATATATCTGGCCTGATGCCAAGGAACTGAGTGTTACTGACTCACGTTAAGATTAGATTTTCTCGTTAGGTATATACATTTTTTAGATTTTGTTTTGTTTTATATTACGTTGTAGTTTTGAAACGAAAATTAAAAGTTTATCTTACCATAAGGTAAAAGTTTGCATTAATGTAAAAGTTTACTAAAATAAGCTCTTATTTACTTTGTACGAAATAAGAAATATTTGAGTACATATATTTTGATGTCCCTTTCTGGCGTTATAAATGACGAAGAGAACAACACTTTTAGGCGTATGTGATACGTATTATTGATATATTGTATATATCATTTACAATATGATACATACACAATATTGATATATTGTATATATTGATATATTTTATATTGTGTATTTCTGATATTGTTTTTTGTTGATTATTTTGTAGGTTAGATATATTTTAACACTTTTTTTGAAACGATGCTAAAAAAGTTTTTTAATGGGCGATTGTTATCATCGGGAATAAATATTATGGTATAGTTAGGAACTAGAAATGCTATTGTATTATAATCACGATAAACATAATAGAGTTACAAAAAAAGGTAAATATAGTTTTGTTTACCTGAGGATCGCATAATAGAATAATTTTGCACCTAGGACCGAAATTTGGTACGATGAAGATACAATATTATTTTTTTAGAAAAATATGAAAAAAAATATTCTCACAATTCCCACAACATAGTATTTTTTCATTTATGTTCAAGGGTTTTATATCATCCTTATTATTTCATTGAATAAATATTAAACCAACGACTCTATTTTATGAGTGATAAAGCTATAAGTGTGAATTTCTAAGCTATATTTTAAAATAAACTTTACCGTTTTATATAATTAATTAATTAATTAATTAATAGCTATAACATTCCTAATAAACCAACCAATATGGAAAACATTGATTCGTTGGTAAACGATTTATCACAAGGTTTTTTATCATTCTACTTGGAGATGCATTTTGGCACAATACTTCTTAGCGTTTGCCAATATGCAATTTCACACTGAGATTGCTTTCCAACTTTGTACCATCAACAGGTGTTCTGGAGATTCATCTATGATAGCAGGAATTAAAAAGCTATCATGATAGTCTTTCTTCAGCAACTCGACTTTCAAAGAATATAAAATAAAAAACAAACTTAGGTGTGATTCTTATTTCATAATATACCGAATTCAATGCCAAAAATGTCCGAAAGACTATATTAGTTCAACAGTAAATTCACTGAGAACAATAATGACTGGACACAGATTTGATTATAGACAAAGATAAAACCAAACCATTAGTTACTCATGCAATTGAGCATGGTGACTCATTACAAAATACCTATTTAGTAAAACCCATAAAACAAAATAAAGAAACGGCTAAATGTATCCTTTATTTAAGAGACGTCGAACAAGCCCACCAGTTAATTACAAAGTCAAAGTTCTCTCATGGCCTAAATTTAAGATAAAATATAGAAGATTCTGCCAACTATGACACTTTAAAGACATGTGTGTGGATTATTTATGTTTAACATTTATATTTTTATTTTTATTTAATTCAATTTAGTATTTTTATTTTTTATGAAGATGCAAATAGAAATATATAACTTATTTAATTTAATTTTTGGTCTCCATTTATATATAATATATATATAGTGTATATATAATTACGTAATGAATTTTTTTTGCGCCAATATTGTGGGCGTTTAGCAAGTCTCAGGATGACGGGAGGAGGCTCAAATTGAAGGTCTTGATACCAGGGACTCGGAAAAATACAGAAATGTCTTTAAATTCTCCATAAAATAAGAAACAACATAAAATATATGCCTTTAAAAAGCACTGGAATATAAAAACGTCTCATTTGTTTACATAAAACATGTGGTGCTTGTACTTAATTCGAGCCACGTGCTAGATGTTAATATATGCTTTATTTAAAAGACGGATAAATATGTAGGTATTACGTACTATAGCAAATAAAGATTTTTTTACTTTCAAATTTCCCGATTTTATATGTTACGTGTTTTAATACCTGTTTTTATATGTTACGTGTTAATGTGTTTAGATTAAAAAAATAGACTACTTATTAATGTCCCTTGATCTTGATTTTTTTTCAAGAAAATACAGACTTGCAGCTATATTCCAGAAATATATCATCCCATATTACAAAACACCGGTCTATCGATTTAAAAAAATCAATATTCGGTTTACTTGTTCAATTTTTTATACGACCAAAAGCAGTACCTACTACTGCAGACTACCACAGTACGTACTGCAGTATCTTTAGCCACATCAAGGTGCATCATTGCAATTCTGAGAGATTATTCATCGTTGTTCTCTTGCACTGCAGATTGCTTTATACTTAATACATTCTGAAATTCTGTTTAGCTTGTTAAACCTAGCCTGGTTAATTCAATCTCCTTTGATTGCATCACAGTTTTATTTATTAAAACCCATAGTATTCTTTCCATGGGGTTTTTAAAGTGAATCAGTAAAACTTTAATTGATAAGCGATTTCTAAATGCTTTCATTATGTATAATAAATGATCTATCATGGTTTATTATGGTTGTTTATTGTAACGTATCAAATAATGCATGTTAACTTATTTACTATAGATAGTTAGTATTATTATTCATAGTTATTAGTATTAGAAGGTTAGTAGTTATTTATTCATTGTTATATTATTTAGTAATTGTTCTTTAGTTCAGTAATTAATGCAACACATCTTCTTATACCTGATATCACTACTGTTGATGTAGAAATGCATATTATGAATTATTGGTAATAATTGTCCGTTAATAATTAAATAAATAAATAAATTATGTGGCGAATTTTCTACTTATTTCGGGAGTGGAAATTCAGAGTCCTAATTAATCGCTGAAGAACCAATCACCTCAGGCAAATAACAAGGAAATATCTCAATTCATGCATTTAATTGTACAAACCACTTAATTAACTTGTTATCTCATCAAACCACAGGTGGGTATTGGCCTGTAGTAATTAAGCAGCAATTATGTGACAGTCCAGGTGACAGTAGGATCCTGTGGTGGTAGTGGGGCTGCTCTCTGACAAAAGGGCTTATAGGAGATTAATTCTAATTAAGGATATATTATAAAATCTCAGCATCTATTCCGCACCAAATTATCTTAGCGAAATACAGCGAAATGTTTATTTGTAACATGTTCCTTTATCTGTTGTCACAAGTGATAGCGCATGTCAGGCTGAAACATATAATAGCGTATATTTTCCATCTAATAGAGCTTAAAAAATGTGTAATTTTATTGGTAGTTAAAGTTTTGCTTGGACAGGTTATTTTTAGAAAATTAAAAGAATTCAAAGAGGAGATGCGTGATTTGTGAAAAAAATTACTCAGATATAAACTTTTAATAACCAATATGACACATATTGTGTTAGTAGTTACATGACTGTAATTTATATACCTGTATATTGAGAATATTATTACTAGTGGTTTTCATTGAAAAACATTTATTATTACATAGCCTGAGAGAAAATCTGATTAAACTTTAACTTACTTCAGATACATTGTGGCCAGTCAAAAACTTGTTTGATTTATAATTTTTGGTGAATGTATAAAATTTGCCGGAGTCACTTTGAAAAACATAAGCTAGTTATTCTACAGGTTAAAAAAAGAATAGTATAGCGGATACCTTAACTAGCCTCGTTGTGTAGCGATTTATATGTATTTTATTACATTACTCATTATTTTAAACCACTTCAGGCATTATTCCTAACTTAAATGTTTATGTGTGTACGGTGACTTCTTTAGTATTTTTGGTTGTAGTTTATATTCATCTTTAAGATGAAAATATCTTTGAAAAAGGATACAAAATTACCATCCTTATGGATTATAGAACTAATTCAAAAATATAATGTATTGATTTTCTTTCATAAAAAAGTTTAACATTTTTTTTGTAGTTATTTTTAGCCATATGAATGAACATTTCATGGATTTACTATTGCATACTATAAGGACATTAGTCATGCTTACGTCCATTTTAAAATAAGAAATTTTCTGTTTGTGTTAAAATGCTAATTAGAACAGACATAACATGAAAATGGGTTTATCATAAGGGTGGGTTTTTATGTTACTGTGTTTTGACATTAATGTTTGTCAACGTCGTAGTTAGACCTTCTGTATAAACATTACAGCCTACTTAAAGGAACATATGAATAAAAATAATATGCCGGTAATTTTTTCGTGATTTTATTTGAATTAACGTTTAATTTCGTGTTTTAATGTTGCAGGTAATATTCCAGACATCCCACAATGTATTTTGATGATTAGAAATCGTTGCTATTCTTACAGTGGTAAGTAAAAGAATAAGTGACTGAACATTATAACCATTTTAAATAACAAAATAGTGTTTTATCTTATACCAGTAAATGCATCTCAAACTCTCCAACAATATGGAACATAATCGACTCAAAGTAACGAGAATGTGACGAAATACTTCATATACACCTGTCACCATGTAATCTGTTAAATTGAAATGTAGCAAAATATACCAGAGGTTTTGGGACTGTTTTGATAAACAATTTCATTTAATCGCATCAAAACCTGACATTTCATTAAAAGTCTTACTTCCAACCCCTTCCTAATGTCTAAACTTGTAATCAAAACATGCTAGGCCCTATTCAGTTATTCACCGAGAACAGTATATGCTGGAATATTCTAATCTGGTGCTAACATTTTTGTTCATTAGGATTCAGCTTATTTTAATGTAACAGTTTACTAAGAAAACATAGTTTTCATTAGTCTATCTTGTAAAAATAAACAAACTCTAATAAATATAATTTAAACAAACCTTTTTAAAATTTGCGCTATTTTTAGTTAATTGTAGTACAGAACTAAGTACTTGAACACATAGAAAATTACATGTTTTTACTCTCATATCTATGAATAAATGCCTGTTTTCTTTTTAGAAATTTGGCAAGGACAATCGGCTTGAATTATATTTTCAAACATTACATAGCATATTATGAACTGACAGGCCATCAATGCTTGAAAATATATTATATGTGGTCACTATTGTCCGACGATCAGTGCAGTGATAAAACGTATGCATGACATTTGGTATTTGCACTAAAACAATTAATAGTGGAAAGAATAAGTCGATTACTATATTGCGTTTCATATTTACCTAAATTAAATATTTACCTAAACCAAAGTTTGCGTAGAACTATTTTGGACGATTGGCTATGCATCTATGTTTACAGACTACTTTATTCAAACAAAAGTCAAGGGGCAAAGTGGCATAAATATAAGGACACCATTATTCCTCAGGGTTGGGAGCAGGATTAAACATATTTTGTAAGCCAATTGAAAAAATATTTTGTAAAAGAGTTCTTTCAAACAACCATATATATACGTATTTTAGTATAAAAATGTAATGGGTGCAATTTAATTGTAACATTTATTTATTGTGATCTGTGGAGTGATATTTTTATTTGTTATTATGATTATTTTTGTATATATATAAAAAATAGATAAAATATGTTTCTTATTATTCTCCAAACTTGCATCAGCCTAATTAAATTAAATTAAATTATTTTAATTAATTTAACTGCGCATTATCGCAGTTAAATTTTTAATCGAAATAGACCAACTTTCTTAGAGGTCAAATCCTCAAAAACAAGTTTCATTTATATATTTCAGTTATTGTGAAAATATTAAAAAGTTGTAATTCTGCTTGTATTGTATTATCCTATTACACTCTCAGGAATCGAAACAAAATGTTCAACTTTAAAGATGTATAATTTTTCCATATAAGTCAATAATTTAAATTTTTGTATTTCCTAAAGAGTCACGGACTTTTTACATTATCTTTAATTTAAGAACAAAATCAACTCTACAAACATGCTGGTTGATATTTACTATTTCCATTTCGTTATTTTTTAATGTGGTTTTATCAAACACTACCACAATTATATTTATTAGCCTTCTATATTATCTCATAGAAAACAACTACAAATTTGAACTTTTTTTATTTACAGTAAAATAAAATTAACAATATATTAAATATATTGCACAAAATATCGCTTGTGTTGTTTCATGGAGTATGTTTGGCTGGTATCATGTGACAAATTGAATCAAGTTTCCGTAATTGGGATTAGAGTGATAGAATCCAATTACAATTAAGCTCCTGTCCAGTAAACGAGTCTCCGGCACGTTAAACTCATAGGAGGAAGCCAGGTTTAATTAAATTGAATTTCACACGTAATGACGAGAGAAATTATACATTGATTAATAATCAATATTAGTGATGATTCAGTTGCGATTTATTAGCACCTCCACAACAAAAAACAAACAATATCTAAGAGTGTCCGTATATCCGTATATATATGTTGCTCTTACATATTAAAATAGTATATATCAGAATATTACTTTTTTATTAGTAGTGTACTAATTCATTGACTAAATAGCATTCATTTAATGAAATTTTCCCATAATTAAAACACAACAAACTCTTTCACACTATAGGTAGATGATAACTTGTAAACGTGAAAAGGAGTCGTAGTTAGAACCAATGTTTAATCCATAGTCCCAATGTAGGTTATGGGAAGTTATAAACCTATCTGATATTCAGTCAATGTTTTATTTTTAAGCAATACATTTTGATTACCTCGGAAAACGACTACAAAATTACATAAGGTGACTAAAACAATACGTAAGTGAATGAGTTTTATTATTACCGACTAACCAAGACAAGTATTTTTTTGTTTTTTTACGTAGGAGGAACGCTTTATGCACGAACCCAAAGGAACTTCGTGGGACTCCCCCATCGTGGGAAATTCATTAAAATGTGTAGTAAATATTTAGTAGTTGTATCAACTAACTGTCGTATTATAAATGCTATGTGAGAGTATCAGTTACCTAAATCGATAATACGTAAGGCGCTTAAGTAGAATGAAGGGGCTCCAAAGGGGGCCGTTGATCATGGTTGACCTAGAATTTTCAGAGAATCCCTTTGCTGGTTTGAAAACGCATTTTACCGACTTAATGTGAAACAAATTAGTGCAATTCTCGGCGGAACTTTAGAATCCGTGTCCACCGTTAAAATCGAAGTTGAAAATCTAAATTTTTCTATATTTTCAATCGAGATTATGTTAACCGAAACAACATTTCGATACTATGCCCATGCCATGGTGGCTACGATACATTAGCATTGATTGAAATGGGACATCTTCACACTGAGCGTTAGTGGCGCGACTGGCCACGCCACCGGAAATGCGGTGGCTCGGTTGCGACCACGTCGCGCCATGCTTTCTTATAGGACTATTCACACTCGAGCGACTGGCAGCGCCACCAGTCGCTAGTCAGTCCTCTCCAGGCGAGTGTTCGTGCAGTGTCATGAGTACCGATAAAGTAGATACGGGGCGGTTTATATTGGACATTGAAAATATACCTGCAATATGGGACATGACATTTAACGTGAACTCAGACAAGGATGTGATGAAGAAGTCTCGCAGATTGTCCCGTTATTTTATCTTTCAGACGTCCCAGAAGCTCTTCAAAACTTGAAACACTCAATCATGAGTAAATGTAAAACTTGTCAGGGTTATTTCTAGGGTCATGGTAGTGAGTGGAAAAAGTCCCTCTGCTACTTCTCTCTCTTAAAAAAGGATTAACTCAAAAACTGCATTGTTTCCGACTTTTCGCAATTTCAAAGCTAAAGCCCCTGCTTCTTCAGCGTTCATGATTGCATTGTGAGGTTCCTGGCTAAGCTGGTGGCCCAGTTTGAAAAGGCCCTTATCTTAGAAACGGTAATTTAAAGTATATATGTTAATCATCATGATACATAAGTACTTAAAAATCATTCTAACAGGTTCAATCGAAATAAAACATTAAATATCACAAAAACATGGCTATAACTATTGTGTAAGTACATAAACTTTAGCTGCAACTCCTAAACATTGATAGAATACACTATGCACGAAACCTCGGTACTACCGACGTATAAAATTGCCTAGCTACGAGTCGAACGTGTCCTTCCTTTTATAATATCGTAGAGGAAATTAAACTGGAACGCATGAATTCTAGGTTCGTTGCTGATGAAATTCTAGGTTCGTGATTTACCTGCAAATTGACGTTCGTGATACTGCAATTTATTTAACAATGATACCTGACAACATATTGGAATTTTCAAACCATTTACCTACATCCGCTTGGTATTTTTTTATTTACATTTAATTACACTGCTAAATATATCCATCACTTCTATCACGTTTCATTCCTAGAATCATCGTAAAACCACATGAAACTTAATTAGCTAACAAACAATATTTTTGCAATCCATGACATACTGACTTAATCCAGGTTTGTTAGTTTCTAAGGATGGTAAAAAAACTAACTGAAACTGACATTTTAATAAACGATTAAGACAATATTCTTATTTTTTTTTCAAATAATTTTTACATTAATAATAATAAACATATGTTTTTATAATAAATCGATTATTTACAAAAAAATCGAAAAATATCTGTTTTTAACTTCGATTTCAACAGTGGAGACGGATACTAAAGTTTAGCCCAATTCTCAACAGAATTTTAAAACTCAATCGTCATGAAGAATTATTAAATTTTACTATACTATTTTACTACTTTTATTTTACTATTTTTAGTGAGTCGGTGGCGCATTTGGTAGCGCACTCGGCCCCGGTTCTGTGGCGGCAGCGTCGCAGGATCGAGTCCCGATGATGCCGCATACTTTTAACAGTACTGTTCATCCTTGTACTGTACCGGCTCACTCCTTGGGTTTGCTTGTAAACTTCCACGCACAGGCCTGAGGCCCATGTGAGGGGGCAAATCGAAGGTAAAAAGAGGCCGCCACCCTCTTGAAAAAAATAATAAAAATAAAAATATAGATTTCACAAAAGTGAAGCCTTTTGGAGAGGTAACATATATTTTCATATTATTTGAGACAATCAACTAATGGGATTGCTGGATCGACTGCGACTGGGATTGTAGATAGAGTTGATTAGATTTAACCTGTGTCGCAGGAAACTGCCGCACTGGCAGAACCCGCAGTTGTCATTCTGTCTGATTTCAGCTCCACTTTATTGTTTTGGTTTTGGATAAAATAAAAATAAAAACTTTATTGGCAATTTTTATTTAAATACAAAAATATTAGTTTTACCTAATCATGAAAATATACTTTTCTAAAACACAATATATGAGGCAAAGGCAAAAATAAGGAATTATATTTGTGTGTTTCTTGCGAATTCTATCTAATGAAAAAGTTAAAGCTATACACATGATTTATTGCAGACGTTATATTACACAATGCTATAGCTCGAGCAGCTATTTGAACTATTAAAAAGAGTCGTTTAAATAATGTAATTATTTTTACTCTTGGAACTCTGGAGTTTCAAGTATTCATAATGCATAGTCATGTGTATACAAATAAACATTACGCCTACCGTTATTTAATTGAAATGTTAAAACAATATCTAGGAGTGTCCGTGTTGCCTTCACATACTATACCCTTATTATCGAAAGAAGTTGAGCGGCGGAGCGAGCGCGCGGCAGTAAAAACATTCTTCTTCAAAAGGCTGTAGAAACTTAAAAAAGGCTGTTAAAAATTTGCAGTCGACTTTTTCCCAATGACCAGTTAATTACGTTATTAGTACTGTTTTCAAATCATTTTTTACGTATATCGTTTAGTTTATACTGTGAGTTATATTACTAAAAACACGATTTACGAATTAAAAAGTCAATTCTTAATGTTTGATTTATGTTAACTCTGCTTGGAAGCATCGGGAAAAAAATCCTATAGAGACCCTGGAACAATATATCAATATTTGAGAGCATTGTGATTAATATTTACTCGCTATGTATTAATTTATTTTTAAAGTACTGTTATCTCAGCTATTAAACTACTTTGATGAATTGAATTCAGTAAACATTGTCTTTAAATGAAATATAAGTTAAATCCGTCTCGGTTTTATGTTTTCATGGAATGGTTCGTCATAATAGATTAATATATAAACGATTGCATCACTGCAAGGCAGAGCGCAACAATGACTGTTGGAGTACAGTCTGGACCTAGTGGACCCATTTTATTTGCGCGCCACTGCATTTCTCAGTTTTTCTCTTATAAACAATGCCTGCTTCTAGATTTAGAATTAATTGCAAAAACAGTGCCGATTTACCAACATTGAACATTGCAATTCGGAGGAACCTTTCAGTTCCTCCGAACTGCATTTAGTGTGTATGTTGGAAGCATGTGCTCCGTTGTTGTTGGCCAGTTGCTGTACCTCGTCTGGTTCGCGCTCGCCCGAGCAAGGTCGGTAATTAATTTCAATTATCAGATTACGGATTTATCTAGTAGTATTGAAGTAATTTTTTAGGTGAATATTTATCGAGGAAACTATCTAATGTCATTAAAGGAAAAATTAAATGAAAATCTCAATTTAAAGAAGAGTTAACAGTTCTTTAGAAATAAATTAATAACGACGTAAATATTGATCTGAGGACTCTCAAATTTTGATATATTGTGCCAGAGAAAGTCGACTTAGGGTTCTACACAGGAATATTTTTTCCGAGGCTTCTTAGCAGAGTTACAATAAATCAAACACAAAGAATTGACTTTTTTAATTCGTAAATCATGGAATAAAGTGGACTGCAAATCTTTAACAGCATTTTTTACGTTTCTACAGCGTTATGAATAAGAATGTTTTTACTGCCGCGTGCTCGCTCCACCGCTCACATTCTTTCAAAAATCAGGGTATAAAATAGTATATTCCAGAATATTATTTTTGTATTAGTAATGCAATAGTTTATTTACTAAATAGCATTCATGCATTGAAGTTTTCCCCATAATTAAAACAAACTATTTCAGATTTTAGGTAGATGACAACTTGTAAACTTCAAAAAGGAGTAATAGTTAGAACCAATGATTAATCCATAGTCCCAATATAGATTATGGGAAGTTATAAACCTATCTGATATTCAGTCGTGTTTCTATTTTCAAGCAATACATTTTTACTACCTTTGAAAACGACTAAAAATTAAAAAAAGTCGTCTGAAACAATGCTTAAGTGGATGAGTTTTATTATTCCCGACTAACCAAGGCAAGTTAATTGTTATTCCAGCCGCGGCTGAGCCGCGCGCCGCCGCCGGCTTGGATGAAGCTTCTACCTTCGTTAACCAATCTCTTAACCCTTCCTTTATATGTTCCCAAGAAATTGAGCTTCAAACGTTTGTTGTTTGACGTCTTTGTTCCAAAATCAATTTGGTAAAATTAAAAGATTTTTGTTTGGAATTTGGAATTTTTTAAATCCACCTGCTTTGATCTTGCTATACTTTAATTCGGCAGTAAAGGTAATAAGACCCACCTTAATTGGGTGGGGTTATTTGAACGCTATATTATTATGATATGCATTTTATTGACGATAGCACGTGTTATATTTTTTAGTTGGTTTTTGTTAATAAAGGAGATTTTACGTTGATTGTCGTGTGTTAAGTTTTTTGCGACAAAACTTTTGCCTGGTTTCACCTTTTTTGACCCGATAGGAAACCTATTGCACAATGTATTGAACGTTTATAACAGTATGTTGAACGTTTCTAATGTCTTTAGCTTGTAATTGATTTCGCAAAATTTCAAAAATATTTCAAATCCGTCATAAACTTTTTCTGTTTGCTATGTTTTAAATTGTAAATTGTTAAAATGTAGCTCATGGTGTCCCACTTCGCTGGTAAAAAGAAAACTAAATAATTGTAAACAAAAACAAATGCATATGCTGTTCAACCCTTCTTTTTATATTTGTGACTTAGGAAAACACTTATCAACAAACCATTATTTTTCCTAGGACTTCCTCACATAGACCTTTTTTATTCAAGTATAGGATTGATGGGGGTAAGACTTATGGTTTACTAGAAAGTTAATCACAAGAAAAAAAATGATTGTTTGAGATCGTAAGCGAAGGAGAATGGAGCAATAAATAAAAAAGTAATATTCACATGCATGTAAGTGACTTGTGCAAACGTGATGGTGGTGGGTGACGAGATCGTTTTGACAAACACTTTCATTAATCGGATTTACAACTTGACATTTGATTAAAAGGAAAACTTTGTTTCTAAAACATTTGCAATCTACTGAGCTCGAGTACTGAATTTAATTGCATTGATGCTGAAAACTGTATAGTTGTTTATTGTTTTTGTTTATGATTGAAATATATCATATATTCATTACAGGTCATATTTTAGCATAAATATTGATACGATTTAAATTACTTGTATATTACCTTTCTTAATTCAAATCCTTATAATCTGTAATAGAACCATTCTTTCTTAGTGTTTAGGTTTCTGTTTGATAATTAAAGCAACACAAACGTAATACTGTGAAAAATATTAAAACCAATAAAAAAATTGTTTTTTACGATACAAGATAAAAACTATTTAAAACACGAAATAGTGTGGTTAAGAAAAAAAACTATAATCTACATTAAAATTAAGATCAGGTAAACATGAATTATTAAGTAAAATCAACCTCGTTCGATGTCGAGAACCAAAAGGATATTCTTATTTTTAATATAATATATATAAATGGGTTTTGATGTCTCATAATGAGCTTTCAATGTGAAGTAATAGGCTTGAGGGTGTCACTTTGAAGGGCAGGCACTACCACTTCAGAAACACGGGTGAGCGACAAAGTGATGCTGGTATGGAGACCACTGTCAAAGGCTCTTGTGCTCACCATACTTACTAGCTAGCACCTAGGCAAAATGAAAACCTTTTTTGATGACTTAGTAATTTACTTTTTTCGTATTATATTTCTTCTTTTTATGACTACCTTTACAGTTGTGGATGAACTAGTTAAAAAGCATTTAAACTTAAACGTTGACACGTTATAAAGTTTAAAATGCAAAAAAAATATTATCACCTGTTTTAGTGACTGAGTGCCATTGTATTTATGTAAGACCGTAAATGTACACGTAAACCTATGTTTTACAGCAAATTTTTTAGTAAAAGGTTTTTAGATATGTTTTAAAAATAAAGTAATATGAAGTTTATGATTGATGAAGGCATACTTTGTCCCAAGAAGGTGATTAAAAATACTTAATTTTAATCACCTTCTTGAGACAAAGTATGCCTTCATCAGTCAAGAAATTCATATTATTTTATTTTTAAGTTGTCAATTAAGTTGTTATCAATTAAGTTTGCTACTTAGAAAACTTAATTGATACCGGCTTTTCAAATGTAATCAAAGATGTTGAAACATACCTCTATCTAGTTAAGTAATTCGTTCATTGGCTCATATTTGTCTTCAAATTTAAAATACCGACGAAACCAAGAGTAATATTTTTAATTTTTTATTATTTCATTCCATATATTTTAAGAAAATTTTTAAATATATGGATTTTAAACAAATCAGATCTATATTGAAAGAAACCCTTCTTCGTGTTACTTTGACGTTTCTGTACAAAAATGAACAGTCCGGTTTTGGCACCTGACGCTCCCGTCGAATCGGGACTGTTTCAAAACAATCCGGGTTTGGCGCTGTCCGACTTTGGCGTTTTGGGAATTTTAAACAGTCCGGATTTGGCGTTGTCCTACTTTGGTAGCGTCCCAGTAAATTTCATTAAACGATGTAGTTATTATTTTTAATGTTAGTTGATATGAGAGTGGGAATATTACATAATTCATTATTTTACCGCGTTCCTACCGTAATTCCTGTAATTTGCAAACTACTATTTTATTTACAAAGTGGTTGGCTTTTTATAATATTACCTCCTAAGTTTGTATCAAATAAACATAATATTATTGCATGCATTCACAAGTGTTTTTATATAGTTCTTAACTTAAATGCCTAAATCACCAATGATTTATCTGAGGAACAACCAAGACATTTGAATGTTTTTTCCAAGATTGATTGTATAAAAAAGAAATCGAAGTAGATTGAATAAGAAGAATGAAAATACTGTTTAACTAGTTTATTATAGGTCATTAAGGTGGATACATGGAAACAACGCAACAGATAGTGTTACTTAGTTATGTTACACACAAAAGGTCGGGGAACAAAAGATTGCCTTAGTGGGAGTACCGTTTGTTTAAAATGATTCATTTAGGCCCATTTATGGAACTGCTCGCATTCATAATCGCCCTTCTTTTATAAACAGCTGTTTTTCTGACTTTTATTTACTTTCAAGACTGTTTTTATTGCCAGTGATTCGGAGATTCTATTTGTTTACTTTGGTTCTGAAACTTCTATATTAATATATTGAATCATTTTAAGCTCAGTGGATTTTTTGTAGCACAGAATAATAAATATGAAACAAAGTATGTTTCAAATGTATACTTAAATCACTAAAACCTATCGCAAAAACTTCCAGTGAAATTAAATGGTTTTTATTTCGATACATTATTAAACTAATTAATATACGATCTTCAACTACTCATACAGCTAAACTGGTGTTCCCTAAGAACTAGAATAAGTTTGTTCAGGTACTATTTATAAATCAAAATAGTCTTTTATTTTCCTTTTATTTCGACTAAACAAAAATGTTTAACATTTGAATGCCAAGTTATTAGTGTTGATGATATAATGAGTTTTCAATAGTCCTACTAGTTTAAAAAGTATATTCTAATTTATTATCTATATGTATATACATTATTCATATTAAAAAAAAACAGTAACAATTTTATTAAATGAAGATAAACCATTAAATTGATTTTTTGCTGAAAATATACCTTTATTTAGATTTTGAAGTACCATAGTACCATATTTACAACAAAGTGTCTTAAGGGTACACATTTTAGTTACGTGAGTGCTGAAATAACCCTCACCCCTGAAGTACCCTGAAATCATATGCACCACGAACTGCCGGGCCGCCAGGATGAGGCAGCAGACCACCAGGAGCGCGGCGGTGACGCGGTAGTGCAGGCGGAACACCGGGCAGTCCGTGTTGGTCCTGCCTAGTCTGAAGAGATCCTTGACTCCTTCGAAGATTTCGTACATTTTGTTTGAGGGTGATTTCAGGGGTACTGTACGAGTGCTGATCGTAAACATGTAATCTCTTGTAAGAGAAAAGAATAAAAAAACATGGACAAAGGGTAATATAACCTGCTAGAAATGCCAAACAATATTTATAGCTACCCACCAAAACTCAGTGATCTAGATAATACATATTTAATCTTATTCATAGCCAGAGGATTGAGATATACGTGATTGTTAAATTCGAATTGAATAAGTGAGTCTCTATTAGGATTTTGTACACTAGGTGCAATCGCCAATTGTAATCAGGTAGAACTGGATATTAGTTCTCTACCCACTGAATCTCCAGTAAAAAAAAAATCAATTGTATTACTCATTAAAACAAGTGTAGTGACTGCAGTAATCGTAATAATTATCACTCCCAGAATACCCAGATAGATTTTTTTCTAACTTATTGCGACTCTAGAATAAATCTTATCTAATATTTGCTATAAACAATCACATTATAAAGAAATACCATAGAATTGTAGAAAGGATACCAATATACTGAGAAGTAAGATATCTCGAGATATTGACTTTTTGGAATGCAGCCATGTTATTGCTAGTGCCCTCGGCCACCAATTCAAATATTCCATTACAGATCACACCAAAATATATTTACAAAATGAAATCAAGGAAAATATATTTGTAGGCATATATAACAAATTGTAAATCGATGTAAAACTGAAATCTAAATTTACTGTTCACTGTCTAAATTTAGTAAAATGTGTAGAAAAACGATAACTATACTTTTTTGTAGCTTGAGATCATAAAAAGTTTTATTTTAATTAGTTTTTATAGGTACCCTCCTTAACAACTGCTAATACATGCATATTGTGAAAATATAATTTCAATAATATATCACAATATATTATTTTCCTTGTTAAAACCTCTTTTATCAAATTATTGAATTCAATTTGTTTAATGATTTTTCCCACATCAAACAATACAAGCAAATAAATATATAAATAAAAGTATTTTAAAGTATCATGCTGGTTGGTGGCCTTTTTTAAATAAATATTTAATTGTAATCAAATTTTGCACAATGCACTCTTCCAAAGCTAATTAAATAAATAAGAAAACTAACGACTTAAATATAACATTAACGGTTATTAGTCTTAGCAGTTATAAATAATTAATCAATTTTAAACCAAAATTTTAAAGATATAACAGTAAATATAAGTTATGTAACAAATAAACTACAACAGTGAACAAAGTTTCTTTATTAACAACACTCACTAATAGATTTAGGGGACAATTCAATGATTCCCCATCCACAATATCGCGGCTATGAAAATTTGTCATCACATTCTCAGTGAAAACATAAACAGTTCATTTATATTCAATTCAATACTGCGTTGTGGAAAGATAATGTTCATCTGTTGTATCATTAGCTCGTTCCATCTTTCTCCATCATCCACATTCTTACTCACTTTAGATCCTTTTTATACGCACTCTAAATCAGGCACTAAATTAAGTCTAAACACAATTTTTTTTTTTTTTTTTTTTTTTTTTTTTTTTTTTTTTTTTTTTTTTTTTTTTTTTGGGTAGGAGGTGGAATGCGTTTACGCACACTGAGGGGCTCGTTGTCCCCTCAGTAGTGTCGGACTCCCACGAGCTCGATGTCCCGTGAACTACCGACTAAACCACCTCCCTCGGCACCGAGGACACTAGCCTGGAACTGTTTCACACATTACTTCGGGCTAGGCCTTTGATATTACGCCGCTAGGGCAACCTCCGTGGGGAAATGCTGAGGATTAAGGCCGATCGAGGTCGACCTTTTTCGCCCGAAGAATGGCCTGGACGTAGTGCTTGACACAGTTCCAGTTGCCCTCTCCCTGGAGCATAGCTCCAACGATGTTGTTTGGGCTGACGATCACGCCGATCTCAGATGAAAGCGAGGCTCGGCGGACGTGCCAACGGTCGCACTGAAAGAAGGTGTGCTCGGACGTATCTGGGATGCCGGGGCAATACAGACAGTCCGGGCTGGCGACTTTGCCCATCCGGTGCAGATAGGCTCGGAAGTACCCGTGTCCAGAAAGAAACTGGGTCACGTAGTAATCGACCTCGCCGTGCTGCCGCTCCACCCATGGTCGGACGGAAGGTATGAGCTGGAAGGTCCAACGTCCCCTCGGCTCGGCTTCCCAGTCGCGCTGCCAGGAGTCGAAGCTGCGATCGCGCTCTTCCCTGGCAGCTGTTTCCCGGCCCACTTCAGGCCTCCTCCGGTAAATCGCCTGCCTCTCCCTCGCGAGAAAGAGGACGGGGATGACCCCGGCGATCACCATCACAGCAGGCTCGGAGACTGTGCGGTAGGCCGAAGCGACCCGCAGAGCTCCTCGGCGCTGGACTCGGGCAAGCCGGTCTCGGTAGACTCGCTTCTCGAGTGCGTGAGCCCATACCTCCGCCCCGTACAGCAAGACTGACTGGACGGCAGTCATGAGCAGACGGCGCTTGCAGGAACGAGGACCGCCGACATTGGGCATAAGCCTACCAAGGGCAGCGACACCCTTAGCGGCTTTGTCGGCGGCGCGCTGGATCTGCTCGCCGAAAGACAGTCTGCTGTCGACCATGACTCCCAGGTACTTTGCAGCAGGCTTAGTCTCGAGTGTGACGTCACCTATCTGCACCGGGAACACGGTGTTTATCCTCTTTTTGGTGAGGACGACGATCTCCGTCTTACTGATAGCCAGGGACAAGCCGTGATCTCGCATCCACCCGTTGACCTTGGCCATTACAACGCTGAGCCTCAGTTTTGCCTGCTCGACGTTCCTCGCAGCGATCAAGGCAGCGACGTCGTCAGCATAGCCAACGAGGCGGGTCTCATCGGGCATGTATAGCCTCAGCAAGCTGTCGTAGGACACGTTCCAGAGATCTGGTCCGAGAATGGACCCCTGCGCAGCCCCGGAAGTGATGGGAATGCGCCGCTGACCTTCGGTCGTGTCGTACAACAGAACGCGGTCTGACAAATACGCTTCTATCATACGCAGGAGGTAGGAGGGAACTTGGAACGTATGCTCAAGCGCCCAAAGCATATCGCCCCACCTGGCGGAGTTAAAAGCGTTCTTCACGTCGAGCGTGACGAGAAGGACCACGCGGCGCGACCAGTGGTTGTGGTCCTCCGCCCTCCGCACTGCCTCAACTACCTCCTGAATAGCGTCGATGGTGGAGCGACCGGATCTGAAGCCGTACTGCTGCGGGGACAAGTCCCCCGCAGAGACGATGGCCTCGGTCAGCCTGACGCGCAGGAGCTTCTCAAGCACTTTCCCGGCCGTGTCGAGCATACACAGGGGTCGGAAAGAAGAAGGGGTCCCCGGTGTGCTCTTCGCCTTCGGGATAAGAACAAGGCGGGCAACCTTCCACGACGAAAAGAAAACGCCTTCCGCCAGACACGCGTTGAACATATCGAGCAGAAGCCTTGGATTCACCTCCGCAGCGAGCTTGAGCACCTCCGCCGGAATGCCATCGGGACCGGGCGCTCTTCTGGGTCGTAGGGATCGGACGGCGGCGGTGAGTTCCTCTTCCCAGAAAACTGGGAAGGCGCCTACCTCTCCGAATTCCCTGACTGGCCGAACTGGGTGGCTGGGAAACAGTGTATCGACGACGGCGGCCATGGCTTGTGGTTCCATGACCGCAGGTGGTGAGCGAGCCCCTAGCTTCTGGGTTACAAGTTTGTAGCCCATCCCCCAGGGGTCGTTGTCGATATCCTGACACAGCTGCTTCCAGCACCTGACTTTACTCCGGTTGATGGCACCGCGGAGCTCTCGGCGGGCCGCTCTGTGCTCAGCCGATCTGGCATTTGCATCAGGGCGGTTCCTGGCTCGCTGCGCAGCTCGTCGGAGACCAAGGCATCTCCTCCGGAGTTCCGCGATTTCAGGCGTCCACCAGTAAACCGGCTTCTTCCTGTGGCGGCGGGAAACTCCGGGCATCGACTGCTCACACGCGGTCGCGATGAGACGCATCGTCGATGCTGCCAGATCTTCGGCACCTGTGAAATTCACAATGCTCTGGTCTTTAATTACTTCTTTAAAAGTGTCTTTGCTCAGACGACTGGTGTTCCAGCGTCGAGCCAGAGGAGCAGGTTCAGCGCGCAAGCGCGCACACTCGGGAAGGACCTTGAAGAGGATCCCCTGGTGGTCGCTAGAGGAGTACTCCTCGCAGACACGCCAGTCGGAGATCCGCTGGACAATCCCTTCAGAGGCAAGGGATATGTCAGGGATCGTCTCTCTGCACCCCGGACGGCGAAAGGTGGAAATGCCGCCCGTGTTGAGGATACAGAGGCCCGACCTGGCAGCCGACTCGAGGATGTAACGACCTCGAGTGTCGGTCCGCGGGGAACCCCATTCCACGGCTTTGGCGTTAAAATCGCCACCGACTATGACCCCGCCAGAGGTGTTCATGATCTCATCCTCGATGGAATCGACCATGTGGCGGTAGTCTGCGATCGGTTGGTTAGGCGTGAGGTAACAGGAGAAGACAGTGAAACCCCTGCTCCTCACCCAAACGAAGCCGTTGCCCGATCCGGAATCGAGAACAGGCACCTTCCCGAGGTCCAAGATCCAAATCGCCGCAGTGCCGGAGGGATCCGAGAACCACTGCGCGGAGCGTCGGTTCTGGTACTGCTCACTGAGAAGCAGTAGGTCAGCACCCTGCTCCGTGGCGAATTGGAACAGCAAGTCGTTTGCTGTCCTGCTCCTCTGCATATTAAGTTGCAGAACAGTGATCATTTCTTTTGTGTTTGGCGAAGCTCCTGGATGGCCCGTCGGTACTGCCCGCAGCGACCTGACCCAGCGGAATGCTTGACCTGGTCGCCCTTCAAGCCGGCTTCTGTACACAGGACACAGGACAGCGCTGCATTGCACGCGCTGGCCTTGTGGTCCTGGCCGCCGCACTTGAAGCAGAGCTTGCTTCTATCGGGTCCGGGGCAACGATTAGCGACGTGACCGAACCCCAGACATTTAAAACATCTGGAGGCCACGAGCTTCTCGCGTACCCGACAGCTCACGTACCAGATCTTCAGGTGACCCTTCTCCAGGAGCTTCGCAGCTGCTCTGGCTCCCAGCGTCAGGATCGCCACCTTCTGGCCTCGAGCATTCGCCTTCGAGACGAAAGTCTTCACCTCGACGTTGCCGATGGCGGATTTAACGGCTGCAGTCACCTCCGCCTCGGTCGTCAGTTCGTCGAGGTCCCTCACCTCCAGCGTCGACTTGGGCTCCAGAACGCTGACAGTCGCGTTCGCCCCCAAGATGGTCTTCAGGTCTTCGCTGAAGGCGGACTTGTTTTCAGAGGCGTCCCCGAGTTCGACCAGAAGATCGCCGGCTCGGGTCTTCCTCATAGATTTGATAACGGCGCCCTTCTCATCGGGCTTCGCTTTGCTGCGAATCTCGCCCAGCACGTCGGCGTAGGATTTCCCCTCCGACGGCTTGATGAGAAGAGCGTCTGGCCGTGTCTTGCGTGACCTCTTCCTTGGCGTTTTCTTGTTGTCCTGGGGGCCGGGCTGGCTTCCAGGCTGCTGGGGTGGAACTTTCTTCTTCTTCCCCTTCCTCTTGACCACGTCGGTCCATTTCTCCGAGTCCTTGTCCTCCAATGAACCGTCGCTCCTCTTCTTTTTCTCTACCTCCGGCTGGGCGGGGCTGCTGGCTGCCCGCTTTGAAACGGCAGGCTGGGCCTTGACCCGCAAGGATGGCGTCGTCTGGGTCGATGCGGTCACCGACTCGCACGACTGCCACGACTTCCTCAGCTGAAGGATGTGGTTAAGGCTAGTCTCCAATTGGACTATGCCTTCCTGCACATCCCTGCTGATGTTCTTCTGCCTACCAGTCGCGGCCTTCATGACAGCGAGGGTGGCGAAGCACTTTTGGAGGTGCTCCTCCTCCTGCTGCCTGGCCAGTGCAATCACCGCCTGGAAGGGGGACGGGTCGGTGTGCATCAACTCAGCGTCGCCGTTGGGTGCTTGCCCGGTGAGTACCGGTGTTCTTGTCACCGGGGCAGTTGGTGTCGCTCGGCCTTGTGGCGACCTCGCGACACGAGGCTTCCGGCCAAAGGGGTTTTCTACCTCGACGTCCCCACTTTGAGAGGGTAGCCGAGGCAATTGCTCCCTCTGGTTCGTTTTTGGGGTTAGGGTACCCCGGGGTGATTCTTGCACCTTTTGGAACGTTTTTCCTTCAGAACTTGCCATGGTGTCTGGATAAGCCCCCAAGACTGGGCGTTTGTGACCCCCCAAAACAGTGCCCCAATGTGATTGTCAAAACCGACCCGTCGCCAGAGCAACTATATCCGTGTTCGACCGCCTCCAAAACACCGGCGGTCCCAGACGAGCAGTGGCCTCGGCAGAGCCCCCCCGTGACCGCAGCAGGGCCCTATCCGGTCGCCAACCGGCACCGCCACGGCCAAAGGGATTTTCGCCGGCTGATAGGGCAGCCAGGTCAGCTGGCTGGGCTGACCCGGGCCCCTGTACTATCCGGCAGCCTGGGAGGTGCAGAACCCAGTTTTTAAGCTGTACCCTCTGCTCGTCCTAGACCTCCAGCGCAGTGGAGGCTGAAGAACACAGAGTCACCCCGGCAAATAGGCCGGAATGATTTGGAAAAAACAACCGGGCTATTGAAATGAACCGGAGAATGGAGTTGTGAAAAGGAGACGCGAAAAAAGGACCAGTGCGCCCCCCTCCCCTTTTAGTCGGCTCTTACGACAAGCAGGGGATACTGTTGGACATTCTGTCCCGGCCCAACACGGGAAGTCTAAACACAATGAATGAATAATATCTAACATTATTGCTGATATTTCCTTGTACTTTTATTATGGTATCATTGATCCTTTGAGGGTGTATACAGAAGGAAAACCGTTACAGAAGGAAAACCTTATACTTTAAGCTGCAAACATTGTGTTGTTTTATGTGTCTTTTAAAATTCTAGACTAAAAAGTTTCTAAATTTTTATTAGCCTTCATACTCTAAAGCGGTTATATATTTACAATATACACATTTATTTTATGATTATATATTTTAGTATTTTACCTACGACATAAAAAGGCCATATTTTTGTTGTGGTAACTTTTGTGTTGAGATTTTATTTGAATTTGCTGTTCTACTGATTAATAAAGCAGGTTAATAATTATATTTCAATCATATTAAAAAACAGTTTAGATTCTCGCTTAGCACATTTCATTCAGTTTAAAAGTAGAATTGAGTTACTTTACAATTCGATTCATTGCATAAATTTTAGTTGGCAAGAAACAAGTTTATTTATTTTAGAGCCAGACCTACGATAATAAAAATATTAAATATTTTTAGCATACATTTTATGCTTAACATGTTTTTTCCTCATATCTTCAATAGCCTTTTTTATCTCGTCATCAAACAAATAATTAGTAACATTAAAATTGGCATGAATTATAATCGGAGGCCCATTTAATATCATATAGTTTTAGTTATAATTTGTTCCTGTTACTAAAAAGAGTTGTCTCTAGACGTAAACTAAAGGGTTTTTTATAGAATGATATAGTTTACCAAAGAACAGAGGATTGCCCGCTTAACACAAGTTGCTACAAATCTGCCTTGTCTCTTGCCTTGGAATGTGTTAATTATGAAACTGTCTAAGGTCTTCCTCGTGTTGTAAGGACGCTGCAGCGGAAACACTGCGCTCCAGCCAACAGCCGGCTATGTCTTGTTATTAAAATTGTAATACTTTGTACCTAATTTTTTACTTTCTTTAACATAATCTTAACTTTATTCTAATTGTAATATAGACAAAGTATTTAATTTCCACATCCTTAGCTACTTTCTTTATTAAGTAATTGTTGTTTGAATTTTTCTACTGTTTATCTAATTCATGTTGAGATCTACATCGATCAATCTGTAAAACTTATTGGTATTAATTTAATGTATCGTATTAATAAAATGAATTAAATTAGGTAACATACATACCGTTAAAATAAAATCAATTAAGGAATTTAACTTACTTATTCAATTACACACATTATATACAAACACATTGTTATTTTGATTAGGATTTTTGCGGACATTTGCCATCACTGATTAGTAAAAAACAAGTTTCACGACGTTTCGGGATCTGGAATCTGATCCCGCCTTCAGGTGGAAGAAAACCTAGAACATAACAAGATTAGTAACACATAGCCAGGAAAACCTGGACAAAAACACAGCTAAAACAGAGAACTGTAAAAGCAGTCACGAAAACACTAGCTGAAAAGAAAAACAATAACACAAAATAACACAGGAATCACAAGAATCAAGAATCACCAGACAGGAGAGAGCACGTCCACACCCAATCAGAGCTGAGCTGAGACTGGTAGGAGGACAGCAAATGGCGGCGGCAACGGAAATGGCGGCGGACACGGCCAACCAAATCACGGCGCGCTACCGGTGGCGAAAACCTGACACAGAGACATGTGATATGCAAATTCCGTGTGTCTGTTTTTGTTTATTAGTTAATTTTTAACTTGATTTTGCCCCTTGGCCTTGCTACGGGTTAACATGTTGTGAGAATTTTGAACAGAATTGTTAGTAATTACCCTATTTGCTGACACTTTATTTTCCCTGTCTTTCAATTCTTTGTTTAATATTGGTAGCCATACTGGCCTTATTTCAAGTGAAGATTGACTGATTGGTTGGTCTGCTAGTTTTATGTATGAAGCTTCAATTAGTTTTCTTTTGAAAAAATGAGGTTCGCGGTGTACTATTTTTGCTTCGTCAAAATTCATCTGGTGATTTTCAGACCAGCAGTGTTGAGCAATTTTTGATTTATCCACTAAGCCCTTCCTCGTGTTATCTTTGTGTTCTTTGATTCTAACATTTAAAGGTCTTTTTGTCTCGCCATAATACGGCCTAGAACAACTATTGCAGTTTATTCTGTAAACACAGTTTTTTGATCCCTGAGTGCCATTTTTTGGTTTGGTTTTTACGAGACATTGCCTAAGAGTGTTTTGTGTCCTAAACGCGGTTCTAACTTTGAACTTCCTAGCAACTCTTCTAATTTTTTCCGATAATCCCGGCACATAAGGGATTGACATAGGAACGAATTTTTCAGTGTTTTCTGACTCATTCTGTTTAGCCCTACGGTTTTTGCACTTTCTTATTACGGATTGAGGGTATCCATTCTTAGCCAAATCTTGCTCTACTTTTTTGATTTCCTGATTTAATCCATCTTGATTTGAGCAAATGCTCTTTGCTCTGTCAAATAATGAGTAAGCTACCCCTTCTTTGACAGATTTTTGATGGTTTGATTGAAAATTTAAGTACTGCCCTGTGTGTGTCTTTTTTCTGAAAACAGTTGTCCTAAGCGTGTCCCTATCCTTTTCTACGCACACATCCAAAAATGCTAGTTTGTTTTGGACTTCCTCTTCCATTGTTAGGCGGATGGAAGGAGAAATACTGCTTCCATGGAACTGCTTGAATTATGCACTCAATGTAACTATTTTGAACTAGAGGGTAAATTATACCGTCAAGATGAGGGGATGGCCATGGGGTCGCCATTGTCGCCCATCTTTGCTAATATCTTTATGGAGGAGTTTGAGCAAAAGGCTTTGTCTTTGGCTCAACTCAAACCGAAGATTTGGTGGAGGTACGTCGATGACACCTTCGTGGTATTTCCGCATGGAGACGATGAACAAAAAGACTTTTTAGGGCATCTTAACAGTATTTCTCCTTCCATCCGCCTAACAATGGAAGAGGAAGTCCAAAACAAACTAGCATTTTTGGATGTGTGCGTAGAAAAGGATAGGGACACGCTTAGGACAACTGTTTTCAGAAAAAAGACACACACAGGGCAGTACTTAAATTTTCAATCAAACCATCAAAAATCTGTCAAAGAAGGGGTAGCTTACTCATTATTTGACAGAGCAAAGAGCATTTGCTCAAATCAAGATGGATTAAATCAGGAAATCAAAAAAGTAGAGCAAGATTTGGCTAAGAATGGATACCCTCAATCCGTAATAAGAAAGTGCAAAAACCGTAGGGCTAAACAGAATGAGTCAGAAAACACTGAAAAATTCGTTCCTATGTCAATCCCTTATGTGCCGGGATTATCGGAAAAAATTAGAAGAGTTGCTAGGAAGTTCAAAGTTAGAACCGCGTTTAGGACACAAAACACTCTTAGGCAATGTCTCGTAAAAACCAAACCAAAAAATGGCACTCAGGGATCAAAAAACTGTGTTTACAGAATAAACTGCAATAGTTGTTCTAGGCCGTATTATGGCGAGACAAAAAGACCTTTAAATGTTAGAATCAAAGAACACAAAGATAACACGAGGAAGGGCTTAGTGGATAAATCAAAAATTGCTCAACACTGCTGGTCTGAAAATCACCAGATGAATTTTGACGAAGCAAAAATAGTACACCGCGAACCTCATTTTTTCAAAAGAAAACTAATTGAAGCTTCATACATAAAACTAGCAGACCAACCAATCAGTCAATCTTCACTTGAAATAAGGCCAGTATGGCTACCAATATTAAACAAAGAATTGAAAGACAGGGAAAATAAAGTGTCAGCAAATAGGGTAATTACTAACAATTCTGTTCAAAATTCTCACAACATGTTAACCCGTAGCAAGGCCAAGGGGCAAAATCAAGTTAAAAATTAACTAATAAACACAAACAGACACACGGAATTTGCATATCACATGTCTCTGTTTCAGGTTTTCGCCACCGGTAGCGCGCCGTGATTTGGTTGGCCGTGTCCGCCGCCATTTCCGTTGCCGCCGCCATTTGCTGTCCTCCTACCAGTCTCAGCTCAGCTCTGATTGGGTGTGGACGTGCTCTCTCCTGTCTGGTGATTCTTGATTCTTGTGATTCCTGTGTTATTTTGTGTTATTGTTTTTCTTTTCAGCTAGTGTTTTCGTGACTGCTTTTACAGTTCTCTGTTTTAGCTGTGTTTTTGTCCAGGTTTTCCTGGCTATGTGTTACTAATCTTGTTATGTTCTAGGTTTTCTTCCACCTGAAGACGGGATCAGATTCCAGATCCCGAAACGTCGTGAAACTTGTTTTTTACTAATCAGTGATGGCAAATGTCCGCAAAAACCTAATCAAAATATAAAATCACCATCACCAACAATGAATTTCAAACAAAGAACATTGTTATTACGTCCCATTCTGTAACGTTAACTCCAACTTATGCGATTAAATGCAATAATTGATTATCTATTCATTCATCTAGAAATACTCTAAGCGAACAAATTTAAAAGAGTTTAATCAATAACACTTACTGTTGTGCAAATACAAGTAATGCAGAAATGGTGAGTTAAAGAAACGTATTTTACCTTTTCCGTTGTGTTTTCCTCTAGTGAAACTAATATATCCTTAAGTATTTTATATTAGTACACTCTATACATTATTTAATAATTGTATAAAGAAAGTGTTTTATGCTTGATTAGTAACAGCCAATATACTGAATATTCCAAAAGCTATTAAATAAATTGGTTTCCCACTCTCAAAGTGATTCTTGACTTGAGGATTTAATCGACATATTCAATAAATTAATTGTTCTATTTCTCAAGGAAAGACTGTTGGATATGGCGTATCCTTCTTAGTGCTAAATGATCGTGTCAATTTATTCTAAGTTATTATTCGTGTTCTGTTTTGGTTTTTATTTTCATGTAGTCTCGATGGTCGAGTAAACTAATCTCGAAACTAAAAAATACATTTTTTGGCCAATACGTTTTGAGTTATGTGATACCTCGAAACAATAATTACTCTACTAATTGGACGTGTTAATAAGTACCAGTATAATTGATAATTGGTGTCGGGGCCTTAAAATTTCATTTCGATACCAACGAATAAGGTCAATGTAACATTTATTATAATAGATGTATACTGAAAGTTGCCATATTGATTCCATAAAATAATATTTAAACATTTATGCAATTTTACAAAATGTTATAATGTTTTACTATGAACATTTTCACACTTTTTATATGTGCAAAAAATATGTCAAGCACAGTGTTCATAGCATTTAGTACATTGATTACTTATCAAGCCGATGACAATCTGTGATGCACTGGCTAATGATCCATTCACACGCGACTGCACCGGTGAGCAATATGGTTTGATGCATCAGGCTCATGCGACTGTATATTGCACTCTACTACTCGTTATTCCACTGACCGGGTACAGCGAGGGGTTGTTTAGTGATTGCAACACTTGTTTGGTACACCGAACCTTGTAACTGTATTTCGAGTTAACATTGTATCTTCTTATATGGTTTTGTATATTTTCTCATATTGTGTATAATTATATCTTCTAAACTTTGTATTTATTCCAGACCAAACAAAGTTTGACTTGGAAAAATTCCGTTAATTTTGAAAATTTGTACACTTATTATTACAAAGGCCCATAAAAAGTAATACAAGGCTTACCAAAGAACTGAGGAGGGCTAGTTTCCTAAAGTCCTCCTCAAACTCATCAGGTTGTTCCTGAGGATGAAAATACAAAAAGTGGACAAAAGAAATGATTTAGCAAACTAAATTGTTTTTTTATCTAATAGTGCGCACCAACATTTAATAATTCTTATTTTTATAAGTTAAAAAAAATTCTGATTTTTTTTAAGGGTAAATTGCTAGAAAACCCATATCTTTACCGCCATATAACTCGGTAAATGCTGCAAGTGCAAACATAATATTGTACAATTTTTGTAGAAAATTTAATAAGCTTTATTTATTCCGTTTAACATTTTCATGTCCGACCAATGGTTCTTAATATTTTACGAAAAACCAAAAAATTGCCTTGTTTCCGTCAATTGCTACTAGAGCTCTCCTCATATTTACGAGGCCTTTAGGTATATCTTTAGGTACTTCTAAATAAGTGTACAAAGTTTCAAAATTAACGGAATCTTTTCCAGGTTGGATCATTTATTTATTTATTTATTTTTAATGGGCTAGTTAAGACTCAATGACAGGGAGAAATCGAAGCTGTCGTCTAATAACTTGAGACGACAGCTTCTCCTATTTAATAGTTCTCCTATTTAATTTCGCTTTTAAGTTTCTTTGTGTTTTTTTCTCAAATAATGCTATGCATATGAGAGGCAACAATATTTTTAACAGAATATATTTCATTATTGTTAGTAAATTTAGTTTTAGCCCATTTTGAATTATTTTCTGATACCTTTATTTTAATCAAAATATTACTTTGAAAATAAATTATTAGGAGCCTTACGAATAAAACCACGGAGCTTAAAGCATAATTAATTGTAAAGAATAGCAGCTAATAGATGCATAGGTTGGACTGCCTATATTAGCAAATAAGACACACTAACCATTTATCTTACTAAGTGCAAAATGTAAAGAATAGCTATGCCGTATGTGTCGAATTCATAAATGAGTCTAAATTGTTGACTGTTAAAATTGTTGACTGTCTAAATTGTTGTGTACTGTTAACTTGTATATACTTTTAATATACTATTCATTTGCATTCATTAATAATGAAAACAAACCTTGTTGAACTTATGAAGACTCCTTTTGAATATACCACATTTGGTACTCAAAATCTAATTAAATCGGAAAATTAACTTTTTATAATGCAGTTTCAATTACATTTCTGTGCGGCAGTTTACCCTCATTATCACATAATTACCAACAACAACTGTGACCATTGACAATAATGAGATCATAATGCTCTGACAATGAACCATTTGTGTGATTGTTAGCAGCAGTACACTGATTATTGAGTACAACGAAGTATCCACCATTTCCTGATTAACTTTTAACAATACAATATCTTTTTAACTTTTAAATTTTGTAAATAGTATGAATGTTGAACATTAATATTGGATAATTTGACTTAGTTTAATCATTGATGAATCAAATTATTATTTATTTTATTTACTAAAAGTAAAAATATACAACTATTTTTATGGTGGCCGGCCATAATTATATTAAAGCTCGATGGAGCCTCTCGTTGGCCTAATGACGAAAAATGTGACTAATGTATACTGATCGCGATCAATTTATATAATTTTTATACTTTTGCTGCCGAGATTGTAAGAACAGTATAGGTGTAACCGTACTAAAGGTGTTAAAGAGAACTATTTATTTACATTCAGGGTACAGAACGACATATGTGATGCTAATAAATACGTCATAACTTTAAAACATAATTACAATTTTGTATTAAATGATATACATGTCATGTTTTTTATGTGCCTGTTTATTCAAAGATTAATTTTGGCTCAACCTTAAAAAACATTTTAAATCTAAAAAAGAAGTATTTCAATCCTGTCAAAACTCAATCTGGAAAACTAAATCCAAAAAGTTAACAGCATTGAAGCTGACCAAATATCCACGGTATTCCGTAAAAGACCACGATATTACCCGCTGAGTCTAGATGCAGTTGGTTTTATAGTTCACTTTATAGTTTTATTAATTACAGCATCGTAAAATAAACCTATTTGTATTTTGATACAAATAATCAACTTGCCACGAAAATAATTCAAATTAGAAATAATTACTCACGGAGATGTGCGAAGACATCTGCAAGGCCCTCCAATCCCTCCAAATATCTTTAGAGGAAATTAGTAACTTTTTGTACCATTGTACATATGAGAAAAAATAATTTTAAGATATATAAACTATCTTGTTATTATTTTTATCACACATCATTCGTCTTCGATTTTGATAGTTAATGATTTATTTTGCTATTACCTCCACATTAACAAAAAAAATTTTAAATTAACAAACGTGAAAAAAATTGATTGCAGCTTGCACATGTAAGCTTTTCTCCATGATAAACGGCTAAGATGAATAGAAAAAAACATGTTCTCATATCTAAACAGTTTGATTTATGTAGTATAGTTTCCATTTAACGTTGGTTTTATGGTATATTTTAATCTTATATATCAATAACAGCATATAACACAATTTATTTAAGAATTTATATTTATATCTATATTTGGATTGACATTAGTTGTTTAGTTGATTGAAAAGCACTACAAACAAAATAATGTTCTTATATATTAAAATAGGTTACTTTATGGACACGGCAATTCAAAAGGATGAAAATTGTAAATGACTTTTGCTGAAAATGTCAACTGTACGTGTAAGGAACTCAGAATCTAATAGAAACCCTGTTTTTATTTAAATAATATATTAGACTTTCATAAATTGGATCATTTCAACGGAATATAACACATGTAAATTTAGTAATTTGAACTTTATTTACGTTACGACCTGTGAAATAGGTCCGTTATGAGCATTGGAATAACGATTGATAGCATGGTGTTAAGCAAATATATTAATACGATTATTTAGTTAATAGGTTTATAGGATTTCATGTCATATTTTAAATTCAGGGAAAAAACTCATCGAATCATCACTGAACTAAGGTCTTAAATAAATTATAGCTACTCACCTAAATCGATTAATTACAAAGTGTCGACATTTAGCGACTAAAAATCTAATCCAGCCTTTTAAAAATACTTTGGTATTTTGGTACTTCGGTAAAATAACTTTTGTTTGAAGGCTTAGAAAGAAAACTTAGACCGCTACACAAATCTTGCCAACTTTTACAATAACAAACTCAGAGAAGACTGAACCAAAAGTTACCTGAAGCACTACCAACATACTGAGATTGTTTTTAAATATGTTATTTTAGGAAATAAATATACTTCCTATTCGATCCAAAGGCTGTATGTAACAGAAATAACTTACATTTTTCCACAAATATTTAAGTTTAAACGCTTAGCTACGTTTTTCATTACTTGTAATTGGTTTTCATTTCATTTTAAATCATTATAACATATACGTAAGTAATTTACAACAAACACACTTTGTGACGTAACTGGAAATTCCTTCATTCAAGCTCGCCTGTAGCGACACTGGACCACGCTGGATGTGCTTGGTTACATTAAGATGTAAAATATGATAACGTTTTGTTGAGTTAGTAATTTTATTTTTAATTTTTTTACAGGATTAGAAGAAATCACGTTCAATTAAAATGATTTAAAATGGCGTTTCTTAATAATTTGCTCCTAAATTATGCTTTATTCCTATAGAAGGAATTTTTTCAACATATTCTGTATTACAAAAGGATCTTATAGGCACTATGACATAACTAGAACCTACAGTCCTCTTCAACATGTTCATTTTAATTAAGGAAGCATTAATTGGCTGGCAAGAAACAATCTAAAATATAAAGAAGTGTTTTATAAAAATATTATAAAGTCTGGAAGGTTTCGCATGTTCTTGCTCTTAACGAAACTTGTTTGGTCAGTTGAAAAACGTCGAAACCCATTGAGACCTGTAGCCATTGTTAAGAGAGTTATTGTGATGCTGCTGTACTTAAGCAGGTCTATTTCAAAGAGATCCTGAAATTTAAACTTATAGTATGACTAATTTTTATTGGTTTCAATTCACTCAATTTAATTCGTTGTTTTGAAATTTAAGAAACCACCCGAACTTTTAAAAAAGTCTATGACGGTTAAGAAACTATACTAATTTCCGCATTCACCTTTCAGTATGGAATTTTCATAAGCCATGTGTTTCAATTGACAATTAAGGTTGTACTGACCATTTGAAATGATAATCAGCTGATGATTTTACCATCACTTGATACGGATTTAGTAAACAAATACACTCAGCCAAGGTAATAGAATAGCTCTCTCCCATAAGGCCTGTACTGAAAGGTGAACGTGGAATTGAGTATAGGACGTGCGTGTGAGTGTTTGCAAAGGTGGGCTGGATCATACTTGTATACAGTAATATTCACAATATTTATGGACATTATTTAAAACGATCGGTTAAATATTCGATTTTTTATCAGTACATTTTCTTTGGTATAGTAAAAATCTAAATTCAAAACTAAACTTTTCAACCGAGGCATATAATCTTCCCGTTTGAGGACTTATGACTAATTACATATGTATAACAATTCGTTTTTGAAGTACGAATTAGTCCAAATTTTCTGGGACAAAGTTCATAACAACTATCGTAAAGATTAAAAAAAAAAATCTAAAATATATTTACAAAGGGCCGTGGGTAAGGGTACTATTTCTCTATAAAATTAAGTATGGAATTCTTCAATAATGAAAATTCGTATACATATTTTATATACAATTTTCCGGATATTTTTTTTAGATTGACAGGCTTGAGTCCCAACAATGTACTTTCAAGAGTCCATGTCATCTTGTCTGATAGTAAGTGCAGTGCCTGAACACGGGGTATATCGACTTGTCAGATATCCTATAATTCAATTTCGTGTGTGATCCCTCTAGTGGGGCTTTATAAGTTTTTCACGTCCTCTCAGGGTTGAAGTTGAGGATAGTGATTGTAAGACAGCACGTTTCAAACGTGTTGCTAATCTTCTTACATTAGATGGTAGTTATAAATAAATAGTTCCGATTATTGTTATTTACAAATTAATATAATTCAAGTTTTCGATTTTTACCAATACGTTGATTAGTTTTTGTAGTAGTTCTTAACATGGGTTGAAAGTCATTAAACTCTATAAAATTTCAAATATAATTTTATTAGACTGTAAAACTAAAACTGCCTTTGCTTCGGCTCTTTAACTGTAAAATTTTAGTATCTAAAACCCTGTCTGTTCGCTGGTTTCTGTCATTCCCTGAAACAGACAGAGAGATGGATATTTACTCAGATAGGTCTACACATATACCAATACATACAGAAACCTATTACGTATGTTTCTTGTATTTAACACATAGTTAATCGTTTTAGTTAAATCTTAGTACTGTATCTCTCTCGTATCCCTCACACATAATTAATGAATTTTTTTAGCTTTCTTAAGATGTTTTCTAAAATAAAGATGATTTGATCTATTTATAGTTTTTTTACTCAATTTTTGGGAATCGAAACAAAAAAAGGAAATTGAAAAAATAATTTGTTTACATAAATTACTTTCTCTTTGAGTACACTTAATTTGACTAAAAGGCTTAAAGTAAGGTAAAATTGCACGTTAACCACATCTATATTTCACCAAGGTAAGTCTTATGTGTTGCCCATAATCGTCGATGACTGCTTAGTTGTCATAAAGAGGCCTACTGTAAATACATTGTCTTCCTAGTACACCTTACACATTTTACAGACAAGTTTTTAGTGTTATTTTGTCATTCACAAAAAGTGATATGTATCGGCTCCGAGTGAGTAGGCGTGTATAGTATTGATTTTGTGATGCGATAACAAACCATTCCATTTGAAATTATAGCTAACATGAATGTGTTTCAGTCGCAATACATGAAATACATTATTTCAATACTTAATACATAAGTAATTATAAATTTATACGTATACGTATTATACGTTTTATATGTTTATAATTTAATATACTCGTAATATTATTTATATATTACGTATTTATAAATTTATACGTATATATATTTATTTTTATTTATTTATTTATTTCGATCGTATAAATACAATTTTTATAAGTTTTTTACGATCAAACTAAATAGAAAACTTCAAGTTTAAGTAAAGCTACTACAAGACTACCTCGTCTCTAAAATTCGTGTGCTGTTGAATGCGACGCTGTCTAGAGCTTTCCTCATGTAATAAGGGAGCAGGAAGGGAACATGGTACTGCAACTTATACAAGACGACGTCTTGTAATTGAGACTAAATATTAAGATCTACGCTCTTTAATTTTCTCTGGGTACATTTCTTGCACTGAATTTGCATTTTGTTGAATTTTTTACAGCACCAAGGATTGAACGTTCTTGGTAAGGGAATGATAATTTAGATTTTTTGACTAAGTGTATTATTACCAAAAAAAATTAAAAGTATATGTTATTCCTTTTTTCTTATTCTTTGCTTTCTGTAGAGACACATTTGACGATGCATTTTTTTCTATTACAGGTACAATTCTAAAGGCTCTACGATATTTAAAATGTTTTCCAAAAATCAAAACTGATTATATAAATAACTTAAGAAATAAAATATACTAAAAATTATTTGAATCAGGTTTTTTTTTAAAGGGCGTAAGTCCATTTTTTTGATTTTCAGTTTATAATGATTTTATACTCTACACAACTAGATGCATCGATTTCATTTGAAAGAGCGTTCCTATCATGAATGTTTATGGAAGAAATCAGCATTGTATTTCTGTGGTTTGTTTTAAAAGGGCGTAAGTCAACATAGTGTTATATGGCGTTTTGGACTTACGCCCTTTCAAAAATCAACAGTTTTTCTTGTTTTCCGAAAGTTTACTTTTTGTGACTTACGCCCGTAAAAAAAACGATTCATTTAAAGTTGATAGCATTAGGAAAAATCTTGATTATTTATTTTTTTGAATAATCAGGTACAATCATCAGGTATCTACAATACAACTTGTAATTATAAAGCTTTTTCTCATACCAAAACTGCTTACTTAAAATGTTTTGAACATACACTTACAAGCTTAACTATTTTCTCCGTATTCAGGATTTCCACTACTGGGAAATGCAAACGCCTTTGCCTTTATTGCATTATATTTTAATACTCTTACACTAAGTTCTCCTTTCTACTTGTAACAATAAGTATAGGTAAAATATAAATCCCAGTCCTTGTATTACATAAAATATATTTAACTACGAGTAGTGTGCTAGAGAAACATTTCCCTTCATCACTTTTAATGTTTCACACACTTGTGTTTTTAAATTAAAATAACATGTATTAGTAAGAAAACCGACCGAGCAGAAGGGTTAAATCGCGCAACGCTCGACTGAAGGGATCATCCAACGTATTGGATCATTGAATTTCTGACAGGTTATTAAATTCGCAGGGAAGCTCTTTGGTCCGTCACGGATAAATAATCTCAATACATGTGCAGGATTACGGGTTAAGGAAGCTATTAATTTGTACTTTTATCCATCGTAGATAGTTCATTTTTTTCCTAAATCTAAAAATGATATAATTTCAAAATAAATCGGTAACGAATCAACGTTACAATATAAACTCAAAATATATTTACAATGGTTAAGTACGTTTTCTTATGAACTAAGATAATAGTTTTGCTGGGATGATGAAACATTAAAAACAAGGGTTCTTTAAATTTTCTTAATTAGTACAAACATATAACACTTTCCTAATGATTTTTGCACGCACTAACAATAAAATAATGCAAGCTTTAACTTTCGGTGAGACTAATATTGAAATATCGCTCAAGTACATTTGACTTCTTTATATATTTCACAATAACCTTAGAAAACTGTCAATTTAGAAATGTATGTAATCAATTTTTTTTTCTGATACGATCATATTATTTTAAAACCTTTGATATGGAATAGTATAAGGAAGTTGAAATGTCAATTATAAAAAAATGCATTAAGGGCGTTGTTTTATATGGAAAAGATAACGCTAACTGTATAATTCGATATAATATTGCACTATGAATACACCCCAGAATATAGTATGAGGAAACCCCTTAATAATACGCTTAATATTAATGTAAATTAATTATTAATTTTTAAGGAATTTTTCATTCCCAAGATCAGCCTAAAACTAAGTCCAATCAGTGTAACGATTGTTCATGAAAACTAACAGTGTCAGTTCTTTATCGAAATATTTAGGGTCATTAACCCGTGAATTTAAAATTAATACATTGTCTTCATTTATTAGTTTGGTTAAGCGATATTTTACTGAGCTATATGTTTTTTAACCTGTCGAGTGTAGTTGAATGGCCAGATTAATTTATGTTTTTCAAAAGAAAAAATTGCAATTTATAAAAGACATCCTCTTACATAATACTCCCTATTTTTGTTAGTTTATTTGTTTTTTTTTAATTCCTTTTGTATTTTCACTGTCTGTCCTGTTAATTATTAATTTTTAGTTTGTTATTTTAATTTCCTAAGAATGTGCTGATATATTTTTGTTTATGTGAGAAGTGCATCACTGCTGAAGAGACTCAGTTCTTCAGCAGTGAATGACGCACAGGTCATTTTTGACCTATGTAGGATTTATTATTTCTTACCATATAAGATGTATATATTTTGTTTTTATTTGAAGGAAATAAACCGATTTTTGATTCGATTTGATTTGATTACATTGTAGTCAAATTTACTTCTAGTTGCATTCAGAGTCCAACTGGAACTGACGATTATGCCTTCTGACAGGGTCGAATCGAAGTTGCAGTCCGTCAACTTCACAAAGTTTCACTTCCTCTCTCTTCGGTCTATGTCTTTTGGTCATTCAAATCACAAAAGTTTGAAATATTATATTCTTCAGTGACTTTAAATAGGTAATATATTTTGAGTAAATAAATATAAATAGAATTTGAGATTTGTTGTTGCCTTATAGTAATTTTTTTCCTTAAATTTAAATCCGTTTTAGACCTTAATTAGTGTTTCGTTAAAACTTATATGTGCTAATAAATAAATAATTTTAAACAATTATGAACATTGACTACCAGTAGTACTAAGGGAAAATCTCCAGCTCCTTACGTGCTAATAGTTGAGTGATCTGTAATTTAGTTCCAAAAAATATATGTAAGAAAGAACAAAACATAATTCATATTATGTACGATATATTAGATAATTAGCAAGAAGGTGTTTAACTGAACACTGTAGTAAGCTGTCTATACACCTGATTAAGAGTTTCAACCGATTAAATATATATTCCCCATCGAGATATAGGAATAAAACACCGAAATAGTAAGAGAGCTTGGATCAATTCCTTTGGTGATCAGTATGTTCAATAAATAATCTATACTGACATTTTTATAGTTTGTCTTATTTCATCAAGATTAATAAGGTTTCATTAAGATATGGAGGGTTTCGTTCAAATGTCAACCTTGTAACTTTGTATCAGGTAATTGTACGGATGGTCTGACCTCGAAAATGCTGAATACGCCATTACCATCTACAAACCATATGGTTATAAAATATATTATTTCATTAAAACATGAATAAATACCCGTTACCATTACATACTGAACAATAAATCTAGCCTCAATCAATTAATAACATCATCGTAGAAATCTTTAAAGAATACTATGGTCAATTGACTGTTAAAATCGAGCAGTATAACTGATTGAAGGGATTCCAATTTATATCATCTCAAAAGTTGTCAAACACCATCTATAAAAGTTGTCAAATAAATTTATAAAAGACATCTCTTCTACCATACATAAGAGTGGTAAAACAAATGATCGTCTTCATTCGGGATATTTAAATACTGCTATGTTTAATATTGAGTTTTGATATAAGGTATTTTGGTTGTAACCCTAATATACCTTTAAATCAAGAGAAAAAAAGGAAATGGTTAAAAACATAAAACACCTTAGAGCACTACTCAACTCTCTTCTTATACGAGTTTTGATCGAATAAACTGTAATTTTATAATTTTGTCACTGATAGTTCAAATACACTTTTAAAATGTACCTTAAAATAGACCACTTTACGGGTTCTGTATAAGAAATTTTTCAAAGGTCAAACTATCTTGGTGAAAAACTAATCTTGAAAACAATTCCTGAAAACTTTTACAATATCAAGCCTGAAGGAGCCGGTAGCACTGGGGGGAGCTGTATTGCAGGAATAGGAGGGAACATTTCTCAATAGCTATTGATTTTTAAATAATAATATTTAAAATATATATTCATTAATATTTGATTTGACGGGAAAACTAACCCATTTTAACATTAAATTTTAAGTTATTTTTTACCTTTAAAGTAATTTATTTACACTTCCATAAAAATTTAGTAATATTTTTGCAATAAACATTTTAAGAGTGATCCAGTGCCATAATTATTACGATAATTTAAAATAAAAACCTAGCTTCAAATTAAATATCAATATTTAAATTTTTACTGTTAAAAATAACTTACAAAATGAAGTTGATCCCTCTGTTTGTAACTTTATGTGCGAACTTGAACCTTAGTCGTGACTGAAGTTAAAAGAATAATTGTAAATAAAAACAAATGCATAGCAAAGAGCTCTCTTCTGTACCTTTTAGGAGGGTTTTGTCGAAATATTAAATATATATTTTTCGAAAAACTAACTTTCTCTTATAATGTTCTCACCGAGACCTATCATTTGAGTATAGGGTTGATGGGTGCCAGACTTATAGTTTCTCTCGACATTCTACGGGTATTTTGGGCTTTATATACAGATATTCATCTCTTTAACTATGAGTCTGGTAATCACCATTTCAGACGTTGCAGACTGTGTGATGGACTATAATATCCTTCTAACTGCCAGAATATCGTCTAATAACTTGTAAGAAATATTTTTTTTCATTAATAATAATGGATAAGTTGTATTAAAAATACAATTGGCGATATTAATTCATTTTAGTAAGCTCTTTACCTACGACGGTAATTAGTTTGAAAAAAATTGAGAAATCTCAATTGATATAAAAGATTAATACTATTGAGAGAGTCAAATAAATATTTCCGGTAGAACCATACAATAAATTATCGAAAAACTGACAGGGTATTTGTAATGATCAAATTGTGTTAAAGCGATTTCGCAGCGTCTAATGCAATACCAATTAACCTTTCAACAAAATTGATTTTAAAAGCGATCTTCATATTTAACTCGTATTGAAATACAAAGTTTTACCTAAAACCATAATTTATTGTATAATATCTACCAGATTTTAGCGAATTTCCCCCTTTAGGGAAGTAGCTATTACCGTAGAATACTGAGCATGCAAGTTTGCTGCAACAAGTTTATTTAAATTTTAAGATAAATCATATGTTTGGATTCAATTTTTTTATGTGACTATTTTATTTGTTTTTATTTTGACTGATTTTAAATCATTGATTGTATGTTTGCTTACATTTTTATACTATAACAAGGATACACTTATAAAAAAATATCAGACTAATAATTATAAGAATAACAAAAAGAATATTGCTGGAATGGATACCGATGTGATTCCCATCATCATTTCCCTTATATCTAAAGCTCTTGAATTGATATGTAATTTACTTTTTGCATTAATTGCATAACATGTTTGAAACATTTCCCTGTACATATAAGCTCCCATATAAAAATTAATTCTTTAGAAATTCGCTGAGTACGCAGGTTTGCTGCGACGGGGGTATAATGTAATACAAATGTTTTATAAAGGTAGTTTCGAGAATGGAATATGTTATCATAACATATTTGGTTTTAAAGCATATAATATTCCATATAAGTTGCAGTAATTCCCTGCTCACGATCTTTTGTGTGTAATGAATTAGTTTTCATACAGTATGAGTGTTCCTTTTATAATTTAATATTAAAATGACATATGAATTAAAGCATTAACTGAACATATTTTCAGTGAATGATATGAATTGAAATCCCTTCAATCAGTCATGCTAGTCGATTTTAACAGAAATTTCAATTTACCATAGTATTATTTAAAAATTTATATGATGATGTTATGAATTGATTGAGGCTATATTTATTGTTCAATATTTAATAGTAACGGGTATTTATTCATGTTTTTAATGAAATCATATATTTAATAAGTGTTCCTGAGTAAGGAAGTTTTCTTAAATGTGGTATAGATCTGTATCGTCGACTTACACGCTTCCATATTTTATCGAAAAGTCCTGATTCATAATATGTTTTAATGCATATGATCTTTAATCAGATAAATTCATGTCTTGCATCAAATTGTAAACTTATAAGAAAATTCTATTTGTGAATAAAATTTCCCTCTTTTTTTCGAACATGTTTTACGTCAATAGTTTTGGGACAATTTTATCTATTTAGTTTTTTTTACTCTATAACTATTTACTGTAGACTATATTAGCTTAAAAATTCAACTTAAGAACTAAACCGAATAAGTATCAAGCTACGGATGTAACATTGTAAGTAAGCAGCCTCTAAAATTTTGATTAACCATACAATTATTAACAAATGTGTATGTGTGTTTCAGGTAATACATTATCAGAAGCAGTAAGCACACCGTTATATGAATTACACATAATTCGTAAGTAATAAAAAAATACTTGATTTACATTAAAACAACTAATACTTAATAGCAATTCTTAATTACTTCAAATATAATAATTATTTATAACGATGTATCACGAACACTAACGATGTATAAATCAAGAATTAGTGTCATTAGTGTCTTCGTTAAATAACGAAAATAACTTACTTAAACCTTGTTTTTAAACTTGTCCTATGTTGATTATGAAACTGTCAACGGTATTCCTCATGAACAATAAGAAACCTGCGAAGGCAACACGTCGTCGCAGCCTAAACAAGACTCCTTCTTGTTATTTAAATTAATAGTGTTGCCTCTGCGTCTAGATAAAACTATTATTACAAGTTATTACCTTGGTTTCAACATTAACCACCGTTTGTATTTACGCTGTGTTGAAAAATATTTGATAGTTAACATATGTTTTTAATTTTTATCTCTTGATCATTTTATGTCTGTATATTTTGGTGGAATTCTTTTTACATACATCTTAAAGTATCTCGAACACTCTAGCAATAGGGAAGACAGGTGTAAGACGTTTAATTGGTTCCATACATTAAATTACATTTTAAACCTCCTTAGGAACAAGTTTAAGCCTGGGTGTTTAAAAATAAAGCAGTTTTAACTGGGTTTATGGTTTGAAAAGCTTTTGATTGGCATATTTCAATGAATTTACATTGATTTAAATTTTTCTTTGACACCAAAAAACCAAATATACAGTTTAACATCACATTTTTTTGCTAAAATCCAACGCTTCAACATGTTTCTCATTAGATATGGACCTAATATCTTAAAGTTATAAGGAGGTGCGTAATAGCAATTAAGGTGCATCAGGGCTGATGATGAATATTTATTTACATAAATTAAGAATTATATTGAGTGAAGTAAGTGTATTGGAAACTCCATTTGCAACAAAATTGCCCTTAGGTATACTTCTCCTGAACTGAGATAAGCTACCTTAAACCAATTATTTTTCGAAACATTTATTTATAATGGACTCTCCTGTATAAATTGATAAAAAATTATAACACTTGCAATTCCAATGAACAGGTATTTATTCTAATTTATTTTTTATAACATCGCCTATACTGAAATTCCTTACAAAACCGTATTATTAATCGTTAAGTTCCTGGGCTTATGCGCACAGAGCTGTCACAAGATTACACTTAATAATTCATGACACGCGGAAATTAACCATGACTGCAGCCAATAGTGTTGGTGGTGATTTCCATAACGACCTGAGTCCATCAGCATTTCAGACCAAGGACTTTTTAGTCTGATAAAATGTGTATGTGTTTTCACCTCGAATACATCGTTTAACAGCGTTAATATAATTTAAAAGCTTCTTGAATAGTTTTGTATTTTATTTTTTAACCATATATATTGGCTGTATTGGTTATATTGGCTGTTGGAATTGCTTAACTAAGCTTTAAGTGATAATTGTGACAATATATATGATTTATTAAAACTCTACTAAACTATAATTGTTGCCACTACCAGCCTATTTTTTTTAATGGATGAGTTGGTTTGTGAAACCAAAGTACCTGCTTTGAGTAATAAACTAAAATATATTTTCTTATTTTTTAGCTACTTTACTACTATTAATTGATTTTATTAAAATTTCTAATGGCGAGAAATCCAAAAAGGGTAATATTTGATTTTCAATGCTTGACGGAGATTTAGTTATTATACCAATGATTATTTACAGTCTATTGAAGTCCTTTGAAGGTTCTAGGGCATGTTGAGGTAAATTGTTATACAAGTTTGTGTTTACAATATCGTAGAATGTTTTTATTTCATTCGTTCCATTTATGTATTAGTCTTATTTACTGACAATAACAAAATATTACAGACATTATTAAAATATATAGGGTAATTCTCTTACATTCAAAAACGAGGTAGGATGAAAGTATTAACATACCCTACATTAATTAATTGTATGTACTGTTAATAATTATTAACTCACTAATTTTCAAAACTATAACTATATGTCTGCGTTACTTGAAATTAATTATTGGGAGTCAGATTTCAAATTACAACAAAAACAAAAAAAATCACTTACACCAGCAATGCATTTCAAACAACGAATCTATAACAGTTAAAAAAAGAATAGGACTATGAAAATATTTAGTATAATCGATAGTACAGTACTGTCGAAAAACGTTTCCACAGTTCTCCCTTTATAAAAATATAACATATATGATTATTCTGTTGATTTATTTTTAATGTCATTGTAAAAATTGGTGCTAATTTTAAGCGCATTAACAATTCAACTACGAAGGAATAGAAATAAAAAGTGAAAAATCATTGGTGATACTCATGATGGTGGTCTTGCATGACTGTGGTGGTAACTAATAACAGTCTTCTAATTTCCACACTTCATTTAACTATATAGCACAGTTTGCTGTTGTCATAATATATTGCACTTCTCATTCAAATAAAAGGTTAGAAAGAGTGTTTTCTCATTATTAAGATGTATGTTATAAGTTTATTTGGTTTGAACTTTTGACAATATTGTGTGGCAAGGACAAATCGAAGTTGTCGACTGTCAACCTGACAAACTTCCTCTTCTTTGACCTCCTCCTTTTATTTTCCTTCAACAAATATAGCTATCTAAAAAAGTAAATGAATTTAACACAGCGTCTACTAACTTTGGATGAGAATTTCAAACGAAATATCAAATAAAAATATGTAATGGAAGCTATATTATAAATAAAGAGTATTTGAATAAAAATTTGACATTTTTAATTACTGAAACAATTAATCTTTTTCAAACAATAACTTTTTTGTACTTATAAATACGAATTAACTTATTAGTAGATACATTTTCATGACCATTAAACTTTTCTTATAAATATTAGGTAATATTCTTTACGATTTATATTAAGCTATGATTTACGAAAGTAACGTGTTAATTAAAAGTTACTCAATGAAAATTGTCAAATAAGAAATTAAGAAATGAAACTGTGGAAATCTTTCAATTTTAGTAATAAAGGAAACGGAATAATGTGTATATTGGAGACTACATTTTCAGTGGAAATAGATAAATTTTTCAATCACTAATTCGCCTCACATAAAAAATATATAAGCCTTTTGAGTCAATCCCATAATCTAAACCAGTTTGAAGGAAAATAAATAAATCTTTTGTGGTTTTGCAGAACATAAGTTTGATAGGATTACATTGTATATGTAAATCATTTAAAATGCATTTTTCTTATTTTTGTAATTTCATCATAGAAAATAAATAAAAAAGAAAATAAAGGGTGGGTATTAAACAAATATTAAAATACCAACTCAGATTAAAAGTATGAAAAACAAATATTCATCTAAAAGATCTAAAATTGTTATCCTGTAAAATGAAAGTTTACAATAATCTGAATGTGGTTCGGGTAAAACACGTGACTTCAAGCTTAGTAATTACAGTTTCAGCAACAACATATCGTACGTGATTAACCGTAAGATATACGTGCCTACCATTATAATGCTTATTTGGATACGTTTAATATTAAATTCTGTTCAGTATTTCAAAGCAGTCTGAATATTTTTCAGGACATCGTATGGCATTGACAGGCCTAAAAAGAAACTAGTTTTTGAAGTTATAACATTTCAAACAAAGCAAAAAAAATGTTAAAAATTAAAAATTGTTATATTTTTTTGTGTTAAGTTCTAGATAGTTATGAACCATTAAAAAATTCCCAAAATGTAGTCTCTGGATGTCAACCTGTTTTCACTGTTAGCCTTTTTTGCCTGTTTTTGCCACTTTCGACCTCTGTAGCTCTCAAAATTTACACGATACTAGATATATAATAAACTCCTTACTGTTAAATCAACAAGCCATACAAATAGAGGGAAAAATGTACTAAAACCTAACTTAAACACGAATACAAACTTGTTATTGGTGTGTATTAGCTTGTTATTATTGTTTAGTAACAATTGGTGTTACTAAATACCAATAGCATTACGTTTGACGCCTTATAACATCATTAAGCTCATGTTTATTAGTAAACGGAAACCAAACATTTTTCTAAAGAAAACCAGGGAACGAAATGAACACTAAGATGGAATAAATTATATTAAGCCTTAATTTTTCGTGCGTAATATTTTTAGATGAGGGGATATATTGAGTCACAGCCTCATGTGCTCCTGACACGCCATGTCATGTCTTATCTCGACTGGCACAGTAAGTGGACGAACTGCACATGAGTCTAACAACTTGTAAGTTATCCTTTAATTGGATTTCTTGAGATACCCCTCCCCTAGACTATTTTACTTGATTTTTTGTTGCTGTATTAGTTGTCCTGTACTCCCATCTCTTGAAAGACCTCTCTCCTGGACTGATTTTAGGTTTAGGTTTTCCAGTATTTTTTAACATTAGAAGTTAAATATGAAACCAAATTTCTGATATGTATCACAACTTTTTATAAATAGAAGTTTCTAAGAAATAATTTAAGTACATTTTTACCACTAACATACATATAACTTTCTTACTCTTAAGTTTTTGTTACATTGAAAATGTGTACTAATTTATCCATTACAATGCCTTACCATGAATTTGGTTTGAAAAAAGTGTATACTTTAAATAACATTTTTAAGTTGAATGCGCCTAAATTGAAGTCTCCAAAAATTATTCAAGTCTCCAAACTTGATTTTCTACGTTTCCGTTCTTAAAGTTAGTGTTACAATTGTGTCTGCGTTAAAAGTTTTTATCTCAGTCAGTGAACAAATATTAATCAATTGTGATGTTATATAAATTTGGTCCAATAGGACTGTAGGTTTGTTGTAAATTTCTTTTAACCCGATGATTAAAATACACAAGATTCTTTCATAGCAATTGTTATATTTCTTAGACGTTTAAATATTTTATCTCACTAGGCCTACTCTCTATGAATGTAAGTTATGCTCTTTGAATTGTTTGTAGTCCAAACGTTGTTTCACCATACAAATTTCAACAATATTATTTTCCAGTGTTGGTATTTATAGTTAGTTAATAGTAAATAATTATATCGTAGGCCTCCCTATTAATTCTTTTAGCTTATGCATTAGGGAAATACGAGATGTATCTTACAAAAATAAAGTAAACAAATTTTGTTTAGTCACGAAAATCACAGAGAACCAGTCAGAAGCCGTTCCAGGTACTTCTTGGAATGAATCAGTCGTTCCGCTAACCAAAAGTATAATTTGAACATTTGTATGGGGATGATAGCTATTGATAAAGGCTGTATTCATTGTTAGAGTTGTCTACCTGTAAGATTTTACAAAAACTAAATTTTTATATATGTGACGTTTTAATTTTGACTTTATATTCCAATTTATTCTTTAAATATAATTTTAAATTGTATACACATTGTGATGTAGTTTCGATATAAATATTTAAACTAGCTTGTACAACTTGTATGATGCTACATTAAAATGTGAAGCCGTAGACGATTCCTGACTGGACCTTTTCATCGTCACAACCAACAAATGTTTTATGTATAATCACAACGAAATAAACAGTGATCTCATATTTTGGTTCATAATTGTTTCTTTATTGAAGCATGTGGTTTACCTGCTTCCGAAGCATGTATCCAAAGTAGGAGGATTCGCCTGTTCAAAGTCAACTGTCACATTTTCGATAGTTATATTATTGTTTTAGATTTAGGTCAGTTATGGTAATTAAGTTCATTTCCTTATACTGTAAATATACTGTTGTGATTTAGGATATATCTTATTGTCGCAGATATGTCTTATAAGAATACAAATGAATAACTAGGATTTCCGTATTTCGTATCATGACACTACTTTCGTCGAATACCAAGCTCTCATTTGAACAGACCATGTATCACAAGGTGACTCATGTATCATAAGGTATACTTTATGCAACTAGTGTGAATTCGGTTTGATAATCCAGTCCTTATTGCAACGAACGAAGATACAAATTTTAAAAGGAAGTCTTTTATGGCATATTGGACTCATTTTAACTCTTGAGCACACCTCGTCATGGAGCGAATTTTAATGAAAACAAACAAATGTTTAATGACGAAATCCGGTGTTGATCGGTGATTCCCTGGCTGATGAGCTATCCACGCATGGCCGCCTGGTAAATAGCAATGGTCTAGTGTTGCACGAGACCCATATGACGGTGTACACTCTTCATACCGCTCGTTGTTCCACTGGATGGTTCAAATGAATTATTATACTGTAACGATTGCAATGATTTATAAACAACTGGACATTAATAAAAAATATGTTTAAATAAGTTTTACGCTAGTTTCTTTTCTTTCTCGGCCTCAATTATAAAGGATAAAAACTGGTACTAAGGGTATTGTCAGGTTTATTTTAATTTGTTTTTTTTTTTATAATCAAGGTAATTTATTTGGTCATTTATCTATGATATACATTCAAGCATCAACGGATAATAAATTTAAATTACAACTATCAGGTAAATCATGCGTTTTTTATTAATAAACTAACAATGATAATTTGATTTGGTAATTTTATTTTTAAGAAATTTACATCGATCGGATAAAACAAAATACTGCGAGACCTTCAGGCAAATCAAAGTAAAAATCTTGTCACTGGGTTTGAATAACATTATATTAAATTTGATAGTTGTTAGGAATTTAGCTTAATTTGATAACCAAAATGGTAGCTATACATTAAAGTAAGTCAAACGATTTAAGATATCATCTACATATAAAAAAGTTTTCTCTTAACTTTGAAATAACTATAATTTGGCAATAAAACCTAAATAATCCGTATATACCAATACTCGTGAAGGGTGATCAGTATCAATAATCTAAATTTATAGTTGAATTATGTCAATGAGCTATGGACAACGAAAAAACTGAACAACTATTACTTAAAAAAGCTCTATATAACAGTTATGCTTTAGTTTGAGGCGGATACCTTGAAATTGGTTCATATGTTTCTGTTTAAATGTACCTTGTTTTTTTTATACCTTGCTGAATTTTTATTCTATAAACGAATTTTTCAAGATATACGTATTGTAACTTTTCAATTTTGTTTCTTAACAGGAAAAAATCCATTTTTTAAGACTAGGAAATCACAGAGCCACTGCCTAAAACATAAAAACGAATAAAAAGGGGCGGCCTCACGGGGGAGGTGGTTGATTGCGCTGTTCCAAGTGCGCGTAAAAACAGTTCCACGTATGGAAACAGTTCCAGTTGTACGTGGAAACGGTAGTTTTGCCAAACATAAGTATAGTAAGAACTTTTCCATTGGGAGGAGAGCTATAGATAATGGCTGTGGCTTTATTGGTGTTCGTAAAACATCGAGAAACCATGTTTTATTAAGGATATTTTAAATGTTTTATTTTAGAAGTTGTTTGATAACAAAACAAAGAAAAAGCAATAAAAACTGGTAGTAGTTTTTATAAATGTATTAAATAAAAAAAGGAGAAAATAGAATATGGGTTTAGTATTTTGTTAAATATTGAGCAATCAAAGTACTTAACAAAGTCTTGAACGTATTGTTATTCCGTAAAGAATCAAGTCTTTGATGTGAAGGCAAATATAAACGCTGCTCCAACACGTGTTTTAGTTCATACACGTTTTCATTGGAATCGTTTCAAACACGTGCACAAACTTGGCAAACATCTTTAACATCCGAATCTCGTTAAACTATTTTTCTTTCTCTATGACAATATGCTGAGCGTTTACTTTAGTACCCTTCTTCACAGCAATATTTGTTCAAGTAATCTAAAACTACACCTGCAATTATGTAAAGAAAATGCATCCAAAAAACAAAGGTTTGTATTAAGATTTAAGGCCATTAGGATTTATTTCTAACGCTTAGAGTTGTATTCAAATCTATTCAGTCTTCAGATTTAAGTTCAAACTCAAGGTGGGAAATCGGTATTTCATAAAAAATAACCCGAAATAAATCGTCAACTTTTTCTGGATATGATGATTTGGCCATTAACCAACACAAAAAACTCCCGACACCTCACAAGCCCACGCCAATTCACAACTTCTTCAGAATATCGTGATCCATACGGGACGATTCACGGTAAGTCGTTATCTCAAAATAACTTTTAGTATCTCGAAACAACTTTTAAAAGGTGGAGATTTGTTGGGATGGGGATTTTATTAGATGCCTAATGATCTTGTAACCTTTGTTACAGAACTTTGTCAAAACCAATGCAAAAGAAATGAGACTAGTATCTCTCAACGTGACATTAACTATCAAAAATTTTAAGTAGAATTATTGTACTTCCTAAATATTTCTAGTGTTTGCTTATTTTAGAAACAATTTTACAGGTCCCAAAGTTATTAAGATACTGTAAGTTAGGTAATTATTTTCTACTATATTATATGTTTATTTTATATTGAATTATTTACAACTTTGTACCCTTCATGTTGATTATTATATGTAGATTGACGGACCCGACGGTTTTTTCTTCATTTGCAATACAAATTAGCATTGGAAACCATTAATTATACACCAACATCCCGAATTCAATATTTTAATTTAAAATTATTAATAACAATTATTTTTGCTTATACACATTGTTACCCTTGTTAATATATATAATTTGATTGTTGTCGTTGGGTAATACATTAACCCAAGGACGGGTTCGTGCCTGGACTCATTATCCAGCCTCGTCACAGGTGAGCTTTAATTAACAAATTCCCAGTCACGTGACCTGCCTAATGTGTTGGAAATTACAACTAGAGCCGTGCAAAGTCAGGCTTGTGCATATTTGTTGCTTAAGTAGAGGCTAATAAGTCGGATAAAAAATAAGATTTTACAATATATAAAGAAAATTCAAAACGAAAAATTATTTATAACGATGTATTGTAATTTTATTTTTATCCATTATTATATAATCAAATATCATAATACACATAATACAGTTTACATTTTGAAAACAATTGCTCGTTATGATTAAAACAATTCGTAGACAAAACTAGATAAAGGGTTTATTCGTTCAAACAGTATTGAAAAATCAATAAAAGACGACATATTTTAGGTTAATACCTAGGGGCCTAACTTTATCATAATTAGACTAACAGCTTCGTACCTAGATGTGTTTATGTCTACACAATAACTCACGGGTTTACAATGAAAACCACGTTTCTGATTCTGGGAGCAAATTAATATTGTTTCTAACAAATAAAGTTCAAAAGATTTTACAAATCTACTTCCTCATTTTATTATGTATTAGGAAAAGACAGTAGAAGCTAGGAGATTAGTATTTCAGAGTAATATAATTCTAGACTAATAATATAATATAAAAAAATCTAGGCTTGAAGCAAATTCTACCAGTAAACATTACAGTTCTTCTTTAACATTTATGCTGTGAATCTAAATATTCACCCCAGTGCACAAAACATGCTACTATTACTTTCTCCCCCCTATACTATGTATACAGAGAAAGTATTATTTACGTCAAAATATTCGAGGATGAGTTTTCAGTAGATTTATTTGTTTTAGTTCTCCCTAAAACCATTTGTGGTTTTGGAGTGGTGTCTAATCGTTCACGCGCGCGTGCAAACGCGTGGGTGTGGGGGGGGGGATGTAAACAAATCTAGACGACAACGGTCCGATTTCCTTGAAATTTGGCATGTATGTATCAAACCATATCCAGCTTTTATTCCTTTTTTCGAATTTTTGGTTATAAATGGTATTTACTCCATAAAAATTCATAAAAACTACAGATATCAATTTTTTCAAAAAAGGCTCTAACGATTTTGATAACAATTTTATGGTTTTTAGTGCTTAAGATGACAAATAAGATTACACCACCCGTATGTCCGTAAAAATTCTGGTTCGGAAGTAATGGTTATTTAAGTGTTTAAAATTCAAATATTTCAAAAGTTACTTAAAATTGTAACAATTCGTCAAAATATACTTGCAACCATGAAATTTGGCTTGAAAGAATAAATACTCTAGTATTTAGAATTATTGGTCTACGTCAACTGGTTGCGAAGATAATTGACGTTTTCGTTTGGTGGTAAACACCGTACGTTGAATAATGTTATTCTCATGGAAAATATTTGAAAACCGATCGATATCTCCGTTAATTGCTGACCGATTTTGGTAAAATTTGCTTTGTATTTGTGAGAGGAATGAAAATTTGTTCTATTTCATTGTAGGTTTTCTTGCTTAAAATCGCTTTACAGAAGGAAGTATGTGTCAGTTTGCTGATACCGTTTATTTTCTTTATTTTCCTACGTAGTTTACTTACTTAAACTGCCTGGAGATGTCAAAATATAGTCTCTTTACGCTTTACGAGTTTCGGGTGTCTTACCACCCATCTTCAGCAGCGGAGAACCTATAAAAATCTGCACATAATTGAATGTTTGTAACACGCAATAACAGTTAACCCTAGAAAGGCCAAATGGTGAGATTCTGTGGGGCCAGGCAGTTTTTGCCTTCCGTGCAGCATTTTATGTTAACTGTTATAAAATACCTATTTTTTACCAAAACATATAACGTTATATACCATTGGATTTGGGACATTCTGTAGAATCTAAATATACTAACAAACCCTGAACCTTTGTTACAACAAAAATGGTACATGCCAAAAACCAAAAAACAAACATTTGCTAAAAACTAAATTTCAAAAGTAAGGCCTTCCAAAAAATAGAAAAACATTTGTTTACGAAAATCCAAGATATACAAGTTGTTTGAAATTTATTTCCTTACACAAAAACAGAAGAATATTTGAAACAACTAAAAACGATTTTGAGTTATAGCGTGAAATGTGAAACTCTACATTTTGTTTGAATTTTGCATGCTTATATACATTTTGTTTGAATTTTGCATGCTTATATACTTTTTAGGCCTACACATATTAAAAGACCTAAAACATAATAAAAACACATATATTCTGATAGAACAGTAAACATAGAATAAAAAAAATAAATATCCGTATTTATCCTTTTTCCGTTAATATAGTATTTCAGTTTGAAAATAAGTTTTGTTTTTACTTACGGGATTTCACACAAAAAACTAACAACTTCTAACACACGTAAAAAATAGTAATTGGGTGTATAAAAATTTCAAGATATACAAAATGTGTGTGAAATTTTGTACCAAATCAGAAAATATATAGTTTATTTGAAATAAAACAACTTATAAGGGTTATAAGTGGTAAAATATAAAAAGAGAGAACATTTTTTTTATTTACCGCTCTGTTATGCTCTGATATCCGAGCAAGATTTTCTCCAAAACACTCTCACTTTCTTGATTTTATGGAATTAGCCTTTTATCATAGCAAATGAGTCAATGGGAAAAATGTAGAAAATAATAATATTTTTTTAGTAGGTAAACCATGGAACTAACGTCAATGTATGTTTATAAACAATTTTATTTTGCCTATCTTTCTCACAACTCACAAAAAAACCTGGAGTCCAAGTTTTCTTCCATTATTCATCACTGATTTACACATAAATACCTTCTAATATCACTATAATAACAATATTTATTCACTAAAGCAGTCACAACTAACAAAAACAAACTTATAACCGACAGCTGTTCACCACAACAAAGAATCATCTGGCTGCAACGCGATATGCCTACAACAAAACAGGTGCTCTGACGAACTGAGACATTCCATAACTTTGACCAACTGCAAAAACCAAAATATCACTCCAGAAAACTTACAATCATACTTAGATCGGTAGAGGATCTCTTCCTCTTCATTTCTGTATTTTTCTTTGTTTTAAATTCCATCTACAAGCAGAATAATAAATACTTATCCAAACGACTAAAAAAGTTGTTTGGCCCTACAGAAAACTCTTACTGACTTAGTTTACCGTGTCTTTGTAAAAAAATCACAGCTGGTAAACTAATGACGCTAGACTAAATCTTTCAGCAGACGAAGTGTAGAGAAAGAAAGAATTAATTGAGTGATACCACCCTCTAGCTTCTACGACGAAAAATAAAGCTTCTACGAATTTTACAAAATGGCCCATTTTGCCTCCACTGCTCGCTCGGCAGTGCCGCGGAACGGGAAGGTCAAAATTTCAATATATTTATCTCACTATCCTGCGGTTATAGTAAACATAAATGAGTATATTATATATGGAAATTGAAGGTAATTTCATTATCTTTCCAATGGTTTAATTGTCTTTGTGATTACTGCAATTTAACAGTACGAAATATTGGTTAGAATAAAAGTCTGTAGCAAACGACTATAAAAGTTGTTTGGCCACCATCTTACCGTAACCTAACGACTAAAAAAGTCGTTTGGCCGTTCTAGGGTTAACAATACATAGAACGAACAATTTACACGCACGCACATTTGAACGAAAAACACAAACATTTTACATCGAACCCCGGATCCGTTCCAGTCAAGTAACGAAGGCCTACTGAGTTCGAGCGCCCTCAGTACAATTTACTTGCCTCGCATGCTCGGGCGCCAAAAATTCACTTGTGAGACAATGCTGTACTTTCTCACTTAACACACAAATAACTAAGGTATGGAATATTAAGTATTAGAAGCTCTAAGAAAAGTAGTACAAAATCTCACTTTCATGCTTCTGACTAAATAAATTTACGCACCCTAAATTTACAAACAAAAACGATTGCGTTTCTTAGGAGTGCGTTATATACACTGATGTTATTATATAATCATTACTTCCTGGTGTTGACAAAAGCAAAAAAATAAGTGTATAGGTGTTAGGTAACCGACAGCTCCATTATTTTATGTGAATTTGATTTCACAATATGAGTAAACCTGAATAATGGAACTGCAGTTTTAAAAACATTGCAAAGACTTCACATGAATAAGAAAATGACGTACCCCGGACGTGGCCTGAATGTAGATGGGACTCGGAAAAATCAAGAACTCTTACGTGGAATGGGGGAATTATACTTTTGGTTACGGAGAACTTAAAGTAAATTGTTCCCTCTTTTACATGAGGAAGTTTACCACATTATTCTGGATCAATATAAATTATTTTGAAACAATTTACATCTAGCTGTATTACTAGGACGTACTTTCAATAAAACAATTGTCTACAGAGAAATATTTATGTGTAATGAGTATCCATACTGTTATAAACTAATCTTAAAGAATGAAAAATCACGTTATATTTTTAATAATTAAAATAACGATCAAAACGAGACCAAAAAGGAAAGCCATAATACCGCAATGAAAAGTAACGTATAATTGTTAAGTTGTTTTTACCACACTTAACAGGTTTTAAATCACTACTGGACAATATTTAGTGGTTATAAATCACTAAATAATTTAAATATCGGTAATTTCACAAAAAATAACCACTATTTTGTAACCGTTTCGAATTAATAGTACAGTTTTTAATTAAGTGCAGTTTTAGCTTGTTTTAATTTAATTAGGAAAATTAAGAAATTCTAGCCCGCAACCTTCACTTCTAGTACATTGTATACTTAGCTACGGACGTATTTAGATCGCGTCAAAATATTTTCAATAAACTTCTTGTAGGACATTTTTGTGGGAAAGTTTTCTTTGGCGATTCTGGGTTGGACTGATAACCTAATGAACTATGTGGGTTGGTTTGACTCACCCTGTAGAGTATATTCAGGTCGTAAATTTTAGTGTACATTTGCCATGGTAAACATTTTTTAATATAATATTTATAAAATTTCACAATCACAGGCATAAAAAAAGTAGGAAATACTGTAAAGTTATCGGGACATTGATCGCTTGATCTTATTTATATCCTACTAATATAATTTTCGATGTTAGATACTTACAAAACATACTCAAATATATTTATATATATATTTTACATTAGTATTTTCAACCCAATAGTGATTGCAGCGTGATATTATTTATCATGTAGGGAATGATATATCAGAAATTCATTTCCTGGCGAGGAACCCTAGCCATATATCATGCGTTATTGTGGCGCAGAAAGCCTACAGATTTTCTATTACAATATTTGTCCCCCACACTAAACATTTTGTATAAGAACGTTTTTCATTTTCTAAAAACTGAAGAAAGAAAAACATCGATTTCATTTGACTTAGAGAGCTTATTCTATCAGTGTTGTTATAACATGGATTAGGCAGGCAAATCAGGTAACACTAACAGAGTAAAATGTAAGTGTACTTTGTAACACAGTTTTAAAACTAAGTACCCAATATAATGAATCATATACACCAAAATAAATAAAGACAAAAATATGCTTAAAAAAGTTTAAATGTTTTTGATAACTTTAAGCATTTACCATTAATTATCAATTATAGTCCAATTGCTCAGTGAACTTTCTTAATCCATCACACATCCGGCGGGAAAACAGTAGTTTCATGGTCTAATGCTACTAAAGCAGATGGGAGTAGCTAATCAATTAGCAACAAATCTACATTGTGCAGAGGTTGATTAAATACTCCTATCTTCCTTAATACATTACCTTTAGATCCATTCAAAGAGTTTTACCGATATAATAATCAATCAAACCTTTGTAATATAAGTTTAAATATAATTTTAAATCAGTATTTGAGTGTAAACAGAGGTAGACCTAATGATTATTTGTTATCTTAAAGTCATTCATTAGTTTAAGTTTGGTGTTTTTTTACATGTTTTTCACTAAAGATATCTCCTGTTTTTTAGTAATACACTTAGGTCGAGTTTTCTGAATACACAAATTGTCTATTAAGCTAGTAGCTTCTTTGTGAACTAGCGCTGCACAGGAAACAGGTACTTTAAGGAGGTAATCATAAAATTTAGTCAAGGGACAAGAAAGTGAAGATAAAATCACCACTGAGAGAGAAAATGTCACAATGAAATTTTCAATCACCATTTGGGCCGATACATTTTTACCTCTAGTTCAATAGACATTAAAGTAAAAAAGAAATCGCAACTTAAAGGGTGAGCATGTTCAGAAGAAAACACTCGGACTCCGTTCGGGACGATCGGTCATTTACACTAAAAGAAAAACTCTGGTGAATCCCCATAGACGTACACCGATACATCACGTAATCCTCTAAATTCCACGAACAAAATAAAAGTTTACTCGGTGTTCTTCATGTGAGTTCGATGAAATGTGCCTTTGCGTGTGCATTCACTGTAGGTGCACATACATGAAAATGAGGAAATGTTTAAACATTATTGTACTTTAAATGTTTTTGTGATATTTAATTATTCTCTTTATATTAGGTTTTTCGTTGGCTGTTAAAATGCAGCCAAATTAGTTTTAAGCAACAATGTTGAAGAGGTGTCCAAATATTCACATGGATCCTTTTGAAACTAATATCAAAAAAGGTTAGTTTTTGAATTACATTTACAAACAAAATGTACACTCCCCCAAAAATTAGGCCTATTACTACTTCCACAATGTTTTCGTTAGAGTTATAGGTGAACAAAAAAATTAAAACAATAGGGTTCCCTTGGTGTGAGTGACAGTTTAACGATTGGATGTTTTTAAATGTATGTTCATAAGACTATCAAAATTTGTACGACGATTTACAGTACAAACTAATATGAAACTAAAAAGATTATAAAAGGGACTTTATATTTTAATTTAAGATATGTCCCAAAGGCTTCCTTGTAATTTAATCAGGAAGTATATTTACCCATTGGATTAGTTACTAAATAAGTTACATTTTCCATAAGCTTAGAAATATATGGTACGCATGATAAAATACATTGATAATAAATACGATATTTTAAAAAGAAGTTTTAATTTGACTACTGAACGGCTGTTTGCCCTCATTTAAAAATAATTATCAACAACAACTGTAAGCATTGAGCAATAATGAGATCATAATAATCTAGTGATGAACCATTTGTGAGATAGTTAGTACTTTATGCTGATTTCTATGTACATTGATGTATTCATAAAAACCACAGTTTCCAAAAAAGCCTTTATCGATATTATGATTAATTAAAGTTTGTATTTGCTTGGTAATTTCATAGTTATATATGTGAGCAGAATTGTTCCAAGTAATGTTTGAATTATTAAAATTATTAATTAATCTAATTCTTATATAGACTTTAAATATACTAGTATTAAAAAAAACAAATTCAAATGATTTTTTTTGTGATATTTAGCTTACCTGGATTTAAGTGTGATTCTGGATAGTTACTTTTCATTGCTTAATATTAAAGGGACATTGTTATTCATATTTTAATTTAGATTATGTAATGTATTTTGCTAAATAAATATATATTGTAGCATTTGAATTTATTTGTATTTTTCACTTTATGTCTGTTATAGATTGTATTGGTACCTCAACACGAAATAATGAGGTACCTAGCAATTCATTCTTCCATTTTATAGTTTCTATGTTTCATATTACAAGAAAATTGGGAATGGAATGTAATTTGAAATGCATAGTCTCTTTCTCACTGTTAGAATAATATTTATTCTGACGTCAAGCCAGCAAAGGACTGTAAACATAATAGTAATTATTAGGTGCTTTTCAGAAGCTTTAGGCTTGAAGGTGGATAATCATTCACTATCCGTTTTTGCCCAAGGGAAATCGACTTTGAAATCTGAACTAAAGAGATCAGTTTCACGAACAATACCTTTTGTTCCTGTGTACGTCTAATAAAATTTTACTCCAGTTCAAGCACTCTTAAAATGTTTTTCTTTTTTGCTTCATGAGTTTATATCTATTCAAGAAAAAAATAGTGTTGTATTCGCAGTGTCCCAAAAATAATTGTTTCCCTCAAGAAATTAATTTAATATTATGCTTTTTAAGATCGATAAAACTGTTTAAAGCATTTTAAATGGATTTTTTATGTATCGAGAGAGGAGAAATATGAAAGTGGCTTATATTTTTTCAACTTTTTTAAATTGGATGAATTAAATTATATATTATATCAATTAAACATATAATAAAATTTATGTAATAAATAAATAATATCATCTAAATAGAATAAAATATAATTATATTTTCATAAATAGAAATATCATATGCTTATTAAATGTATATAGGATTTATTCTACGTGAAATATTTAGTATATTATAAACATATTCCGTCGAAATAATTAAAATGTCTTTCAAAACAAACAAGTGTTTACAAAGTATCCTACGATGAAGTTTAGGTATTGCCCTGTCTTAAAATATATTTTCACCCACCTGCTATGTTGTGACACCTTTTACTCCTCGTAGTGCGTGAGTAAAATAATAATTTGACTTCCAGTGGAGTGAAGTGATTGCTTTGTCTCCCGGCGGGAGACAAATTAAACCCATTAGAATAACAGTTTAAACATTTTAAAGCGCCATCAAATTTCCACACACAAATGCAAATGTGTTGCAGCTCAACGAATGCAGGCACTAACAGCCGATTTAATGACAGGAATATTAAGTAAGAATAACTTCAACGACAATCAGCTGTGTGATAATCAAGAACTAAGCATTTAAAAACGTTGCAACAATCAGTTGATTAGTGGTGCATGATTGGTCGCTGCTACTCAGATACAAGCGCTAATTGCGGATCAAATCAAAATAGTTTGTAAATTACTAAGTTAAATTACTAGTTGTAAATTAATAAATCATATGGTTAAAGTTTGAGTATTTATTATTGCAGAGGGGGGAAAATGCTGTGTGTATTTCGAGAGAAAAGTATATTGTCTCCCTCGTAAAAATCGGCGCATTCGCAAGCTAGGACGCCAACATTTTCACTCGTGAGACAATGCTTTACTTTACTCACTCAACACACAAATAACTATTCCTAATATATTAAAGATGTTTTGGACAGTTGTAGGATTAAATATCTTGTGTTTTAATTCTGATTTTACAGGCATTTGCCATCACTGATTAGTAAAAAAACAAATCAGTGACGTCTTTTACTAATACGTGATAGCAAATGTCCACAAAAATCAAAATCACCATCTCCAACAATAGGTTTCAAACAAAGGATAAAATTATTATTTCCTCTTGCGGTATAAGCTGTGTAATTCCCCAAAAAAATTATCGGGGACATCTTATACTGTTTGATAGCCTCTTGGCTTCAAGTAGTATACTATAATCAATAAAAACCTCAACGCGGCTTTGTTATTTAAATCGTAGGTTTATTGTTGAAAATATTTCATACAAAAACAGTTAAAAAAGTATAATGAACTAATATTTTATCAGGATTAAAGTGTAAAATACAAAGTTTATGTCATATGTTTCTCTCCAAACTAATGTAGAATTATTATGCAATTCATGGACTGTTGTGGTGCACCATCAATTTTAGATCCACCCACCACAAATTCAATTCTCTTGTCTGTCGCGCTCGCTGCTATCGCCATGAAATTAGAATATATGAATATTTAACATGACGACAGTGATATTAATTAAAATCCTGCAGTGATAAAACAGATTGACATACTTGTTATTGTCAGAGTTAGCACCGTTGTAATTTGTATAACACAAATAAAAAGGTATTACCATGATTTTTAGTAGGTGTTAGGATTGTTTCAGTTTTATTTATTAATGAGTGAATACGTTTGAACAACACAGACCATGTTTCATCGGAGCACAATTCAACATGTGATGAACTAAATAATTGTTCTCGTAACTAAAACGCCGTAAAGTGTTTTGTAACCCTTCTTATCAGCTCCACATATTTAGATGCCAACAGTGTTGTGTCTGGCCTGTGTATTTTTTGGCTATGGTAAAAATGTTTAAAATATTAAATCATTTATATTTTTATGTGCATTTATGAGTTTTTATTTATTTTATTTATGTTTTTTAAGTATAAATGGTTTTAAAATTATAGATTAATACTTTTGGTTTTATTTATTTTTATTTGAGCTTTTGTTAGATTGTCCTTCACAAACCCATTCAATGAGGGAATAAAACTGATGAAGAGTTGATGATTAAAACAATATAACTAAAATGCTAGAAAATATTAATTACTTTTGGTAGCCAGGAGTAGAAATCTTTCCTCGGTTCTAGGTCAATGAAAGCGTCAAAATATGATATTTTTCATTTGCTAATTTGTTGATAAATTTTACGCTGTGAAACTGCTATGTATATTTTTGTTTTGCTGCATGGAAACGTCTAATTCAGTATATGACTTTATCTTTTTTTTATTCTCAAGCCAAATTATTCCTTTGTTCAACCAACAGATATCCAAATTCTAATGTTACAAATGTATTACAGTATTAGGGAGTTCATTATCAACTAAACATTACCATGTTCAATCATATTTTATATTTGTAAAAATGCTTTTCACTTATTTTTATTTTAATCTCAAATGGTATAAGTTGAATTCATAAAATCTTAAATATCTATAGAGATAAAATAATATGTGCTATGAAATTTATTTCATTATTAATGATCTTTTGTGCCTTGGAAATGGTTAATTTTGAATGCCACAACTTCGTAAAAACTTTTTTTATAAGGTTCTTATTGTTTACAATTTCAACTGATATACAATAAAAATTTTGTTATCAATTTTTTACTAGTTTAAGTAAAAATATAAATACTGTTAAGCGTGAAAAACAAGGCGTACTTTAAGCTCATTAAGGTAACTAAAATGTAGTGTATTATGACTCATATGTGCATAATGGTTTTTCTCTGAACCTGAATAATCTTCATAAAAGATTTACATCTTTCGAATCTTTTCAACAAACCTAAGCTGTTTTCTTTTGCTGTACACATTTTTACGAGTTTAATTTAGTGCTTTGAAAATTCTAACTAAACTGTATTAAGTCAACATCGGTAGTTTGATGGTTAAAATATTAAAAACATAGTGACATCTGGCTCTGCGAGACCGGGTCTGTGTCAAGTTGGTGGGGAAGACAAATGCAAGGAGATGACCACGGCCTCTCGGGCCGGCTGTCAGAATCAAGTTCCTCTGTCATCTTCAGTGGGAACAGTGTAGCTTATAACACCTAGCCTTCATTTTTCATGTTATTACTGAAGATTTCAATATCCAAATAAGTAAAAAATATTTTCTCTGAAACGCAAGTAGAGGATGCACTGTTTTTACCCAACTCAATATGTTTATTTAGTTTATGTATGCATTTTATATATTTGTACTGTTCTATTGAATTATGGACATTTAATTATTTTCTTACTTTCTCCCTACAAAAAAGTATTTTTGCAAAATTATACAAAAATTTAATGCATTTCTTAATATTCTGTTTGTAAAGAATCCTGTACTTTTTTAAGCAAAGATGTTACGGTTGTTAGAAAGAGGAAACTGGATAAGACTTATTATAAAGGTTTCTAATTATTTCCGAAAACCTCTATACGTAATTTAATAATTTATCACTGTGTTTTATAAATATATAGTTTCTGAACGAATATGTTATGATAAAACATGTTTTTGCTGTAAATATGCTTAGAACTCAGTTGTGATCCCAAAAATAAGGTATGATAAAAAGCAATCATCCAGGGCACACATTTTGTTTGTAAGCATATTGAATTTACCTGCCATTTAACAAATTAAATGGGAAATGCTGAAGTAATGTACGTATTTGCAATACCGTTAGCTAGTGTTGATAGAGCTCGTATTGTCCATTTCCAATTACAAACAATCTAATCAAACATAGATATTGTTTCCATCAGAATACTCCACGTTTTCATATACGATAAAAATACAATTGTGCCTAAAATTATATTTTTAATCAATTCATACTGATTACAAAATGGTCGTATTAGTGTACCGAATATGCTTTTATATTTGGTAATACTATAATATATTTTTATAATTATTTAAACGGATCTATTTCATTCTGTATCGCATAAAATTATTGGGTTTGATTTTAAATACGTTTATTAACCAATCGATACCTATAAATATATACTTTTAATACTAAGTAAATGCTTCTAAATTACCTATACCATATTATATGGAAACATCCAAAAAAGGTTTGGGCCAGAACTGGACATCCATGAGTTGCTGGTTCAATAAAAGCAGTATTTTCGTAAACAGGTAAAGAAATCTTGATTTCGTAGTCAATTTTTAAACTTCTTTGGCTGATTTTATATAGAACCGAAGGCAACTATCGATATAAATTTATAAAGGTAATCATATAAAATACATTTTTCTTAATTACTTAATTATAAAATTTAAATGCAATTACTGTATGTTTTAACTGAAGAATTATCAGTTTGAAAGGCCAGCCCTAGGTCATTTCAGTATTAAAGGCAGATGATCAATGTGCAATCCTTCCCCCGGGGGAAATCCAGTTAGAAATCCGAACTAAAGGGATCAGTATCGAGAACAATGGTTTTTGATGTCTTTTGTCTGTTTGGATTTATATGTAATACAAGCTCTTTATGACATAATAAATTAAACATTTAAATTTGTATATTAATTTGTTTTGATACAAAGTTTTTGGTAAAGGTAATTTATCGATCAATGTATTAATGTAGTCATGATTACATATCAAGAAGTCAAAATTATTAAAGTATTGTAAGTCGGTAAAGAGAGATTATTTGACCCGATAAATTATGAAATTATTATATGAATTATATGAATTATACTATATTATATTATATATTATAATTATATATTATATGAATTATATGAATTATGATAAATTGTATTAATTCATATTTATATATATTTTTTTCTATTTTATTTGCAGTCCAAATTTTCTTTCTTGGTTTAAAATATTTTTATTACGGGAAATTAGGTTTTACAACGGTTCCATTCATTTCTTTTTTTTCAGGGGAATATATTATCCGTCGTCGTATTCTTTCCAAGAATTCATCAAGAGATAAGTTTTTCCATTCGGTGCAAAAAAAGTCCAACATTTTTATAAGAGATGGGAAGTAAAAAACACGTTGTACAAAAATTACTTTTAAGGACAAAATTTATCTTTATTATACACAAAAAAACTTCACCTTAGTCCAGCAATTGTATAAAGTTACCTTAATTCCGTCTAGGTATTTTTCCAGTGAGGTCATTTTAGTAATAGTAAACTTTAAGAAGGGAAACATTGAAACCATTATTAAGATAGCCTGAAAATTTAGCCTCATGTTCTTAAGTTTGTGAGACTAAAATGTTTTGGCTACTTATCAAATAATTGGTATTTGGAGTCCGTCCATTATGCATATTTTGTTAAATAAGTCTCAATTAAAATCATTCAATTTAATACATTATATATGCACATAGATTCTTCTAAAAACCTAAGCAAAGTTCAATTTACTAATTAGAAATAAGTGTATGACAAAAAATAAAACAAAAGCCTTATTGGCATACTCCTTGATTACATTGATATAAGAAGGCACGTATTTAAATATTAGTCAGGGACTGCCTGCCTGTATACTAGATTTTTATTTATGCAGTTAGAGAAATATTTAATCTATAACCAACCCTAACAATTCCCCACATGAAAGCCTTATCGTACAACCTCGCTGATCATTTACGAAAGGGCCACTTTTCACCAAAACATTATGCATTATATTTGTATAAATAAAACAGTCCTCAGGGCCAGAGGCGTCACTCAAGTACATTTCCCCCGAGTAGTAGATGTGCACCGCTTGTGTAGGGGGGGGGGGGGGAGTTCATATTGACAGTTTTCATATCGCCAACCCTTGGTATGAATCTGCATTCGAAATATTCCCATAAGTGTTACCAACACAAAACGGAGTGTATATAAAGACAAAAATTAATCGCAATAATAATGCTATTGTATTTTGATGGAATATGTTACGAAAAGCGAATGTTATTTTGTCTCATACATTAGGCATTGCAGCTATACAATAAACGGATGAACAGGTTTATTGTAAGATTTTTTTCAATAAACTAAATGGACACAAACAGCCTTTTGGATACAGTTTTGTATATTGTATCCATAAATGGTTAAATTTTAATTGACGTTATTTACTATCTGTAAAATTGGCATTTAATGCTTAGACGCCTACTAGGGTCAGGCAATAAAAATATTAAGGGAATACGCCTCCTTCTAAGACTTTTTTTATTTTTTATGGTTTTTGCGGGTTTATTCTGTTTATAATTGACTAAATTAGAGGATTTATAAAAAATTGTGTTACCTAAATATATGTTTTGTGACTTTGGGGTGATTTTGAAAATGTTAAGTATATTTTTAATATTTTAAATTTTGAATAACTTTTTGTTTATCCACATAATGCAAAATACCCCCGTTGCAGCAGACCTGCATACTCAGCGAATTTCAAATGCAGAACAACGTATTTCCAACATAGCGAGATTTGAAATGTCTTTATAAGATCCATAAGAGTAACATGGGGAATGAGTATGCAGGTCTGCTGCTACAGGTATATTAAAACTGGATGGTTTTAATTCAATATTTAGTAGATCTGAACTAAAAGAAGCTATTTACCAAGTTTTATCAAGGTATTTTGAGAAATAACCGAGATATAGAATTTTACTTATTTCCCGTAAGGTTAACATTGGGACAACGTACTGTGTTTACCACTTTCAATATCTCGGTAACCAATGGACATAGAGCAGTGATTCAAGATACCAAATTGTTTGTTTTTTTTGAGCTGAATTCAATGGTGGCAACAAATATTCCAGAAATTTTATTTTTCTATGTAAAAAACTCAAAAACCCCATTTTTGGGGGGGTTTGACCCCCTTTACCCCCCCTTCCAATGGTCCGATCGGGCTGGTTCACGAACTCCTCCGAATAATTACTACTTTACACGCCTGTGCCAAATTTCATTCCGATCGGACCATTTTTGCGAGCGCTATCGTGCTTACAGACACACACACACACACACACACACATATATATATATATATATATATATATATATATATATATCTAGAAATTTGAACGAATGGTGTTTTTTGCTTCTGGGGGCCCAAAAACGAAAAGTTATCATGGTCTCGGGCTTAGGTCTTACCATAAGACCTACGGTAATAGCTTCTTCCCTATAGGGGAAATTCGCTAAAAGGAAAAATATTTTACTTCCCCACATGACGATGAATATTTATATGTATTGAAAAATTTGTAACACACAAATGCATTGTTAGTAGCCTTTTTTACAATATAATGAGGCATTTTACGAAAAAAAACAGATTTTCAAAGTAAAACTATGAAATTTATAAGAGAAAATAATTGCTTAATGTTCTCTATACTCATAAATCTTCTAAATACTACCGAGAACATCTGGTTAACACTTCATTAGCAAATAGCAAGTAGTTACAAAGTTATTCAAACTTACGTAAATGCAGTCGATGAAAAACAATAAGTTTTGGCTTATCTATGTTTTCAATTTTATTGCAAAAATACCTGAAATAATTTTCAAAATCAAATAAAACTTTGCATACGTGTTCAGAGCTAAATTTGGAATAAAAAATGTCCCTTTTGCAAAATGTCAAAACTTTTGAAAAACCAACCCATAGAAGGAGACGCATCCCCTTAAGAACCATTAAGTCCTTAATATCTTAAATGAGCTATCTATCAATCACTGATAAAATTTCTTGTTCAGTACTTAAAGGAAGGTTTAGTTTCATAAAGCTGTGTTAATTATACTGAGAACCTGATTTAAGTATTAACAAAACTTATTTTGTTCTTATACGGTGAAATTTGCTCAAAATAATATACAGTTAAAAATGAAAACTATGTTTACTATCCTTAAATTTATTAAACCTAAGACTATTTTTTGAAGATTCTTTATGAAAAATCTACAGGATGGCTTCATCCCGGATGGATTGAAGACAGTGTCAACTTCCTCCCCCCTCTCCCCCCCTTGGCCCAGATAAGTCACTGCATGATGTAGCGGTTATAATCTTGCCTCGTGTAGCAGCGTGGTTAACTTGGTGATCAGTTGACTCTACCAAATATTTCAGCCAACTCTGAGAAATATTTCTGTAATTTAAAAACCCTCTCATATTATAAAAGTGCACGAAATCATAATAATAATTGACTGGATAGCCAAATGAATAAATTGCTCACCTCATAACCTGAGGGTTGCCGGTTCGTTCCTGACCAGGATCGAAACTGGGTTCAGTTGTCATTTTTAATTAATTATTATGAAGCATATTTATATGAAGCTGTCTAACAAAAAGACCTCCGTTAGATAGTAACAAGACCCGGGTTTGGACCGTTCCCAAACAAAACTTTCTAAAATTCCACTGTCGTAGAAAGATACAAAAAATGTAAATAATATACTTATTTGATGAAAATCACTTGGTGAAAGAGTAGCTAAAGGCCGTCAATAATTATGGGGTACGTGTTAAAAATGGCAGCTACCAAACTAGGGTACATGCGAAAAAGACCAAGCCATTTGTCACGTGCTGTGCATAGTTCTAGTTAAAGAATTCTGACTTCCAAAGTTTTTATCAGGTTCTCATTTTTTATCATTATTATTCCTAATCAAATGGGCTTTGAAATGCACTAAAATAAATTATGTGGTTTTCAGAAAATAAAATTGTCTACAAAAATACGTAGGTAAATTTTAACTAGCTAATTTGTATTTTTCTAATAAGACCCCATATAAAAAATATATCCATTCGTTTTACTTCAAAAAACCACGAAGAAACTTATTAACAAAAATCTACTAAGAAAACTTATTTACAAATAAAATGCCAGTTTTGAAGTACTTACCTTAATCTATAACAAAACTGTTACGAATAACGTAAAAATTGACACTAAACTGTTTTGGGCCTAAAAGGCAGAAGCCATGTTATTTGCTTACAGAAGGGTAATTTCGCTTACAGGTTATCTTGAATTATTTTGCTCATTCATCATTGAAAATATAAGTCAAACACACACAACTCATTAAATGATGTCTGGTCGGTTTGAACAATAACCTCATCATATAACCAACATAACACGAAGATTAAACAAGAACAAAATCATCATATAGCCAACTAATGATTATTGCTTAAAAGTCTATCCAGACAACAAGGAAATATACAAGGTAATAATTTTTCGAGTACAACATTATGATTAATGAAATATTAATTTGTCAGCTGATGAATGGCAATAATTATTACAAAATTTAAATGAAGTGAAAAATAACCGTATGCGTTAAGTCTAGGGAGATTATTTATTGTGTTAAATATAGTGTAAATTTCTACTTAGATTCAAATTATAATATAAAACCCCGGGTTGACTAAGACTTTGACAGTCCTTTGTTAATGTTGCTTTTAAAATATAAAACTGCAATTTCTCATATTCATTTAATAGTTTTGTAGGTGTTTTCAAATATTAATATAATAAATAACCATAAGAAAATAGTAAAAGAGATTCCCCTCATGAATTTTAAGTTTTGTAATCTTATTAAAGTGTCAACCACTGTAAGTCTCTTTAACAATATCCCATGAATACAATTAAACTAAGTTCTATAAATTATTCCAAATTAAACCTTGTGTATTGTCTCTGAGAAATTGTTTACAAAGACAGTGATTAAGTGAGGCTTATGATCCAATTAAAGCAAAATATAGCTAATTAGCCTGAAGCAAGACGTTGTACTCTTTAAAAAAGGAAAGGAAAATCCTGAAAAGAATATTTCAAAAATGATACAGTGAATATGTTTCTTTATTTTTACTTTAAAATGACAGGTCATGTAACCTTAACAGTAATTGCTACCAGCTATAAATTATAACTTTTTAGATAAAAAACACCGTCCAAACATTACTAAAGCTTAAAACTAAATAACGTGTTTGTAGAAAATTATAAATTACATTATGTTTTCTTTAATACGACGGCAACTTATAGAAAAGGCAATATCACAAAGAATTTTATCACAAACTTGTAAATGGTTTTAATTAATTTTCATCCATCGTTCATGTTTGTATATTATATTTTAATATGTTCGATATTAAAGATTCATATAAAAATAATAACACAAGTTCCATGATTCATAAGTGTTGAATTATGTATGTTTGTATCCTTAAAAGTAATTATTTTAATTATTTAATAAAATCCAGGATTGTTGTTAGACTTATTTTTCATTCCATGAATTAGTAATGTTAAGTCGATAGAAAGTTTAACAATTTTAAAATACAGAGGGAGCATGGTGAAATAATCCTTGCGCTCCCTTTGTTACGTGTTTTGGAAGGTATAAAATGATGAATATCGAGTCAGGAACCTGAACTCATTTTCCGATTATAGATGACTCCCAGATCCATCAGCCTCATCCCTCTAAGCAAATATAATTTCCTGTCAAAGGGAATGAGTCTATCACCTTTAATGAAAATATATGAATATGCAATGTTATTAGGCAACGATCGATCAAAACTCTACCTTAATTTTAAATTATTTATAATCAGTCTAATATAAATTCATGTGTTTTTTTATTAATATAAATTTAATAAATTTTTCGTTTATTTTTTGGATGGCGTAGAAAAATATTTGATTTTTTACCGAAGGTTTGTTTGATTGCCAAATTGTATCACTAGCCGTAATCTTTACTCTAAACAGAAAATATTTAAAAGAACGTAATATATTTTACGACAGTTATTTGTACTCGAAAAAAAAATAAGAAGACCGCTCTAAACAGATAACACTATAAAATGACAACGTTTTAGTTGGAACCAATTAAAATAGTGTATCTGAATCGTAGTTTCATCAAGCTTGTGCATTCTTACTTGAAATCTAATTTAGAATGAGATGGCAGTGTCAACGTTTAAAGCATATATCAATATAATTTGGAATATTATATTTCCATAGGCAAATACGAGACAAGGAAAAGGCCTATATATTTATTCCTATCCAGTTGGATGTTGTTGACTGTCTTGATGTATGGTTTCTTTAACAAAATTATTACACTAAGTTCACACAACCCATTTTAAAAATAGTCCACTTTTGATATAGTTTTACATCTCTAGTTTTAAATTTAGTTATTTTAAAATTCATATGATGTAGTTTTGCATTCATTATTATGTCCTGTTTAAGAAAAAAGCATATTAAAAAAGGTTTGCCGTACCCTATGTGTCACGATATTAAATCAAGACTAAGATTATTAGTCAATAAGATTATTAAGGCTATATTATTAGGTATGTTATTAGGCAAACAATTAAACAAAGGAATTTCCAATAATAATGAAATGGATCGAATATACTAGGTGTATTGGAGTACTAACAAAACATGAAATACATTTGCAATACCATTTTACATCACTGTAAACATTAAATTATTTAGCAAATGGAAAAAAATTACTGATTTTTCTATTGGCATTACAATTTTCCAGTGACATAGACATTAAGTTGTAGAGCAAATGGAACGAATTTGGCTGATTTTCCAATACCTCGTCGGAAGAGGCGCCTACAATCAGCGCGTCACACATTACGCTTTGTTCCTTGTTGATTGAGGGTTCTGCCACTGTATTGAGCCTCATTGCCGTTTTTATTGGATGTACGACTCACTTTTGATTGGAAGATTGGAAATTAGACAAGTTTGAATCAAATAATTTTGTATTCAGAAAAGTAGGCTTTATAACTATATGTTTTTAATGTGCTTGTATTTTATAAATTTTATATATTATAAATTCAATATTACGTTACATTGTACTTCTTATCAGCCTGTCTTTTGTTGTAGGAATAGTAATTAAGGCAAATAAAACTACTAAACTGTACCGATGATAACTGTTCTTTCTTATCCATTGATAATCAAAGACTGTTGATTTAAAGTGCATTTAATTTGATGAAAAACCGTTGGTGTCTTCATAAAAAATTTTATCCTTGCTAGTGACGAAAAACTATTAAAATTGCCACAAACATTTGAACGAATGCTCCATTATACCTCAAGTCACTATTTTTGTTATATTTAATGTAACCATCGCCTAACAACTAAATTTGAGTTTTCACATAAGCATGGCATTATAACCAACAAAGGTTATTAGATTTTTCTATTACTTTAAGTTTATGTTTAAGGGTAAACAACAAACAACAAACAAACAAAGAAAACAACAAATAAAAAACAAACAAAAACATAACAAAAAAACATAAACACAGTAAAGAACATAGTACAATAAAAAAAAAACAAAAACAAACAGTTGCCTACAGTTGAAACTAGCTTGGCAGATTACAGTATCTTCCATAAAAATATTGCCAATAAAGTAGATGCTTTGTATGACGGATATTTTCTTCCTTGTCCTGTTTGATAAGTTACAGCTCAGACAATTCAATTCTAACAACTGGGTGCGATACCACTAGTCACAAAACACAGCGATTTTGTAATGCATCTACGAGCTATACCTAAACTTATGTTAATTTTTTCATTATAATACATTCTGCTAAGAAATGTTCAGAAAATAAAGTACAAACCAATTTCTCTGCTGCCACACGTTCAACTTATAGCTGTACTTAAGATTTATATACACAAATATATCATGTAGTACATTGCTTTAATACTTATATCCTCTAGGTATTAATACTTTATTGTTACTAATTTTTAGCATTTTCCTTATTATGTTTCTAAGGAAGCTAGCACACACCAAACAATGTTTAACCATGCTCAAACCTTTCTGGGTCTCAAATAAATAAACTTTATCAAGGTTCTTGTCTTTTAGTTTGATGCATGTCACAACTGTTATAACCCTCTAAAAACAATAATCTTAAATTTTCGTTCAAATTTTAGCTTCCAAGTCTAGTTTTAAGTGGTCCTCACAGATTCAAAATATGATAATTCTTTTACTGCACAATTTTTTAGTCCTACTGATATGCATATTACAAGTACATAAATCACAGTTTTCATGGAATCGACACTTTTTCTCTCAAATTCCTCTAGGATAAACTGAATGATTTGTTGACCAATATATCAGAAGCGTGTGCCAATATATTAACCAATGATTGCAGCGATACATCCTACGGATTAGGGTGATTGCTTCGCTTATCACCCCAGAGACAGGGCATGATACTTCTTGATTTATTTTATGTCATTCCCGACTGACAGTAAAAAGAATATATTTTTTTATCATGGACTGTACTATTATTTTCACTTATAATCTTATTCTTACTACCTATAACTAAACCTCCACTTTAAATGTAGGAATAATATAGCATGGCCAGGCAATATTATATTACATTTGGGTAAGGTACAACCCAAATAAATAAAAGTCACCATAAATAAAAGTTGAGTCATCAAATAATAGTTTTCTGAACGGTTTAAAATTAACATTTGAATGTTTGAGTCTTTCTAATCACTTGACACATGTTGACCAAGAAATTCTCTAAGAAATTTAACAACGTTGGTGTTATAAATTTCAACATATCTATTTTCCTAGTAAAATTTAACAAATTAAAAGGTAATAGGATTGACCACTCTATTCAATTTTAAATCGCAATTAATAAAATCAAACAAAACTGAAATATAATCAAAATTCCATCACTAACTAAAATAAATAGTAAATAAATAAAATAAATAAGGGCTTGAATACAGATTTCCTTCCTCAATCATTATTTTCGATTTGACATCTACTGACCATTCATCACTTGAGCAAGCAATTGATTTATTCGATAAACTACGGAACAAAACAGTCGGTGGATTCTCTTAACTGTCAGATTGGTCTGTAGCGAGCTGCGGGATTGGCTGGGGATGGTGGACAACGAGGATTTCGAGGTATCGTTTCATCCTGCCCATGATTTGTGTAACGGGTCGAGATCCAGCCTCGTGTAATGAGGTGCATTAGGCACACGCGACGCGACGATGCCGTTTGTTCCCTTCATAAATAATAGCAGAAATCCTCTTCTTTGCAGAGCGGATGATTCGGATTACTACTTTCGCCAAAACATCGGTCGGCAGTTACCTAAACCACTGCAATATTTATAGGCGGTATTGGTTTATTACCGAGTTTCATGCAAGCTGACATTATCTGCACGGCTGAACCGTGCATCCAGACGTAATATTTGCTGAGACCCTTTTCCGGTCTATTTCTAAATAATTTATTGCTGATATTTGAACATTTTTATTATGTTCTTAATCCGATAACAGATTTTCAGTTAGATAAATAATTGGTCTAATGATTTAACTAATTTAAACTTTAATGCCAAAATTAATAGCAATTGCTATGCCATTTTAAAACTTTACTTTCACAAGTAGCAAATAATATGAAAGTAAATACTTTTTAATTTCTAAAAGGGTGAAAAATAAAATAAATAAAACTGAATTATTTTGTAAATTATTTAATTTGGGGTGTTATTAATATATTTTATAAGGTAAAGAGAAATTTAAAGAAAGTTCATTTAGGACTTTTCTTGAAATAGCATTTAAAATTAAGAGCCTACAATTCATCTAAAGTTTGTTGCATATATTTTAGTGTTATATACGAATTGATGTCTATGCACTGTTTAATTATTCTATAGTTTTTGGTTAGTTTATTCACTTATAAGTTATGGTTTTATGTGAGCAAAAGTGAGGAGAAAATACATAAACGTACACTGATTAATGCACAAGCATAACAGTTATACTACAGAGAGTTGTTTTACCACTTTATTGATTTATTAACCAGTTTCCAAAATAGGGAGGATTAATCTTATAAATAATTATTTTAATTCCCCTTGAAACAATATTCGTAATTTACAAGTGTATAAAAAACCTGTTTTATTTCTACTAATTTTACATGAAAAGAGTTTCTTAACATTTTACTCATTGTTTTTACTAAATCAGAATTAATAAACAAAAAGTAAATCATATGTCCTGGGAGAATGACATTTAAATCAACATAATGTCCAGTGGAAAACCAAAGACTTTTAAACCAGTTCTCCACAACCAGCATTAATACGTATTTGTATCTTAGTTGTGTTTTTTATTGTACACCACCAATAGCTATAGCAAAATTAATTTCCTTTTAAGATGTTAACATGTATTAATAACCGAAAAGCTATACCCGTCGACCAAAACAGAATCCATGTCTTGCCATAAAGGTATAAGACGTACAGGATTGAGTTGTCTGTTGTGTTGCTACTTGAGTCCCAGTTTGATTTCAGCACTGCGGTCGAGTAGTGATTCAATCGCCTCAAGTGAATAATCTGAGTTGTTAAGTCATTCATGATACGCGACACGACCTCAAGATGTTAGTAGTCTCAAGTGGAAAGGGTTAAAGGAGTTGCTTTATTATTTTGTATGATTTAAATAACTATATTCATACAACTTGGAATTAGGTGATGACTCGTTTTAGTTTGTGTGGAAGGACTATTTGGTAATGAGTAGTTAGGAAGAACAAAACATTATCGAACGGAAAGAGTAGTTATAGCTTTTTTGTATACCAAAATAAAATGTAAATGAAAAGAAACGAGATGATTTTGTATTGTTATATATTTACAATGTTTTCTGTTTTAAGTTTTATCCCGAGTTCCTCCAGCAGTGGCGTTCGTTCTTGGCAGTCAGTCTTCACTTTGGGAAGTTGTTTCTTCTATCCTGGATCTGTTTACATCACGGTTACTTCTGAAACTGGATAGATTTACTTGCGCAATGATAAAGACGGAAAATTCTAAAATAGATCCGGTTTTGCAATGAGTGTTATGAGGAGAGCTACAAATGGATATGTTAAAAAGATTTTACGTCAAGCATATACTTAATGCTTTCCAATGAATATTTAATACAAAAATAAATTACAATCTGGTCACCAAACGATCACTTACAATAATATTTCAGCCAGAGTTTTATTGACTGACAAATATTAATCATTGTTCCAGGTGAGTGAAGGCACAATGGGAAAAGCAGTCCGTGCTTAATACGTAAGTAGATCTTTCACATACGCGAAATCTTTTCCATCTTTTTCTTGTACATGAAGATAAAATATTTCTTGATTCAACACAGTTGTTCGCAAGAACAACTATTCAAGCTATATGCAGCTCAGCAATTGCAGTTGGGTTAATTATTGGCCACTGCATCTTCTG